>QVRM01004003.1:447500-1047500 GCA_003439945.1 Dermanyssus gallinae
TCAACGCACTACCAACGCGTGCCAGATTTGCCAGGGGACGCCCGGGTTACAACAAACGTTGTAGGCACGGGTGTCATGCGCCTGAGACGTTGGCTCATGTCGCTCAGATGTGCGATACAACACAAACAAACTATAAAGAGACATTACGACGTCTGTGATCGCGTTGCACGTTTTCTCCGCGAGAGGGGTCATGAGGTGGTTCGTGAGCGAGTATTCCGTCGACCGGGCGCACCGGGTCTAAAGCCCGACCTCGTAATAACAACACCTACCGAGGTCTGGGTTTTAGATGCCAAGATTTGCGGCCCGAACAGGGACCTCGCAAAAACGCGGCAGGACAAGATCGTCAAATATAACGTCGAGTTCCTAAAAGCGGCGCTCCCCGACCCGGAAAAACCTCGCAGATTCGGATCCATCACTATCTCTATGAGTGGTGTATGGGACTCCGAATCTGCGAGTACGCTCTTGGGGCTCGGCGTCACGAAGAGGAATCTTATGGACCTTACCGTCTTAACGTTGCAAGGAACCTTGAGGATATACCGCTTGCACCGGGTCCATAAGAGCGGGGGCTACCATCAAACAAGGACACAGACAGCTGATTCTTAACCTCACGTGACACCTTTTTACCACCATTTTTATTAAGGCGAGCACTGCCGAGTGTGCAAACGTATTGTAATTGATTAATAAATCATCAAAATATTATATATATATTGCACTACAGTTACTCTACTCATGAGTACATCTTGCACTTAAAAGTGCAATTAGTTGATCTAGATAGCTAGCTTTTTGCATAACTGTTATTTTACTAACCTTGTTAGTTCAAAATTCTTAGGAAATACAACTTTATGGTTCCAATGATCGTGTGCGATATCCTACTATTACTCCGTGCCCTCATACAGACCTTGGTGCGGGCACTGTCAGATTACAGACTGGGCTGGGTCTTTCGACTTTACCGCCACCAGCAAATGCCACCACTTCGTCCGTCTCGTTAATTCGCTGAGTATCGGGACCAGGCGATTGTTTAGGCATGTGCTGCATGTATGTGTACCTAAAAAGGTTTTACATTCCAAGCTTCTGTCCCAGTGCTAGTCCCCTCGGTAGGACCATTGCGAAGTTCTTTTTGTCCTCCAGGGTTCGTCAGAAAGGGACTCTAAGCTTCTCTACGCAAACTCACATTTCTCTAGTGTTGGCTCGTAGAAGACTACTACTATTTGCAATAACTTCGTCTCTACGGGCGGACAGACCATCTCGTGCTCGAGGGCTGTTGGGCTGGCATGGTATGACCTTGCCTGCTAGTGAAACAGGCCGAGAGAGACTTTGCAGCCAAGTCCCAATTAGGTGAAGCAGGTGGTAGGTGCGTGCATCAACCGTGCATGACGGGTTGGTTGTTTGTCCACCCTACGTGCAATGCTATATTATACTCCGTGCGTACGCATCCTAAGCCGCACGCAAGCGGAAGACCTACCGGCCACAGACAACAAACAGATAGGCATCATTGCGAGGGCCATTGGCGAGGCGTTTGCTCCATCGTTTTCTGCCCTATACTTTTGTAGTTCGAGTGTAGAGGATTTACCTGCCAAACGGTATGTCACGGCTTCGTCTGACTTGTTCGACTAACGTGATTCCCGACGGTGGCTCCCTTACAAAAGCTTTGACGACTTTGAACGGTACAAACAAATTCAGCAGAGATATGTGTATCGTTCTCATATGAATGGACTGTTCTTTTTTCCATTATTGTCTCCGTCATCCTCTGTTGTTATGACCGTTGTTACTTTTACTGTTGTTGTTGTTGTTGTTTTTGTTTTTGTTGTTATCGTTGTTGTCGTTGTTGTTGTTGTTGTTGTTGTTTGGATCAACCTTCCGGTGGCTTAGTGGGTTTTCAGCGACGTGACTCAGAGAGCTGTCTCAGACCTAGAGCAGTGTCGTTGATGAACTTTGGGACACTTCCTGCGACGACGCCAAGCAATGCACTGCCTATGTTTCTCTATCTCTCAACGGAAATAGAGAGAGAAATAGAGAGAGAGAGTTAGAGAGAGAGAGTGGGAGTGCTCACCTTTCTCTATTGCACATATAGAGTCACCAACAACAGCACTGCAAAAATCAGCCTCATCTTCGCTGTTCATTACACTGACGACAGCAACAACAACAACACGATCAGCATAACGATTGTAATAGCCAGAACAATAGGTAATAATTATTAATGAAAACTTAACCAATCCCTAAGTTCCAATATATATATATATATATATATATATATATATATATATGTATATATATATATATATATATATATATATATTGCAATTTCTTCCTAGAAGCGCACCAGGGTGAACGCATGCCGTTGTTGGCACCGATGGCGTCTAGCACGGTCCCAATTTGCTGCCCGTTGCAACGTCTTATAGCAGCCAGTGCCAGTCAGTGGTATTGAGCGGGTAGGCGACCGCGATGTCTCTGGTCCTGCCATTCGATTTCGAGGGCCAACGAAATAGGAATGTTTCAGGAAGGACACAGGAAAGGAGCCTCGTGGACTAATTATAACATCAAGAGAGAGATAGAGAGAGAGATAATGTTGGCGTGTGAGTCAGAGAGAGAGGGCGCAGCGGTAATAATACAGACTTCTTAGCAAGCATCTCGCGTTTTCGAGACTTGCTGATGTAGTTCCGTGGACATTGCTATTAAATGTGGGGGACACTACTGCAGAATGAATTGCATGTGTGTGTGTTACGCATTCGTTGTACGCATCGATAGCTGATCAATTTTCAATATTCCTGACAATTCCTGGCAAATGCTTATTGGATAACATTATTCGAGCAAATTTGTTTATTATTCAAGCGCAAGCTGTGAGGATTGCTGTCTGAACAATCATACTGTAATATATATATATATATATATATATATGAAATGTAGCTTGAATAATTTGTATCTACATAATTACAGTATGCTTGTCCAGACAGCAATCCTTACAGCTTGCGGTTGAATAATAAACGAGTTTGCTCGAGTAATGCTATCCAATAAGCATTTGCCGTCGGGAAAACTGTCCATAAAAATGGCAAATGCTTATTGGATAACATTATTATTATCCTAAGAGCTTGAGTTTAAATAATAAACGAATTTGTTCGAACAATGTTATCCAATAAGCATTTGCCGTTTTAGAGGCAATTTTCCCAATGATTATAAATTACAATATATTGAAGACACACCAGTCGCATGCGTATAAGCGACGACACATTGAAATAAGTACTGCCCAACAGTTACGGCGTGTTAAGAAAATAATTTGGGGTACGAGGTGATCAACAAGTCATCATCATTGTCGCCATATTCGTCTTTCGTGTAAATTAACGGCAAAAAAATCCCGTCCCGACGCCTAGAACAGATATGTTGTTATTTTTGTCGTACTGAAAAAGGCGGGCAAGGGCGCGCCCAAGGGACCGACCGCGACATGCAAAGCACAAGCCAGTTTTTGCACAATCATTGTACATGGAAGGGGGTGCAAAGATGAATCGCACTACGAAGTGGGCAAGAAGATCAGCAAATTTGACATCGTGAGGAAGTTGCGCGCACGAGCCCGGTCCTACTCGTACTTCCTCTCTTCTGAGCGACGTTTTATGAAATGTACAGTTTTGAATTACAGCTATAAAATAAGTAAAAGCTAAATGATGACACGTCACATTGAGACTACCCACCCATTCTTCACGAGTGTAACGAAAATCTTGTAACGACAATTTCGACGAGTTATCGACCCGGTTGTCTGTCTCGTGCGTACTTTTATTATGCAGCCTCTTCGAGACGCCTTTTCGTTCGTGAGCTGTCGACAAGCAGCGGCACGACATCTTACGCATCCCATCCTAATCTCTTTCTCTATCTCGCTCTCGATCTATATGGCGTGTTCTACTAAAAAATCCTTTAGTGGTTTGTTATTCCCTTTGGCATTTCGAGCCTTGGGCAAACCCCTCGAATGCCCGAACGATATCTGTCCGTCGACCCCCTCGGTCAATGCCTTTTGATGACGTGTGCAAAGTACCCCCGCCCGCCCTATTTCGCGTCCCGTTCGCCCTGAACCATCATCTGGGAACTTTTCTTGATTCCGGCGGCGTTACCATCTATTTGCTGTCGATTGATCGACCTATAATACATCTGTCTGTCGCCTGTTGATATATCTTAACAGAGCAGATAGACAGACAACATACACTCTTACGATGGATTGCCATCTGCCGCAGCAGCAGGAGCAACAGTGGCAGTTGCATCGTCTGTCTATAGCAGAGGAAACTAGAGGAAAACGAAGCTGCAGCCAAATTCAGTAATTTTGCAGAAGACTTGCGCCTCTCGCTCGATGGAACGCGTGTTCGTTCAGTAGTTTTGTTAGCTAGTTGTCTCCGAGTAGTAATAGTATCATTGCACAGTGCGCGCACAGAAGTGAAGTTCTGGCTGCTAGGATAGGTGGTACGCGAGCCCGGTGGCGTAGTGCATTAGTCTGCGCCTCGCAACCGGAGGAGACACATAGGTGCGCGGGTTCGAGCCCCACCGTTGCACATTTGTATTTATGGGAGTCCGTCTATGAAGCAATGCGAAGAGCAGTCCCGTGGACGTTAAATCTTGGCTGAGGGTCAGCCCGAAAACTGTAGGTGGTACGCGAAGTTACCGTTCACAACGGCAGGTCGGTCAGGGTAAGGTTTTCGCAGCGACGCTAGCGAACAGCCGAACGGGCTGCGTTGCCTTTGGGACGGCCAGAGCAGCCAGGAGCACCACCATCACATAAATACGCATGCGTTCCTCGTTGAACTACCTCGTCTACTGTCGGCTCTGAACTGACTCGATGGCGACGAGCGAGTCTAGCCTTTTGCGCTCGTCGTTTGCATTCGTCTCTGCTCAGCGAGTCTCGCTGCTAGTCTTGCTGAGTCGGAGTTGGCCATATCGGCCAGCAGTCGCGTATTGTAGTGCGATTCGTAGGCTCAACGGCCAGTCCCGGACAGAAGGCTGAGGGTTGAGCTGGCTTGGTCTGGCCCGGCCCGGCCCTACTCCGGCAGAGCTTCATTACAGAGCAGGTCGGTGAGCGGAGGACCCGCTGTTGTTGTCGTCGTCGCCGCTCGATCACTAGGCCAGCGAGCCAGTAGTCCTTTTCCTCTCCTCTCCGCCACCCCCTCCTCGCCCCGAGTCGTCGGTTCCGAGTCGCCTTGCCGAACGGTAGGTACACTACCGAGCGATGGGCGTGTCTGCCATTCATCGCCGCTGCCCTCATCACTATGGCCGTGGCCAACTCAGGCGACAGCTGCAACGGCAACCCGACGAACTTGTTTCGACGACTCGAATTGACACAGAGACAGACAGACAGACAGACAGGCCTATCTACCTCAGCACCGACAATAGACCTATCTAACCATCTATATGTCGCTGCATTGTCAATGTCTATTATCTCCCCCCAGGTGGTGGGAGTGTGATTGCGTTGAGCGACCTTTGAGCGGTTGACGGTTAAGCGAGCCGCTTTACCGTTGTTTCCTGTTCATGAAACAGTCGCATAGATACACAGCACATGCGCATGTATACAAGCAGGCACGTGCATGCACACATACATACACTCGTATATTTATGCGTATGCAAGTATATACGCACAGCGATACTCCTTCTTTCCCCTCTTTCTTTCTCTATTTTCGTCACTCCTTCTCCTCTCTAGTTTGTGATCTCTATCTACCTCTCCGTTTGCAGAAACGCCAATGGCGCTTTCTCGTTCCACGTTGTTATGTTATGGGCAGGATCGATTTCCAGTACCTACGAACAGCCAAAGGTTTTGTGATTATGTGCAACTATTAGATACCAGTTTCCTGGTAGCCTGTATATGGTATACTACGTTCGTTTTGCGCTCTTCGTGTGGATATGCTTCGTCGCCTCGTCACCCAGTATGCCGTAGTATAGACGATCTGCTAAGGTTTCCCCAGAATCACCCAGTAATCCTCACTCGGATTCCGCGCAAGGTCATTCACTGGTGCCAATGTGTACGACCCATGTTTCTGTTCATGTATATATATATATATATATATATACAGAGAGAGAGATGTCACTCAGCACCGATAGAGTTGCCAAAACGGATATCTATCTGCGTGATAATTGCATACGATGTTAGTTACGACGTGTAACACGCCTAATTAGAAGAGCATCACAACTCACCTGTTCGCCGCTCATCTTGGCGCTTGGTGTCGGATCGGCTGGAAGATAGACTTCAGAGGAACGCAGAAAATGCGTAGCTGAAGCGGCGAGGACAGGTCTTATAGTCTGTCTTCGCGGCGTTCAATGTTCAAAGTTGGTCAGCTCCGTTGACCAACGAGATGTTGTTGTCGTTGTCGTTGTTGTTGTTTTTGTTGTTACAGCGACGCTAGAAGCAACAGGGGGGCGGGGGGCGTTGATTGCAGTAGGTTTCGAAGTCAATGAAGTCAATGAAGTTGACGTCGCGGTCAAGGCGAACGAGGGGAGAAAAGCAACACACTGATAGAGGAGGCGGCGGCAGCAGCGACGACGACGACGACAGGGAACCTGCTGCGGCAAACAACGCTTCGTGCTATATCCGTGACTTTTTGATCCGTCAAAAAAGCCAAACAGAGCAATTTTCCATCTACCACCAGGCACTGTTCGTCGCGGCGATGACTACTGTACAAAACTCCACAACCACCACTAGATAGGCTTGTCGAGATCAGAACGGGCAGATGAGCTCGTCCCGGCGGTCGGTCGCTTATCAAGCTGGCTGGCTCGAGGGTCAGTTGACACTTTCTCAGGGCAGCTCTCACGGGTGGCGGCGAGGAGAACGAGGCGGGTTGAAGTTGAACCGTGCCTGCTTGTTGTTGTTGTTGTTGTGTTCGTCGTCGTAATTTAATTCGTTGTCTTAGTAATGAGTTGGCGCATACACTTTTCTTGCACGTTGTACGTAGCGACGTTATGATAGTGATTTTGCTGCTGCCGTTGTTGTTGCTGTTGTTGTTGGTGGTTACGGGCGTCACTCTCCACTCTTGCGTAGATGCTGGC
Organism: Dermanyssus gallinae; assembly: GCA_003439945.1. Lineage (NCBI taxonomy): Eukaryota > Metazoa > Arthropoda > Arachnida > Mesostigmata > Dermanyssidae > Dermanyssus > Dermanyssus gallinae. Next base: position 454,506 of record QVRM01004003.1, read on the forward strand.
GCGCCAAAGGCAACAACAACGTTACGACGTCGACGATGACAACTGCAACGACAACATTCACCACCGCAACGACAACGATAGCAACAACGGCGGTGACGGCGGTGATGAGGAGGCTACGAGATTACTAGCAGGAGGGCTAGAGTGACGCGGCGCTTCTGCGATGAACGGGGGGCATGAACGCAATGAACGCGTACGGGCTCGACCACGGTCACAACAAACCAAAACAACAACCACAACAACAACCACAATTCGCGGTAGTTGTTAATGCTGCTGCTGCTGCGGTTAGTAGAGCTGCTGGCGTTGTTCGTTGTTATCCTGATACGACTCTGTTGACGAGAGAAGCGCTTGCGCCCCACCTTCGATCGAAGCAAGAAAGAAGCACTGCTAACCGTAGTCGTAGTAGTAGTACTAGTAGTAGTAGTAGTGGTAGTAGTACTGATCTTAGTACTAGTAACAGTTGCAGTTAGCAGAGAGTGGCAAGCAATCGAGGTAGTTGTTGTCCGTCGTTGCTGTTGTTGTTGTTGTTGCCAATGTTGCTGGTTCGTTGTCGTTGTTGCTGTTGTCAGAGATCAGACGGAATCCGCGCGCTGAAACAAACCTGCCGAGCCAGCTAGCGTGTCCTTCTCAACTCTCCTTCGGGGCCCCTTTCTCCCCTTCCTCCGCCGCCGCCGCCGTCTCCACCACCACCGTTACCCACCTCTCCCCTTCCATCCTCTCGGTCTCTGTCTGTCTCTCTCTATCTATCTCCTCCTTTTTCTTTCGTTCGTACGCTCTTGCCCTATCTTAACCTCGCTCTTCCTTTACCCCTCCTTTTCTCGCTCTTTCTTTACCTCTCCTTCTCGGTCTCACTGCCTCTCCTTTTAAGAGTCTCTCTGAGGTTCTCCCTGCTGGGTTTTGGCGGGCGGGTGCCAGCTGACGAGGGCCCGCACATCGCGCTTTTAGGAGAGAGTCATCGAGAGCAACGACAACGACGAAGAAGAAGTTATTGGCGGGCCCTGGCGGAGGCGGCAGCAACTCTCGTAGCAACAGCACAGAACTAGCTGTTCCTGTTCAGGCTACAGCTCTCGCCTCCTGTCCTCAAGCAGGGCCTGGGAAGAGCGATTTACGAGCCCTGTGGAGAGAAGGGCAGGGCAGGGCGAGGGCGGGAGGGGCATAGCTCGGCGGTAAGCCGCCGCCGCCACCTTTGGAGTTAGGGTCATGCTGCCCCTGCTGGCGATGCTGCCGTCGCCCCGGCTGCCGCTGCTGCTGCTAACGGAACATCCGGGGAAAGAGGCAGAGATCATCATCGCCGTCACCATCATCATCCGCAACAGCACCAACAAGGCGTACCAGGCGCTTGGTGTTGGTGTTGTTTTGGTCGGGAGATGCGCATGCGCAACGCGTTGGCGGCCAGACTAAAGAAAGAGAGAGAGAGAGAGACAGAAAGAGACATAGAGACGGACGGGTGGAAAAACGGTTCCACAGACAGACTGCAGACTTTCGCCCTTTCCCCTTCATTGCCCCACATCGCTGCTACTGTTACTACTACGACGACCACCACCACCACCACTACGACTATTTACCACTACTACTACTACTACTACTAGAGCTCAAGAATGGCGGTGGCTACGTCAGTGTATGTTTGACAAACGCATGGCACGCACAGCAGCGCCACAAAAATTACACCCAACCTTTGTTCGCACGCATCCCAACGATCCTGCTCTTCTTCCTTTTCTTCCTCTTCGTCGTTGTAGTAGGACGTCTCGTCCTTCTTCTTCTTCCTCTTCTTCTGCTTTAGCAGAAGAAGGAGACGTAGCAGCCAAACACACCCACGCACGCACCCCAATCTCTGGCTCGCAGGTCCAGCGGCGGCGGCGGCGGCGACGCCATTCCCTCACGATGGATGGAACCATAGGAACATAACACACATCCATCCATTCTGTGTCTGTAAGCCAGTTGGCAGACACATAACCCTTCTCCCTCTTCCCCCTCCCCCCCCGCCACTGCCACCATGGGCGCTCACACCCTGCATGCATCCAGTCGCCGAGGGCCGACTGCCGCCGACCGAGAAGAAACTGAGAACAACGACGGCCGGGGGGTGAGAAGGTAGGGCAATGAAAAGACCCCACCAAGCGAGCCAGAGAGGGAGAACGGCAAGGAAAAGCCCGGGACTCCGGGCTCTCTGACGTCATCGGTCGGTCGGCATCGGTTAGGGGGTTTTGGGGGGTAGCAGTTCACCAGGCGACCGATGGACCAGTGGAGCTGACTCGCTTGGGCCTACTTCTGTAGGCCGACAAGCAGCCCGACGATGAAAGCCGCGACCACCACCTGCCCGTTTGTGGCTGCTAAAGGCCGACGCCCTTGCGGATCAGTGGGTTGCACCTACTGACGACGATGATGATGATAATAATAGTGGTGATGATGCTGATAATGATACTGCTGCTGCTGGCCTGACCTGATCCAAACTAGTCGTATTGGGTCTGCAGAATGGACGGCCACCGGCCGTCAGCTGACCTAATGACAGCAACGGCCGTCTGTAGTCAGCGTTCTCGTCATCGCCGTAGTCGCCGGCCTCGTCATGGACAGACAGCTAGGTCTTAGGTCAACGCATAAGTGCACTGGCGTTAGCCGCTGTCGCCTGCGACGTTCCGTTTATCGCACGGACAATGAGGGACCAACACCATCGTCAACCAAGAGTATCCGTTTACTGGCCTACGAGTAGTCGCAGTACAGCAGCTACAGCTGTACCAAAGGAACTGGCGGTACTGCTCTTGTCACGGCTGATCATCCGCAGTTCTACATTTAATCATCTGGTACCAGCTAGCAATCACCAACAAGACCAACCGAGGTCACTCGAGCTCGCTCTCTTCTACCCGAGAACCGACCCCCTCCCCGATTCCCCTGAAACCCCCTCCCCGACTCCCCTAAAACCCCTCCCCTACTCCCTAACCCTCCCTCCTCTCTCTTGAGATGTAGATATGTGGTGGTTGTCGGGAAGCCGGGGCCCAGTGGTCAGCCGCTAAGTTAACTTAGGTCCCACGGAAAAGTCCCAGGACAGCTTTCGGTGCCACGAGCGCGCGAGCGTATAGGTTAGTCGTCGATTTGCCAACCGTTCCCTCGAGGTCTGCGGGAGAGGGCGATGCCGACTTATCAAGGAGTATGGTGGTCTTGCTGGGAGGATTAGCGGAACGTCTAATGAAGCAAGGCCTGCTGCTGCTGGCCACATGATACGTTGCGGAAGTAAACGAAGTGTTGGCGCGAAAGTTGGCGAGCGGCGAAAAAGCTTATGCGCTCTTCTCAGATGTTAGTGGTTTTGGCCTTTAGCCTTCTAAGTTCAATAGTCGTGGGTGCTACCAGCAAACAAAATCATATGTTTCCTTCTACGTGCTTCTCTTTTTATCTCTCTCTACCTTGCGCGCTTGGTGTCTCTCTCTCGCTCATCGCCGAACTTGCGCTTGGTGTGTGCACTTTATCGGATCTTGATTAAAAAACAACTTGACCAACATTAGTCGTAACATTCTGGAAGGCCAAAGTGGCCTTCCGTACAAATGTATGCATTGAGGCACGCACGAATGAATTGATCGTTGCCACTAAAACCTAAATGATGTGACCCAACAGTGCAAACAAATTATAGGTATTCAGAATGGTTTGATTTATAAAACTGCGGCCACTATTTGCGACGCAATTTTCGAATGAGCGTTTTAGCTTCGGTTACTACTACAACTACTACTATAAAAAAAATTATTTCGGGGCTGACTCTCAGCTAAGATTTAACGTCCATAAAACTGCTTTTCGCATTGCTTCATAGACGGACCCCCATAAATTACAAATGTGCAACGGTGGGGTTTAAACCCGCGCACCTATGTGTCTCCTCCGATTGCGAGGCGCAGACGCATGCAACCACGCCACCGGGCTCGACTACAACTACTACTATAACTACTCCTAACAACAACAACAACAACAGCCTTTCCAATCAGCTACATAAACCCGAAGTATAGGAATACCTTATCAATTCCCAGTTACGGGGAACCCAGGATGCTCGTTTTGACACGTTCAGAATGTCTGGAAAGCCGCCCAGAACACTGATTTTGCTAAGTAAGCGAGTAAATGGCGTCGTGGAATTTTTGAGCTACTACGAAGTGTTTTGGATCATGTCAACACTGCATTCTCATACATGCCCCGAAGACGTTTGCCAGACGGAGCAGTCGGCGTCTTGAAATGTACCACATCACACACCGGGTTAATACCATACCATTCATGTGAAGACCAACGTACTTGCCCTGCTCATGATATTTTCGTTATCACGCAACGACCTCTATGAATATGAGACTCAGGCCACGTCAAGACCGCCACTAGAACCTACTGGACTAACTGCTTGCTCACAGAAGTCGAGACGGCCCAAACGGCCTGATTGGGCGGGTTAGTGTCGGTTGAGCGCGTTGTGTTGCTTTCGTATCGTGCTCTCGGAAGCCTCGCCGCATTTGACTAAACGGAGGGCCGAAGACCAAAGAATTATAACAACGTGAACGAATATCGAACGGCATGCTGTTCTCGAAGATTGCTTGGCGTATAACAAATCTAAGCGCCAGGGTGGGAGCGCCAGGTTGCAGCAGTTGAAGGACAACGTGTGTCCCACTCTTTCACCCGCCTCCTCTGCCTCATCCTGCCTCCTTGGTCACTAGTCTTTTTCTTCGTGTTGCTAGCCGTGTTTACCACACAGCTTATGTGGTCACTAGTCTGTCCCTAGCCAGAGGGTCTCTCGCCTTGGCGATAATTTTTTTTTGTTCGTTTCATTCAATCATGATCGACATCAAGCATGCGACGCCGGGGACCTCGACGACGACGACGATGACAGAGACTGCCCAATGGCCCGCTCTCTGCCAGACCTGCCGAGCGGTGCTAGCTGACGCAAAACGCTGAAGTCATCGAAGCGTCAGCAGACGAACATTCCTTACCACCGGTTGTCTCCTTTGTTCGATGCAAGCCAAGGGCGAGCGAGATCCTGCGTCAGCTTTACCTTCGCCGATGCCCAATGGTAAAACGGCTCAAGGGCTCTAGCTGCTAACCGAACTTTATTGGTTCTCTGTAATAAAAGCGCACTCACAGGCTTAGCCAGCGAAATGAAGACGATCTGTGGACCATAAACAGGCTCGCTAAGTGATCACCAGTTGCCGTGTATGTGTCTACATAAATAACATTGGCAACTATTTATTCAAGAAATTGCACGTCTGTTTGACATCGTGCGTCGGTGCTTCCGTTAAGTGGTTCGCAAATCTCCACGGGAACGCATCATTAACAACTTGTCTGCTAGCTCTAACTGGCACAGTAATTCTCATTCGGCGTGTTACAATTTAATTTGCGTCACGCATTTTGCATTAGCACGTCTAGTCGCTAGATGTCGCAATAATTTTCCCTCAAACTATTTGGAACTTAAAAATGTCGCAATAAGTTTCCCTCAAACTATTTGGAACTTAAAAATGTCGCAATAATTTTCCCTCAATCTATTTCGAACACTTGGCGTTCGAATCTGTGCCCACTCTAGACTTGCATTCCCACAACATATTTGAATGTGCCCACAATTGACATGTCATGCCGAGTAACGTCGATGTGTCATTATCTTTTACATTTCCGCGGGACTGCGCATTTAGAATCAAAACTGGCTTCATCATTTTGCTCTGTTCACCTGCAATTATTTAGTTCTTTAAAAAATATATATTTTTCCTACTGCAAACGTCTTTGTTGCGGAGAACATGCAAACGACACAGAGTGCCGCAGAGTTTGTCTTTGGTGTCCTTGTCTCGGTGTATCTTGTCAAGGTTAGATTAGGCGAGACACTGATGCAAAGCACCTATAGCTCGATAAAAAGTTAAATACCGGTGAAACGCATATCTATGAGCCAGGGGAATTCTCTCCCCCCTGAGACATAAGTTGCAAGATCACCACGTGAACTCCTCGTTAGAAAAAATGGGTTCCCCTTGCTCCGCTAGCTCGGCGTTTCTCACGAACACTGCACTCCGCACCCCTTATCGGCAAATCGGTCTGAGTGACGCTTTTGAGTTGCTATTTATAAAGCGTTAACAGTCGAAAATGCTATTTATGTAGCACAGAGCATGCACCAACTTCACTGGCTACCAACTGCCTCCGTCTGCTGCCGGCTCACTGCCGACATTCATTGTGCAGTTCTCTAAGGCGGCTGCTCTTTTTTACTGCTTTTGTCTATTTTGCCCTTGGTCCGAATTCGCGAGCGCGCATAACCGATGCGTGCGTGACGTCTATATATATATATGCAACTGCTTTATGCAATCCGTGAAGCACATTTCATCAGCACTATTTTAAATTAGAAACACTTTCATCAACTGCGTAGTGTAGAATTTCCTTCGCCCAAACACTTGCCTGTTTTCGCATGCTCCACGATGTCCGTTATGTGGAAGCCACGGCAGTGGCCCGGAGAGCCAAGGCCCCCTATAACGAGCAGGGCGTCGCCACGAAAACCACGTTTGTTTATTTTGGATACTGTCGGAGTGGATTTATTCTGTTGGATCTTGTGCGGAGACCACTGTCCTGCTGGTCTCCGTTCACCTGTGATAGAAGGGTGCCTTTTTATTAGAGCGCTAAGGATGTTATTTTTTTTTGTCTCGCAGAAGAAAACATACGCATATAGCTGCCTCTAATCAGACAGCACCACGCACGAGTGAGTTCGATTATGCCTAGAAGAACCTTCCCTCCTGACAAACCTGAAAGTAAACACCACCGCTGCCATGCGAGGGGGTCGTAGACAGGACTAACAAAAGTTTTCAGCGAAAAAAAAAGACTGATGTGCGTGAAGCTTATACAAACTTGACTAAACTCGCAAGCTCGAAATTCCGATACACTGAACTTTTCAACGCACTCCGTTAAATGGCAGTTTATATAGCGTTTCTGATGATGTTTAAACGCAGTGGCGGAGTACAAGGGACACGTTTCTGCAAAATTGGGCATTACGTAGAAAATGAATTTGAAGGTTAAAAACGGTCGGCCTCATCTAACGACAGACCACTTGATTTATTGTTACTAATATTTCAAATGAATGTAACGCCTTAACTGTGATGCTTTAGTGTATTGCGTTTAGCTGACGATACTCACAATTTCATGCTTGAAATTCAAGTACGTATTCAGTCCAGAGTACTATGAGGGAGTAGCTTACAAATTATAACAATATATATATATATATATATATATATTAATAAGGCAATGTGACTCTTAGATTCTGGCATTATATGATAAACCTGCTTTCTTCAAACTCTGAACCCTTGGCACTCTCGACTGCAATAGACATTTCGACTCTAGAGGAGCTGTCGTTTCTGGCTACCCAGACGTTTTCAAATACAACCAGTTGATTTAGAAACGTTGCGAGACGCTTTACTGCACCTTTCCGTTGCACCTCTGAACTGCAAGAGTGGCGTTCTGAGCCGTTAAGGTTAAAACCTAGTGTGGAACTTGGTCTGTGACCGGATGAACGACCTTCGGCCTGTGCGCCAGACACCCGTCTCAAAGAATGTTGATGTTACGCAGCGCCCTGGCTTCACTACAGCGGTACGTGACGCCCGGCCATCCCAGTAATCTATTATTTATAGGCCATATCTTTGTGTGGGAGTTGTTTTTACATTGAGGCCATCTGCCGTATAAAAGCGGCAACACTATATATATATATATATATATTTTTTTTTATATATATTATATATATATATATATATATAATACAGGTAGTTCAATAAGTTCTTAGAATGAAAACCGAGAATATTCCAAATCATGTTTTTAAATTTTTCTTATTCGATATACTCCCCGAGAAGCTCAATACACTTTTCCCACCGAGATTTCAGAGCTTTCATACCTCTTGAGTAGAATTCCGCGTCGTTAGACTGAAAATAGGCATTGACAGCAGCCTTAACCTCTTTATTGCTGGAAAAACGCTTTCCACCGAGACTATTCTTCAAATGTCCGAAGAGGAAATAATCAGAGGTGGCCAGGTCTGGAGAATAGGAGGGTTATTCAATAAGTTCGAACCTCAGTTGGGCCAGTTTTGCCGATGCTTGCCGGGACTTGTGTGCAGGAGCATTGCCCTGGTGAAACGGGATAACCTTCTTCTGCAAAGCGGGCCGTTTCACGATGAGTTCTTGCTAACGGCAGTCCAACAGTCTTGCATAATATTCTCCTGTGATCGTTTTACAGCTCTCAAGGTAGTCGACCAGCATTATTCTACGTTGGTCTTAAAAAACTGTAGCCATCACCTTTCCGGTCAATGCCGTTGTCCGCACCCTCTTCGGAGGTCCTTCATCAGGTGCACACCATTGGCAAGATGCTTCTTGGGTCTCGGGAGTGTAGTGATGAACCCGGCTTTCATCGACGGTCATGAATCTGCACCAAAAATCCGACAGATTGTTCGACATCTTGGCCAAATTTCGCTGTAAAGCCAAAACAGGCGCGTCTTTTTGGCCTTGGTTGAGCAAATGCGGCAGCCATTTTGCTCTAAGCTCTTTGATCTTCAAGTTTTCGTGTAGGATAAAATGCACACTGCCTAAACTAATCCCTAATGCCTCCGCTATTTCCTTAATGTTCATTCGCTTATCTGTGCCAAGAATTTTTCGCACTTTCTCTACGTTTTCCTCATCAGTTGCCGTTTTTTGGCCTCCTGGACGTAGTTCATCCTCGGTGCTCCTGCGACCTCTTTTTAACACATGAATCCAGTTGGAAACAGTGGCAAAACGTGGTGCAGAGTCACTGTATGTCTCGTCTAACTCAATTTTTACTTGGGTCGCATTCCAACCTTTGAAATAAAAATGCTTGATAACCACTCGAAACTCTTTTTTCTCCATTTTTAAAAATCACGCCGATACGTTGCACGGGAAAAGCTATCAAACGAAATGGCAACGGCCAATCACCATAATATATTGAGTGCTAGCAGTCGAAAAGTTGCAGTTCCTATTAGCGGTGAAAGCGTGCCAAAATTCGAATTCTAAAAAGCTCATTCTAAGAACTTATTGAACTACCTGTATATATATATATATATATATATATATATATATATATATATATATATATATATATATAATATATATATATATATATATATATATATATATATATATATATATATATATACCCAATGTTAACTCCGTTCGCCTAACGGAGCAAACAACACGACGTTTCGCTAGACGAACAATTCTGGTAGGTAGATTACTTATTATTTGTCCATGATGCCCCGGAGAATTCTGTGATCCAGGATCTGGAATGAGCATTTTAGGATGGACAATATGACGGTGATTTTAGAGTGAACAGTATGACGGTGCGTATTTTGGAAGAGTAATACTAGACGGGTGTTGATGTTTGCAACAATCGAATGTGACGCGAATAGAAGAGTTGAAGTGATGACCGGTCGTTGCAGTAGGAATAGTTGACGTCGTCGTCGCTGTCATCGTCTCGGCAAGCGTAGCCCTTGTTGAAAGCCTACATTATTAGCGGTCAGTGTGAAAAAAGCAAGGCAGGGAGGGGGTTGGTCGTCGATGTAGCCTCGATGCCGCGTGGGGAGTGCTATACTAACAAGCTTGGCCCCTCATGGCGTGCCCAACGGCCCGACTCAGGGATCAAACCAGGCAGCAGAGAACCAGGCCAGTCAAGCCAGTAGAGCGAGGAACTACAGTAATCCCACGGCACGTACAGGCTACGTTCCTTCGATCAATCTTTTGTTCGATCGATCGCAAGCTTGTTGGGTCACGTTGTTGACATGCCCTGCCCGTATATGCAGGTTGGCTTTGGCCTTTGCAATTTCCGTACGACAGGCTCCAGGGACGACACCGGCAGGTTTGCTCCGGCCCTCAGACATATATCCGCTATTCTTACGGCCGATAACTGGATATGCCCCCCCCCCCCCACCAATTAACAGTAGCAGCTTATTATTATTAGGCACCCTGTTTCCCGCCTATTTTCTGAACGCATCGGCGCACTCCTTTCGACTGTATTTGTCCTGAGTCTGTAAGTAACTTTGTCAATAAGTAACTTGGATAGAATAGATGGTCTTCGCTTGGTTTAAAGGCTAAAAACACATGTAACCTTAGTTTCCATGTAGACTGTGCGTTACCCTTTGAGCAAGAGGTTATTAACTCGTTGAGAGCTATATACGGCAACCTTCGCATTGTATCCTTGTATTTATAAATGTATATATTTATGTCTTTATTTTACTATTTATGTATGTATTTTATTACTTGTCTATGCATTTGATTATTTATGTCTGTATTTTTATGTATTACATAAAGCATCTTGCTCAAAATTGCGGTTGCGATTCTTGAAAAGCAAAGCTGAGCATCACAAATACAGCGTCGTCCAAAAAGCTTCAATACTTCAAGCCTAATTTTCTAGCTGATGCTTGTCTTTTTACAGACAGGGTCTACCCAGAAGAGGCGTATGTTAACTGATGTATCATAAGGCGAGCACTGCCGAGTGTGCAAATGTTTTGTAAATGAATAATAAATCATCGCAATCTTTTCTATATATATATATATATATATATATATATCAAGCAGCTTTATGTACGGAACAGGATGTAGAATAGAGGATCATCTAAGCAGAATAGCCTGGCTAGCTAGTTTGCACTCGAAGTGCAGTTCGAAGGTCAACGTTTGAAGCGTGCTCAGAGAACTTTAAATTTGTGGACGTGATGCCCTCTGAATCCCTTATAGCTCGACGCTTGGGAAGCATTTGTCCATTAGTACTGTATCTACGCATCTCTACGTATCCGGAGTTGTCGTGTCGTCCAAAGTGTAGGACTTGGATCAATTGATTTTATTCTGTCTCATCTTTCCCAGGATATGATAAACTTATCAGCATATGCCATTATCCTAATAGCCTGTAGGAGTATAAACTTTACCCAATTTATGTACAGTGGCATATACATAGGCGAGCTAGGGTGGTGGCTTGTAGAAATCCTGGTGACAGTGGAGAAGGCTACGTATCTAGGCACTGGAGCATTGTCTCCAATTTCGCCACTCAGAGAAGCTTTTCGTGTGTTACACTCTCAAACGTCGTTCTTACAAAGTGAATCGTTAATACTGTTTAGACTGTGCAATAGTCACGTCACGATTATTGCTTTGCTGAGAAATATTGCCTAGCGCGGCAATCGCCATTGTCGTTATTATATTTATTAAGATAATAACAATAATAATAAGGAGGTTTTGGTAGCGTCTTTGCCCACCTAGCTTTCCTTCTTACCCTTTATTCGGTAAATAAAGGCGTTTTCTATTCTATTTCTATATTTTTATATAATTTATATGTTCAGGTTTTACAATTACTACTAGTACTAATTAAAATACTGCTTGTATTATAATTGCTTGAGTGTCGGTGACCATTGATAATGATCTTGGCGTGGTCTCTCTGTGGTTCCAATGACACCCTGTGTCGGAGGAACGCGGTCGATCTTGGCCCTGCTGTGGTATCACAGAGCTTTTTCCCAAGCTCTTTTCTCATTTTGAGTGTATTCCTGCCCTATACACGAGGTGACTCGAGACCGAACGCCATAATAATACTAGTATGATTAGAACGTCATACTCTGATTTTGGCAACAGAATAATTACTATTGTTCCATCCGCCTCCTCAACGTCCACGACGTCCAGGAATTAGTGCTAGCTGATTTGCCGGCATAGAGAGACGTCCGCGCGTTCTGCTCCGAATGGCGGCGGACGCCCGAAAAAGTCATTATAACGTCGTCAGCATTCTAATGTATGGTGCTCACTACTTATCATATTTGTTTAAAAATATATAATACAAAAATATGCATCGCAAAATGCCGTTTGGTGTTAGAGGTAACTTGAAGGCTGGCGAGAGCGGCTCGCCACCGTGGTACCTCCTCGCATATCGTGCACACGGTATCGTGGGGTAGAGAGGCTGTGGTTAGTAAACTCGCTGCAGCTTTTTGTGTGTTTGAGCGCCACCGGGGAAGACTAAAAGCGCCGCGGTCGACAACCGTGTGCGAAGCGCGCTCGTAGCTGCGTGAGATTGCTCCAAGACGCGCTTTATAGTGAAGACGATTCTGCAGAGATATTTACCCCCATTTCTACGCCCCACGAAGCCAGAACATGTGGTATATATATAAATATATATAGGATGTTATTCAGGTTAATTTGAAGCTACCTTTATGGAAAGAAATACGGTTTAATATATATATATATATATATATATATATATATATGAGAGAGAGAGAGAGAGAGAAAGGGCCGGTGTTTTAAGGGGAGAGGCGGTAATAAAAATGTTGTCGTATTTTGTAAGAGCCACATTAGCACTGGAAAGTCTTAATAGCAACCAATAACAAGTTAGGAAAGCTCTTCAAACCTGTCCAACAGTGTTTGCGACAGAGAAGGAAGCAAGCGCAACGCACTCGATATGTGTATGATCAAAACAACTTAAACAATATATTGAGGTGTTTGCAAAATTGATTTGAAGGACATATTGAAGTAAACATATATGTGCGGTTTTGAGAGATAAAGTAAAATCATCATTGTATGTATTTATTGTAAAAGACCAAGGCTGCGCATGACTTTCGACTGTGAAGGCCAAAACCAGCGCGATTATAAATTAGAAGCACATACTTTAAATTTATAACTAAGGTTTAATGTTCCACATGTGTGGCTAATTTCACCCGGTAAAAGCGGCGACGCACAAGCATTGAGCCAAGCCTTGTTGTTCACATTCACGGGGTCTCTTAGAAAATGTATTCTTTGCTGAAGGCTACGATTTTGCATTATCTCATTACTTACTATGTGCGTTCATCTGCGGTGATTTATTAGGGTTATACATAATAGTCTACAACGGTGACTGCTTTATCGGGGCCGTAAATAACCTAAGGTTAACCGATTTTGTCACCAGTATCATCTAATGATAGGCGGCGCAGTAGTACGTGTCCAAGCAAAATTCCTGCCGAAGAAACTGGCGGCAGAATATGCACTTTCGGTAATAGTTGCAAAATTAATCAGGTGGCTGTCAGAATCAGCCTAGTGAGAGACAAAGACACGCGCTCTCCTGTGTCAATAAGTTCCCGTACCTAGGCCGGTGCCGATACCCTTCACCTCACGTACAACGGAAATATCTGGAAAAGCGAGGTCGGTGTGGCATCGTCAATCAGAAACACCCAATGTCTGCCGTTTACAACCGCAATTTGCCTATTCGATCCTAAGATCGCGCAAGTTGCCGCCGCCAGACTAATTAGTAGTGATAATATGGATAGAGCAGACCGAGCAGTCGACAATCTTGAACTGCCGACTAGAGTCGAGACGACGTCCTACATGAAACGAACGATAGAGACTCCACCTCCCCGCAGGAATTCGGCTGGTGTGTCTACCTGCTCGCGGCAACGTTTCTGTTTGCCTAGGAAATGGGGCGCCGCATCAAACTGCCCGACTCGGGGCTTTTCAAGAATGTGACACCTAGGGGTGGGACCTAAATTTTAATTGAGATCGATGCAGACCTCTTCAGTATTAGAGTACGTTGGCAGGTTGAGACAGGCCTAATCGGCACCGTACTGAGGCGTTTCACAGGCGTTACGACCAGTCAATCACATGCTATTAGATAGTTCAAAAATGCTTAAAATTAGCTACCTTAAGTTCGATTTTGGCGCGCTTCTACCACTACTGGAAACGAAAACTTGTCATCTGCTAGGTCAAGTTTGCGAGGATTTACACAATAATTAAAATTGCACCCATACAAGGCGACCAAAAGCTAGAACCAACTGACTCCCAAGATGGCTGCATTTTCGCTAAGATTATGGAACGCCATAAAAAGCAGAATGGCACAATTTACTACAAAACTTTCTTTTCTGATGAAGCTAACTTTCATCTTTCAAATATGTGAATAGGTAAAGCTTCTGCATTTGGGCTAAATCTAAGAACGGTCCTCGAACAAACACATTATCCAGAGAAAGTAAATATTTGGTGCGGATTTTAAAGCAGTGGTACTTTCGGCCCTTACTTCTTTAAAAACGACCGTGTAGACTGTAGACACCAACAGCGAGTGATACCGGAACATGATGAAGGGCTTTTTGTGGCCGCGATTGGACGCATTCGATGTAGACATCAACTAGTTGCAACAAAATGGGTCCACAAGTCACAGAGCGGGCACAATGATCAAGCAAGCTGCTCCGCACAAACTTAAATCGCATCATGTTATCTCCTCAAAAAACGACATTAACTGCCCGGCAAAATTCCTGGAGTTAGGGCCCCTTGGACCATGTAAAAGGGTATGGGATTTTGTAAAAGGCCGCGTCAAAACTAAGAAAAACAATAAATGTTTTTAATCAAAACACAACCTGCCCACTCTTTACAAATAAGCAATCTACCAAATGCAGTAAGGTAAGTGTCTAACTATACAATCGGGTTAAACATGGTTTAACCCGATTTATGAAAGGCAGCTTTGAAGTTACTCTCGTAGACAACATTCTGTACACATAGATCAAAGACTATTAGTATTATTGGATGGGTGTATCTAAAATGGAAGGTACACAATGCAAAGGTTAGGTATTTATTGTATTGTCAAAGCAATGCCACGCAATTCGGCCCCTGGGTAAGGAAAAATACGGATCTTGTGGGTTTTGGGTCGCACACTAGTTGCCAGCGACGCATGTGCATTATGCATTTCCGAAACCTCCCATAAAGAGTTATTACTGTAGATTGCTCGGCCTTGATCTAACTGTGGAGAAACGGTTCTCTGCTTCTGCCCAGTTTGAGATCCCAATAGGTTTCACTTCGATCGTGGAGTCTGCGTTACGAAGATTGACCAATTGTTAGATTTGCTTGCTTTAAGGTACATTATGATATGAAACTGCTGGAAATGCTAATGTCTTGGCTGCTTGGTCTGTTTTCTCCATAAACAGAGCCTTCCATAGGATCGTACACGCATACAATTTTATTCATAACTCTAGTGACTTAGTAAACAGCAGAGTTAGAGTAGGTTGTTGCTGAATTCGGCACAGAGACGGGCCAGGGGTGCGGCGTTTGATCCGACAACATTAAAAACCACAAAGCGACACAGTTCTATTCACACCAAAACGGTTTTTGGTGATGGTTCACATCGGTTGGAAGCTTCTGTACGTAACTGAACCTAGATGACTGGTACATGCGAGTGCATATATCTTGATCTGACGCGCGACAGGCGTATTTTCATGTTCCGATAGACGTTGGGGACTGTAATTTCGCGTAAGAGCTACGCGTATTTGTGTGTTCTAGTAAAAACCCTATGTAAATGTTAACATATAATATATAAACAAAATTTATTAGCAGGTCATGTGTGTGCACGTAAACGTATAGGATTTTTGAGTGCTAGGTAAAATCGATCTAGGCTGTTTTCTATCAGGCCGTGATGTGTTGAAACATTATAATAATAATTATTATTATTATTATTTTTATTCTCGTTTTCTTGCCGCCAGTACGCTGTTCGAACATAACTAACTATTGAGAAAACCGTATAGTCTATGCGAGGATTGACTTCATAAGCAAGCCACCCAGTTAAAATACACAAAACAAGTCAAACTTTTGCCATTAAATCAATATGCATACCGGTGACAGTAATAACAATACGACCAATATCTTGTGCATTATTTTTCAACCAATGTTCAAACAGGTGCTGCATTGTGAAATTTGACAACACGTGGGCATTGCGGGTAGGCTCTGAATCAACAGACAAAGAGAGAAAGTGAGAAAGGAAAAGTTTCTTGCTTCCGGGGGCGTCGGATACAGACTTTGAGCATTTTTCGAATGCTGTCCGCGTAGTGCTACCGGTAGTTGTGATGATAACGAGGCCATGGTGGCAACGTCAGACTCGGGCCTAGGCCATTAATTTTTGTTGACGTGACAGTTTCTTTTTTCTTATCGAAAGATGCAAAAATTCACAAAAGAGGGATCAAAGAAAATCACAAGATTGAGTTAGCGGGTGAGAGACGGCTTTGTAACGAACCTGTGCACAGAACGTGCCCCCATTGTCGTTGTAACGGGGGCAATTAGCACATAAGTGTATATATAAATTATTATAATACACATAAATAAAAATAATGTAAATAAAATATTGTACACACTTTTTAATTAAAGGAGAATCTACAACTGAAAGGTTGTACAAATACAATTAGGAAACAGTATATGTATGTATTACTATACTAGTATTATAATACTAGGAAACATATATAAAACATACATGCCTACTTTCACTAAACGTCAGATGATAGTACTGCCTAACTACTGTTTAACTCCTCTTTAACACTTCACGCGTTTAACGTGGCAAGGTGAGAGAGAAGAACGACACACGCTAATCTTCGAGACTCTATTTCGGCATACGTGGCTGAACAATTTTGATTCGGCTCGTTAGAGCTAGTGAACTAGTGTAGGGCAATCGTCCCGCAGAGAAACACACGATTTCCCTTAGGAATTTCAACCTGAGTTCAGATAAGGCGCTTTGAGGATAGGGAACGCGAATTCCGTACACATCACGAGTTCCTCTATTTGCGCCATCACCACCATCGTTCACCGTCGTCAGTCATCACTCGGACTCTACTTAATGTGTAGTTGTTATATAGTTGAGACTCTGCTTAATTTGTAGTCGTGAATGACTCGCATGGCACCCGGACCGAATGCCTCTACGACGCATGGAGATTGTCAAGACATGCCGCATTTCGTTCAAACCGCAACACGCGCATTCGATTATCGATCATTATTGTGGCAGCTCAACGCCATAGAACAATCGGCTGACATTGTTCTTTAGTTAAATAAGAGATTACCAAGTAAAATAGAGAGGGGAACACAAAAAACAAGCGGAGCGGAGCCAAGGGGACAACTTCACAAGCGTGGTGATGACTAAAAGACGACACAGGACACGTTCTTGCCCATATTCGTTCCAGAAAATACCTAGCATTAGTAATTAATGTAATTAGCAAACAAGATGCTTTATTACATCGATGATCGTGTGTGTGTGTGTGTGATACGTTCGATCAACTTACTCATCAACTTGTGAGAGTCGCAGGTAAACATTGGCTATGCGTGCTCAGTTTTGCGATTAAAACAATAGGTCTAGGCTTAGTGGCAGTCTACTGGGGGCATCTCAGCGTGAGACGACTGGGGACGTGTTTTATACATACATACATATTTATCCAGTTTATAGTCAGTTGTTTAAATGCTTCCAAACCGAAGAGCAGTAACTGAGTCTAGAAAGGATAGCAGCTTCTTTCTGAATGTTTGCTTGTTGCTGAATGGAACCTGCTTTGTACGGGTAATATCGATTGCCAGGCGTAGTTAGAATAAGTTAGCAACGGAATATGATGTGAATACTTTGCAGTGAAGCGGCTACAATATAACTAGCAAACTAAGGGCGGCCAAAATGAATAGTGACAGACAGCGGGTGTCGAGCCCGGTAGTGGCGTGGTGGGTGCATAGCGTGCGGCTCGCGACCGCAGGAGACACATAGGTACATCACGGGTTTGAGCCTCACCGTTGCACCGATTTGTATTTGTGGGGTCCGTCTCACGTGGACGTTAGAAATGTTGGCTGAGGGCCAGCCCGAAAAAGTTAGGCAGCGGGTGTGAATAAGTGCAGATGATGCTTTAATTGGTCGGTAGATATGTTAGAATGGCGTGCCCGTCCGTAATTATAGCTGTGCCGCTTTTTCTCCGTTCGCTTAAGTATCATGGTCCATCACCTGACCATCACCATACATGTTTTTGACTGTTAGTTCAGGGATCAGCTTTCAGCGCGCCGGTACTAGCCGGTCTCATTCATGCTCCTTGTTACATACAGCTTCTGGGACCAGTTGCGTCGAACAGGTATGCCATAGAGAGGGAGCCTTCGATTAAACTGCGTCACCGCATCGCCATTTTATCGTCGCTATTTTATCAAAATATTTTGATGAGTACTATTAAATTCGTGTGCGTTTCCATCCATGGTATGTTTTCATTGAACGCTACGTAAACACAATACGTCATCCGCGCGTTGCTAAATCCTTTGTCATATAGGAAAAACAAATAAATATCACCACTGAAAGTGAGTCTATTACGCATTGTCTGGTTGCTCTAATAGTTTGGTAGGTATGCTTTATATAAATAGACGTCATACACGTATTCGATTCGTCAACATGTAGCGGGAAAATTCCTTTCCTTTGGCCGGAACACGATCCGCGGTCGGCATAGAGAAACGTGAGCTATTTATATGTGCAGACACGGCGAATCTACTAGGACACACAAGAGATACACACCCACCTATGCGACTTTAGTGTAAAGTGACCTACGTTCATACAATCGCTAATAATAATTATTATTAATAATTAATAATTATTATTATGATTTAAACGTTAAAATTTTGAGGTGCGAGCGTGTACTCCTTGTTTTCTTCTGGCTCCTAATTATTATTGCATGGAACCGACCATAGAACCGGCGTTTCCTCGGCACACTGCAAGCGACGGCAGTTAGCCCTGCGTTATTATTATTATTATTTAATCAATTTTTTAGTATTTCCCTACAATTGTGGGACCCAAACGTGTACCCGCGTAGGCTCACCCCCCCCCCCCCCCTTCCTTCTCAATCCATAGAGCCGATGATAGCGGCGGCGTTATTATTATTAATTATTATTATTATTATTATTATTATTATTATTATTATTATTATTATTATTATTATTATTATTATTATTATTATTATTATTATTATTATTATTATTATTATTCGCACAAATGCAAACAATCAGTAAATGGCTCTGGCTGCTCTGCTACTCACGCATGACTCCTGAAATATGAACTCCTAATTCACTAATAACACGGAGAAGCCGAGGATTCCCTCTGCTATGGATGACTGCCAATTGAATACTACATTTGGCAACACGGTGAGCGGTGGTCTTAGTTGGCTTCACAGCAAAACAATGTCGAACACCTGTTGAACGGGCATTATCCACATGACACACTGGTAGTTTTTGCAGATTATATATATATATATATATATATATACATATTTATATATATATACATATATATATATATATATATATATATATATATATATATATATACATATATATATATTTATATATTCTATGCACATAAAGACTGGTTGTTAGTAACAAGCCACGCGTCTCGCGCCCTGAAGTCCCTGCACAACTTAGTTTAAGTGTCCGAGAGATGTCCGGCGACTCTGGCACCTCCGGATGTTTTCGGACTGGATGTTTTCACGAACTAGAGTTTTTGGTTCGATTCCGGCGCAACACGTGCTCAATGTAAAGCGATCCCCCTAAGGCTTTCAAATTATTATGGACTACAACCGTTTCAAATAAATGTACAAACATACAGTATTTGAAAAATATATAAGACCATTCTTGTGACTACCTATATTACACAATAGCATCCAAGTAGTCAACAGAAAATATACGTAGGTTCGACAGTTCATCGAACACAACAACCCTTTTCCGGCCCGAAAAACGCATTATGATATGAAACATTTTATTTCGTGACTTTATTGTTTCCCCCACTCTGACTACAAATATATATATATATATATATATATATATATATATATATATATATATATATATATATATATATAAATAGATAGACCAGCAATCACCACGGGTTTCACGCAAACGCCTGCGGCTCTAAATTTGTGCTCGATTCCTGCCGGACGGATAGGACGCGATGCTAAAATGTGACCAAAAATCCTCTGCTTAGCGCATCATTCAAAAATTTGTCCCACTACTATTACGACTACGGTCTTATAGTGCTGGCTCACCTCACTACATTCAGCTATGTTGGATAGGGAACGTCGAGAGTTAGGGGTTAGACGAGGATATGTGAAATATTAATAGTCAGGGGTGAAGGGTCTAAGTGCGTCGGCTGAACCGGCATCGGCTTCTTTTATTGTTTTGCGCAGAAGCAGAAGGCAGTGTCTAAAAGCCCACCGTTTTGTCAAATAACAACACAACAATGTGACTAGAGCTTATCTTCGCGTGCCACTTGTTGACAACTGCAAACATTGGTCTATCTATGTAAAGTACCACTAGCGCAATAAACATTTCCACCAACACGATACAAATCCTGCTAAGCTCACACATTTGTTTGCACTGGCCTACAGTTTCTGCATTATTGTCTAGTGCAGATTCTGGGAACCTAACTGTGGAACTGTCGTTAACACATGCAACACGACCTGCTAACTGTCTTAAATTCAGTCGAAAACATAGTTATGTACAATTTCGACAGACGCTGCTTGACACCTTAGACTCTGTCCCCTGCCCCTCACCTCACTCCAATGACAACGTTTTTTGAAACAACCCTATCAGTTGCACACGCCGCAAAGCCTACTAAATTCACGCCGACAAAATATGATCTGCACTGTTTACATTCTGCACCAAATTGAAAGCTCGTACAAACCATATCTGTCGTATCGCATTTGGCCCGTGAATAATGCGCCTGGCAGACGCACAGAGAATCAAATCTTAGTAGATGTACTATATATATATATATATATATTTTTTTTTTTAATATATATATTTATTTATATATATATATATATATATATATATATATATATATAAATATATATATATATATATATACATATATATATATATATATATATATATAGGGTGTTCCTATTTGTGTGTCCAAAACGCTAGGGTATGGTCAAACTCGGTGAGAAAATCATTTTTGCCAATGGGTGGAAGCCGGAAAAACGTTTTGTTTAGGAGTGAGGATGAAATTTATAAAAGCAGTTATTCTGTCTTTTTTCTCCTACATAGTTGTGCAAAATCTACGTTTGCGGGAGAACCAGTCAGCGCACAGGAACCGATCATACCGGCGTGTTTGGCGGAATATTCTGCACAATAAAGTACACATTACTAGCTTGCGTAGCAAAAAGCGAATAGCCAGATTGAGGAAAGTCATAAAAAGTCAAAATGTTACGTACAATAGCAGATTTAATGCCCACTACATTCGTACCATAGTGATGGTGCTGCGTTACGTGGTTGCCAAGTAACTAAGCTTTTTCGACAGTCATATCGAAAGCGAAGGCATGCATACTTGCATAGGGTGTATGAGAAAGTTAGGTACATATTTTGAGGTTTGGTAGAACTCAGCAAGAGAATAATTTTTTCTAATGCAAAGAGGGGGCGGAAACGTCTTGGCAAAATGCTACGGTTCTGGACGTGAAAACTTCAACGTGAAACATAACAACTATGACTGTCGAAAAAGCTTAGTCACTTGGCAACCACGTAACGCAGCACCATCACTATGGTACGAATGTAGTGGGCATTAAATCTGCTATTGCCTGAGAGTAGTCTTTTGGACGTGAATTATTGGTCGTAATGGAAAAAATTACGATGTTGCACAAAAAAGCGTTAACGTAACATTTTGACTTTTTATGACTTTCCTTAATCTGGCTATTCGCTTTTTGCTACGCAAGCTAGTAATGTGTACTTTATTGTGCAGAATATTCCGCCAAACACGCCGGTATGATCGGTTCCTTTGTGCGCTGACTGGTTCTCCCGCAAACGTAGATTTTGCACAACTATGTAGGAGAAAAAAAGACAGAATAACTGCTTTTATAAATTTCATCCTCACTCCTAAACAAAACGTTTTCCCGGCTTCCACCCATTGGCAAAAATGATTTTCTCACCGAGTTTGACCATACCCTAGCGTTTTGGACACACAAATAGGACCACCCTGTATATATATATATATATATATATACGTTTTTTAGTAAGTTTTTATACGCGTTTATTTCAATTGCGTTTGAGGGAGCTACTATCCTGACTAAATAGAGTTTATATACATGTAATTTTAATTCTGCGGGGCGTAATGTAAGACTAACTACATACATTTTGTTTATTTCGCTATAACTTTGCATTTCACTTACAACGCAGTCGTCTTATATAAAATTTACACACTTCAGTGACCGTCCACCGGGCGAAAAAATGCAACGACAGCCGGGGGCGTCTGGCAGCTCGCTGAGTGATATTTAGCGCAAATCTGCGAACAGAACCGGCAACAACATTGACCGCCAACTTGGGTTGAACATACCAAATGATGACAGCCATGCACAATGTACCTTGTGTACACGTGCCGGCTAGTGCATGCCATTTCATCCCAAAGCTACCCGGCGAGGTACACATCTAGGAGCGCTATCTCTGCCGAGACTTCGGTCACTCTTCCCTGCCACTCCCCAACAAAAATTGCTGAAGTGGTCTTGTTATAGGTGACGGGTGGCTGATTGTTTCTACTGCCGGTAAGCAAAGAACACGCTTTATATATATGTGTATATATATATATATATATATATATATATATATATATATATATATATATATATATATATATATATATATATTGTAACGTAAAACTAACTATTGGAAAGAAAAAAAAATCGAACTATATCCTAACTAATATTTGTGTGTATATCTGTATTCGTATTTGTAGTAGTTTGAAAGGCAAATTCTAGTACATCTTTTTCTAGCAAGTAGGCAGCTCGGCAGCAGCAGTAGCAGAATTGAACGAATTCTTGATGCGTCTTGCATACTAAGTCGCGTCTTATGCACACAAAATCACGACAGGGTTTAGTATGGTCGGAGGTTATGCCTGAGCAAGAACTGTTTTTGCGTTGCTCTCTTTAACGGCACACTTTTTTTGGCTCTGTTAAGTTCAGTCAAAAGACGTCTCATGTGATCGTTTTGCTGGACCACCCGGTAACTGTATGTGGCGCGGACATTATCGTTATACAGGCTGGCTATTCATCGTTTCTGTTTGCCACTACTCACGTGCAGTACTGTAGTCAAAACCAGTCAGAGGGAATACCCTCAAACTCTGATCAACTACAGCGTAGAAAATGGCTCCTTAGTAGTACGTTATACAAATATCGAACACAGTAAAACTCAGGCACTCGAGAACATTTTCACGTATACACGTATAACGTAAATACGGTAATTTATCTAGTTCAGAGCTGTTTGTCTAGTTTTTTTTTAGATAAGTGGACTCTGTATATGCTATAGGGCTATGTAACCCTAAATATTATGCAAATATATTAAAGTGCAATCGATGTGATTTTCTACTATGCCACTATGAGAATATACGCAAACATTATTTGCACAGCTCCAATCGACGCTGTGGCGCCTGTTAATGGCCGATGGGCATTACGTGCGTGCCCGAAAAGCATACCATGCTAACGCTGTCACCAGATGTATGAAAAAAAAACAATGAGGGAAAAGCAAAATAACTTTTGCAAAACTTGTGCCAATTGCAGGTGCTGTGGGCAGCAGTAACTGCTCTTTGAACGTCGGCTGTACATTACGCGATGCCCACGGATGTGAGGGGTCATCTGGTGTCCGGCCTGCTGAACTCCTTTATTCACGTAGATGCACAAATGTGCGCGAACTTAAACACAAACTCAAGAAACATAAATACTGACGCATAGGGTTATCAGGATCGTTTGTACAGCCGTCAACGGAATACAGAAAGCGGCCAATACAAGAGTTGCCTTGTCTGACCATCTGATCGAGTAAGTCTCTCCTCAGACCGGTACGAGCATTTGCAGATACTACAGTCGTATGTTTGAGGTTGCACGACTGCGAATAATATTAATAAAAATAATAACAAAAACAATAATAATAATAATAATAATAATAATAATAATAATAATAATAATAATAATAATAATAATAATAAGCCGTTGAGCCGGGGTAGGTAGCAAAGCACGCGGACGCCAGAAAACGGTTTAAATATGCTGGACTGGAAACAAGATATATTTTTGTGCCTATCGCCATGGAGACACTAGGACCAATCAGCAAGGGAACCGAAGCATTTCTCAAAGATTTAAGTAAGCGAATTCAGGAGGTCACGAACGACCGAAGAGAGGGTCAATTCTTGAGGCAAGCTTTGTCCTTGGCCGTTTGCAGAGGGAACGCGGCATCTATTTTAGGCGCCATGGAGTGAACTAATTACTTTAAAAAAACTTTGCAATAATTCGTTCAGACCTCGCAACTGTAACATTGTTTAACATGTAATCAATATTAGTAATAATAATAATAATAATAATAATAATAATAATAATAATAATAATAATAATAATAATAATAATAATATTGTAGAACAGGCTTACCCGAATCCTGTGAAAGATCGCTTCGAAATACGTATGCGTGTATTGAGTCTAAATTGGACGGGAGACTCCCACGTCGTTGATTATCTGTTTCACTTCGTCAACGTAAATAGAAATAAAAGCTACATTGACGCTAAGGCTACTACTATTGCTATTATTTGCGCTGCCTGCAGGTGAGACATAGTACGTACAAAGCTCGACGGTTTGTTGACATAGATGCTTGTTCGGCCTTTTCGATTATTAAGCTATGCGCTCTTATCTGTTTGCCAATAGTTTTAACAAAGGCTGTTTTTTTCTGTAATCTCCACTGCACCCCGCATTGTCTTGCTTCTTACCCAATGTTCTTACCATTTCACTATGGGCACATTTGAGAAATTACAATACTGCAATGAGCACTATGTTTGGATCGTCGTGAGATTGGACAGCGATAAAAAAAAAACGTTTGCGAATTTAAGCAAACATGATTAAACTCTGTTTGCAGCTGACTTAGCGTTTATAATTTATTGGCTTGTGAAGGCTTGGGAGGACTGGGTAGATCTTACAAACTAGACCCGCTGTTGAAAGCCGTGTTTTGAGTAGCGTACGACCAGGTGTTGAATCTGTCTTTCCATAGTTATGCACCGTTCACGTTTTCTCTCAGTTTTACTCTCCTGGAGCAAGCGTTAAACATTGACATGGACCCTCTAGAAAGATTGTGAACTTCCTAACAGCAAGTTTACTTGTCAATGTTAGGTGGCAGAGGCTCACCAAGCTGCTAGGATTAACAGCTCCTGCACGTCGTTTTTACCATCGATCGGAGGCCTCTATATCGCAGTGGATCGCATGGAAGTCTATCCAATTGACGTGCTTTAGAGAATGGCCGCAAAGACGAAAGATTGACGGTCCGGGAGAGTTTTTTATCAGATGCTGTGCATAGAGAACACAGGCGCTCCCAAATATTGGTGGACTCGAATTAGAATCTGGATATGTTGTAATAATAAGACCTTAATAAATAAAGCAAACGATTGTAACATTACGCGGCACTAAAAGCTTTCGACAATAAAATTATTGGTGACAACAGACAAATACTGTTGCCGCTGATGTTCACCTTTGGAAAGATCAGCTAGGGCTTGGCCATAGTTTACACAGTATAGGAAAAGCATAGCAGCAGTTCAGGATCTCCTATATAACGGTTTGGAAATTCCTATTTGTAATTATTATTTAAATAATCATTACTGTTTAAAATTACAGACCGAAAAAGGCATTAATTAACATAGAACCAGACGCTGTATCCTAAGTATTTTGGGTCGAATTCGTCTACCGTGATATATATTATATATTTATATATATATATATATATATATATTATATATATATATATATATATATATATATATATATATATATATATATGTATATACCCAGAATTTTAAGGCAAATTCAGAAATTTATTTCATACATACGGTGCCACTTAAGTCAGCCATATATGCATCACATTTTTTACAGCCTTCATCCAACATTAACTTAACGAAAATTCCTTACGAAACATTCTCGCTTTAGATGTAAAAAGTTGTGATCAAGATTTTTCTTGATACCTTGAACATTTAAAAAATGTTTGCTCTCAGATAAAGACGAATAAGGCGAACAGACGATAGAGCCTGAACTATGGAGTAAGTAAAGTAAAGATCCTCTGAAAATTCCGAAAAATTGCGACAGGTCGCCACACCTGTACGCGAACGGGCGTTGCCATGCTGATATAAGACACCTCTACGATTGCACAATTTCGCTTTTCAAAGACGACCTGCTTTTAACAAACACGACTTGCTTCAAACGAAAAAGTATTTTTCTCTGTTAATCGCTTAATGCTGCCAAACGACCAACCAAACACACAGCTGCCCACCGCTAGTTTAGTGCGGATCGCCATGATCATGCGCGAAAGTCAAATGCTTAATTAAATCGTTGCCAAAGCAGCCGCATTTGTGCATCCTTCGTGGTGGTGGTGGTAAAAAAAGCATACACTCATGCAAAAAGGGTATATCGTAGGTGCTATCGTTATTCCGCCTCATACAAAACACAACGCTTCTGCACCGAGACAACGGTCATACTTGCTAGTATTATTCAGCAATATGCTTTTTAGAGTGAGGGCTTGCTTTCGCAATGGTGTTGGTCCTAGTGCCTTGATTCGAACATTGATTGAATTTGTGCAAGTGATGTTGTTTGTAGATAATCCGTTTCTCTTCGGCGGCCGGCAGTCACTATTCTCACAAAAGCATGTTCTTTGCTTATTTGAAAAAGAAGGCCAGGTGTCTAGGCGGTTCGCCATGGCGTTTTCGGCGGGCCTGTAAGGCAGCAACAAATAAGTCGCTGTCGCAGAAATATACGTTCGATTTCTCAGTAGAAACTGATTCACCAGAACAGATCCCAACAATCGCAGACACGACTCTTGGTGATTGTACAGGTTGGCCTTCATGAGAAGCAGCTGAATAAAGCTCAGCTCACTATTCAACAGAACTTTTCGGAATATATATATATATATATATATATATTCGCCTTTCAATATGATGGACCAACGCAAGGTCAGATCATGAGGAACCGAAGAGGAGAGCGAGTGAATGCGCGGCATGCTATCTGATCGCAGACAACAAAGCCGGATTTGCATGTTAGCCTCTACCAAGGACTTGCAGGGGCCCAATCAATGACAGTATGCTGTCCTCGAACGGTTCCACTGAGTAAACATCATTACGTTCAGCTTCCAGTTGGTCATCCTCAAGTGCACCCCGCAAACTTCTGCCCTGCTGTTATTATAACGCATGTGTCAGACCGTGCCCTCTCCCTCGTGCCTTTGGATCGCAGTATTCCTGGCTGACTTTCCGCATTGGTAGATACTTATACTATAGTTATACTTCGTATCGGACTTTCAGATTCTACATATATATATATATATATATATATATATATATATATATATATATATATATATATATATATATATATATATATATATATATATATATATATATATATGTATATATATATATTGCCCATTTGAGCTATTTGAATAAATGTATGCGGTATTATTCCCACTTAAATATAGTCTGATGTTGGTAGTAACAAGACAGTCCTGACATTAAAGTAGGTGGTACTGGTATTAGGTATATATAATAGAGCGCAGATACATTGAACGCCTGTTGTCCGATCCAAATCTAGCAATCACCAGGCGGAAGAGCGTCTGGATCACCGATCTGCAGAAGCAAACACTGCGCTGTGGTGGACGAGCTCCGAACAGGGCTTGGCAGTTGGGCGGCAGTGGGTCAGGTCAAGGGTTCCCCTGGGTTAAACTGGATGAGGTCGCAGTTTTCTAAAGCTGCTACCTTTCACCCAATAAAGATCTGGGAGAATTTGAAGGGCTCCTAGAAACACTCGCCGATAGCGTAAACGGCCAAAGGGTTGTTTTATCACCGGGGACTTCAATGCCGCGAGCACGCCATGGGAAAGCCGACACACATTGGAGAGGGCACTTATTATATAGAAGTGTAGAGCTGAGAGGGGCCTACTAGTACCTAATGATGGAGTGACTGCTACTTTTCCAGAACTGACTAGATAGCTTTTATAGACCTAACGCTGGCCAGCAAATTGGTACTTTCTATAAATGGGGAATGGCGCATCGCGGAGAAGGCACAGACTATGTATGAGTGATCATATATACGTCTTATTTAAGCTCAGAATACCCAACTCACGCACGATATGCACGAGGAAGCGCTGGCAGAACCGGAAACAAGACAGGCCTCTCGAGCAAACCCCCATATGCCTACCCGACACCATGGGAAAATTCTGGAAATTGTCCTGGCCAAATGTTTAAATGAGGAAATAGAAGCCAGAGAAACTTTAGCAGATGCCCAGTATGGTTTCCGAAAACGAAAATCTACCACTGGAACCCTTTATAGAGTCCTGGAAAGAGCACGCCGCGAGACCGCCAATACTCCCACGATTCGAACGAGCGATTTCGTGCCCTTTTGGATGTTAAAGATGCCTTTAACACAATGAACTGAAAAAGTGATACATGCGCTAAAGGGAAAGGCAGTATCTATGTGCTTCTGCCGAATGATTTCGTCATACCTGGATGAACGAAGCTTAGTTGTAGAGGAGCATTAATACAGTATTACTGCCGGGGTCCCACAGAATTTGATTGTGGGACCCGTTCTCAGGAACGTGGACTACGACGATGTGCTGGACATCAACAGCTACCTAGAAGTTGCCGAGCTGTTAGCTTACGCGGATGACTTGGCCCTGATGGTTACGGCGCAGACCGAAGCAGCCAACGAAGCCTTATCGATGATGACGAAGTGGATGGACCGCAATAATTTGACGCTTGCATCGCATAAAGCCAATGAGCTGTATCTGACGGACCGGAAGAAGACACAATGGGCTTGCCTTATGATAACGAACTCCCTTTTTCTCTAATTACTGGGACTCGCAATATAAATTAGGAAAGAGACGATGTACCTTGGGGTGACTCTTGATATGGGGTTAACCGGAGCAGCACATGTAAAACATGTCGCGGCAAAGGCCCAGCCTTAAACTTGGCACGTATTATGCCAAGGGTTGGGGATCAATTAGAGGAAAACCAACGGCTGCGAGCCCCAGTTGCCGAATCATCAGCTACGTACGGCGAAAAACAGAAGTACGGTAAGGTCGGTCCAACGGACACTAGCAATCCGGGTTAGCCGGGCGTACCGGACGGTCTCTATTGTAGCCCTCTTGATCCCCTCTAAGATGCTGCCATGAAATCTACTGGCGGAAGAGAAAGCAAAATATTTCTGGAGAAACTGTTTGACCTTACCAGAGCCAGGAGAGCCACAATTGCGACCTGGCAGAAAGAGTGAGTGTAAGTTACACCCGGTGTGACCAGGGGGAGTTAGACGAAGAGTCTGATATCAGACCTCAAAACTAACCATGACTGTCGACATGGTGACCTACTATAAGGCTTAGGTTCTGACCAGTTACAGTCAGTTTCAGAGCAATATGGTTAAAATAAAGAAGGCCACCAGTAACGCCTGTGTGCTATGCGAATCTAAGAAGGCGGACGGCGTGGACTACACGTTCCTACACTGCGAGCCTTTTCGCAGCTTTTTTTAATATCTCTTAAATGTAGCTCCACTTCTTACATTCAACTTGGCAGTCCGCAATCAGTCATTGTTTTTCGACGTTTTTTGGAAATTCGTTTGATGGCATACTATTTAAGACATTACACAATACCGCAATTAGCGAAACGGTCCTTTTGTCGTTTGCGTCATTTTCCGTTTTTCGGCATCGGGCAAGTCTACGCCTTTTATCCACTAAGCGGATAAGCCATGTCCAGGGCAGCTCTTTTAAATACAATTCTGGCAATCCCTTCGAGCTTGATTTCAAGTTTTCAACCGAGCAAGATGGCTTAGTGGCAAAAGCCTTTGTCTTGCATTCGAGAGGCCTGGGTTCGAGACCAAGACCGGCCACTTCTAAATTGGTTTTCATGGTTCCCAATTTAACAAAGTGAATGCCGGAGTGGATAAAAAATCGACCATGATCGGAAATATACGGGGAGCACAGATGTCTCAATAAAATCAGATGGTGCATTACCATCCAACCCCTCATTAAATATGTTAAAGTTTTATTGCTTGTTGAAAGACTGCAGATTCCGGTGCGTCTGTCTCAGTGACCTGTTGATGCAATTGGTACAGCTGAGCAAACTGGTAAATATGTAATTGAGGCGTAAGTTAGCATAAATAACTCAGTCAGCACTGTCACCTTTTTGTAATTATCATAATCGGTCGCCTTTGGTCTGTCGTCCAGTATCAGTATTTCTATGATATCTCTTATCGCGAGTCGTTTCGCCGCGTAGCCGAAAAGCCGTGATTCATTTGACGAGTTGGCTACGCTTTGTCCCTATAACTATCTTTACACTGCATTGTCTTTTCTAACACTCGTTGAATTTGTGTTGTTTTTCTGCTTTCGCTTTGTTCTCAAGACTATTGTGAAGGCGATTCATAAAAGCAGATGTACTACGGTTGCTGCTTGCAACACGTCTGTATCTTGCGTATCTTCAAATTCGTTCATTGACATAAACTTTATCTTCAGGACTATCACTGCTGACTACTACGACGACTACTCAACCTGTAGTCTTATACAACTCGGGTTACAACCGCTCGCTGCACACACTAACTGGGCCGTCGGCACATAGTACTAAATCATCCAAATATCCGCTCTTTCGTCTTGTACAGCAGATAACCAGCTGATGTAGACTATTCACTAAGAGAGCTTTGCATTTTTGATTTAAGCGGATCGGTGCAAAGACCGTTTTGGTATCCGACTGTGGGGGCTCATGGGGTCTCTGCTTAGTAGAAATCCTCCAACAATGACACTGTCCCTAAATATCTTTCGGTGCTATCCGTTTCAGGACTATAGGCCACTAGCAGCCTGTTGTTTATCTTATTAGCCATATATATATATATATATATAGATCGCTCGGTGCGGCAGCGATGGTGGTGCAGTGAGTGTACAAAACAAGATATGTCTGTATGCATCATACATAAGGTGTGTGTGTGTGTAGTGTATGCATATATATATATATATATATATATATATATATATATATATAGCTCGGCAATGCGCGGCAGCGATGATGGTGCAGTAAGTGTACGAGATATGGCTGTATGCATCATACATAGGGTGTGTGTGTGTGTAGTGTATGCATGCGCCAGTACCTACGTGCACGCCGACCGACTATGACGTGCATGAGGACGTCTATGGGCGTGTCAGCTGTGTACCAGAAGCGATAAGCCAGCTCCCAGGCAGGCACACAGCCAGACAGAGAGAGGGACAGAGAGAAGGGCTATGAGCAGCAGGAGTGCAGGTTGTGGAGGTGGACCCTGCTAGCTTAGATCGGCCCAAACGACGGCCGAGAACGTGTGAACGGGCCAACCCAAGCAGCCCCGTCGTGCCATCGAGGAGTCGTTTGTTCGTTGAACGAACGGGCGGGTGCTAGCAACGACACGTTCGGATTCCTCAACTTGCCCTAAGCCGCCGATACCGCAGTAGTTGTCGTCGTCGCCGCCGCCGCCCGCGTTGCCCATGTTCGCCCATGGCAACAGCGAGCGGGTCGTGTGGTGTCGGCTGACTGGGGTAGAGACGGGTTGCGACGGAGGGGTGTTGGGGGGATGGATGGAGGGAGAGTCGTGAGTCGCGATAGCAACGCTGGGTGTTCTTCCCGCCGCTAAAAACCCTTGCGCCTTGCTAGCCGAAGTGGTGGTAGCGGCAACAAGGCTCGAACGTATCGCGGAGACACAGGCCAGCTCAGGTGGTCTGCTTTGCCGGTTTGCTAGGCAAGCTTTATCTCTTGCTTGTTTGCGCT
This sequence comes from Dermanyssus gallinae, assembly GCA_003439945.1. Lineage (NCBI taxonomy): Eukaryota > Metazoa > Arthropoda > Arachnida > Mesostigmata > Dermanyssidae > Dermanyssus > Dermanyssus gallinae. Next base: position 485,972 of record QVRM01004003.1, read on the forward strand.
TTGGGCTCGTAGACGCACGGCAGATGCGCGCAGAAGGCTGTGATAGAGTTGACGCGCCAGATCTGCGGCTTCCAGAGCTGCTGCTGTCGCTGGTGTGGTGAGTAGAACCAGCAATATTAATATGAAGCGTGCCATGAAGCGTGACGGGCTGTGGGCGAGTTAAAGCCCCCCCCCCCCTCCCCCCGTTGGCGGTGTTCAATCGATGACTGAAACGAACCTCTGGTTAGCCCGAGGTCGGTTCATCATGCATCACCGAAACGTTTAGTTGCCGATGCTCCACCCGCCTCCGCCGCCAATATCACTGATTTGATGTTACCCCGATTAAAAGCCCCGTAACGTAAGCCCTGAATGATAGTTAGCTAAGCCGATCACCCAGGGAGAGTGATGTCTTCGCTTTTCATTCCCGTCCGCTACCGTTCATAATGTTAAAGATAACTATAATCATGACACTTGTTACGACAGTTTCCAAGGGGCAAAAAATTGCAGAGACTGCCAATGCGATCGTCTGTGTCCTCGTATTTTATGTTTACGTCAAGAGTGTCTTCAGCACAGAAGCTGGAAATGCACAGAAGCGTGTCGAAATGAATCGACTAACAAGCGACGGGGGGGGGCTTTGTCAAAAGTCTTGACACAATCACTCAACTCAAATTCGCTCGGCTTTCAATTGACGTACATAGATCGCTTCCTTTGAACCTCGACTCTAACTGAACGTGAATTGCTCCAGAGGTAAGGCCTTCTCCACAGTTGGAAACACCCTCGAGATAATCAACATAGCAAAAACGTTCTTAAGTGTGCGTTCCGACGTGATACCTCGGTAAAGATTTGGATCGTCCACGTTGTCACCGTTTTTGCCCTTGAATAGCAGGCTATATCTGGCCTCGTACTGCAACTGCTCATTTTTAATGTTTGGCGAACAAAATATTTCTATATAGTTGCAAATTTGTATATATATATATATATATATATATATATATAGGCTCATTCGTATTAAAATGTACTTCTTTCGAGGTTTGATAGAACTCGGCAAGAAAATTATTTTTCCCTATGGAGGGAGGACGCGGAAACGTTTTGTTTAGGAGTGAGGATGAAATTTATAGAAGTCGTTATTCTGCCTTATTTTCTTCTACATAGTTGTACAAAATCTACGTTTGCGGGAAAACCAGTTGACGCATGAAGCAATCGATCTTACTAGTGTGTTCGGCGAAAATTCTGCATAATTTGAATGACATCTAACGCAAGCTAGCAAAAAGCGAATAGGTGGAATAAAGAAAGTCATAAAAAGTCGATTTGTTGTTATAACTTACGTTGAAGCTTTCACGTGCAATATCGTAAAATGTTGCCACTACGCTCAAAAGACGAACACGATAGCAAATTTAATGCCCGTCATTTTGGTGCAAACGTGATCGTGATGCGTTACGTAGTTGCGGAGTAACTAAGCTTTTTCGACAGCCATATCGAAAGCAAAGGCATGCATACTTCCTAGCATCTTGACCTGCTTTAGCACAGGAACCACTTGCGCACGTTCAGAAACACACCAGCATTTGTTTATTATAAGAAGTATTTATTATAAGTACTCAAAGTTCCGTCCGCCTATCGCTAAACACGTTCTGTAGCGATTGCACAGGCTCTCTTGCACTCGTGTAAATATGTTAGGCATTGCCCTAACGGCCTCAGCAGCATCCTCCTCCTCTAATCTGGCGGGAAGAAACACAACAGCATTTGCTTACGCTGAGCAGCTTCTGTACGGGCTTTGATTCGCAGTTTTCGCGGGCTTAGATTCGAAGTTATTCGCAGTTCGCACGAGTTTCTATTGGAAGTTCGCGCGGGCTTTGATTCGAATTTATTCGCAGTTCGCACGAGTTTCTATTGGAAGTTTGTGCGGGCTTTGGTTCGGAATTCGCGTCATTCGAGGCGCGACACTGGACGGACACGGACGACGAGAACAGCAGATGTGGAAGAACTCATTCTTCAAGAACTAGCCGAGCGGCCTTCTGTGAGCATTAGGGAGTTATCTGTGTATGCCGGGGTCAGTTCCACAATTGTGCAAAGGACACTGGCCGATGAAGGACTGCGTCCATACCGGTACCAGCGAATTCAAACTCTGCGACCCAGTGACTATCAGCTACGTACTGAATACTGTCGACATTTTTGGAGAAAGTGGAAATACTGGACAGGTTCCTTGCACTTGTTCTGTTTACGGATGAGGCTTCGTTTAGCCAAGATGGTGTGTTTAATGCACACAACACTTATTGGTGGGCCTACAAGAACCCGAATATGACTTGCGGGCATAACCGCCAGGATCGCTTCTCGGCGAATGTCTGGGAGGGCATGGTGGACGCCGAACGCACTAGTATGATCGGTTGCTTCATGCGTCGACTGGTTCTCCCGCAAAGGTAGATTTTGTACAACTATGTAGAAGAAAATAAGGCAGAATAACGACTTTTATAAATTTCAACCTCATTCCTAAACAAAACATTTCCGCGTCCTCCCTCCATAGGAAAAAAATATTTTCTTGCCGAGTTCTATCAAGCCTCGAAAGAAGTACATTTTGATTAGAATGACCCTATATATATATGTACTACTGCTTTAATAATGCCTATATATGCACACGCATTGTTCAGAGTTCCTTACAGAATCGGATGAGGAGGTTCAACCTATAATTCGGGTGGACACAGCGCAGGCGCCCAACGAGGATTCCGTCCAGACAACTCCGTCAGTGTATGCTGCTCGATGTGATGGAACTGAAAGCAATCGGCGCGAGGACAAACTTTTTCAAGGGTCAGATCATAAAGGCACAGCTGCGGCTACCTCCCGCAATATTGACTCTCAATGCGGAGGCGGTGACTCTGCGAAGAAGAAATCCTCACGCCGCTCCTCGTTGAAACCGCAAACGGGCTCTAAACGTGCTAAGACTAAGCATACGAGCATTCTGAAGGACCGTAAGTAACTACCCTACATTTTTCCAGGGCATCTTTAAAAGCTATGAAGTAAATATTTAGAACGCATGGAGTAAAATAAAAACCTACAATTTAGCGATCAATGAAAAACACCCTTCAGCCGCTGGATGTTGGACCATGTTGAACCAGGATGACAACAACTTGGCAGTGTCGAGGCATTACCATTGAAGCCAACATGACCGTTCTTACGAGAGAACGAGTGAACATAATCGAGGAGTACACGAAGTCATACTTGAAGAAGCCAAACACTGCTATGAGTAAAAAATCGATTAGTGCTCCACAATTTGTAACTTATTAACAATTAGTAAAAGACAAAACCCACGCTCTTACGACATGTGTTTGTCGGTCATCGATGTGTTTGCTACGAGTCTGCCATAGGCCCACGTAGTCTACCTTGAAGATAAAAACTTCTGAAGTGTGCTTGCCAGTAGGGTCACATTCCTATGGCAACTTAGGTGAGCCTACCGACACTAAACATATATTAAGCTCACGTACCTCTCTTGCAAGGCACATTCATATGAAAAGACCCCAATAACAACGTCATGTTCTAGTCTCTGTTTACGAGTCTGCAAAATTCTTTATAGAGGTTCTAATGTATGCAGCTGAAGTTGGAGCACAGGCGCAATTCTCTGTAGTTCAACGCTGTGTGTAATGCTTCGGATTGCGCGCAGCCCTATCCACGACATCTTGCGGCCGCTGGCCCAAATATGCGACCTTTATTTGTTCGTGTTAACGCCATGGCGGTGGTGTTATTAGGTGTTGGAGCAACCATATCCTCATGACGTAACTTATAGAACACCTAGAAATAACGAAAGCAAATTAACTGTTGCTGAGATGAAACGGTATGCTTACAAATCGGATTTGCCGATATGGTTAATCTTCATATGAATTTTCCAAATATATATATATATATATATATATACGCGCGTTTTTTTATATAACTCTTTGCAGAACCAGGAACCAAGGACAAACGTTCTCGAGGAACAGATTACAGCAGCAGCACAGGTACGGTTACCCGCCGCTCTATTGACTCTCAGGACGATCGCGGTAACCTTACAAAAAGACGTCGCTCATCGTCGAACAAGCAAACGGGCCTTAAATATGTTAAGCCTAAGCGTACGATCATTCTAAAAGACGGTAAGTAATAGGCCCCAAATATATTAGAGGCAATGTTTAAAAACTATGTAATAACTCTCTAGAAAACATGAGAGAAAATAAAAAAGCTAATTGAGCGATCAAATATTTAAAAAATAAGCGAAACTCGATCACGGGAAAACTTATCCTTAGTTTAGCTTTTGTTTTTAAATCTGTCTTTAGCCCATGTGATTCCAATGAATAAATATGCAGCAAACACATTTATCTTAAGCTTGCAGGACGATATATATATATATATATATATATATATATATATATATATATATATATATATATATATTTATGTGTGTGTCCCAACTAGGTTAACAAAACTAAATTACAAGGTTAACAAATTTCGCCGTCACGTTTTACACATGTAGGTTTTTTATAACCGGACGCCCGCCAATTATGCCTACTACACCTAAAACCGTTTTAACAATATATATGTATATAGTAACAATGTATATAGTATGAACAGATTGAGATCAACTGCTACACCTAGATACCGTACAGTGTTGATAGAGAATATAAAAAGTGTCTGACATGGGTACAGATAGATAGCAAAAAAGAGGAAATAGCTTTACCTTATGTAGCAGTTTTTTTTTACGAGGCATAGCTACCTGGTCTCATTGCTCAGAGCAAATAATTAATATATATATATATATATATATATATATATATATATATATAATGTGAAATATTAATAAAATTTTCTGTGAACGTGAGATATTAACATAATGTTCTGTGATGCTTATAGAACCTGTTTGTGCATTTGCTGTTTCAGCGTACATTGTAGAGAAGATCGTGGACTATAAGGTGGTGCAGTAAGCTGATACATTTCGGGTGCGCTGGAAGGGCTGGTCGGCCAATCAAGATACGTGGGAACCTGCTAAGCATTTGTCGTCTGCAGCTAGCAGTCTCATGATCGCCACATACCTCTACAGTGTCCAAAGGTAAGCCGCTTGTATATGCTCGGGCACACGCGAGCTCTCATACAAACGTATTGCAAGTGGCTAAAAAATCGTTACAAAGATGGCTACGGGAGTTTGCTAAAACGTTCTCGCAAAAAGCGTCCGAGCCTTTAAGGTCACTGGCAACAAACCGGCAAGCCTAGTTGCGTCTAAATTAAAAGAAACGGAGTAGCCGAGTTTCACCGATGGCTTGAATCGGTGTAGACGTTTGTTTGTAATGTTTGTCGTCGTCATTTTTGGTGATGAACAACATTGTAGGGTATTACGTACAAGTGTTGAAGAATAGATCAACAGAAGTTTAGCAAATGGTTCCTCAGAAGGCAGGCTTCGTCATGCACGAGGAAACGCAGTGTAAGTCTTTTCATAGCTAGTTTGGTCGTTTGAGGTGTGACTCGGAACAAACTTCATGGACCCCGACGTGGATTCTCCTGGCAAGAGGCCGTTTGTCTAGCTTCCTTGTCAGTAAAATCCGGAATTTCTTAACTAGGGTATCTGTCATCGGGCATCGGGGTCTCTGGCAGAAAGATATATTTCTCTAGTTTTTGTAAAGTAAATTACCCAATCTTCGTCTGGGGCACTGGCGTCCTTAGGAATAGTAGTAATGACTTGTATAGGTTTGTTACAATGAGCTCCATGTGCTAACACTGCTTAAGACGCAGTGTCTTCATTTCTTTAAGTTTTTAAACTTTTCCTTGTTTCTGGTTGTCGGAGGAGTGCGGCGGTTGTAACGCTCGTTAAACAGATGTCTCGTTTTATTCCAGCATGACGGTGCGCCGCCACACAACTCTGCTACGGTTCGAGAATACCTAAACGAGACATTCGAGAATCAGTGGATCGGCCGAGGCGGGTCTATAGCTTGGCCACCTCGAACCCCCGATTTAACAAGCCTCGACTTTTTTGTGGGGCTACCTAACGAGTCTTGTCTACGAAACCCTCGTCGAATCGCGTGAAGATCTGGTCGACCGTATATTCAGCGCTGCTGACGCCGTTAGGGCAATGCCTAACATATTTACACGAGTGCAAGAGAGCCTGTGCGCTACAGAACGTGTTTAGTGGTAGGCGGACGGAACTTTGAGCACTTCTTATAATAAACAAATGCTGGTGTGTTTCTAAACGTGCGCAAGTGGTTTCTGTGCTAAAGCAGGTCAAGATGCTAGGAAGTACGCATGCCTTTGCTTTCGATATGGCCGTCGAAAAAGCTTAGTTACTCCGCAACTACGTAACGCAGCACCATCACTTTGGTACGAAAATGAATTTTACGATTTTGCACGTGAAAGCTTCAACGTCAGTTATAACGCCAAAATCGACTTTTAATGACTTTTTTTATTCCACCTATTCGCCTTTTGCTAGCTTGCGTTAGATTCAGATTATGAATTTTCCGCCGAACACACTAGTATGATCGGTTGCTTTATGCGTTGAATGGTTCTCTCGCAAACGTAGATTTTGTACAACTATGTAGAAGAAAATAAGGCAGAATAACGACTTTTATAAATTTCATCCTCACTCCTAAACAAAACGTTTCCGCGTCCTTCCTTCATAAGGAAAAATTATTTTCTTGCCGAGTTCTAGCAAACCTCGAAAGAAGTACACATTAATACGAATGACTCTGACTATATATATAAAGTGTGTTGCAAAAAATTAGCAACTCATGTTTTTTTGCGATAATTTCGGCTTGGTTTATTTGACTGGCTTGAAATTTTAAGCGCATGATGTACATGACGAAACATGAGTATAGTGTTGATTTCATTGCAATCTCAAAATCAGTTCATACAAAAAATAAAAAGTGTGAAAAAACAGTGTTGCAAAATATTAGCAACAATAACATGCTAACAACACAGCTCTTGTTTGTAAAGGATAGTCGATACTACAGCTGATATTCGATCCCAGGGATCAAATGTCAGGAATATTGTCTAGCTAAATCAATCGTTATATAGCTGCAAAATATTCTACAGCTTAGTCGTTGTTCCGAACTAACGACGAATCTTATGTTTAAACCATGGGTCGTACAAAGGATCTTTCGGATAACGAAAAGACAAGAATTGAGGCATCTGCTGAGCTCGGTCATACAGTAACTGCTATAGCAACCAGATAAGGACGGCATAAGAGCACCATCAGTAGGTTCTTACACCCTGGAGTGAACCAAAGGTGCAGATCTAACAGTGGGCGTAAGCCAGTTTTGACTATTCGAGATCGGCGAAGGATCATATAGTTGGCTACTCATGACCAAATGTCTTCTTCCAGGATCAGGACTACTTTGGGAGTGCCAGTGCACCGATCCACAGTGTACCGAGTGTTAAGTTCTGACAAAAACGTGCGATACGCGAAAAGGAAGCTTATGCCGCGACTGCAACCGAGGCACATTGTCGCACGGCGTGAATTTTCGCATAGATACCAAACTTGGGATAACGAGTGGAAAAACATCGTCTTCTCGGATGAAAAGAAATTTAATCTCGATGGCCCTGGCGGCTGTCAGTACTATTGGCACGACTTACGGAAGGAACCTAAATGGTTCTCGAAACGTGTGGCCGGTGGTGGCTCTGTGAAATATTGGGGCGCGTTTGGATATAATGGGAAGTCTGATCTAGTCGAGATTGTGGGCCGAAACAATTCTGACATGTACCAGCGCAGTGTCGGTTCCCAGTTAGAAGCCCACTTCAGAAGAATTGGGGGACCTGACGCAGTTTTTCAACAAGACAACGCCACGTTTCATACCTCGGCTAGCACTATAGCCTTTTTTCAAGAACAAGGAGTGCCACTTTTTGACTGGCCGGCATTAAGTCCAGACCTGAATCCTATTGAAAATCTTTGGGGACATTTGGTAAAGCAGATTTACGCAAATGGTCGACAATATAATCATTTGTCGGACCTCAAAGAAGCTGTCCAGCAAGCATGGACTAATATTCCACTTTCGTACTTACAACAGCTCATTAACTCCATGAAAGACCCAGTTTATGATTTGATTCAGAAGAAGGGACGAAAAACCCGTTTCTAGAATAAAATATGTAGTTTCAAATGAGTCATACAGCCCTGCTAAGAATCGAATACGCTGTAAGGCGCTATATATATATATATATATATATAAATATATGTATATAATTGTAATAAAACACAAGTTCAAAACTGCGTAAGAAATTTATATAAGTAATTGCTCCCTGACAGGTATTGAGATGATAAATAGAAGCGACACACACAGTCGACGTCAGAATCGTGAAAGTCTGTTTTTTGGCATAGCGTACTTCCTAGCATCTTGACCTGCTTTAGCACAGAAACCACTTGCGCACGTTTAGAAACACACATGGCATAGTTTATAGTGAAATCCATGAAATAAATTGCCGGTCACAAGATGTCGGCTGGGATTTTGTAGTATCTGCCAGTTCTGCGTGACCATTGCTGGCGACTTTAGAAGCTTCCGGTAACTGCTTGAATTTTCTTTATGAAGTTTTGTCTGAACTGATGAAGAACAAGGGTCTCTAGAAGACTAAATCTTGTAACTAGATCCTCTACAAGAGGCTGAATAGACTTTACTTTACCTAGTTTATCTAGCTGTGATAGGCTAAGATGCCCCCCTATGACCTAGAAACAACTTTCAGGTTAAAAAGTGCTTCGAGTAACGAGTTCAAAGATATTTGCTGGGACTTTTTAATTGTCAACACCGAGACCGACTTTTTTACCCGTTCGGCAATGTGTTACCCGATGGTTGTGCCCTTCGTCAAAAAGTGAACCCCAAGATAGCAGAATGTGTTAACGAATTCGACCGCAACAGTGCTACGTTCCGGAGCGAGTCCTCTGGGTCCAGATTTGATGGCATTGGTTTTCTCGACGTTAATCTGAAGGCCGTTGTTTTTGCCGTACTAGAGTGCGTATGCTTCTCTGCACTCCAACTTGTTACAACTAGACATGACGATATCGTCAGCGAACAACATAGGCATGGGGTTTGCGCTCTCCTTACTTAAGCACACACATGTCCTCCTCCTCATGATAACGGTGCTTACTCTTCATAAACAATACGTTGTGAGTTTCTCCCTGTCAGCCATAGAACGCCTACGTACAATCTGGAGACCGGTTTGTAAAACCCGTGCCTGACGCAGTAGCCCCACAACTTCCCCGCGTTTCAGGTAGCATGCCCGCGTAACCCAGGGCCGCGCCCGTCTTTGTCAGTACTTTACCTTCAAAATCGCCACATTAACGGTGGGCAAATGCGGGATTGCTCTGTTCAACCTCTAATTCGAGCGTTGCATACAGGCAAATCTAGCTGTCTAGTGGGCTGCCAACGCAGAGCGCTCCTGTTCAGACACACGGAGAGACGCTAATGCAGGCAGGTGCTTCCGAGCTGAAATGCGAAGAACCTCACTTCCGTAAATTTCCGTAGAATGTTGAATGTTGGGAAAAAGGAGATCAATAGTGCTCCTTCCGCCGTGGCAAACGTCTGTAAATGTATCACGATAATTTACGCTATGCAGGCCTCTATCCTCCTGAAGCTCAAAAATCACATCGGTTTTCGACCAGCGTGGGCAGCTGGAGGTTTGGCCCTGCTAGACCCACACTGACCGCATTCGACAACATCGACATCATCGGAATCAGGTGACAGGAAGAACAACGCGAGGTTGAAATTGCCTAAGTAAAAAGCACACAATCAACAAACCTCGACACGCACGCTGTATTCGGGGTCAACGTGCTCGAAAATAGATTAAAAGTCCACCTGCTGGTTCTCCCCGCTGTTTGTCTGAATGACTCGCTAGCAGATAAAAAGCTTGCGATCTCAACGAAATGAAACTCCCTTTGCATGGAAGTTTCCGTCAAGAGTTTAATGCTGATATTTTTGCACAAGCGTTCTAATGCTTACGGTAAAGTCCTATATAAACATTTGCTATTCCAAATCAACCATTCGCAGCTGCCTTGACAGAAACCGGAGCCAGTGCCGGAGACTCGCGCCTTTCGGCCAGAAGTCGCTGTATAAAACCTTGCCATAATCATTATCATTAAAGGCCTCACACAATGACTCTCTTAGAGCACGATCGGGCAATTTTTAGTTTCCAAATAGCACGTGTTTCGATTTCGTTATTGATCATTTGGGCTGGGTAAATATGTACCTACAAGTGCTTCGATTTGCTTTCCGGATAGTCAACTACGCAGCTGTTTCGCCGAAGTTGCTTCCATGGGAAATACACGGTTTTTACACAATGTCAGCTCACCTAGGTCTGCGTTCGCACTTCGTCTTCGGAGGAGATGGCGCTTTCTTCATTCGCGTCGGTATCGCGTTGTGCCGCTGCCGCTCGCCTGTGTCTCTGGAGGGCATCATTCTGCCTCAGTCCCTGGCGTCCACCATCCTGCTTCTCTGAGCTGTTGCTGGTCGATCCACCACTCTCCCTAGCGACTAACTGTCACCTTAGCAACTGGGTTAGTACTCAACGTACGGCGGGAAAAAACAGGTCGTTGTAGAGAGCGCTTAAAAAATGATGTCGGCTGCGTAATGCAGGCCGGGGCCAGGGTAGATATCATCGTTTACAAGCGGCGTCACGTTAAGAGCAACCGCCACACGGTACGTGCGGAAATGTTTCTCTCTTAGCGCCTCTTGTTGTTGTTGTTGTTGTTGTTGTTGTTGTTGTTGTCGACACCCATAGTCGGTGTCACTAAATCTAGTCCACGGCCGACTGACGAAATGGCCTATAATCGAATCGGTCAGAATACTTGAAATAGGGAGTTCAAGATCCTCAACGGCCGGAACAAGTTGTGGTGGCTGAGTTTGGTTTGCCTAATAACTTCTAAAATGTGTCTGCCTGCCCGGACCTTGCGAAGAGATTGCTGCATTGCCTCTCTCAAATGACTTGCTGAGAGTACAGTTTGAGTAGCAAAGTTATACTTAATATGACTGAAATATATATATATATATATATATATATATATATACATATATGTATATATATATATATATATATATATATATATATATATATATATATATATATATATATATACATATATGTATGGCTACAAAAAAAGTTTTTTCGGTTTTGTCTGTAGAAATATATATACATACATATATGTATATATATATATGGCAGGTTCATTTATTATTTAATTCCATGGTTACAGGGAAATGCGAGGGTTGCATATAATGTTTAAAATGTATACGTGTTATTTAGCGTAACAATAACAGCGTACGCGTGATGAGACTGTGGCACCCTGCCCTAGCGCTTACGTTCCTAAGGATTGGTCCGTTCACATAAATTCTAAGTGAACTCATCAAGACGAGGGGTAATGGTTAAAAGTTCTATCTGTGCCTTTGCATAATTATTCCCGATCATTATTGAGACCGGCGGTATAGCATCCATATCTAGGACAACATGTGTGGGCTGCGCAAGTGGGTAATCTATGTATTTGGTTACAATGGTTGGACATGAAGAAATCTATTGGTGCTGCTGTGGCAGCTTGATGCACTTGCATTGCCCCAAGTAAATGGTGTCATTACGAACGATTTCCCTCACAGCCGAACTACACAGTGAAACCTTCCGACAAGCAAAAAGTTGCTTACTGGTTGTTGCATGCTGGAGCAATAAAGTCCAGCGTGGACGTGCGTAAGGTGCGAAGACAAGGCCTGTGCAAAGCGAAGGGAAATATCCTTTACAAAGGAACGCATTCGAAGACAGAAGAGAGAATGTAGAAGAATGAAGTAAACTTTATTGCCGTTGGACAGCCCTCGCTTAAAGTCACAAAGCAGAGCCACTGGTTAGATAATCCAGCCTGATGTACGGCAAAAGCAGAAGCCGTAGAAATAGCTGCAGCAGTACTGGTTCGGCGATAGAGTCGACACGGCGCGGTAACAAAATATGACTAGTGGCACATTTTAATAAAATCTTTGTCTCTTTATTAAATTATAGTTTTCTGTATATTTTTGTATATAAATAGATATGTTCATCGATGAACTATTTACATATTGCACTTTCATTGTTTCGTTAGGGCCATCATTGTAAGCGCGAAATGCTCTATTGGCACATAGTTTTGTCCAACCTATGAAATGGCCGAACAGTTGGACCCTGGATACGTTTCCATTGCTCTGTATAATACATGAGAAAACAAATTTGGTCTACTCAGTAACGCAAATGAGCTAACCGTTTTAGTCAGCGGTAGCTTGCGTTTTGCAACAGCTTGAGAAATAACAAACACACACACATGTATATATATATATATATATATATATATATATATATATATATATATATATATATATATATATAAAGACGCATAAAACATGTAGCGCGTTATCATTAGAAGAGCTCATTTAGTCGTTGGTAAGCTAAAATTAATTATTTTTAATTCTAGATTATTCTCCGTCCCCTACGGGCTTGGAATTCCCGTGAGCTGCGAATATCACGAATGCACCAAGGGCCGGATCTGTTGAGATATCTATGATGTCAACAGTCACTGAGCCAGCATGTCCGCTGATTTATCAGCGGACATTTATTCGGATTTATCATATCTCGGTAAGCATCGCTCAAAGAAAATTCGATCAACAATAAAAGGAATCGAACCGGCGACACCCCAGTAGACACTGCCGACCATGACTAGTGACGAACTCCCCTAGGCCGCGCCGCCAACACCGGTAAACTGTGATCCACCTGTGTTGTTTTTCTGGTATCCCACTTTCTTCCCTAGTTTCGTGCAAACGACCATGATGTCGGCAAAGAGTCGACGTTCCCTTTCCGAGCAAAGTTCTTGTAAAATCTTTATCAGTATAACGTCTAATATAGCGACAGTGCGCAAAACTCTCAAAAAGTGTGACGTGTTTCCAATGCATCATGTAGTGAGTTACGAGAACTATCTCGAAACTCGTTTCTTAATTTCTTGTTTTTTAAGAAGGTTACAGTTAAAATACGTTGTTGTTAAAGCCACGCTTGTGTGGGACTCACAAACCCACTAAAATCCAGGGGGGCGCAGTACTATTACAGTCTTCGCGCGATTAGTTCACCTGGGCAGTTTTGTTGTCATTTAGGCTGCTCGACATTGTCTGGCAGTTATTATATATGTATTTTCAGCTCGGAAACAGATTTTGCGAATGCTCTTACCGTAATTCAGAATTCGTGATTCTTGAGGAGCGCCTCTACAGAGCCTTGGCTGTGATTTTAAGATTTCTCTCTCTGGCTAGTTCTCTTATATATATATACATATATATATATATATATATATATATATATATATATATATATAACAATAGTATTTACGTGCGAGTTTATACATGGCTTCCTTCGTGCATTTATCTACGTATATATATATATATATATATATATAAATGTTTGTGTATTTCTCTGCATCTGCTTCGGAATTAGTCATAGCGGTCGAAGTAGCCGTACCAATTGCGGGGGTGATTTGCATTTTTCACCTCCATATCCCCATGTCATTCTATCGACATTAGTACCTGTGTCTGTTTCTTTCCCGCTCTATCGACATGAATAGTTGTGTCTGTTTTCTTCTCACCGCTCGATCGATACACGGGGTGGCACTCACACGGGTTTTTCTCGGGTAGTACTTACTCTGCGTACTATCATCACTGATGTTAGCGATGTTCACCACAAATTGCCTAAACCATCTCTGGTTCTGCGCATCGCTTCGGCGTTATTCTTTGCAACTCTATTATTTATTATTGTAGGCGTCAATTCTGTGCTAAGGACGTCACGCAGCGAGGCGTGTCAGATGTTTCGGCTGCTTCCGCACTACCTGCACTAGAGCATATATATATATATATATATAACCTTCCTACTGATTGCAAATGAAGAAATCAATTGACTTGAATCTTTATCATTGTGGTGATTAGGCCGTCGTCAATGTCCTCGGCCTGTCCGTTGTCCGTTGGCTTGTAGCTCGATGCTGAAAACGGCGCACTGATGCACAGATTGGTGGCTGCCCGGACCGTGTATTGAATCTGGCTAGGGCAGACTATGTACAAGCAATATACACATATACGACGGCCACGATGAAGTTATGAGGGTAGTCTCTGGCCTCGGAGGGGTACGCAACGAAGGTTGCTGCTGAAGTTGCGCATTGCTGTTTCGTAGGTCCGGCTTCCTTCAAACGATGACAATGTTTGTCACATCGTCGGCCATTTGCCGATTGTCGCTCTCGCTGACTGCGCGACTCTGAAATAGAGAGAACCGTTCATGATCCATTATAGCACGAGCCGAAAATAATAAGAATGCTGGGCTCGGCCCAGTTTAGAAAGCTGGCGCGTAACACGTGTACACGCTTTTACGGGGGCAATTTCTCCCCTAACAAAAAAATTTCGTCTTAGGTAATTACTTCAGAAGGTAAGACTTTCTTATCCAGATTTTTTCTCATTCTATCCAGTTGCCTTTTCCGGATACTGCCGTAGATGCCAAGCTAGTTTGATCCGCGAATTGTTCTAGGTGAAACTGTTGTTCGGCTACCTGTTCGGAATTGTTGGATTTTTATGTGATCTTATTTTAATAACAAATCCTTGTGACAGAGTGGAATGATCAAGCCCAGAACGGGATGTATTTCTAGTGCTGACATGCTCGTGAACAATAGATAGATAGATACTCGGGACACTTTCAGGATCGAGCACACCAGAAACCGCGACAGGAAAGTACTACGCCCTGTAAGCCAAACCAAGCCACCACAACGCCAATACAAACAGCAATAGCAACAGCAATGCAACAGCAATGCTATCAGCAGGAACAGTCCTTGCCAGTCCTTAAATGACAGCAACAACGGTTGGCCGGCGAGTGCGTCGGAAAGTGCGACGACCTCGAATAGAACGTCGAGGTCGTATTTGTGGGAGTCATTTCTGAGGCAATTTGTTGCAGGACGCGTGCGGGAATGACAAATCGAGGAAACAAGATGACAGCTAAAGAAGATGAATGGACGAATGAAAGTTGGTTAAAACGAGCGCTGCCGCCTTTAGCAAAGAAAGCGGATTTGTCACCCAAATGTTGGCTGAATGTTTTCTCTCGCTGAGTTTTACCGCCACGACTCCGGTGCGGCCTGCCGCTCTACGAGAG
Source organism: Dermanyssus gallinae (assembly GCA_003439945.1). NCBI lineage: Eukaryota > Metazoa > Arthropoda > Arachnida > Mesostigmata > Dermanyssidae > Dermanyssus > Dermanyssus gallinae. The sequence continues at coordinate 501,047 of QVRM01004003.1, forward strand.
TTCGCGTCAACTCAAGCCAAGTACTACTTATGCATTGCTTTCAAAGGGCAGATAATTGTGTACATGGTGGTTCACAAAAGTATTTGCACACAATGCACAACCGATGGCGATGCTTTCAGATAAGTCGTAGAGGTAATGTAACATAAAATGAAATTCGTAGAGTATGTACCGGTACGGTTTATAATATTAATTCACGAGTTCATGGTTTCCGACGTTTTCGCTATGCGCCTCGACGACGTGTTATTGATTCGATCAGATCGTGCAATTGTTTTTGACGATATCGTTTGCGCAAATTGTTATTGCAAATTGTAAAGGCGCATTATAAAAAATTGGAATTTAATATTATAACAACGAAATGTCAGTTGACATATACACCTAGCAGATTGAGTACTTTGTCCATAGGACTGTTTTTATGAAGATCTGGGCTATCAGAGAGTGAAGCTTAAGCAGGGAGGTGCGTTTAGTGGGTATGGGTCTCAACGGAGTAACATCCAACCGTTGGGGTCAAGTCCCACACTGCTAGAGATAGAGACTCGTAACGATAGTGCGTAACTGCATTTAATACCTCCTCCAAAAAAAGATTGAGTAGTTTGTGCGATGTAAATGTTAAACTCCGGTGTTACCGTTTTCCGAAGATCGCGAATGCTGTTTACTCTGGGTATCTCGTCTCCAACAAGTGTGTAAACGTGCTCTTTCTTTACAAACACTACCGAAATTATCATATCATGCCGGTGTACCAATTGGAGACTGAATAAATTGTACTATGAATTATTTCCCTTTCATTCTCTGTGCCATCAAGTTTGAGGTCATCTACGTAGAGTTGGTGCTCAATGGTTTTGGGTATAATGCTCTTAAGGCACGCCCGAGAAACACACCCGGCTAAAACTGTTTTGACCCGCACTTTTAAACTTATATATATATGTGTGTATATATATATATACAAAACAGTTTTAGCCGATATGGGTGTGTTTCTCGCGAGTGCCCTAAAAGCCAGCTAAGTTTAAAATGGTTAATTCTAGTAAATGTTTTGAAAAAATTAAAGTAGATACAATCAATCGCTTTCTTTTTGTTTTTATAAATAGTCCAATCTTAAACCATCTCAATTAGTTACATTGCTGTGTATTTTCCTTTAATAAAGTCATGTGGTTGCTCATGAAGCACATGTTCACTGTGCATGAAGCTAAACATTCGATGCAAAAGTAATTGTTCAATAGAAATACACGCTATTGATGATTTGGCACGGATCTGTAATTATCAACAGTCGACAGTTTTGAGGTACAGATGTGATTACGGATTGGCGGAGAAAAATCAGACACAATACTATTTTCGTAGAGCTTGGCATACATTAATGACAGTAGCTCTGTTATAACGTGTAGATCTGCTTGGGTTAGGAAAACAGAGAAAAATAAATCCTTAAAAACGACTGTTTTGGAGACATCATCGATGATAACCTCATTGCTTGTTTTCAGTGCTCTTCTCTCATTGATGATTTATTAGCATAGCTAAAAATTACGTGGAACCGTTAAAATCGAGATCGAATTCTTCAAATACCCGAAGCCATTTGCTTGTCGTAGCCGCAGACTGGCGTCATTATCAATAGGTGATTCTAGACTAGAGATTTGCCCACGATGCCTAGTGTTATTTGTAGATTTACCAATGCGTTTGGAAATAAATGTTTCGACCAAAGCGTGCATCTGAGAAACAAAATAATTACACATATAATCGACTGAATTGCAGTCTAAAATATATCTCTTCATGGAGTCCTAATGTACAACTTCTAGCGACAATAAAATGCATTAGAGTGTTTCGAAGAGCTCCGATTGACCATTACGGTAGACGCCCTATCCCTGAGGAGTGGATGTCACGGGCAATTGATATACTTCCGAATGCCTACGAAAAATTTTCAGTGCAATAATCAGAAAGAGCTTCGAAACGTTTCTTAAGCGATGGTTTCTCCACTCCGACAACGTGTCAGCCCATAGGGCTGAAAACACTGGGGCTTTTATTGCCGAATCTGTGTAATCTCTGGCTCGTTTTGAAACCTAAGACAAATTAGAGGGAGACAATTCGGTGTACGCCAAAAATCGACGAGAACGGCCAGTGGCGATACACATCGATCAAAACAGAAAAAATCAGAACTATTACCTAAAGTACCCGGAAGAAACCGAAACAAACGGAATGTAATCTTTGCATTTATCAAGATCATAATTATCATTGTCACGACTACCGCCGACATCGGCACTATCGGTGTTAACATGAACAACAATGACAACATAAGCAGCAGCAGCAGCAACAATAACAACAACAAAAACCATATCAACAGCAACTGCTGCAGCAACAACAACAACAATACCAATAACCCCGTCTTACAGAGCCTTACAGATCAGTCTTGACCGACTTGTCCGTTACGTGCCTTGCGAGGCCATGCTGAGTGAATACCGCTACGAAACCAGCTGCTGCTGTTGCCGCAGCTATCGCTCGTTCAGCGTCGTCCACGCTTTCCACCACCTTTTGACGACCTTTGACGAAGAAGGCTGGAAGACGAATGCTCGACCCTTCCTCGCCAAGCCCGTTCGAGATCGTTCATCACGTCTCACGCTTTCTTTTCTCTCCCAATACATTCATTTTTCCGTCTTGCTTGCAGTGCGTATATATATATATATATATATATATATATATATATATATATATATATATATATATATATATGTGTGTGTGTGTGTGTATTCTCCCGGCCTCCACAGCCCTGAGTTGGTTCCTGCCAAGCCTTCCAACGCCAGCGTCTTCGTCAAACGAGTTTACTCCTCCCATTTGTTTAGCTAACGCATAGCCGAACGCACGCAACGCGATTCGCGATTGACTGACTAATTGAGTGATTGAAGAACCGATAGGTCAGCCAGTTGGCAGGTCACTAAGCCCGATTAGAGAAATAAATGTTTCTTCATATACATAAATAAAAACAACAATACACGCACTCAAACACGAATATATATATATATATATATATATATATATATATAGCTGGCCTTTTGGCCCAAGGGCTAATTGAACTGACGATGACTTTAACTACGATTATACTCGGACTACTAAAACAACGGGTATTCCTAATATCGCCACCGCATCTACAGCTTGACCGACCGGGGCCGATGCGTGTGTTTGTTTATCAATGCTACCGATCGATGCGAGTCTGCATCTTAGCCTAGAATAAGTCGTTGAAGAGTCTTTTCCTCGCTTCCGCCCTCCCTCCTATCCTGTCTTCCTTGCACGCTTCGCATCTTTTTCTTGCTCTCTCTCTCTCTCTCGCGCTCTCCCTGTTCTCTTTTCTCTATTGTTTTTAGCTCTTTCTCGCTTACTAATTTTATTCGTCAGGACGGTTTGTACTTTCAAAACATATTAGTCAATTTAAAGCTAATACATCTCGCTGTCCTGTGGAGGTTAAACCTTGGCTGAGGGTCAGCCCGACAAGTGTATTTATATCATAAATTATAGATCTGTTTTTAATATCTTCCTGAAATAAGATTTTTCTGTTTTTAATTTAATGTAATGATTACTTATAATTCAATAAATTAAAAAATAATAGAAAAAATAAGAAATCGTAATACATATTTTGATTTCGACATGGTTTCCACGAGTTTCTATACTTTCTTTCAAGCGGAGGATCTATCCACCGAAATACAGTTCCAAACGTTTTCTAGTTCCACCTCAATGGTTTGAAGCGCCAATTCGCGTCAATTAAAACGTATTCCTCTAAATTTCATTTCAACAGAATCTGTGTTTTTAGCCCTATGGGCTGGCGCACTGTCGTTGTGGAGGAACTATCGCCTAAGAGACACTTTAGAGCTCTTCCCGGTGAACGCCGCAAAAACTTTTAGCAGGCATTCTGCCGTGTACCAAAATCTCGTTAATGCGCCGCCCTATTCTCGTTCGGCTATTGCCACAAATTAACGCTTGGAAAACAAGACCATCATCTTGCTAGCCGACCGTTGGCACCTTTGTGAGCAAAGGGATTCCAACGTCTGACCACTGTAAGTTCTGAGATTTGAGTAGAGAGTCATAAAAATGTAGCCATGTCTCATTGTCTAAGACGAGTCTTGAGACAACGAAAACCGGCCCTCGTTGAATTTACGCAGAAAATCTCGAGCCAGAAACACCTGCCCTTCTCTAACAGTGCGACGCCAACCAGATTTTTAGAGAGCCGAGATTCGTGTAGAATGTCTTCTGGGAAGACTTGGCATTCAAGCCTAAAGTTTGCTCCAGCGATGCATACGTTATGTCTGAGTTTTTGTTATTCACAGCTTTCACACGAGTCATATTTGGTCGCTAGCTACTGTTTTCGGATATCCGTCACGGGATTTGTCTTACAAAAATGTCCAGCTCGAATATTTTCATACCATCCATATGTACTCCACAGGGATACGGCTTCCGCGATAAAAGTTCTCTGAACCACCCTTGTGCACCTAATCCTCAGTAGAATGTGTACAAAACAAAAAAATATGCTACGTTTTTGGCACAGTTATTGTGGCACTGACATGTTTGTGGTCTCCATTTTCTCATTTCCCGTTTTTGTGCATGAATCAACTTAAAAGTTTCACCCAAACGCGAGCAAAGATAATGCTATCCGTCAGTGGATTCAATTCTCAACCTCTGCTTCACTACACGTGCAGATGCTGGAACTTTACCAGGTTACTACCTATCTGAGAAATCATTGTGGATGTGGCGTAAACCTACCAAAAAGTCCGTTCTCCCACCGGCCTCCCGTAATATCGTAAATACACGAAGTCCCGTATGAAATATTTCCGGATGTATGTCCGGTTTCACCTGAGTCCTCTTCTGAGTAAATTCGCATGTTTATTGCTAAAGTTGCACTATTTTTTCTTAACGGGGTATTCATGCCGTCATGCATATATGGTACGGTCTCGCATTCCCTAACCGGTAACCCAGGGACACAAGAGCCCAACATTGTCGGCGTAGGACTTTTTGCTTTCGGCGGACGTAATATGACCTTTCTGTCCAATTTTCCCCATTGGTAAAAACAATGTCTCAAACTGCTGCAGCTGGGACCCTTGCAGATAACGTAAATCTCTACCTTTTGAGCATTAGCGAGTGCTCTTTTTACGCCGCAGTTTCTTCCAGTCAAACGTGTGCCTAAAGCCAACCGTTGTTTGACACTACTCTTACACAAACCATTGTGTCAATCGACGGGTTTGGCCGGATGTAATCCGATCGGCTTGCTGCTAGAAGAGCGTTCAGAGAAGGCGCTGCATCTCACGTTAATTAAATTACCCTCGCCTACAGGCGCTGTACCTTAACTCAGAGAAGACTTATAGTCGACTCCAACAGAAAGATGTGCACTTGGGCCCGAAAATGTACATTTAAACTCATCGCAAAAATACTGTTGCAAAAACTTGTTGTAAAATCTAAAACAAAAATACGATTAAATGATACACGTTGAAAAAAAAATAGTGTCAATATCTCCATGAGCGGTTTGGGCTAAAAACGAGAGCTAGTACCAGGGCCAGACGGGAATGCATAAGTGAAACCCAACTTCGAGAATTAGCTGCCAGTGTTGCCTGCCGGCCAGGCTGGCAGAGTAATAACGAAAGGAAGTTTATAGCATAGCCTAGTAGTACTCATAGCAATAGGTACAATCACACTAATAGGAAGTCTATGTGTGTATAGTTACGTAACGCGAAAAATCTAAAATCAGTCTAAATTAGAATACGTTTAACGGTAGTTACCTCAGATGAGATAAACGGGACGTACACACATACTGTTTAAACTAACATGTTAACAGCTTTCTTTTAGCTAAGCCAGCGGCGCAAACAAAATACAAGAAACTGTTGCATCCGCCTTGTGGCTTCACGAGGTCACTTCATCACACATGTGCTGCGGGAACATTGGGTATTCACAGATGAACAGAAACCATAACGTGCACATAACGCCTTTTCGCACTCTTTGCACTGCAAGTGGCTAAACAACGCAAAAAACAACGCCAGTTGCTGCGAAATATTAACGAAGTAACACAGTTGTCGCGCACTGCAAAGTTTTCTGTCATCCCGATTCCATTCTGTGAAATTTCTGAGAAAAGAACATTTGAACGTCATGGACACAAAACAATGTCGCAGTTGGCAGAACAGGTACCACCAATGCGGTTGCCGCAGTTCCTGTAGTCATGAATGATATGCCCTTGAAGGAAGCACACCTCCTGAAGATAGGGTGCGTTATACGCAAAAGTCCGACAAAGAATGGATGATGAGAGACTGATTCAACTTGAGAGCACAGCTATAAGTAACAAAGTATGTATATTTATATATATATATATATATATATATATATATATATGAACGCACCTCTTCGTGAAACGCCATAATTGGTAGCCGACGAGCACGATGAATGCGAGATTCTCCCCAGATGTTGACGAAGTGGTTGTCGTACACGCGATATTTGTCCCCCGTGCATGTCGTTTCGAAAAAGCGTTCGCCAGATACGATGTCACAATAGAAACCTTCTGAAATCAAAGCATTCATCATTAATTATAATCACAAACAAACATTCATATATATATATATATATATATATATATCTAAATGTCGGGTCGCCGCTTCTGCAATGCGTAAGCGGTTCAGAGTAGGGTCCTCAAATCTGTTGCTTTAATCTGTTGCTACGTTATAGACTGACATTTTACACTGTCAGCTTAAACCAAAAACGGTGAAATAAAAATAAACTGAAATAGCTGCGCGAATCATTTAAACGTGTCAGTAGACAAATTAGTAGCATAATATTTACTTTTTGGATTTTCTAACACAATGGGTTAAAGTACGACCCAAGATAAGAAATTTACAGCATGATGTGTTGGTTAATTCATATTTAATGCCAGCCATGATCTTGCCGTACATAGTTCTAGCACAGAGACGCGATACCCTCACCGATGTAAATACATTAACGTCTAAATAAATCGAGGCGTGATTAAATACAAAAACGAAGCAATCACGGTAATGAGAGGGACCCGCAAAATAGTCGATTGATTGTTTGTTAGCATAAACTCGCAGTCGACCTGCTCTTTTTTTTTTTTTTGGAGGTTTCGGTAATGCATGATGCACATGCGCCACTAGCAGCCTGCGTGACTAGTGTGAGACTCGCAAACCCACTAAACCCGGATTCCTCCCCACCCCCCCAGGCTCGGTATTACTTTGGCATTACATCGAAACCGTGGGAGAGGCGTCTCTGCCGTTCTCCTTCAATCAGCTCTATCCCTGACTATCATCCCGCATGTCTACCTGCGGTTGGATAGGGGGATGCCATTTTGTAATCCGTCCTGTGAGGGTGCGTCGAGACCATGAGGGCCTGGCTGCTCCCCACCCCCTCCCCCCTCCCTCGGCTCCTCGTCTCGACCACTCTCCCGAGAGACCCGCTCAAACCTCTCCCGCCTGGCCGTTTCCTTGGCTGTCTTGAGTGTCAAAACAGCGTCGAACAAGTTCGTCGCCTCCCTCCATGCCTCCGCCGAAGTCATCATATGGGAGACCACCTCCTTGATGGGTCGGCCCCTCACAGCGGTTGGTGCTGCGTCCCGTGCTTCCCTGAGAGCATCACACCGCAGAACAGTATGCTCTACGTTGTCCGTTTCTCCAGAGTCGCACAGTACGCAGATATCGCTGACGGCCTTCTTGATCCTTGACAGGTAGCTCTGGAACTGGCCGTGTCCGGTCAGAACCTGAGTCGTCCAGTCGACCTGCTCGAGTTGAATTATTTGTACGTACTTATGTAACCATGTATATTTATATAGGCATAAAGCCAACTCTAGTAAGGTTCACTATATATATGTGTATATATGCCTCGGATAAAAAGGGTGACATTTAGGTATACATGCCAAGCAAATAAAAAATCTATTATTTGCTTGGCCAAATTGCCACCCTTTTTATCCGGGGCATATATATTTATTTTCCTTATATTACATTATGTATGTGGGACACATATCACGGAAGATTAGCTAAGCCAATGTGCTTAGCGGGTGTGTATTGTGACTAACACGTGTCCGCTTCGTTAAGGCTAGACCGAGACCACTTCAGAAGTGTGCCTCGAACGAAGGCCTCGTTTCCACGTTGTATGCCAAATTCCAGACGTTGTTTAAAAAAGGACGACAATCTGCTATCACCGGTTGACATATTTAACAAAGTGCTGACTTTGTGGATCAGCTGCCTGATTCGAACGCCAGGCGCACCCAAATTCTTAAACGCGAGAGGGCAGAATTTGTGGGGATACCCGATTCTTAGCTTGCTGGTCTCCGCAAGGTGGGCTGCATAATCAGCTTCGGGTGGTTCGCCACCGACCATAGGAGGCGCTCGGGAGTCGGTAACTGTTGCATGCCAAAACAGCATTTTGCCTCGCTCGGTGTAAATGTCATCCCGTCTGGACGCCTGCCGTCCTCCGCGCAGAGACCCAGGGTTTGAGGATGTATATATTTATATATATAGAGAGAAAACAATTTTGCAAATAATAGGAAAGAGCTCTTTGGAGTATAGGCTGCTCTTCCCTACTTTACGCTGTCTAAAGCATGCATTCATTGTATTATGGCGTGCTACGGTATTAAAGCTGCCTCTACATGGAGACTGAAATACGTTTTGGAATTTGCAAGGTCTGGGACGTTAGTAAAAGGTCATAGACGCTTTACTTGTGACAAGGTACCATTCTTCCAGAAATTTGCGTTTAATCATACGACTCAGACTTTCAACGTTTCAAGACTCTTAGACCTTTACCCCTAAATAACTCTAAAGTGAGCGAAAAAAATGCTAATCTGAAAACGCGAATCCAGGAAAATAAGGTGACAGAATACGCCATGAAAACTCCAGCAAGTTATGGCAGGTCGCTTTCTATGTATGTAGACAAAACACGACGCATCTGCGATCGCATGACTGTGGCACGTTTTTTTTTACATGACGATAGCTTGCTTATATCTATTACACTCTTAACAGGTCCTTTTTTTAATAAATGTTTCCTTGTTCTGCCTAAATCCTCACCAGATACACAGCCTGGTTTTCCTAACGTGGACGTCTGGTTTCAAAACAGTGTCTCACTTGCGCAACTATGAAATTTTGGTGGAAGGATGAATCTGTCTACATTTACCATATGTGTAGAGTCGGCTGTCAAATAGGTGCTACAACCTACGAGCCAAATCATTTGGTTCAATATGGCGCCAGCTGCCCGGGCACGCTTTCTGAGTCCTCTCATAACTGTGTAGTTTCTGGCGAAAGTCCAAGGCAAAACTAGTGCTTTTTGCGACAAAAAGGACTCTCAGGACACCGTGCATGTAGCGACTGTCTAACTCAACGTACCTCGCCGCAACTTCACCAAAGCCCACACACTCCGAGCCAATGGTGTGCACAATATAAGCTGACAATTAATATATTCAAGACAACAAGTCTTCGATTTTCCCGAGGAGGTCGATACGCCAGCCATGACTATATCATCAGGGTCAATAACCAAAATATTGAATTAGTTGGTCCATTTAGCTATCTCGGGGTAATCTTGACTCCCGGCCTATATTTTAAAAAGCACATAGGAGAACAAGCATGCAAAAGCAATATCGACCATGACGCTACTCGGAGATCTTACACAGATTGACGCTAATACTGGAGTGAACCTTTTCACGATAAAAATAGCTCCACTTATAACATACTTAAATAAAGACTAATTTTGTAAAGCTCGGACTGCCGCGAAACGCATCGACAACCTTGACGCTGGAACTGTGCCAAGAGCAAAGCTTTGTGGAAGACCTTATCCTGGACAAATACGATTTCAGCGCGCTGGTCGTAGAGCAATATCGCCCCTACAGAGAAAGGCGTAATTTGAACTTTGCCATAAAGAGGTTCACTGACGGTCCTGCGTTCACGGCAGACAGTTGGATGCAGGGATTGCAAACAAACAGACGCATACTCTGTAGACTTACTTGGCCTTATGACTAAAAGGGTATTGCTTTGAAATAGAAGTCTGTCTATGTAAATATTGTAGCACGTGTGATATTGACAGATACCACATACTGCAATGCAAGCAAATATAAACTGGTTCGATACATGCAGTAGTGAAATGATATTATTTGCCGACATGAATTTAAGGTAATATCTACCAATTTCTGGTGAAATAAACGTGTGTATAATAAATTATTTCGTCCATACCTACTATGGAAATCCGACCTGTCTGTGATCGATCTGTCACATTAAAATCTCTACCAAGAATGGAATCGACCTACCGCGTTTACTTACGATCACAAACAGCTTTAAATCCGTGAGAAGCACAAAGCTTTACCGCCAAGGCAGGCGAATTTAGTATTTCGTGATAGAGAAGAAGCATAACTTTGCGCATGTTAGGTTTCATATGCGTCATTTTTCTCTAACTCGCAAAATGACACACTATAACATAATTAAAATAACCCACATTTTATGGGGCGAAAACATCAGACTTTTTCATCACAGCCACGAGCAGTTTGCTGTCTATGACCTCTCTCTCTCTCTCTCTATATATATACATACAGAGAGAAAAAAAAAAATATATATACAGAGAAATATATAAAAACATATATATATTTTTTATACAAATTTTAGTTAACTCATAACGGGGTGTAAACAATGTAAACAAAAAAAATTATATATCTATATATATGTCTACAGCGCAAGTAAATCGTATTACTATATTCCGTTGAAATATGTCAACTCTGTAACGAAATAGTGTTTATCTATCAGTAATAAAAAAAAAGATCGCAAGAAAATTACCTCGAAGTGTCGTATTGAAGTCACCGCGGGCGGCCTTTTCCCCGAAAGCCATGGCTACGAACGAGCGGCCTTTGCGAGCAAACGACAGGGTCATATCGTCATCGTCGAGACGAACCTGTATACCAACCCGTCAACAACGGTTAACAACGTTACAATATTGTTAGCCTTTCTTGCCTAAGCTGGTCGCCACTTAGTAAAAGAATAAAGTCATCCTCAACAAAATCCAACGAATGCAAACAATGCGCTTTTGGAGTATAACGGCAATATTCGACCGGAACATCCTAGCCCTCACATGCAGATAAAAGTAGCGAGCGTTCAAACTGAATCCTAAACTGCTCTGCGGTTGCTGTAAACACTGATCGAAAGCGTAACGAGCAACTGGGTAACGTGAAATGAAACAACTTCAATTAAACTGTATTTCTGATTAACATTTTTTTTTATCTAACATTGGGCTTTACGAAATAAAGCAATGCCATTGCACACTGTCTGCTTCCATGTGTGCTTGTAAGCACCATATTTGCCGCTTTTTTTTAAATGCCACAGAAGTCATCGCACGACTATATAATTATTTCAAGCCACTATATATTAACTTGTTTTGCTCCCCGGTCTGGGATATACCACCAGGGACGAGTTCTGTTTATCGATGTACCCTGCTAATACGCCAAGAACTGCCTCGATAATTATATATATATATATATATATATATATATATATATATATATATATATATATATATATATATATATATATATATATATATATATATGTGTGTGTGTAACAGAAACAGTTGGGAAGCAATATAAGGAATTGTAGAGCTCGTTAAAGCAAACATTGTTTCCATTGGAACATGGTCCCTGAGAAGTATTGTTTTGGAGTGAGAGTGATATTACTAAAATACGTGACACCAGTGTTGCTGCCCGACATAGGAGCGCAAAATATACAACTGCGAGACAACCAGTCTTCCTATACAGAAACTAAGCACACCGCCGTGTCCGTGAAATTCGGTTTCCTCTGAACATATAACGCCGGCTAGAAGATGCGACATGGTTGTTTAGAACAGAATTCACAAACATTGAGTTAATTTATAAGCTTTCAGTCGAAATACCTCAAAAGCATTACCTTACGACAACCACAACGCTTAAAGCTAGCTTATTTATGCAAATGCTTATTTCATGGGGATCATTGGTACCAAAAACATGGCAATGCGAGCTATGGTTGCGGAGTAATTAAGATTTTTCGGAGGACATGTCGAGGTGCATATTTCGCGCTCCTATGTCGGGCAACAACACTAATGTCACGGACTTTAGTAATATCATTCTCACTACCACATTAAATTTGCATTATCAAATGTTATTTGTTCCATATATATATATATATATATATATATATATGGTGCCGTATTCTTTAGATGGTATTATTTACGAATTACAATTTCACACTGATTGGCATTGCGAAGGAGCAACTATTTAGAAAGCATTACTCTAATTACGACAACGTTCCCCAAGATTTATTTATACGCAACTCTAGTATCGAGATGTTGTTGTTCAACCATGCACTAAGATCAGTGTGCCGACTTGGACTTGGCTGAGTTCTCGAGGGAGAAAACAACCTCACCTAAATTGGACAAAGACAAATATCATATGATTGAGCGTTCTAGTTTGGTCATTTCCTCAATGGAGCCGAGTGGCTCCTTCGGCGTCATCAGTTAAGCAATCGGAGTAGCACGAAGACAATGAGGTCGTTAATCGAGATTCGAGAGCAGCTGCAGTAACCCACCTGTCATCCCAGTTTGCAGCGGAGTCACATGAACCCACGTATTGGTAGAGTCAGTCTAGGCTGACACTGAGGTGCCAGGACAGTTTTGCACAGCACAATTAACGCAGATCTCATTACGCCGTCAGCAGAGCTGTTAGTATTCTTCTGCTTACCTCGTTCCCGATTATCTCCCCCAAGTCTCCACCATGTTTCATCTGGCTGTATCTAAACAAACGCGCCACCGCCTCAGTGGTTGAATTATTTGGTGAACATTTGAACCGTAGAATACTTCAAGGAGAGACACTTTTCATTGGGCATACTGGCGTTGAACGGCACGAAACCACCCGACTCTTAAGTAGTTTTGATATTTAAAAAACAAGGACTTTTTTTAAACGCGTTTTGTTGGGCATAAAAAGCCTGGAGAGCCAAGAACCTGCTTTTTAACATTTCCACATATATTTAGTGGGTATGGGCCTCAACGGAGTAACATCCAACCGTTGGGGTCAAGTCCCACACTGCTAGAGCTAGAGACTCGTAGCGATAGTGCGTAACTGCATTTAATACCTCCTTCACAAAAGAAAAAAAAAAAAAAAAAAAATATATATATATATATATATATATATATATATATATATATATATATATATATATATATATATTAAGGCACTTATCATACTGTGCGATCCGTTTCTGAATTCCATCCGAATACGTGTAAATGTGCCGCCTGATTGTCTTATCATTCTAACACGGCCGTTTTGATATCGTCACTATAGTGTTATGTCATAGACTACGTCATAGAGTAGTCTATGACATAACGCTATAATGTCATATAGCCATGAGATGATTAAATCTCAACGCGTCTGTTTTTGCTAACTGCAACTTGTTTCAACATGCCTCTATTAATAACAAAGGGTCGCCCAATTAATCCTCTAATACAAAATTGATGTCGCAACATTACGATTCTCTCTCACGAATACCACAACGCTGCAGCAGACATAAACACAACCATATATATATATATATATATATATATATATATATATATATATATATATATATATATATATATATATATACTAGTTATGTGTACAGGCGTGCATATAACAATGATATGCAGTATATGCAGCGTATGAACAACGTGGTTTTCTCTGGTTTTTGCAAGTACAGTTTCATATAAAACATGTTCGACGACCAATGTATCTGCGAAATATGCAAGACATACAGTTGAGCGGACCTCGAAGGAAACTAACTACGCCGAGTACTCAACAGTATATTACGGACAACCTTACGGTAATGTTTACACATGCGACAAAATATATGCGTAGATCAAACTGACCAGATGGCATAGCACTATCAAACTGACTCGATATACTGATGTAAGGTTTGTTTTGAGATATCTGTTCTCATTATATTTCCCAAGCAAGTTGGCTTAGTGGCAAAGCCTTTGTCTTGCATTTGGAAGACCTGAGGTCGAGACCCAGATCGGCCACACTCAAATTGGTTTGCATGGTTTCCAATTTAGACAAGGTAAATGCCGGAGTGGATTAAAAATCAGCCATGACAAGAAAAAACCGTACATGAGCATTAGCCTTACGGAAAAAACTTTAAAAAATATATATATTTGGTTGAGAGGAGCAAGCCGATAGAAGAAATATAAATAACTTAGTGGCAAATACTGAATATTGTTAATACCTTAGTGACAGAGATGATCCATCATAATCACCGTTCTCCTTTATGAAACATCTTCTTTGGACTCTCCGCACGGACGTGTCTAGGACAATTTTGTTATGCAGGGTCCTCGATTTGAAAATGAGTGTTTTCCTTTCAACAAAGCCACATCGTCTACGGATTGGTGGTACCTGTGTAGCACCAGCCGTCTCAAGAGGAAAATCATGATCCCATTATCCCTTCCCTTCGTTTCCACAAAACTACAAGGATAACAGAGCTCGATGAATTTGTAGTATATGCGTAAGCTTTCAGCAAATAGGAAAACTATCCTATCATCCAAGGTTCCTTCTAAAAGAGAGAAATCCTGACTAAGCTGTTCTCATGATATGAACAACAAGATATGCGTGCGTGTAAATAATTGTATTTATCAAGCGTATGCCGCAAGCGTGGCTAGCAAGCGTAGAAAATACAACGAATAAAATATATATAGTTATATGAGACCAAATATAGTATTGTAGTTTACTACTGCTGTTCCTAGTACAGGTGTGCATCTATCGTTCTAATTCAACACCGTCCGTGTTGTAATCCTAAGTCTTGTTAGTTGTCAGAACAATCCATTTGTTCGCAAGTCGCAATACGCCTCTTTAAGAACCACACATTTTAGTTTCATATCACGTCAACTGCAAACGTTGACTACATCGCCCCTAATATAAGAGTGAGACATGTGTACTTAGGTACAAAAGTCAAGCAAATAATCAATCCCAACTGTGCAACCAAATCTAGGTTTAGTTCATTACAAAGAAGCAATGCTATTATTCAGCTTGAACCTTCACCAGATATGATTGTTCATAACGCGTGTGCTGAGTACAACTGAATGACCCGAGGCGGTGCTTTTGCAATTTTATAAGCTATATATAATATTGGTGAATACATCTACCTTTAGATGCATCTAGAAATAAACCTGTGGAATAAACTAGTAGGAAAACGAAACATCAACTGCAGCATAAAGCATGCTATGCAACTGCAATAAAATATGATATGACTTTGCAAAGAATTGATATAAATCCAAATTAGACGGGCATGCGGACGAAGACTACGCAATGGATCGTTCGCATGCCGGAGAGATTTCTTACGCATTAAGATTAAGTATGATTGGATCGTTAACAATGCGAGCAATCTTTAAATAGACCACACAGCTTGAAAAGAACTGCTGCGTTTGCTTCAAACGCTGCGACATGTCCGCGCTTTACAATCATTTTAAGCCCTTAGTGCAGAACGAGCAATGGCAGGCCAAATACACTTGCTCAAGAAGAAATTATTTTATAATTAAAACAAAAATTTGCCCAAAAAGCTGTAAGCCCGTTCAACGTTGTCGACGAACCAAATTCGTCAAGTGTGACGCTGTACATCGGGCATCAAGAGCAACGAGAGCCAGGTAGTCAATTTACCAATAGTGCAGTTTGTTGACGGAGTAGATAAACAGCTGCCATTTTTACGGCAGTGCTTATACCGGCGATCGAAACGGATGGTTGTTTATGTACATGTACGTAAACACCGTCTATATTTTCAAAATAATCCTCCCCGTGAATACACCCGTGACAGACGGCACTAAGAAATAGATCTACGCTATTGTTTAAGATTTGCTTAGCCTAAATGTAAGCTAAGCCTAAGCGGAACTTACATAAAACAAGCCTTGCCTATACTCACATGTGCCTGTTAACAGTGCTGTCTGTGTGGTTTTACTTCTGAAGCACATCAGCCATGATGGCGAGTACCTCAACTCCCCGATCATTTTTGTCGACGGCGCTGACACCATCGAGGTCCTTATCTATCGACGGAACGTCTATGACCCTCAACCAAATTCTGCCCCCCTGCGGTGCCATTTATGCGCATAATTGGCAAGATGTCGCTCGTTCCGCCAGCACGTTGAGACACCCTGTGCACAGTAACAGTAAGGGCTTCTCTTCGTAAAGGCGCTCAAGGGGAGCACAGACGTTGTCCGAGCAGGAAGAAAGCACGCGAGGAAAAACGTAGGAGAGTGAAGGGCCAATGAAGGAGGAACACGTCTACCAACTTCGAGATGGTAAGCTATTTGTGCCTTAGATTTCTTCAAAAAGCCGAATACGATCCGACTCACATTTCGACATTCTGATGAATATGTGGACAGGAACGTAGCACCAAAGGAGAGACACGACTCCGCAGAAACCAGCGGTGACCTTTCTTGGTCGATAAGAGCTGTAATAGCCCAGGTTAGGATATACAAGAGGGGAGTATTTTCCATCTCGATAGATATTAAAAAATGTATTTTACTCAGCTGAGCATATACGGGTTAACTAAGTATATACAGCTTAACGTGCAAACACGGGCGATAGCGTTTTCTGCTAAATGCCCTTAATTGTTACAATTAGTGACAAAAGTGTGTAATCATGGAAATTTAAGCTCGGGTGAGGAATTATTGCATTTAAGTAAATATGCCGTTTGGAGAAGACGGTCCCACAAAAGGCACGTAAAAATACACACGGGCATACGAATGCGTAACGCAAAACGGGCTGGTGCAGGAAAAGGTACCGACATGTGCCCGTACAGTAGACCTCATGCAACTCAGTACTCACGCACACCAAGTGATGATCCACACGGTGTCGAGGCCATGCGCCTGCCTTAGAAGGCCTTTAACAATAATAATATAATAAGGTAATGACCAGATTGGCGCATCACAGATAGTCGACGAACGTTTTCTTTCTCCCTGGAAAGGAAAGCTACGGAGAGTTGACCGAACCGCTTTCTTGACCGTGCAGTAAAATCGATTCTCATTTAATAAACTCGTTGCCCAAAATACGGGAAAAAGTTTACAAAGTTCAGCGGATAGCGACCATGCAGGCATGGATTGTATCATATCAGCAGCGGCCAAACGTCCTCCACATCTGCAATTCTTAACCTCGGTTTTCCTGACATTTATTTTAAGTCCCTTTAATCGTAGAAATTGTTGGAACCTCCCTAACAGCCAGAGTTGATTATATAATGTCAGACCACACTGTTGTATTGTGACTGTAACTACCAAGTCTGATGAATAAATCATGAATATATATAATATTAATCGTAGATATAACTTAACCATAATAAATGCTAAGCCTGGTGGCGGCAAGGTCATGATGTGTAACCACCACATTATTTGTATACATGAGAGTAACGAGTAAAGAAAATGGGATCGACTAAGAATAACGTGAAGAAGATGCAGCTCAGCGAACCATTTGGGGTACCCACTTGCCTCATCTCCAGCAACCCATTGCTGCTTTCAACCAAGCTGCCTATAACAGCTAATATATATATATATATATATATATATATATATATATATATATATATATATATATATATATCAAAATAGTTCTTGGCGTATTTGCAGGCTACATCGTTAAACTGAACTCGGCCGTGGTGGTGCGACGTGATAGGCAGCGTCAATTAAACTTGTTCGACATTAAATTGAGCAGGATTGCTAATTAATTTATGTATTTCTTCGGTTAGTATTGTTGTTATACAATATACGCGAAATCTTTACGTACGTTCATCGCTGGGCTGATTCCAGCGACATTTCTCCACTGTGGTATCCGGGCCAACGGTCCAATACGATGGATACACTCCCAACCTCCACTACATGTACCGTCCTTAAATAAGAAAAACACTTCGTTGAATATATATATGGCACAATGTCTGGAAATTTCGGGTAAATACCTCAACCTGTGTAGAATGCTCTCCATTATAACACATGATTGACCTAATCATTGCGATGTTTATATATATATATATATAGTAAACTAACCTTTTTAGACACAACAGGAAGAGTGTCAAAATCAGCGTTGGATGGTGGTCCCAAAGTAGCGGGATTGATTCCTAAGGCAGGTGGCTCCGGAAGTCTCCAGCCTGAAATTAGAGTAACACGAAAATATATATACACGTTTAAACGAGTAAAGTCGGAGGAGACTATGTCGAAATCTTTATAGGAGGATATAGAGATTCGGACATAGGGCAGCGAAGATGAGAAAGGACATCAGATAAAGACCTCTACGGATCGAAGTGGACCCACATGTTTTTGCGTTTTATCTTGACGAGCGACTTGCCGTTGCACTGTCCCTGACACGGAAAAAATGACATTCAATATCTGCTAAATAACGCGTAACAAACAGTCCGCATTCATTTAACACCGCTACTTATGAAATGCTAGATATATGTGGCACGTTTTAAGTTTATATCAATTCATAATAATATAAGCAATAGTAAAACAAATAGTTGACATTTCAGTCCAAGCAGCCAGTCGTTTAGAAAAAAACTGCCCGGCCCGAGACGGACCAGGCAGCGTCATTAGGATCTATTTAAATAGCATCAGTTAGTTAAGAAGTTCCCAGCCGTTAGTAAAAATTCCATTTCATGCTTCCTCGTAAAGATTCTCCCAAGCCTCCACACGCTTTTTCTACACACGAGTGCTAAGCCTCTCTGTCCATCGTCCAGGACAACGGGCCTGCTTGGTGCACAACGATGTTTTCAATACTTACCACCCTGCTTGCACGGGTGGCAAACGGGTGGCAGGGAGAAACACTGATTTCAACAAGATTTCCGTGCGAAATTCCGGTACTGTCTGCTGTGTGCAACAGACAGATCCTTCTAACGTGCTTAGTTAGAAAGAATAATGAACATCTTCTGAACACTGCCGCACAGCAATATGGTCGCGCAAAGTCCCCCACATCGAAAATCAAAGTGCTCGATGTGCGTGTCGACATACGTGAACTGACGTGCCTAGTGAGGGCGCCGCTTCGACTCCATTGTATTAGATTGTTTGCGGAAGCCCAAAGCTCATCTCCACCAGACGTTTCGGCTACAACAACAGCCGCGTGAGGTCACCGGAGAATGCGCAAAGGCAACAACACAAATATGAAGAAGTTGTATGGCACAGCATAAACACGAGCTAGCTACAATTCCACGTACTCGGATTATGCATACGTGTTTGTTGATGCCTATTGTGTCGTATTGCGTACAGCAGCCTGCTAGGTCCCACGGTAGCATACCTTGAGCGAAACAGGCCTGAAGCCACCGAGAAAAAAAAACAACTACTTCTGGTCTTCAACCCGGACAGTAGGTGGGGAACTACTTCCCGAGGTACATTCCATTTAGCTGGCTCCCCTGCATTTGAACTAACTTTTTGAGACGACTCTCCAGAGAAATTCCGCAAATTCGTACAGGGTAACACAGACACGTCGACCCCCACTCCGACGTCAACCCCTTCTTTCCCGGCCTAAGTATGCCCCTATTCGGGCGCAAACGCGCCCGAGATTCAACAGAGCATGGCCGTGAACCTTGGGCGAGAGAGTCCGCAGTCCGCGACTAATGTGGTTCTACAGGAAAATATTTTTGCCCAACACAGTAGCAACGCATTAGCACGAACAACAGACATATCCACTTGTGTGGAAAGTTTAAACAACCTGGAAGGGTAACAACGGCTGCTGAATGCTCTGCTTTACCCGGTGCGAGTCGAGAACCGTTCCTGTCATTGCTCCAGCACAAGGAGCGAAGTCGAAGGAGATAGGCAAAGGGCAACATTACAGAGCCCGCTGAAAATCGTGCTGTAAAAAAAGGAAGGAAGCAAACAAGTATCACTAACTAGGAAGTCTAACTCTAGAAAGTCGCCGAGAGTAAAATTGGGCTTAGATCCGCGAGAAAGCGAGCAGTCAGTTGCCCGGATCGAACACTGGCTGAAAGCTCCAGTCGGGGGCTACACCATCTCATTGTTGAGTTATGCACGCATTCCGTTTAAGAACACATGTCGGATTGAGAGGAAGGCGGAGCACGGTAGGGCCTAACGGAAACAAATCTCTACAAAGCAATAGACTTGAAGCTTAACGTATTATTTTTCCGTACAAGCGACAATGCCGCCGCCGCAGCAGCAGCAGCAACAACTGTACTAACATCGACGGTCGAAGCAGTGGCTACCCGTAGTAACAGTTAATTCCATAATCTATTCACAAAGCCGTACCGCCCAGGTACGCATGACAACTTGGGCTGTCGACGGGTGTAAAACGCATAAACATAACGTAGCAAAATTCTGCTACTCGCAAATGAGTCGCTGAAGTGAGAATATTTAAACCCCAAAAAAAAACTCTACCATATGGCAACTGTTGGCCTGACACAGTCTTGCCATATATATATATATATATATGGCGCTGAACTGCGGCTTAAACTGCTTGTACCCCACCGGATGTTGTTGTGGCAATTATGTGTGGGCCCGTTGGCCTATCATGGCCTGTCATGCGTCCTGAGTGCGGGCCGACGAGCACGTCACTCCGCTTGAAATGTCATCTTCAGTCGGGCATTTGGTCACATCTGCTGAGTCGTTGTATGCGCCGAAAGCCACGTATCTACCGAGAGACGACGGAAAAGAACCGACGGTTTCACTACGACCCCCCTTCGAGAATGGCCGCATGCTTGTTTGGGACGCAACTGTAGCCAACTCATTAGCCTCTTCGATTGTCGGTACATATATATATATATATATATATATACTGTGTAGGACTTATATATACATACGTACACATATACAAAACAGAACTAAAGGTCATATTTGCCAGCCAGCTGATCAAACTCAAATCATAGTCGTCGTTGTAATACTCGTAGAAGGGGGTTTTCGGCGCCTCGCAATCGCTTGCCTTCGCCGTTCTCTGTTCCTCAATCTATCTCTCTCTCTCTCTCTCTTTCTCTCCAGTGTTTCCCTTCCTCTCCCGTCCCAAAGGCAAGCAACTTGAATCGATCCGAGCAGTCGGTAGGCGTCAACAGATATTCGATTTGGCCTCGATGACTACTACTTGTAGTTATGTTGTGTACCATAACTGCCGCTGCTACTGGCAGCACATGAGGCGGCAAGGTCCCGCTTTCATCTGCCGGGCCAGGACGAGGCCAAGAACGAATGCCACAGCACATAGCAACAGCAGCAACAACAACAACAACAACAACAACAACAACAACAACAACAACAACAACAACAACAACAACAACACAACAACAACAACAACAACAACACAACAACAACAACAACAACAACAACAACAACAACAACAACAACAACAACACAACAACAACAACAACAACAACAACAACAACAACAACAACAACAACAACAACAACAACAACAACAACAACAACAACAACAACAACACAACAACAACAACAACAACAACACAACAACAACAACAACAACAACAACAACAACACAACAACAACAACAACAACAACACAACAACAACAACAACAACAACAACAACAACAACAACAACAACAACAACAACAACAACAACAACAACAACAACAACAACAACAACAACAACAACAACAACAACAACAACAACAACAACAACAACAACAACAACAACAACAACAACAACAACAACAACAACAACAGGCTTGACAGCGGCAACAACAAAAACACAAGTGCGGGTTCATCGGACGGTCACCTCCAGCTGTCATAGCATTCACTGTCCATCCACTTTTCACCATCAGCACCATCGCTGCTGGTAGGCAGCTGGTCGATGACCTCGGCACGCAGCCAACAGGCCGTCAAGGAGATGCTGCTCAACTAGCAGTACAGATAGATACGAGCTCATTTTCGTTAAGTATAGATAGTTAAGTACATGTGTATATAGATATATATATATATATATACGAGTATATATACGAGGGTGGATCGAAAACGTTCTTATGCATATTTATTGAAAAATAAAATATTGATTTAATTTTCCAAAGTGTTTTTGTCCGCGCCAAAGTAGCTCTTGTCTGCTGCGATGCGCTTATGCCACAATCTGTCCCACTCTTCGAAACACTTTTTAGACGCGTTTTTCGGAATTGAGTTGAGTTGCTTCTGCGCCTTTTTTTATTACCTCTGTATTACATCGAAACATTGTTTTTCAAATGTTTTTCATTTGTGGGAACAATAAAAAGTCGATTCGAGCTAAATCCGGCCATAAGGAGGTTACAGAAATATAGAAATTCAATTTATCATCAAATAATCCAAAATCGATAACGACATGTGCGCCATTCCGTTGTACTAAATGGAGACTCCAAGAGTTAAGGTATTTTGCGTCAGACTCGATAGACAATATTCTTAGCGCTTTGCGGTAGCATTTTTTATTGACCGTAAACCCATAACAAAAAATCCTAAGACGATTCCCTTGTAGTCGAAAAAGAAACAGTTGTTGCTCCTCCATTTCCGGTTCCTTGCAAATCGCCGAACCTTGTTTTTTTCACTTCATTAAACCAAGCTCAAACAATAAACGCCGCACTGATTGACAAAATGTGGCCTGTGTGTAGGTAATGAATGACGCTTCTTAGCAAAACGAACCTGACGACCTTGATGGTTTTGGCTCAATTTTTAAAATTCAAGGTATTAGAACTTGCCGATTTGCTCTCATATATGTATGTATACATACGCTTACTTGTGATAGCTGGAACTTTAATAGGCTTGCTACAATACTTCGTAGGGACGTGCCGGTAACCAACTCAGTATACGGTGTGCCCGCTCCATCTACACTCGTCCACATACCTTACAAACACATTCTTGTAAATCGTGTAGCACTTCTCGAGCATGCACAGCTCGTGCTGAAAGCACCGTGGGCTCTTGCGCTTGTTACGAGAGGGCGGACGTTTTAGTTACTGCCCATCCATCTTGACGATGTAAATGCGAAACCATCAGTCTCGACTAATTGAGAGCGTATTACTCTTGGCCCGTGTCCACCACTTTCACTCACCGATCCTTCCGCGTCTGATCGCTTTATACGGTGCGTATGTACTGCGCCGCTGCTTCGTTTCCCTCAGTCCCACATACAGACAGTAATATAATCATCATTGGCGCCTAGCGACTAGCTACCGAACCGACCGTATTTCTTCACCCACTTTGCATATATATATATATATATATATATATATCCGCAAACTACTCTTTGTAAACAAAACATGGTAGAGTTGTCCAATCTAAGATGAAGCGTTACTCAGTATAACCGGTCGTTCGTGAACTCGTGCAAAAGTTTTACAGCACAGGTTCATTACCTAATGTACCGAGCCGTGGAAGACCACGGAGCGCTTCTTAGGTTAAAAAAAAACGCTATGACCGACAGTATAGGACAATGTCAGAAAAAACAATGGTTTGGCGACGTGCCCTGGGTCTGAAACGCACCCCAACCTGGCGGACTTTGAGGTCAGATCTAGCGATGTTTCCATATATCAGCTGACGCAAAGGTCAAGCCTACGCGCCATCAGGAGAAGCTCTACTTCGCCCATGGTCTTTCAAGATGATGCTGTGTGACGCCGATTTAGTAAAGAGATGTTTACTTTCTAATAGTCTAATAGAGCTGTGATAATGGTAAAGTTTAGGTTTTAGGCTAGCTAGCTCAACGCGTCCAGGCGTTAGTGGTTACAGCATTTGCAAATGTTCTTACCTTTGTGCTTGCCTAAGTACTTGTCTGTTAGAAGCTATCAACCTTAGGTCAGTGGTGCTGGCTACGGAAAAGGACCTGTCTACGCAGAGGCCAGATGGAAGTTTTCGGAATTTCTTCCGATTAGGTCGGAGGTGAGAATACAAAGATGCAAAAAAGTTCAAGTACAAGTTTAGCTATCAAGTCGTTGCCGATTCCACACTATTTCGAACCTATCGAACGTGAGCAACACTCCCATGGGTCTTCTCAAAGAAAAGAGAGACCCCCTCGTATAGATTTGCACAGACTTGAAGTAAATTGCGCCCTGCGATAGCTTGTTTTTTTGTCTCCGGAGACACAATGTCGGAGCATTAAGATTCACTTGGGTATTTTTACCCTCTAAATATAAAGCGGACTCTGCAGCATTTGCTAAAACCAGTACGACTATGTTGAGCTAAGTGTCATATAATCAATTCAATTAGATTTATTTCACTCAGATTGTGTATATTAAGTGTCATATATGAGTTAGAAGGAAAATCGTGGGCAAAAAAACAAGTCTACCGGTTGGCAAAGACGTCTCGAGATTAAGAGGGCCACCGACCCTGCCGGTCACTGCAGCGCAGCCTTTTTAGATCAGTTTCGATTGCTAGCGAATCGTAACGCGGTGAAAAAACATACAAAGTCAGGATCTCTGAGAGAAAAATCATGAAGGAGCTCACATCCACAAATAAGCATGCTGTCACAGCATGCCTTTAGTAGGGGCCGGCTCCAGGCGCTGCTCTAACCCGCAATCCGCCTGATGTCGACTTTACAAACAGGCGCTACCTCATGTAAGCCGGTAGCTATTTAAGTCATGCATCGGTGATTTGTAGTTACAAACGAAATGGGCTTTTTCGAGGTTTAGGCGATCTCGAACGCACTTTTGGTGCATTCTGAAGTTTACCGCTCAGTCTATGCAAGGGCAATCGAATCGAGAGCGCAATAACGTATTCCTCAAGGAGTGTCGCTTTATCTATCCTGTTATATAGGTATACAATCATCTTATATAACCTTATCTATATACTATAGCCGAATGTTGCCAGCGCGTTTCCCACCTGAATAGATGAGAGGAATGCCTCGAGGGACAAACATGCTGACGATGTGGATCGTGACCCGCCGCCAAAACTCCTTGTCAGCACCCGTTTCTGTTGCTCTGACAGGTCGCGATACAGAGAACACCTGAAAAGCGATCATAAGAGCATTTGAACGAAACCGATGGTTGCTATTGAATCTTAGGAAGGCATTGGGAATGTGTGCAGCATGTTCTATGATGCGGCTGCAAAGGAAAACCGCCTGAGAGGTAGAAGGTGTGAAAAGAATGCAGTCATGCTTTTTTCGCTGGTAATAGCAGCAAAGACGTCGAAAACTGCGTTACTAGCAGACGTAATGCAGTTTTCGACGAAAGACTATCGTCCAGTGACTCGTGCATTGCTGTGAAGAACCAACGACAAGCGTAATAATCATCTTTGAATGATTTTTCTTAGCAAAACAACACATTCACTCGAATCTTTAAATTGGCCGCGACGAACGAGTTCTGATTGGCACTACCTGCTAAACTGAACGACAGGGAGTGGATAGCAGAGTGGTTGCGTCGGCGACTACAGCATTGGTCTAAGCAAGACCGGTCTGAGTTCAATCCCCAGCGGTGTTAAACTGAACAAACGATCTTGATCAATGTCTTTCTTGACCAGAAAAACGCTCTAATTTCGATATATAGATGTGTGCACATTATGCGTGACATGTACGCATGGCTCTGTTGAAGCAAAACTGCCGATGTACGTATTTTGGCCGCACAATCTACGAGGACAGCAGGCGCCCTGACAGCGTGGTCGCTGTGCCGAAGTCGGGGCTGCTTGCCGAAGCCGAAGACGTTGAGCAATTTTGTGCCGATGATCTGAGAGTGCCAGTGTCTGGTGGCCCGCGTTGGTGGCAGGACACGAATTTAGCATACTACGAACCTTATCGACGAGCGGCTTCCACAGCTGGGAATCGTCTCTCAGTGTCCGCCACGTATCGTCCCGCCGCAGAACGCGATCGATGCTCTCGGCTAGGGTGGAGTTGACAATCGTCCCGAGAGACGTGAGGCCACGAAGTCTCTCCGTCGATGCGAGTGGGGCGTCGAGAATTATAAACGGCGCCAGTGGGTTGGGATCGTGAACCGTCGTTGATGGAAGTAGCTTGTCCAGCACGCGCTGTAAGACCAAACACACAGCCCGTCCACCGCACGCGGAGGTTGCCACACAGCCACATATACATAAATATGTATATTATGTACGGTAGGCGATAAAGCGATTACGTGCACGCAACGACCGGCCGATCTCATGTTTGTTGTAGGAGGTCATGAGTGCACCTCTATGTACGCACGCATGTGTAAGTATATATTTTTTGATAAATTTACATGTATATACATAGATCTTTATACGCACATATATATATATATATATATATATATATATATATATATATACGAGAGTAGATCGAAAAGTTCTGACACAATTTTGTAAAGGAAAACGAAATATTTATTTCATCTTCTAAAGTGTTTTGTCCCCCTCAAAATAACTCGCGCCCGTTGCAATGTATGCGTGCCGCCTTCTTTCGGACTATTCAAAACATTTTTAAACGCGTCTTTCGAAATCGAGTTGAGGTGCTACTGTGCATTTTTCTTTATTGTCTCGAAACGTTACCCCTTAATTTTTTATCCTTATCATCCGTGGGTAGAGTAAAAGTCGCAAGAAACCAGGTGTGGTTAATAGAGAGGTTGCAGAGATACAGAAAACTAAGTTTTTAATCTGAGTACTCCGAAATCAGTAACAAAATACGCGGTGCGTTATCGTGGTGGAGGATTCAAAAGCTGTTTGCTCAGAGTTCAGGCCTCTTGCGCCGGACGTTCTCGTGTAAGCGTCTGAAAATTTCATACATTGACCGTAGCACGGGGTGGCAAAATTATTAGAGATGATTTCCTTGTACTCGACAAAAAGCTGTCAAAAGAGCTTCGTGTTGGATTTTTTTCTGAAAGCACCACAGGAAGGATTTGGCTTTGGTCTGAATGTCGTAGCAATACACCTATGACTCGTCTTCTGCGATGACTTTCTAAAGAGATTCTGGGTCTTCAGCTTTCTTCTGGAGGTTTAATTCGGATATTTTTTGACAGGCATTTATTTGCTAAAAATGCAATGTTTTTGGAATGAACTTCGCTGCCAGTCCTCTGACCCATCAAATGTCAAGAATGTTGCAACTTATTCATAATATGTCTTAAATTCATTAGCTATCTTCCTGATAGTAGCTAGGCGTTTGTTGAGTAAGATATCACGAACTTTTTCAACGTTTTCTTCTACAGCCTTTCCAAACGAAGATCATCATCGGTCTCTTCACACGCAAAATCGCTCGAGAAGGTCTCTGGGGTTTCGCTTGATTACTATAAGCAGTTTGTAACATTCTACCTATTAAGAACATATTATTTGGTCTTTAACACAGAACTTTACGCAGATTCGTTGCGCCTTCATCTTCGGTTCTTTAAAAATCGCTGATAAAAGTCGTCACCGATTGGATAAATTTGACCTGTGTCTGGCTGATGAATGGCACTTCTAAGCAAAACAAACTAAACAAGCAAAACACCACGAATACCTTGGTGCTGTCGGTTCAATTTTTAAAACTCCAAGTACTGAAACTTGTCGATCCGTTCTCATAAATTTTAGATTAGTGAAACATATTTTAAATGTGCGTCTACGATCGAAAAGAAAGTTACACAGGCTGTCATTAACCGCCATTAAAGTATAGATGTAATTAGAGATAACTGTACAAAGTTGCTACTAGATTTCGCTAAAAACTGTTCATGTACAATGGCATAGATCCCCTACAAGAAAACACTGCGTGAGGACTCACATAAAATGGGCTTTCCATATCTAGAAACTATGTAGTAGAACTAAAAGCTTGACAGATAAGCCAGCTTTTAATTCGGATAGATGGAGAATTTATGACAGAAAAGACCGTAGTGCCATATGCCTTGCAAAAATAGCGGGCTTCTATTCCAGACTATGTACGACGAAGACTGTTATATGCTCCAAGAATATTTCCAATCTAGATATGGTAAAAAGTGTAGCACGATCATCTACCATGATGCCCGTCATTAACAATGTATATATAAAAAAAAAAAATATATATATATATATATATATATATAT
Organism: Dermanyssus gallinae; assembly: GCA_003439945.1. Lineage (NCBI taxonomy): Eukaryota > Metazoa > Arthropoda > Arachnida > Mesostigmata > Dermanyssidae > Dermanyssus > Dermanyssus gallinae. The sequence continues at coordinate 528,899 of QVRM01004003.1, forward strand.
ATATATATGCACTTTCATACGCATGTAGATATATTTTTACTAAGTCAAGCTATTCCTTAAAACATGCGTATATGTGTGCTATAGTTCATATACGTAAATATATACTATGCTGTTAGTCCGACTCCCTACAGGACAACATTTCCGACCAAAGTCAGTCCAGCATAGGTTTGTCAGCCGACACGTCGAGGGGCAGCATGTAGACACATTCAAATACGCGTATTCGATACGCCGCGCTGCGTAAGTCTAATGCACGACATATGCGTACGTATGCGGATACTTCTGAAGGCCATTGATCCTATGCAAAGCAGCATATTCGGCATTATTTGAACATATATTTAAAGATATATTCACCTCTATGTACCGCTCTAAGAAGGTCTAAGAAGAAATATATATGTATATATATATATATATATATATATATATATAGCCACAGCAGGCATAAATAACACAAGGAAGTGCACTCAGTAGTGGCAGCACGGGCAACGAAAACGGCAGCCGACGAACCTCGAGGTCGTACACGTCAAGTCTGTCGGCGTAGGCGATTCGAAATCCGGTAACTCCAGCAAGCTGGAGTCGCTGAAGAAAGGCGCCGAGCACGTTTTGCACGTGCGTGCTTCCGAGGTCGAGACGAAGCCAGCCCCGTTCGCGGCACAATAGCAGCTGGCTCTGGTCTCTGTGGCGGCGGCGGCGGAGGTGCACGCAGAGCCGGTGGCGGCGGTCGGACGATTGCAGAGTGATAAATCGAAACAAAAACCAGATACAAGAACGTAAAACAGACACTGATAGAGAGATACGGGCAATCGCGAGCGAGATCAATAGACAACGGACGACGTCGACAACAACAACAGCAGCAACCACCACAATAACAACAAAAACAACAACGAAAACAACAATATTAACAGTAGCAGCAATAACAACAAAAACAGTAACAACAACAACACCAATAGCAGCAACAACAACAACGACGACAATTCCGGAGCGGCCATTTTCCTGGCACAATCTTTCAAACATAACGGTATGCAAGGTATTTTCTTCTAAAACTCTTTTTACAATTTTGACCGTACTTTTTGTTGAGATGTTTCGAACCTTCAAGTGACATATATATATATATATATATATATATATATATATATATAATTATGGCTTGTGCAAGTCCTTATCCTTAAAATATTTTCGGGATATCTACTAAATGAACACATGGAACAAAAGAGAGGCTGGAAAAGTTCATTCATCACCGGAACTATTTACTACCCAATGGAGCCCACGGACAGCTAATCAGGTCATAGGCCCGCTAAGGTAGCGCTAAGCACAATCCCTATAACAGTTTGTAGGACCTTATAACCTTTACTAAAACATAGCTAATTTTTGAAATTGTGGTGTCGACATAACTATAGTGGCTATCGTTCAATTTTGCATTTCGAGTGTAAATCATGCGCAAGTTAAGTATTTTAGAATATGCAAATTAATAAAACGTGACAATTGACTAAATCATCATCTGCACTGTTTAACGCTAACTTTTTACTGCAAATAAAATAACATATTACCTAAAAAACGCTACAGAAGTGCATTTGTAAAAGATACTTTTACAGACAAGAAGCTCGTCAGCTAAGTCTGAGCTCGATGTTTAAAATTGTGGCTATACACCTGACATCTCTGACGATCTCATCTATGCTTTTTCTGTACGAAGCCTCACTCTTGTTGAATAGGTGAAAAATTGAATAGTATAGAAATATGGCATCGAGAACTAGTACTTGTAATTATCGACATTGAATGTACTTGCAGGGGTATACCAAACTTACTTTGTGGAAGTTTTTTTTACAAAATGCCGCAACTATTGAACAAACCTACCGACAAACAATTATTTCATGCCGCTACTATCGAATAGACCTAAGACTAAGTAGTTGTGGCATTGGCAGGTGGTTATGGGTTGCTTGTACCTGTAATCTTCAACATCGCCGGAAACTGTAGGACACTGTCCACCAGCGAGGAAGTCCGTCGTGTGGAAGTCCTTGAAGTGCAGGTTGGACGCATCGAAGTCCGTGTGGGCGTAGCTCTCTTGCGCGTCGCTCGAAGTCGTGTGACCTTCAGAGAAACATCGTACACATCGTAGTCGATATGAGCTCGGATTAGCACAGGATATAAGTAAGTGACTGTCGCTCCTATTGTTACAATTCTGTGGGTCACACACTCTTGTTGTCATGTTTGTCGAGTACGTACAATACACGTGGATAGACCGAGCAAGATGGCTTAGTAGCAAAGCCTTTGCCTTGCATTCGGGAGGCCTGGGTTCGAGGCCCAGACCGGCCACTCTTAAATTGGTTTGCATGGTTTCCAATTTAGACACGGTAAATGCCGGAGTGGAGTTAAAAATCAGCCATGACATGAAAAAACCGTACACGGGCATTTGACTTACGGAAACCCTTAAAAAAAACACTTTGGCAAGAACTAGAGCCTAGTATTAGCTGCACAGCGGGTCTCACGCAGTACTCACAAACGCATGCAGTACAAAGTCCGTGAAAGCCAAGAATGTGGCGTGATGTTTAATGGAAGCTCGTGCTCGACTTTGAGAGCTCTGTTAGCTCTAGTCTGTCAGTATTGTTGTTATTGTTGCCGCTGCGGTTTAGTAGTATGTTTGTATTCCTATAATTAGGTTGTTGCTACTGTCGTGTTACCGTCAGCAGTTTTAAAGATTTTATTACGCTAGAATTATGTGTGAACTATATATATATATATATATATATATATATTGACAATCGACCACCTGCTCACAAATAATCATTGCCACCGCTTTCGGGGTTCACTGCTTTTGTGTTCATTGGTCTATGGTAAACTAGTTGTTTTGTAACCAACCAACCAACCAACCGGGCCGACAGCAAACAGATGAAGCGATGAGACACTGCGTTGACGTTATTGACTACTCGATATTATGTGCGCACAGTGCATGGTCCCCAAGGACAACGCAGAAAAAAGACAAAGACTCTTCTCCGTCGTATTGGTCCTGTTCATTGATCTGCAACAGGCTTAGTGAGGCTTATATATAGCGACGGATCTAATGTTATGGCTCATCAACAAGTCTCTGTTGCTCTCTATCTCTATAACTTGCTTGTTCTGTGTCCATTGTTGCATTGCTGGCACAGCGAATCACAGACTCAACATTAATGACAACGCGCATTGTCAATCAAAGGCTCATCGTCGTCAAAAAACGTTATCTTGGAGAAGGAAGTCTGCAAGGATCGAACGGCGATCCAACCCTCTACGCAGCCCCAAAGCGCCCCACCTGTCCCAGTGTTCGCGGCACGGTCGCAAACTAAAACGCAGCCGATATTGTTCCAGTGGCAGGTTCTCTCTCGGGGCCCCGAGATGCCGCAACGCGCCATCCAAAGCAACTACGGTTCCCTGCTCAACCTCTGGGAGACTAAAATGATCCGTCTCTACAAAAGCAATCGCTACGATATCTACAATTGACAAGCTGCTAATATTTTTCAATGAGCAAACAACTGGACTCCTAAGTCGTTGCTAAAAATCTTCTGCCGCGTTGTGCTGTATCCAGCTGTCACAATAGAGTTGTAGACACACAATGCTTACTAAGATGTCTGGCTACGACTGCTTATAATACGTGCAGAGACTACGGGCCTAACTCCCGATATTAGCACGCCACAATTAATATTCTGTTGGCGTTTATTTGTCAACACAAGAAGTCAGTGGTTGTTAAGCCATTCCTTATTAGACGTCGTGAACGATCTAACTAGGTCAATGCAACTTTTAGGTTTTACTTTCTAGACTGATTTTCATTTAACCACCACAGCACACCTCCAAGACGTAGAGGCACATCGAGGAGCTAACCTTGGGAGTAGCATTGTAGTGTTATAATCCTGGTTTCACTTTTCACCACTCGAGCCTAGATTGATTTAAATTTGCCTATATATATATATATATATATATATATATATATATATATATATATATATATATATAAGCCAAGTTTCGTGCCGGCAGCTTAAGCCTGGATGAACCTCGTTCTGGATGGCCTATTACGATACCCGAGTGACTACGCGTAAAATAGCCACGGATTTCGGGATATATCATACGGCCATCGACACTCGCTTTCACGCCTACGGTTTAGTGTTAAAGTTGAGCCAATGCGTACTGCGTGATTTGCGCGAGCGCAGCAAAATGGAACATAGAGCAAAATGTTCTTCTTGGCTTGCGGGATGGCACAACGAGTGGCCGTTTTTGGGTCGAATTTTTACCCGTGGGGAAACATGGGTATTCTACAACAATGTGAAATGTAAATGACCCTAGTGCGCTCCAGGTCAACTTCCCCGGAAGACGCCAGAGAGACTAACGCAGTCACGTAAGGTTTTGCTCTGTGCTTGATGGAGTAGGCATAGGCACATCGTCGACCGCGAGTTTCTTCCTTATGACCCACCGATAGATACGGGTGTCTATTGTCATCAACTCTGCCGAGTTTTTGTCGCCCTTCTAGGGAAGGCGCACAGTCTCATGAACTAGAAAGGACATTATTTTCCACCAAAGATCAGGTGCCCTAAACTGCTCTTGAAGGAAGCGATTCTGTTCCACGATAACGCGCCCACAGTGGTTGTGTAGACAGACGATTCATCATTATTGTGATTGCTTGCTGATGAAATAAATAAACAAACCGAAACGACCTGCAATCTACGGCTAGGATGCAAACGACTACGATACGTCTCACAGATGTGTCTCTGCATCCGGTAGGATCAAGCAAAAAATGTTTTGCCCTTGGCAAATCGGAAGGTTAAGTCTATTTTCATTTCGCCTAAAGCCTATTTGTAACATTGATATACGTGACATTCGTTTGTTACACTGGTTAATATTGGGTTGGACACTGTCTCTGACGGTTTATTTATCGGCAGAACAGCAAAATAAGTTTCCCCGAGACAGATCCTGACTTTGTATTGGCCAGTGCATCAATTCAACTTCGAGTATATTTCTGAGGTGTTGCAACGGGTAAGCACACCAATAGCCAAATATATATATATATATATATATATATATATATACATGTATATACACACATATATGTATATATACATATATATATATATATATATATATATATATATATATATATATATATATATATATACAGGTAGTTTAACAAGTTCTCTAAATGAGCTTTTCAGAATTCGAATTTTGGCGCGCTTTCACCGCTATTGGAAACGGCAACTTTTCGAATGCTAGCAGTCAAAATATTATGGTGATTGGCCGTTGCGATTTCGTTTGATCGCTTTTCCCGTGCAACGTATCGGCGTGATTTTGAAAAATTGAGAAAAAATAGTTTCGAGTGGTTATCAAGCATTTTTATTTCAAAGGTTGGAATGCGACCCAAGTGAAAACTGAGTTAGACGAGGTGTACGGTGACTCTGCGCCATGTTTGGCCACTGTTTCCAACTAGATTAATGAGTTAAAAAGAGGTCGCAGGAGCACCGAGGATGAACTACGTTCAGGACGCCCAAAAACGGCAACTGATGAGGAAAACGTGGAAAAAGTGCGGAAAATCATTGCCGCAGATAAGCGAGTGAACATTAGGGAGATAGCGGAGGCCTTGGGGATCAGTTTGGGTAGAGTGCATTTCATCCTGCACGAAAACTTGAAGATGAAAAAGCTCAGAGCAAAATGGGTGCCGCATTTGCTCAACCAAGGCCAAAAAGACGCGCGTGTTTCCGCTTCACAGCGAAATTTGGCCAAGATGTCGAAAAATCCGTCGGATTTTTGGCGCAGATTCGTGACCGTCGATGAAAGCTGGGTTCATCACTACACTCCCGAGACCCAAGAAGCATCTCGTCAATGGTGTGCACCTGGTGAAGGACCTCCGAAGAGGGTGCGGACAACGGCATCGGCCGGAAATATGATGGCTACGGTTTTTTGGGACCAACGTGGAATAATTCTGGTCGACTACCTTGAGAGCGGTAAAACGACCACGGGAGAATATTATGCAAGACTGTTGGACTGCCTGAAGCAAGAACTCATCGTGAAACGGCCCGCTTTGCAGAAGAAGGTTGTCCTGTTTCACCAGGACAATGCTCCCGCACACAAGTCGCGGCAAGCAACGGCAAAACTGGCCCAACTGAGGTTCGAACTTATGGAACAACCTTCCTATTCTCCAGACCTGGCCCCCTCTGATTATTTCCTCTTCGGACATTTGAAGAATAGTCTCGGTGGAAAGAGTTTTTCCAGCAATGAAGAGGTTAAGGCTGCTTGTCAATGCCTATTTTCAGTCTAAAGACGCGGAATTATACTCAAGAGGTATAAATGCTCTGAAATCTCGGTGGGAAAAGTGTATTGAGCTTCTCGGGGAGTATATCGAATAAGAAAAAATTAAAAACAAGATTTAGGAAAATTCTTGGTTTTCATTTGAAGAACTTGTTGAACTACCTGTATACATAGAGAGATTTTTTAAATGTATTTATTTGTTTTTGTTTGGCAATTTATTGCAAAGCAACGCTTACTAGTTGTTTTATTTATTAAAAGACATTCTATTCAACTTATAATTTATTTAATATAACTCATAACTTACTAGTTTTTTTATCATCTCTCCCTCTCAGCGCTTCTGTACGTAGGTACTAGACAATAAGTTATTTGTTGTGGGCAAAAAGCTCATCTGTTTCGTATTGCTTCAACGAATTTACAGACGGTAAAAAGCAGACGTATGATAAATGACTTGGGCAAAACGCCGATGTCGAATATTTGTGTGAATTCGCTCGTGAGCACACGTTAGAGACGTTTACATGGATATAAGCTGTCTGTCCTTCTTCTGTGAGCATTGCCGCCGATATCTCACCCTGCGACTATTTTTCCACCAAGCCGGACGACACAGACAACGTAGCAACGGCCGGCAACGCCAGTGGCTAGATGGTGAATCGTCTCTACAAACCTCTAGGCCACCAGTCGGAATCAATCGAACAACAAACTCTTTGACCCTCAGGGACGCTGACGGATCGTGTTTGAACGAGCGGTGGGGTCAGGCAGAAGAGCATCCGCCTGCGTCTGACTTCGTTGTCGGACACACTGCAAAGGCCGTACCACGCCGAGGCACGACCCCAGGCGGAACGGAAAACGGAACGCAAACAGAACCAGCCTTGTGGAGGCCGTTGGCAGTCAGACCACGATAGGGAGCCGATGCTGTGGATCGATGAACAACCAAACCCCTTACCCATTCTCCTTTTTCGATGAACAACCAAACCCCTTACCCATTCTCCTTTTTCGATGATCAACCAACCAAACCCCTTACCCATTCCTTTATGAATCTACAACGAGCGACGCAGGTTTATGCGCACTTTGAGCGGCATACGTGGCAGCTGGTGCGACAAACGACGATTCAGGCTACTGGCGCGACGGCAGTTTCAACAAAAATGTCAACAACATTAACCAAATACATCAAGTATACGCGTATCATATATACACGTATATAGTGTTCTTTCTTGGTCATATATATATATATATATATATATATATTATATATACGGCACAGCGTTTCGCCTCAGATTCTAAATAGGTCCTAGAAAAGTAAGAACTAAATAGAAATATTAGACAGCTACTAGAAAAAAAAATTCCCTAGACACTAAAGCTAATACGCGCATATATATATATATATATATATATATATACTGCTGTGACAAAGGATGCGCGAGCCGGGGAGTACCTGGTGCAGCGTATCTCCTTAGAACTTCAACGTGGTAATGCAGTGGCGGTAGTGGGGTCGCTTCCATCGCCGGGGGAAGGACTGCCAGAAATGCCGTAGCAGTAACATCTATTATTTTACTATTAACATACGAAACATTAAATAAACTTATCGTACTCGCGTTCTGAGTGCGATCCCTTGAAAAAAATATGTATATATATATATATATATATATATATATATATATATATATATATATATACGTATGTAATGAACGACTTAACCGGCATTAAGCGTTCCTCGTGCCTGCTTGGGTGGTCTCTCCATGAGCTCGCGTTCCGCTTAACGAGTGCTTAGAGAGTTCCCGTGCGAAACTTCGAACCTGTTCCGCACTACGACACGGGCTGCCTTATACAGTGCTTGTTACTGGGAAGAACACAACTCGTTGCACTCAACTGTGAGGCAGCCCAGTCCAAATTAACTGTAATAAATTCAAATGACTACACAAATTGTTTTGAGTAAAACTGAAATTTCATACGTTCCACACTGCTAAGAAAAACTCTTGATGCGGCCGTAGTGAAGTTGGCAAAAGAAGATCGATAAATAAGGCCAGAAGAACGTTGCGCCCTTTGCGTATTTCAGTTCTAGACTATCATTCGTCTTCTACGGGCTTGGAATCGCCGTTGAGGCATGCGTTCGATGCACCAAGGGCCGATGAGTTCCTCAACGGTTCTTGTGACAGCATAGCCGTTAACTTTCAGCGGACTCTACTCTCAATGAGCATTGCTCACAGAAAATTCGATCAACAACAGGGATCGAGGGTAGATGACAACCGTGACTAGCGCACCAGTCCCCTAAACCATTATCTTTATTTAATTCACGGCTAAACAAGAAAGCCACGTCCGCTGCATTGCAGACATACTTCTGTCTGTCTAACGCGCCAGATCTCTTTTGGTATTACAGAGACTTGGGGCGATGTCTACTATAAGCCCAACGCGGCTAAGTGTATGTAACTTTCATGTAAACAATTACAATTATTCTGCACCTAGCAGAGACTGCCATAGAAAAATCGGTATTATGTTTCGTGGCGTCGGCTGTCAAACCGTTCCGCTTTATATGCGTTTAAATTTCACCGTAATTAAGCCTATTGGAAGCCTATTGAAGTTCATCCTTGTTTAGACCTCACCGAACAAGATAGCTTAGTGGCAAAAGCCTTTGCCTTACATTCGGGAGACCTCGGTTCGAGACCCAGACCGGCCACTCCTAAATTGATTTTCATGGTTCTCAATTTCAACAAGGTGAATGCCGGAGTGAACAAAAAATCGACCATGATCGAACAAAAAACGGGAAGCACAGATGTCTCAATAAAAAGAGATAGTGCATTACCGTTTAACCCCGCCCCGCCAAAAAAAAACAAAAACAGCTCACGCCTGTATTGGATCTCAAATCGTCTCTGCCTTATGACTTTGCGACCAGAGCATTAAAAATCCCTGTATCACTACAATATCGTTAGCAGCTTTCTTATTTGTTAAATTCACGTAGTTTAACATATGCGTACACGACGCAAAGGACATCTTCCAATATGCCAAACGTCGTAATGTCTGCATATATATATATATATATATATATATATATATATATATATATGTGCCTCAGGAAAGCTTCGTCGCCGTCTATATCTTAGTCACGTTGTAGACATAAAACACACTCACTACCTGCACCTTCTTTTTACAGGATATTCAGACCTTGGGTTCTATTGCCATAGCCACAGTGTGCTTGCTGCCTTGACCGTGCCAAGGCGTTTCTGTGCATAGTCCAATCATATGCCACTCTCCTCAGAAACGTGTTGTAGTACAATGATAAATGGAACTTTGATTATCTAACCGACGCTGACACCCTTCTCTCCGTCGTCACCCGACGCAATTTGAGAATTCAGATCACAGGTAGTAGCTCAATTTCAGTGCTCATATTACGCGCGTTGCAAACACTTGCCTAATTTTGACAGTAGTCAGCCATCTGTTGTACTGCTTTTTCGTATGGAAGCCATACTAAAGCGTATGGCGTAGATGTGTGTATGTCAAAGAGAACCTTTTGAACACTCTACTGAAGGTGCGACCAGTAGTGCGACCTACGTAAAAACTACCCCGTTCACTGACGAACCAGCCGGCCGTTACCACAGCACGGGTCCCAGCAGGGTGCTGTAGGACCCACTTAAATTAAATCGTTTCGGGATTCTACAGCACCTTTTCATGCATGTCCCTCATTCGCAAGACGCCTATATGTGTGCAGGTTTTGGGCACTCGCCACACAACGGATCAACAAGGTACTAACTTCATTTGTCTTCACTCTGACACTATGCCGCAGGAATTCTGCCAGTATGGGAATATTAGTCTAGCTAGTCAGACAGAGTAATTCGTCACTGAGCAAATTAAAACAATGTGAATGCCAACGATTCACTTACTCAATCGGGGTACTAATAAAGCCAATTTGTGGTACCCTCACTTCATCCTCGGTGGTTTCAAAATTAGCAATATGCAAACGCGCAAGTGTGGCCGCAGGCATGATAAAAAAGAACTTTGAGCTTGTAGCAGCTCTCATGCTCCTTAAATAAGGAGAGAGGGGCAGGAAGGGAGCAGAAACCGTTTCATAAATTGCGAGGTTGCTACAGCACAATTCGTGGGTTCGTCATTCCGATATTGTAGTGGAAACTTTCCCACGTGGTTCGGCGGTCTCCACTTAAGCGGGGATATGCTAGTGTCGTATGCAATATGAGAATCTCTTTGACGCCAAATGTCAAAAAATTATTATCCTGCTTAAAAATTTACCAATGTATCATTTTATTTTAGTATATTTTTATTATTAACAATTTATCATTAACAATTAAAAGCTGACAAACACCAAGACAAGGCAGACATATATCTAACTGCAGATCTTTAAGTTTCCAGTCACACAACATTTTGGCGTTAAGACCAGCATAGAATGCACATATTAATGTGGCTATGTTACGAGCGATATAAGCAAATCCATTTAGCAAGAACACAAAGGTCAAACAGTGGCCTTCAAATGTCCTCCACGCATCTAGAGAGAAAATAGGAGGAAAAAAGTATAAAAACTAAGTTGCAGTAGAAACCTACAAATCTATCGTTAGTTGTCGTGTTTGCCTCATATGTTTGCCTCAACGATTATAGATTTAAATAACTATGCACGAGAATACCTGGTACAGAATATATATATATATATATATATATATATATATATCATAGAAAAACCCATGAACTAATCTAATGCAAGTGCTAAGCCATATCAGTGCGATGCCGTCTCGCCAGACATGCCGTCAGGACGTCATAGCGTCCTATCTTTGCCAGGAACGACGCCCAGACCATTCGGGCTGACTCTGAGTTGTTCACAAAGGGCGCCCTTCTTACAAATAGCCTACTTAGGCTCTCTCATCCGATTTATAGGGGCCGCTCCACTATCACCTCTATGCAGTCTAGCCGACTTTTATTGGGCATTTTCATGCGACTGTCGCATTGTGTCCCAGACAGTGCTGATGCTGCGTTCAGGCTCTCGAAGATAGGCATCGCAATAATGCTGCTGCGGCTGTCTGCATAGCATGCTACTTGCAGGCAGAGGTCGAACGCCTCTCCTTATATCGTTGCCTGAATAGCACGGCCGCGTTGAAGCTAAGCAAGGTCAGGCTGTAATCAAGGAGGGCCTTCTGAAACATGTACCATAATTCTGCACGGCACTGCCCACAACTCCAGCCCTGGGTGTGAGTTTGTGACGTAGGCCCCACCCACGTGTCGGGGAAAATCTCAATTTGGGGCGCCTCATGGCGACACCAACAAAACATAGAAGGGACGCCGCATTGGGGCTAGAATTCATATGACGGTAAGCTCTTTGACAATAGTGAAGTCTGGTTATAGCAAGCCCCCATAGCAAACAATTCAAGGAAGGCGTGACCTTCACAGGTTCGAAAGTTACACCACAGCACGTGTATTCGATGCAGACCACCTCTGCCTATGGTGGCCAGCAAAGAGTGGTTAGGTGGTGTACGGTTTTGTTCTGCCTTCGCCGTCCTTTAGGACTTGTACAATGCGTTTTATGTAGTTTGCTACATGTAATAATACCCTCTTGAAAAGGAGTAATCGAAATAGGTGTTCATTTTCGTGCCTTTGGTATTTGTTTAACTTTTAAGTGTTTCACTGATATATATATTTTTTTTTTAATGTGCTGAAAATTGACAAACGAATCGAGTAAGCAACAGGGAACAATAGAGCTTTTGACTTTCTGCTTTAGCGACTATCGCTGGCGGTTCAGCGCGACAATGCTGCAGCAATTATGGGCACAATGAGAGGCTGCCTCGAAGATAGTACTGCCATAACTGCGTAGTCAGTACACTGCGGCTTCTTGTTTCATGCTCTCCACCTGTCAGATATCAGAGCGTACCTAAGGGCCGCGGCAGAACCAAATGAGGTCGCTATCGCCGTGAGAAGAGGTGAGTGAGAAACGCCGGATCAGACACTCTAAACATGCAAACACCACTGCTGCTAGCTTAACTAATATGCTAAGAAGACACTGTTCTCATTATAAGTATAGATGCCGGATTGAGGGCAGCGAATGTTCTTTGCCAATAGCTTGGCCCCTTCTAGGTAGTTTTTGATGTCCAGTACCCCGTCGTAGGCCAAGTTCCAGAAGACTAATCCTAGAATCGAGCCCCCGGTACCCCGGCAATAACCCTGTACTCTCGCCCCTCTGCAACCAGATTTCGTGCATATAGGTAGGATAAGATCAAGTAAAGTGTACAGTGCAGCTGGTAGAGAGACTCTTCTTACCAAGAACGACGTCGACGTAGACCCGAATATTGTTCTCATTGCAGGTGTAAGCCATTCGCTTGAACGCTTCGAATGTGCCACTCGCACTCTCCAGTTTCGTGAATGACACCGGCTGGTACCTGGAAAATATGATGCACACTCTGTTAGCAGTCGCCTCACTAGAGGTAGCAGAATACATGGCGCTTCTTTATCTTTAACGTTCTCCCCTCTCTCTCTTTAGTTCCACTCATGAGAATAATAAAACCTGTCTATCTATCTAGTTTGTTGTCAGACAGGCAACAGAGTAAAACGATTGGTCCTACTGGGCGAATGGTTTCATATTCAGATGCCATGCGAGAGCCGCTCGTCTTTGTGAACATGCTCTTACTTTTACTGCTTATACATATATGGTAGATAAACAATGGTCACCCTAGCGCAAATTAACTTAGTAGAAGATAAGGCACTTAACACATAATAGACGTGGTACGTTCTTTTGATTATGACTTTATGGGTAAAACGCCAAAAACGAGAACCTTGCAAATCCCCCCGCCTCTGTATCATTTCTCACGTTCTCTTCTTAAATACTTTAGTAGGTGGTCGATAGCAGTAGATAAGACATTCTAATCCACTGATGTAGACGTCATTTGACAGAACTCATTCAGTGTCTGTTATAAGCGTGAAACTCCTGACCTCTAATACATACAGCAAAGGCACTTACAAAAAGAGCTCTCCGGCAGTCAGTTCTATTCAGGCTGTCGCAAATTTGACCCTCCTTCTGACATAAGAAGTATGGCGACATACAACAGGGTGCTCCAGGCGCCAGCCTTCACACCCTGATCCCAAACATGAAAGATTGGCTCAACCGACCGCGAGCAGAACTAACATTCTACACAACCCAGGTCTTCTCAGGTCACGGGGACTTCCAGTTCTACCTGTTCAGGATCAGGAGGGTCCCGTGCCCCACCTGCATCCACTGCGGCGATGGACTCGATGACACCCCGGAGTACACCGTGTTGAAGTGTCCAGCATGGGTGGAGCAGCGCGGACACTTACTGAAGCTCTTTTTAAGACACAAGACAGCCTTCAACCTACGGGATATCATCAAGACAATGACGGAATCTACTTCGCATGGAAACGAAGTGTCACAAGCTTTTACGAAAATACTACAAGGGAAGATAAGTGTCGTCCTCTTTATTTGCTCGCGCCTCCCGCTGGCTCCCGGGAACGCCCCCGCCAGGAGCAGTACACTCCGCCCCTGAGCTGTTTGATGGTATGCGCGAGCAATGCCTAGTTAGACCGGCAAATGGGGATATGACGGGTGTTAGTAGGTTGTAGTCCCACACTACTAGTGTGGGACTACAATTTACTAAATTGTAAAAAAACTAAAAATTAAACGCCGCTTGCGGTCGGAGCTAGCTGGGAGCTTTCCTCCTGCAGTGTATGTGTTTTCCATTTTTGTTTCTTCATTTTTGCATTTTCCACTTAGTCCTCATAAAAAAAGTAGTCGCAATTTGCATGTCTGCGGCATAGTGCGATAACAATTGACGGCAGCACCGAAGGTGCTAGTCGCTCAAGGCTTAAGTGACTCATTGACCTGACTGCTTAGCTGAGACGCATTTTGGTAGCTTTGTCAGTTTCCCATTTTAACCAGCCTCATCAAAGAAGTTCAAAAGGTTAATCAATGGACGATGGACAGGCCCAAGGATGTCGACCACATTGGCAGCCTATCTTTTCGTCCCATCTTGACGTAGGAATTAGCTCGCCCGAATGATGCTTCTCGCATGAAACAGATAGGCTAGTTTTCTGGCCGCGGGCCTCACCGCCTACACGCATGGTTGTGTTAGCCTTAGTCTTCGCTATGGCGTCCTACAATTACGCGATGTTCGTCAGACTTATATATATATATATATATATATATATATATATATACGTGAAGCAGCCCATGTCCGTAGTAATTATATATTTATACAATTTGTAGTTTATCTAAAAGTGTTTGGAGAGTAGGCATTCAAGGATGTGGATATTTTTATCTTGACAGTGGCGATGAGCCATAAAGCCATTCGATTTGAAAGGCTTCTACGGTTTCCACCACACTTCGCGGTATAGCAAATAAAGATTGGGAAGGTCCAGCAGAAGTGTATCTATTTTTAGTAGACTGGTAGTGGGCGTAATAGAAACGGATTTAGTTGCGGAAGGCTTAATTGGTGTTGTGTTACCGAGAGTTGAATTGGTCGCGGCCTATGTTAGACCTACTAGCGTAAAACCGGCGTAAATCATGACAAAGTGCATTACGTTAGGAATGGAGGCAGTACCTAGTTAGTATTGGCAGGAGATTTTGACGCAAAGCCAGCAACAGGGAGTGGATAAGTAGGACAAGTAGGATGAAGGTGTTGATAAATATCCCAATGGAACTAGTTGCTAGGAAGTGAGCAAGGACGATGTAATGATGTACGAACATGATGCAGAATTCTCAGATGTTAAGGAAAGGCAGAACACGTATGCCACTTGGAACGGCGATATTTCTTTGGGAAAGCGTTAATCAAGGGTCGCAAGAGGGCTAGGACTCCTAAAAACATTATTCTTAAAACAGAGTTTAATTCTAGTGGGCTATAGTTAGATGCTGAAATCCTCTTAAAGAGCTCCGGTAGAGTGCTGTTGGTGCCGGGCACGCTTTGCGTCGGTCGTTACGAGCGTGGGTTAGTCAAGCTGCTTACTAGTGCAATTTCTAGCTAGGAGTGAGAGAAAAAGCCAACAAAATCCTAGCTTAACGAACGATGCAGATCAACGAAGGTTGCAAACCGAGACAGTATGCCTTTTTCGCGATGCGCATTGGTAAAAATATTGGTAAAAACGTGTAACAAGGATGCGGAAAAATACTGTATACGAAAATAATGCCAGCTGGTAGCATAGGCAGAAAGATCTGCGTTGACAGAAATGCTACTACGGAATTTTATTGGGATTTTGTCGCGGAAGGACACCATACACCATACGGAGAAAATTTTGTGGAAGGGTTATTGGGACCAACGAGCAAAGGGGGCTAATTATTGGCAAAATACGGAACATTGCAATAGGAGACATAAGGCTCGATTTCATTTCACTAACCTCCATGATTATGAGATTGCTTGGAGAGCTGCTTAAACGGATATTGGAAGACTAACCAAGAAGATGGACAGGAGCTTTGATGTCGCCGGGTGATATTGTTATTTGTGGGGAAGTCTAAACAGGGCTAGTCAGGCAATGGTAAAGATGGTAAAGCTTTATAGACTGAATTGGAGTTAGTCATTGAGTCGAAAACAAACAAATCGGCGGAAGTTAAATTCCAAAACTGAGGTCGATTAGAATGGCGACAAAATCCACATGTGCTATTTCCGAATGGACAGTGGCACACCCATGTTATTACAACATACGTCGTACAGCCTATATGGAAAGAGCTGGGGGTTAGAAAGCTGGGTAGGGTTAGGTTTTTCTTCATCAAAAAGATCTCCGAACTAGCAAATATTTGCTAGTAACTTCAAGTATGGCGGAGCAGATTGACGACAAAAGCGTTTGCAGCATACTTTATATAAAGCAGCTGGAGCTGAAGCTAAATAACCTATATCCCTTCTGTTATCGACCTAGGACGTCAACAACAATTTAATAAATAGATTTCTACAATCCTTACCGCTCAGTGTACTCGCGGTACTGAAGACGGCCGTCGAGAGCGCGACCCGTCTTAAAGGCATGGTCGTTGGGCGCTGATACCTGTAACGATAATAATACTGTTATATATATATATATATATATATATATATATATATATATATATATATATATATATATATATATATATATATATATACTCGTATATAAGTATACTCGTATTTCTTCCGTAATCTTAAAATTAACCCATACATTTTCATTTCTTATGGCGGATCGGCAAGTTCCAATTCTTTAAATTTAGCTGCCAAAGTGAACCACCAAGGTCTTCCGGTTTTTTGCTATAGCTACACACAGACCAAATATCGTCGCAAATCAGTGGTGGCGTTTATTGTCGGAGTTTGATCAAAGAAGTGAGGAACACGAGGTCCGGCCATTTTTAGAACGGCCAAGACGGAGAAGGAATGGATTTGCATCAAGCTATGTCTTAAAAAAACATGTCATATGTTCTAGCGTCGTCGAAATGTTACGAACTGCTTATCGTTGTCAAGCAGTGTCTCGAAACACTGTGTATACGTGGTACCGTAGATTTCGCGGCGGACATGAAGAGACCGAACATGACCCCGCTCAGGAAGGCCTTCGTCGTCAATAACAAAATAAAAAGTTCGTGATATCGCATTCAACTATTGCCGAATTAATATCAGGGAAATAATTGAAGGATTAGAGATACCTTATGGATCTGTTGTAACAGTCGTGACCGACGTTTTATGCGTCAGAGCACTGCTAGGGCACAAAATTCGTTCCAAAACTGTTGAATTTCGCAGCAAATTAACGCCCGTCGAGAATTAAAATTATAACCGTTCGGCAGTAGCAGAACACCCTTGATTATTTAGAGAGTGATTACAGGAGATGAGCCTTGGGCCTACAACGTCGTTTCGAAATCGAGACCAAAGCTCAGTCCTCCCAGTGGTGCTTTCAAGGTTCTTTTGACATTTTTTCGACTATAAAAGAATCGTGTTCCACGGATGTCTGCCACCTTGTATTACGGTTAATAAGGAACTCTACCGCAAAATTTTAAGAAGATTGGAATTCAAGTTTATTGCAGCGGACGAGAGCTATTTTGAAACGAACAAAAACACTTTACTTTTACAAAAAGGATTTTTATTTATTTAAAATGCACCCTGTTTTTGTATGTAAATACGGAAGGAATTTTAATAAATGTATATGAGAACTTTACGAATATATATATATATATATATATATATACTGCATAAACCAAATATTGGTTAATAATCAATACATGCATATATATATATATATATATCATTGACGCTCTGCATGTGTATGTCATAAAATTTCCATGTTTATTTGCAGGATTTTGATCATCCTGTATATACGTGCAGGGCAATACCGCTGCAGTATTAGCGTTTGTGGATATATATACAAGTATATGTCCGTGAACAAATATACCTCCGCTTATCCAAAGGGTTTACAAGGTGAGGAAACGGTCAAAAAACGAGTGGTCTGCCATTGCGTGCCTGGCATGAATCCGAAGTTTTATCCATTCAAGACTTATTATATTCGTTTCGTTGTCTAGAAAAGGTATTCATCGTATATATATATATATATATATATATATATATATATATATATATATATATATATATTGTTGTAGTTGATTGATATATATATATATATATATCAATCAACCGTTTAACCATGAATAGGCGCTATAGAGACCGAAGTGTGCAGGGCATGCACGGATGCGCGCTGATAACTTGCCCTGACAGCCTATGTTTGGCAGTGCCGTTGAGTCTAACCCTCTTCACCCACAAAGTTTACAGCGACCCCGGTATGGCCACTGACCCCACTGACCCCGGCCTTTAAGAGAGGCGATGTTGCGTAAACCTAACGCATTGCTACTTCGCAGATTACAGATGGCACACGAAGCGGTCAGCACGGCAGCTGGCTTTAAGCCGACTGGCACGTCGTAGAGGAAAAACACATATGCCACCCTGCAAGCACTACAAAGGGTCAGCGAAGGGCACAACCGAGCACATAAAACTGCTGTAGATTGTTATACGCACAGACTTACCGAAGGTAAGTAACGAAAGCCTTAGTATTTGGCTGATACGCCTTCTTATGAGCTCACGCAATGGCTGGAATCTTATAGCTCGTACAGTCGAAAGCAGTATGCACGCCAAAGAAGAAAATAATTGTTTTCACAAGACAAAGCACCGTGGGACATATCAGGGCGACTAAGGTAAGAACGCTTCTATTCAGCCCCCTCGAATGTTTGAAGTATTGCTTGCGCAATTCCTAGTTTAGTGTGAGGATGGGGCAATGACTGGTTTTTAGTGGGTTGGAGCCTCTACACTACCGGCCCGTATTAGCAGTTGAGTTTGTGGTGTCTACTATATATATATATATATATATATATATATATTTACATATATGCATTGTATATTGTCCACAAAAAGTTACTGCCTGCTGTACGCATATGCAAGTGTGACAACGTTATTACCTTAACATTTTGCTTCCCAAACCTGGTGGTCGTCTGAAGGGCGGGTTGATGAGTGGTAAAATACCTGGTGGCAAATTAATCCATTATCACAGAAGTGAGGGGCGTTTAACCCAAAGCCAAATCCCCCCAGTAGCTAACTCATGAGCTGCCCGGGAGGCGAATGTTGTCGGAGTTGTCGTCGACTCAGCACTTAACGGCAGTTGTTTCCTTACACTTGACAGAAAGATATAAGGCAAACGGCTTGGCGAAGCGGTGAAGGAACAGAGTGAGAGAGAGAGAGACGGAGTAACGGAAGAATTAATGAATTATAAATCTCCTCTGCCTTCTTGCAACTACATCATAGGCTATTCATTATCACTATAAGGTAGCCCACCTGCAGCCAATGTGTTCCGACGTGTAACGTCGGCTGCGGTGCCTACGTAAACAAGCCTATGCTCATAAATAAACAAACGTCCGTAAAGTATGGACTTTACGGACGACGTTGATAAAGGTAGCAACACTCGCTGGAGCCAACCGTGCGAACAGATTGTGTTGTTTGCAAAAACTTAAAAATACAGTTGGAGACTAAATAAAGCTCCAACGTTAATACCTCCGTTCCATCTCGTGGTTTAAGTACATTACGATGTAATAAACGTCGGACCGCCATCGAACGAGCTAAAGTGTGGAGGAAATCGTCAGCAGTATCTAATACCGTACAGCAGAGATAATCCTCAATAAAGCTCCCCTGCCAATAGGTGTGTAAATATATACTGGGATCAGTCGGTTTATAAGAACAATATATTATTATTATTATTATTGCATGCTAAACAATGTTAAAGTTGTAAGGTCCCGCTAAGAACATGGCGCGGTCTCTCCGGGAAACAAAATCTCGTTGATCCTTTTTCGCTTTTGAGTTTATCTTAATTATACTGGCTGAGGTGTTCCTTTAAAGGGCCCGGATTCAGCATAGTTCCGATATTGTCTCGTGCTTTATTGGTGTCATGTTTTATTTGTGGTCGGACTGCCTCTTCCATCATCTCTCTTCATCAGATTGCTGCAACCGGACCGAATCAGACAAGTGAAGTAGCGTAGCAGACATAGCCTAGGTCAAAAACTCTTCGAATTCCCAAACCACCTTCACATATCGAATGACTTGCTCTCTGCCCGCCAGGTGTTCTTTTCTGAAAGGACGTTCAGGACTTTACTAAGCATGTTCCTGCTCACGTCAGCATAGGCCATTAGTTCGTTGGGGCAAAGCAAGGCAGAGCATGTACGCAATATGTAGTTAACACTTGATGATCCTAGGCTATATATCCAAGTACAAAACGCAGCCTGCATGCTTATGAGTCATGGACGAATTTTGATGAGGGCCTCATTTTAATAGAGAGTGCATGTGAGATTTCGTCTCGCCTCACGGGGGCCCCCAAAACTTTTAGGTTGTTTAAGCCTACACGCGTGATACCAAAGAGTATTTGTATAGCCTTCTGAATTGCCTTCTTTCTCTTCTAAAGCGAGTTCCCAACAACAGCAATCTCACGTTTTGAAGTTTATAGTGTTAGTCTTCTATATTTTTTAAGGTGCACCATACGTTGAAAAAGCTCTGTAATTGACATAGATCTGATATACCGAGACTAAATGGAGCGGGACCCAGCGGATCACCCTGCTGAGTGCTTCTTTTTTTTTGTGGAGGACTAACTGGGAAATGCAGGACGCACACACGGTCACCACTGCAGGATTGCAACTGCAAGTGTGGGCCGGTAGTGTGGCGCTCCAACCCACTAAAAACCAGTCATGTCTCCCAGGGAAGTGCTGTTCGCATTACTACAAACTACTGGGGGGGTGTAATAGCCCGGTTTACTGATCGCGCCGGCCCTCCGTAGCCAGAGAGAACGTCGACATGCGGTTAACCCGCTCTTTCTCGGTTAAAACACACCTGATGGCGGTCGCGATTGTGCACCAATCACCCTGTGAAGTTGTCATTCTTGCGACCAGAGCAGGAAGACCAGATGAAGTCGTCGAAGTGTAGTCGCGAAGATTCTGCAGAGATCGGCGCTGGGCCTTCCAGGCGGAGCAAAACAGGACCGTGTGCTCGGGTGTGTCGTCCACCAATTGGTTGCAGTGGAGACATGTTGGGTTCACTGCCTTCCCAATTCGGTAAAGGTAGGAGCGAAACTCCCCGTGTCCCGTGAGCACTTGCGTGATGTAGTAGTCTACTTCCCCTCCAGGGCGGCCAATCCATGCCCTTATATCTGGGAGGAGAGTTTTTGTTCTTGCGCCAGGGCATCCGCTCTGAATATTGTTCCACTCTTCTTGCCAGCTATCTAGCGTTGCCTGTCGCTCAGCGTCCTTGCTTCTTGTCGGATCTTCCTAGAGTCGACGTCGTTCCTCGGCCTTAAGATCCCATGGCGCGGTGCCAGCTAGCAACAAGGCCGCTGCCGTGCTCACCGTTCGGTATGCGCTGCTAATGCGCAGAGCCGGGACCCGTTGCGCTTTTCGAAGCATGCGTCTTCGTGAGGCCGTTGCAAGCGTGGCCTTTGGCCAGACTGGGGCACCGTATAAGACAATTGACTCCGCCACCGACATAAGAAGACGGCGTGTAGATTGGCGCGGGCCGTAGGTGTTGGGCATTAGACGACCGAGGTTGTTGGCCGCCTTAAGTGCTTTCCCGCATGCATGCTGTAGGAAGGAATGCCCCTTAAGGCTTTTTTCTAAGACGACTTCGAGGTATCGGACGGAGTTAGACACGTCGATGCCTGCTGAGTGCCTGCCTCCGAGCGCAATGTTGAAGTTGTGCCTCTTTTTTATCACTGTTATTATTGATTAAATATGACACAAATACAATTGTGAAGTGTGAACATGTACGCTGGTTATTCCATGGTTGCGCCCTAGTTCGCTTAGCCCATCGCACTCATTGATCGACTCTTTCCTTGCAAGCACCACTGAAAGTATTGGACTTTGGTCTTAACCTCGTGACCATATACCCATGACCCGTCTCCTGTAATCACTCTCTGAAGCAATCCAGAATCTTCTACTACCGCCTGAAGGTTCAACTCGGACATGTCTCGACGAGCGTTCATTTGTTGGCAACTCACAATTTTTGGAACAATCTTTGCTGCCAGTTTTCTGACGCATCAAATATCGTCAATACTATTATATTTGATACATAAGATACCTAAGATATTTCCAATTCCTCAGCTATCTGACAAGTGTCCGACAGTAATTCGCCGATTGTTGAGTTTTTCACAAACTGTTCAACGTTTTCTTCTGTTGGTGACGCCGAAGGTCTTCCAGAACGGGGCCATTTTCGGTCTCTTCACATCCGTCACGAAATCGACAGTACCACGTTTACACAGTGTTTTGAGACACCTAGTCTTCTAAGCAAATCAAACCAGAAGGCTCTGGTTTCTGTCCGGCGGCAAAACGCAAAGTACTGAAACTTGCTATCGTATATATACTACAGATATACGTAGACAAAATGCAACGATTATGACAAACAGGCATGAAGCCGCGCTGATGAACATTGTCACCGCCAAGGCGGCCATCGTGGTAACCGCAATAATGATATTTTTATTATTATTATTATTATTATTATTATTATTATTATTATTATTATCACCATCGTCATAAAGCCCAATAATATACGACACAACAACAACAATAACGATAACGATAATGACATGAACAACGATTCCGGCGGATTCCGCCCCAGCAACTTACGAGTACGGCGGCAACCTGCGCCCGATTGAGGTGTCCGGCGCACTCGCGTTCGACGTCGGCATAAAGCCACTGATCGAGATGTACGATTGTGGTTCGGGACGAGTAGAAGTTGGGCGTGCCCCAGAACCGGGCCATCGCCGGGCCCGGACTCCAGCAACAGCAGCAGCAGAAGGCCAACGCAAGCGAGAGCGAAAGCGACAACGGTGACGGCCGCACCGGAGGCTGGGAGGGGCGGCCGCCGGCGGTGGCTCGACCGACAACCGAGGTGACGAGCGCTGGCGGCCGTCGTAACGTCGGTGGCCGATCCGGCGCCAGAGCGGCTGGTGGTAACGCCCTCGGCGACCTGAACCGACCTGGTTGACGTCCACGACGCCCGGCTGCCTCTACGTCCCGTTGCATGCTGCAGACAGATGTAACGGGGGGGGGGGGAGGAGGTCGTGTTCTACAACCGCAGCAACAACAACGACAACGACGAGGATGACAAAGTCAACAATAACAATGAGGTCGACGAAGTCAACAACAATGACGACGACGACAACAATAACAACAACGTTCGCCAGTGGTGTCGCTCGTGGTGTTCCATGAGGCAATGGCCGTGCTGGTAGCGTAGGGGGCCGACTGAATGGCACATTGTAGCGATGCACCGTTGTTCGTTGGACACGGAACGTAACCTGAAATTACCGAACAGATACAAAACGAAAAACACAAATAAACATAGAGCAGGTTAGATAAACAGCAACTGACTTGACGACTTGTGCGAAGACTAACAAGAGCTAGCCATATAGATTTATATTTGGTCTGTATATCAATGTTGTTGTTAGTCAACCGTTGAGCGTTAGTCAAAGTACAGTTGAATTTCTAGCTTCTAGTCAACGCCGCCTAGCGTTAGCTTAGCTATTTACCAAACAAGCACTTATAGTTCGGCTGACGCCTGTATCGATCTCCATGGAGTTACTAAAGATGGTCGCGCATACCTTATGGCATGCAGCACAACATTTATAGCTTAAAATAAATATATATATATATATATATATATATTTGTCAGATAGATAAGAGTACTTATCACAGTGGTGTGTATGTCAAAGTGACAAATATGTTTGATAATGAGACATGACGATGAGTTTTCGCCGTGCCTCTTCAGTGTACTGTGTGTACAGTAGTCTACCTAACAACAGTTCTTGGTGGCAGAGATCCGCTTTTTCGTCCGAGTGCAAAAGTGCCTGCGTTTATATTAAATAACGACACCATCAAATATAAACACAAACGATTACTACCACTAATACTACTACTGCTGCCGAACGTGGGGGTGTCTCGAAGCTCGAAAACGCTCGTAGGAAGGCGAACAACTGCGAACAGTATGAGACACGCAGAGCGCCTTTGCATTAAAAGACTGCGGACTGTGGACGATGAATGTGAGGCTGAGGACGACTTCGGCGCCTCGTAGAAAATTCCACCGCGAGTCGCACTCAATAAACTCATCGTTCGCGCCCGACAAGTAAGATATTCATTGTCGTCTTACTCTTGCTGACACACAGCGAGGAATTTCGCTTCGGTGTCGGGTAAGTACAACGCTCCTCGCTGCAATTACTGCTGTTGCTGTCAGAGCTCTTACATATGGCGATATGATGCTACGTACGTCATGAGCGATTGCTGGGGGTTTTGCGAAATATTTACACATACATAATTTTAATGCATGTTGCTATTCAGCTGGCATTATTGTCTGGTTATTGTCGCACTCGCTGTGGGGAATCATGAAGAGTCATGTGTTTAGTTCTTATTTTTGCTGGTTAGGAGATCTATGTGCGATGCTTCGGTAAAACGAATAGAAGCTGACACATCCAAAATTCAATGATGACGTATGGCGTAAATGTTCTTTTTTGTCTCTGTTTCTCTATTGTGGGTAATATCGGCGTTACACATACTTACACGGACTGGGCAAAAGCTAGGACGTCCAGACCGGAACTAACGTGCCACCGTATTCTCACATCCTCTCAATACCGAACGAGGCTTGGGACGACCTGTCGAACACATCGGGACAAAAAAAGGACTTCTTTCTGTCTCTTCGACTCTCTGGTCGCCGTCGTCAGTTCATCAGCCACTGCCGAAGCAATACAAAGACGAACCATTGACAAAACACTTCACAACCCACTTGCCAATTATTCAAGGTATTGGAAATTTGGAGAATGACGCTTTAACTACGTCAGTGACGTCAATACCGACGACGACTACGTGACTCCTCTTGAATAAAAGTTGCTATTAATAAGATTCTATGTATACATCAAGTATCAATTACTTATATATATATATATATATATATATATATATATATATATATATATATATATACATATTTTTTTTAAGTTACATTACAAATACACCTTAATAAATTGTATTTATTCTTTAGCAATAGACACTTATCTCGTGCGTAACCAAAACAGCTGAGCATATTATCAACGAACGGCTAGTAACATAGCTAGAACACAAGGATGCGCTGTCGGAAAACCAACACGATTTTTGAGCTCGACATCGCACATATTTAGCCATCAGCAATGTGCTCAACATAGTTGAAGCACAGATAAATGCACAGAGAGCAAGCCGGTCGCATTGTCTGGGCGACCTCTTGTATGTCAGAAACGCGTTTAACACGCTTTCGTGGGTAGCTATAAACAGAGCACTTGTAGACAAAGCCCGTGCTCCCCTATTTACGACGTACCCTGGCGTCGTAAATAAGGAACACGTCTAATGAAATAATAAGGTCTTAATAAATAGGACAGCAAAGAAAACTGCCAAAGCCTCGGCAGAGCTGCGAAAAATCCGGAAAAAACGGATTAGAGGAGCAATCGACCCTCGGCACCGTTCTTTAGCATCAGTAGTGGATAGCATCATAATATATGCCGCACCCTTATAGGAACGCGCGACTACCAGGGTTACGTACGCCGCCTCCTAAACAAGACTCAAAGATCTATGACGCTCGCATAACATCGGAGCACGGGCAAGTTGCTCAGCGTTCGCAGCCGCCATACAAGTCCTTTCTATACCGATTCCCTGGGACCTAAGGGTAAAATGAACTAGTTCCAAGATGCCTCTTAGTCAACCCCCGGACGGAGGGAGGGACTAACTACTAATCAGCAGAACAGATACCCATTTTTTGGGCTGACCCTCAGTCAACATTTAACGTCCACGGAACTGCTTTCGCATTGCTTCGTAAGACGAACCCCATAAATACATATGTGCAACGGTGGGGCTCGAACCCGTCCAGCACCTATGTGTCTCCTCTGGTCGCGAGGCGCACGCGAATGCACCACGCCACCGCCACCAGGCTCGACAGAGAACAGCCTTCAGAATTTGCCTTAACGACAAAGCTAAGTGCGGCCACCTCTTGAGAGGGGCAAAAAGAACGACTGAACGTTAATAGATTTGTGAGTCTCATACTACCGTATATTTAACTATGACACTCAGTGTGCATCATGAATTGCGCCCAAGCATTTAGACCCTTACACTAGCTTGACACTAATGTAAGGGTTCGACTTTATGTGGGAACAGTACCTCAGATAGAGAAAATCCGGCACGCTAGAGCTTGGCCGCCAGATTTTTTTGCATCTAAAGACATCTCAAAAATATTGCTCCGCTTTTTAATCTATAGGAATGACCTCTTAAGCTTTCTCGGGGCTAGGGGGGCTATCCCTCGCATACATACCTTACCAATAGTGAGAAAGTCATTCGTTATGTACAGGTCATTACTGATAAATAAGAAAATAAATAAAAAAACAAATCGGTCTCACTAGCTGAATCCGCGGCGTCTTGAAAACAAGATCCGGAGGACATAATTTTGTATCATTCTGACTTATTTGAGCAAATCCAAGCTAATATGACCATAGCAATATACGGGTAGGAGTAAGGCTGTATATACGAAAACTAGGCCTTTAACGGAAACCTCAATAAATGTCATTCGTCTCAGCGCAGATATAATAGCGTCCATTTTATTCTGTCACTAAGCACAATTCCCAGGCATTTAAGTTACATTAAATGCAGCTTATTTTTACGTACTAGCTGTTATAAATGCGTAAGTTTAATTTTTTCTAGAGTAATTATTATGCCTTTATTAGTTTTTTTTTCTGAGATGATCTAAAACAAGCTGTTGCCATCTACCCGCGAGAGTTTGCAAGCGCACGTCCGCCGCCCTTTGGTACGGTACATCAGATTCAGCACAGAACTCATAGAAAAAATGCTCGATTAATTTAAAATCACTGTTTTCGGGGGGTACGCCTGCTCTACCTAAAAGTTTGGCGGCTCTTCGTCTTTCTCTTTCTGTCTCTCTACCTCTGTTACTGTCGTGTAGGCTTGTATTTACTCCAATTTAAGTTAAATACTTTATTTATTATTACATCACCTTTCGGTATTGTTGATTATATTACATTACACGTATTCATTAATCAAGCATCTCAAGAAGATGTCAGCGACCTAACGCCCAGATAGCTGGCGCAGACCGACATGTTTCATGATGATATTTGGTGCATACAAGGCCGCAAAATTTGCAGCAACACTCATCAGAAGGGTTATGGAACCCACTGCGGTGGCACAGTTTGTGGTGGAACCCATGGACGGAGTAGCGGGTGAGAACGTGTCGTTGCTCGAAGAGCGGTTCCATCCATGTATTGTCCAACATTGCCGGTGTTTTGTAGAAGGCTTCTGGTACTTCCCTCATTTTCTGCTCGAAGTGCCTACGGAACTCTCGCAGTGAGGCGGTGGTCGGAAGTTGAAAGCTGTTTCTAGCGCGCTTTACATATCACTGTCGATGCTATGATCGATGAGATCGCGCCCGCACCAACAGCCGTATTATAGATAGCGCTAGTACAAGGAGAAGACAATAGGGAAAAGGACAGAGAGAAGGCGATGAAAACGGGGAATAAAGGGCATATGTGAATGCAAGGGAATTGGTAGCTGTGTGAAGAGATCATGGGGATGATGGAGAGAGAAGGTTGGAAAGCGGAAACGCAGAGAGAAGGTTAGACCAAGGAGACAGCGGACAGATTGAAGAGAGGGAAAATTGACGTGAACAGAGGAAGTAAAAAGCGTCAAAGAGGTGATGAGTGGAAAAGGGTCGTAAAAAGAAAACCGAAAGTAGAAGTACAAAAGGTCGTGAAAAAATATATGTAAGCATGGAAAAAGGGAAATTGATATGCAAAAGGCAGAAGTGGAGAGAACGCGGATAAGAGGAAGTACGGTGGGAAAGCAGAAGCAGGAAAATAATGCCAGGTTCAACGGGATGAGGGAAACATGGGAAGGTAGTAAGTAGTAAGGGAGGAAAGACAAGAGTGATCAAGAAACAAGAGGTGCAGATCGAAAGCAAGCGGTAAGGAAGGCAGGAGATTTGTTTGTTTGTGCCTCACCGACCGCATCGGGGCCGTCCGTTGCCGCCGTGCCTGCGTTCTTCCTATATGGGTTGGTCGCTCTGTTCATGGTGGTCTGATGACCATGATGAAAGGACGCCCTCAGTATAAGTAAAATAATCAGCAGTGGCAAGAACCGATGCATCAGCTGTTGTTGTAGCTGCTGCTGTTGTTGTCGTTGTTGCTATTTTTCTTATAGCTGTGATATGATAGCATATGATCGATGTCACCATTATTCACGACGGCAATGGCATGAGCAAGGTCTGTAAACGGCCGTTAGAACCAGCCACATGAGCAAGCCAGTAAACAAATCATCAAACCGTTCCAACTCGCAACGCAAAATTCCTTGTAGCTGCAGTCGTTGTGGTTACTGTTGTTGCTGGTGTTGATACTTTATGGCTTGTTCGGTGCCCCTTTCTGTTCGACAACCTTTCATCGATAAAGCATCGATAATCATTTTACTATGCCGAATTATCATCGCTCGTGTCTGAAACGTACTCGTAACAAAATTTGGGTCGAGCTTGGTGGTGGCGTGGCCCATTCGCGTGTGTCTTGCGATTGGAGGAGACACACAGGTGCAACGGCTTCATCCCCGCCGTTGCGCACTTATATTTAATCTTACGAAGCAATGCGAAAGCAATTCTGTGGACTTTGAATGTTTGCTGAGAGTCAGTCCGAAAAAGTTTAAGACGAGAGATAGAGAGCGAGTGTGAGAGAAAGGCTACAGGGAGAGGTTATAAAGGTAGAGGAGAAAGAGCTCGCGGCGTTGAAATGAGCTTCATTTGTGACGAGGTACGTCTCATTGTTGGCGACAATCACAACAAACATCACAACCACAATGCTATCAGTGATGCTAGGTTTGTTGTTAGTATTGTTCGAGACAGTCATCTGCAGCAACTGCAGCAATATAGTGAATTGGAGTAGAATCGTGATTTGTTTTGAAATAACCTCAAAACGCCGTTTAACGATGCATATTGTTACAGCTAAACTAATAATCATTGTCAAAACGAAGCGAGCGCAAAGTTAGGAAGAGGAAGAAAAGAGAAACAACAACAACAACAACAGCAGCAGCAACAACAATAGCACTTTTAATTGCAGCCACAAGCAGACTTTGCAAACGCGCACAGTCATGCATTTTGAGTAGACACGCACCCCACCAACACAACCTCCACCTTTCTGCCCCCCCTCTTCCCTCCTCCCCCAGTCCGTCCGCCCACTCACCGCTGGTTTCGGACAGGTCGGACGTTTTCTCCGTCACGTTTTTCAGACGGACGCAATGAGCGATCGAGCGTCGACAAAGCTGAGCGTTACGGCCGGCGTCAGGCCACAAACGGCGACCGGTCACGCGGCGACAGGCTTCCGCCCAACGATCCGAAGAATAAGAAGAAGAACGCCGCCGCCGCTTAAACGCCGAACCGAACCAGCAGAATACGACGAAGACTGTCCGCTTCACTCACTTTTCTTCTCCACTTCCCGCTCTCTCTCTCTCTCTATTCCCTAACCGTCTCTCTCGCTTCCTTTCTCTCCCTAACTGTCGCGCTCTCGCGCTCGCTCTCTCTCTCTCTCTCTCTCTTGCATGCTGCTGCTGCTGCTGCGGCTGACATTTGTTTGAACGTTTCCGTTGTCGGCGTGGCGCCGTGTCACGGCGAATCATCACGGCGGGCGGATCATCGTGGGTTCTGGGACAGCAGAAACCTCGGCTGGCAGGAATGGCGGCAATAGCTAGCCGTTGGTTTCGTCGGCGCAGCTGTCGCCGACGCAGCGTACTCGTATTTGCTTCGTTCTATTGACAGGTAGACATCGACATAGACAGACAGACAGACAGATCGACAACAGGGGCAGACAGGAAAGCAGGCGGGCCAGGGAGCTAGCGAGCGGCACGAGCTGCGTGAGCTGCCGAACAAAACTAAACAGCGTCGGAGTCGGCGTCAAGCAGACGTCGGCCGGCAATCGCCGGATCAACCTGTGGGTGTTGGCCAGCGGATAGGCTAGCTGACACACAGTCATCGGCACATAGACAGGCAGAGAGACATACAGAATGCCAAACATATGAAAGAGTCACAGTCATAAAGAGATACATACAGACATAAAGACATGCATGAAGGCATAAAGACGTACATGCAGGCATAAAGACACACCAGCAGGCATAAAGACATACATGCAGACATAAAGACATACATGCAGACATAGAGACATATGTACATGCAGGCATAGAGACAAACATGCAGACATAAGGTCATACATGCAGGCATAAAGACATACATGCAGGCATAGAGACATACATGCAGACATAAGGTCATACATGCAGGCATAGAGACATATGTACATGCAGGCATAGAGACAAACATGCAGACATAAGGTCATACATGCAGGCATAAAGACATACATGCAGGCATACGGCATGCAACATGCATCTGACAGACAACGGCCGGCTCTCTCCGAACAGAAAGACTATCGTCGAGACGCGTCGTAACAACCACGACGACGGCGGCGGCATAGAGAATAGAGACAGGGCACGAGAGAGAGATAGAGCGATATATAGAGGGAGAAGGAAAGCGCGAACTAAGAAACGCCCGATCAAATAGATGAAGGAACTGGAGTACAACAGACCTCCAACAACTGAAGACGGTACTGACGACGACGAGGAGGCAAGGCGACGACGAACTGTGCTAGCGAAGACGACGGAAAAAGACGATAATGAATAAATATACGACGATCACGACAACGAAAACGAGTGGACAGAGGACAGCGTCGCCGGCGGCGGCAACAGCAATAGCAGCAGCTGTAACCTTTTTTTTCAGGACTACAACACTTTTGTTTTCGTTCCTCCTGTTCGCCGTTTGTGGTTCGTCCTCCTTGAACTCCTGCTCGTCCTGCTTTTCGTGCTGTTGTTGTTATTGTTGTTGCTGCCGCCGGTTGTGCCGTTGGTCCGTTCGTTCGCCGACTTCAGAGCCAGCTTCTACGTTTTGCTATCGCGCCGAAGAATCGTCCGCTGTCTGTTCGCGTTTTCATCGCCGGGACGAGTGTCATTTCATTTTCCGTCGTAATTCTCCGCTCCAGCAACGGATACTGCTCTTCTTGGCCTCGTTTCATTTGTGCGCGGGGTCGCTCGCTGTCCTCAAGCTGCCCATGTCTCTCTCTCTCTCTCTATGACGATCTGTCTGACCATCTGTCTACAATTTGCAGAGCTACAAAGCCTCTCTCTGAATCTCCTTCTCTTCTCTGTCTTTGTTTCCCCTGTTTTAATTTCATTTTTGCTCGATTTTTCCCTATGTTTTCTTTTTCTGTCCTTCCCCACATTCGTCTTACCCCTAGTATTTATGGTCATAACGTTCTCATCATCGATTCATCCGTCTATGATAAAGCTACAAGGTATCTAGCTATTTATTCGGGTCTTGATATATATATATATATATGAATATGACGACCAGGCGAGAGTAGCGTTGTGGTCATTGTTGACGTTATTCTTGTAAGTTGTTATTATTTTTGTTGATGTTTCTGCCGCTGGTGCCGCGGTTGTCGTTGTTCTGGTTGTTGCTGTTGTCGCAGTTACTGTTGCTGCTGCCGTAATCACCATTGCCATTTTCTGCTTTATCTGTTGCTAAATTTGCGTGTGTGTCCGACAACAACAGAAAGAACAAGAATAACAATGACAACAACGACAACAATAATAACTGCAGCAGTTTTTTCTAAATACATAATATAAGGTTTCTTAATATTTAGAGTGTATGTGTAGTCCATAAGGTGTCTGTCTGTGTATAGTTATTACAACGACGACAACGATAACAACAACAGCAACAACAACGACGGCGACAACAACAACAACAACAACACTAATCCTGTTTAGTCTCCACGAGGCTGACGCCGGCTAAAAGCAGCGCTTGATTCCTTCTTTTCTTCCTTGCTGGCTGCTTGCCTGTCTGTCCGGGTTCTTTTTTTCTTTTTATGCGTTTGTCTATCTGTGCGTTCGTTTACCCATTTGTCGCCCCCAATCTCAATATTTCTCCATTCATGTGTCCATTCATCGTCTTCGTCGCTTCACTGCACGTTGGCTCCATTCATCGGTTTAGAAACCTCAGCCCTCCGCCTGCCCCCTCCCACGGCCTTTGTCCACCGAATGGCGTAGCGGTCGATCCAATGGCGTTGGCCGTCGTGACGAACTCACAGGCCCTTTTTGATTTGCTCGTGCCGGCAAGCAGTTTCGTTGCTGTTGCTGCTGCTGCTGCGAGAGCGAGTTGGAGGAAGGAGAAGAAGAAGAAAAAAGATGCCGTCATGACTCTGACATGACCGTTGTTGTTGTTGTTGTTGTTGCTATTGTGGCGTAATAATAGCCGATTTTTGTTGTTGTTGTTGTTACCTCAATGCTGTGGGCGTCACTGTTACTATACCATAATTATTATTATTATTATTTTGATCATCACCAAACCACAGACAAATTTGTAGTCGGCGCCACAGCCGGCACCGACACTGTTCATCACGGTTGTTGCTGTTGTTGTTGTTGTTGTTGTTCGGGTTGTTGTTGTTGCTGCAGCTAACGCCTCACATTAATGCCGACTGAATTTCTTACACTTACCACCTGTGTGTTAATTGATTAGAGCAAAAATCCTCTTTGCATTAAAGACGCGCATGTTAAAACCTACATATATGTCTACATAAGAGAAAGCGTAATAGGTATTACCGAATAGTTTGTTTGCACGACCTCTATAAATGTTTGCATGAATAGTCTTTGATGATGATGATAATAATAATAATAATAATAATAATAATAACAATAATAATAATACTAATAATAATAATAATAATAATAATAATAATAATAATAATAATAATAATAATAATAATAATAATAAATTGTTAATCAAAACCAACATATGTGTTTTAAAAAATAAGCATTTATGTGGAAAAGTCTTTGCGTACTTAGTCAACGTTTAGTAAAAGAAGTTGAGCGCAAGAAAATATAAATAGAAAATATCTTGTGAACTTTGCAGTTGCTGTGCATGTTGATATTGTTGGTATCTGTCTGTTGCTATTGTAATTCGCTTGGAACTCAACACACTTAGCGGATACGAAAGTGCTATACTAGACGATCCTGTTTGATTGTAGTTCTGTTCCTATCCAGTATATATATATATATATATATACGTGTGTGTGTGTGGTGCTACACGTTTCTCAATGTTTGTCATTTGTCTCATCTAACTAAAGCCATCATGTAAATATTGACAAGCAATAATGGTAAGTCGAAGGATATAAACTATTGAAGAAAATAAGGTGCCATTGGAGCAAAATATGAAAATAAACTCGACTACGACCAAAAAGTCTCTTAAAAAAGCGCTTTCCCTGAGCAAACCAATCTTGAATAGAGCAAAATCACTTCTGAAAAGTGAACGAACACAATATCTGCCGCTCTCTTGCTCTCTATCGGAATGCTTTAAAACAGCCAAATTTAATTTATAAAGTAACTGAGTTTAGTCGCAGTTATATATATATATATATATATATATATTAAAAACCTATCCATCTTCTCAGGTTATCGCCATCGGATAGTTTGCCGTGCGCAGCTAACAGCACAAAGCAGAAGAAAACAAAGATGATGATCAAAATGATACAGGGCACGGGGAGGGGAATGAAAGAGAAGTTCATCGTGTTTATTTGTCTTTTTTCTTTCCTTTTCAGTTTGTCAGCCCACAGCAGGACGTCGCGTTGACGTCGTAGGTGCGAGGCCGCCATTGTTGTCGCTCATCATGTGTCAATCATCATCGTCGGTGTTGGTCTGGTGGTCGCCTGTGGTTCTGTCAGGGGGCTCGACGCCCCCCGATCGTCCAGGCCGACCAGCGGAACGTAGAAAAGGAAGCGCCGCTAAACTGCGGTAGCAGACGGACGACGGAACTCAACGCGAAAGCCATAACAAATCAATTGATTTGAGAACTAATTCAACGCGTCATTTAACGCAGTCCGCGCACAATGACGACGACCACGACAACGACAACAACAGCAACAACAGCAAAAGCAACAACAGCAAAAAGAAAACAACAACGACACGAATAAGAACAATAAGAATAACGATAACGCAAATAAACACAACAACAACGATAACAACAACGACAGCATCAACAATAACGAGCGACCCGATCATCATCATCATCACCATGGTCGCAGTCGTGATGTAGGCATCGCCTGCGGGGGCGGTCACGGTAACGAAGGAAAAGAAAATGCAGATCACAGATCGAGACGAGGAACAATATTCCGTCGAGTCGAGAGCCAACAGCGGGTTGGTGGGTTGGTTGGTTTGTCGGTGCGACCACGGCGGTTTGCCGCCATTGTGACGACGACGACGACGACGCGGTAGTAGAAGGAATAAGGAAGCAGAAAAGAAAAAGAGGCACAAAGAATGAAGGAAATATAGAACGGGAAACTCTGTTGCTGTTGTTGTTGCTGTTGTAACGCCAACTCGTCCGATCGACGACGACGACGACAACAACAACAACAATAAAAACAACAACAACAACAACAACAACAACAACAACAACAACAACAACAACAACAACAACAACGACGACGACGACGACGACAGCAACAACAACAACAACAACAACAACAACAACAACAACAACAACAACAACAACAACAACAACAACAACAACAACGACGACGACGACGACGACGACGACGACGACGACAGCAACAACAACAACAAGGAGTCCGAGGACAACGAAAACTACGGCGACTACGACGACCCAACGGACTAAAAGTGTGTCGCCAAACAGACACAACGCAAAGAATAGCCGTTCACAACAACAATGCAGGCAACAATTCGTTCTTATCGTGGCCGGCCTGAGAAAGAAACACTCACCGCCCTGCACCACTGCCACCGCCGACGCGACGCTTATCCGTCCGGGGTCGGTCCTGTCTACGCTACCGCTCTGCAAATGGAGGGAATTCGAAAATGAACAGGGAGCTAGCTCCCCAACGAACGACGGCAACGATGACAACAATGAAGCGGGGAAGATTAGAATCGTCTTCTTCTTTTCCCCTCTTTCGTTTCATTTCTTTGCTGGAGCACTGTGTGTTCAATTTACGCCTTGCGTAGAGGCCCATTCCATCTTTCGAGGGCGGAGAGAA
The DNA here is from genome assembly GCA_003439945.1 of Dermanyssus gallinae. Lineage (NCBI taxonomy): Eukaryota > Metazoa > Arthropoda > Arachnida > Mesostigmata > Dermanyssidae > Dermanyssus > Dermanyssus gallinae. Next base: position 563,741 of record QVRM01004003.1, read on the forward strand.
AAAGGGGAGCGGCGGAGGTAAGCAGGTCGGTAGATAGACAGGTAGAAAAACGACGGAGAAGAACAGGTCTGTCTGCCGTCCGTCGTGATTGAAAATCTACGTTATTGTTCCAAGTTCCGGTCGGTCCCGTCACCGTCATTGTCGTCCTCGCTGGCCTCGCTTATTGTCTCGTCATTGCGTCTTAGCTTAGCTTAGTTGCTCAGTTGCTCAGCTTCTTGCAGCACGAACGAAGACGAAACTTGAAGACAAGGAAAAGTCGGTCCAAAGGATTCACGCCCCGTTAGGGCAGTTTACATTATATACACCCCCCCTCCCCCCCCCGCAACCGGAGGAGACACATAGGTGCGCGGGTTCGAACCCCATTGTTGCACTACATTTGTATTTATGGAAGCCGTCCGTCTATGAAGCAATGTGAAAAACAGTTCCGTGGACGTTAAATCTTGGCTGAGGGTCAGCCCGAAAACTTTACTTTACTTACACCCCCCCCCCCACTGCCACTGATTGACTGGTTCGCGCATGTGGCTTAGTGGCAAAAGCCTTTGCCTTGCATTCGGGAGGCCTGGGTTCGAGACCTAGAGCGGTTGACCAAGGTGAATGCCGGAGTGCACGAATTTTCGACCATGATCGGAAAAAAACGGGGAGTACAAGTGCCTCAATAAAAAGAGATGGTGCATTGCCATTCAATCTCCCCCCCCCCCCAACTCTTAAATTAAAGAAATAAGTTATGCCGCGCCGGATTCCTGGGTGGTAGGAATTGCCGACTCGTGGATCAATTCGGCAAACTGGCTGTTGTCTCACCGTCTCGCTTATACCTTTCTACTTATATCCTACATCGCACGTTCCACGTAATTCTCCATCATGCCATGATGCAACGTGAACCGTATGTGTCGGTCATGTACAAGCTCTCCTCTCGCTTGCTCTCACATGCGCATGGTGTCTCTCGCCGCAGTTCACCTCAATCACTTGCAGCGCTGTTCGACAGGAATGGTCAAATCATGAAGGAAGGAGTTGGCCGAACCTTTCAGGAAGTTCTCAGCCCAGCAAAGCCTGCCTAGACAGAAGTTGGCAGTTGGCAGGAAAAGACTACAAAAATGTTGTATTATATATAAATATATAATTTTATGTTATGTCAAAAAAGTTCTCTGGTAAATTCGTTCACCTACGGCATAGAAGACTTAAATTACATTGTTCAAAAAAGACGTTTAGGGGCAAACCTTCGCCATCGCGTCAAGGCGACATCTCCGGTGCAGCGGCTTAAAAACGTTTAGTTTATACGTCATTTACCCGTTTCCTGTGTATTCAGCTGCTATTCCAAAACCAGTCAACGATGCAGGATTATGGAAGGACAAGAAACCTATGTTGGCCAAAAAGTATTTGACTGCAAAACAACGAAAAGTGATGCTGAGAGGTAGAAATGAAGTCGTAGCGTGAAAATATATAGTGTAGTGATTTATATATCACTCTTGAATTGGTTTTCATAATATGCAGTTCAAATAGGTCAAATGTGAAAGTAGACTGTAGTCCGGACATATATATATATATATATATATATATATATAAGGGCTACAAAAAAGTCTTTTCGGATTTGGCGCTATAAAGAAAACACATATATAGGAGACACGGGATCTCTTATTTATTGATTTATATATTCTCCGCCGGAAGATACAACCTCTGCCCCACGATTTACAAGGTTTTCGATTCCTAAATAATCTTCCAAATTTAAAAAAATCCAAAATATTTTTCCAGTCTAGAACGCACATGTTCGATAGAAGTGAATTTTTTACCACTTAAATTTTTTTGCATCGATCTGAATAGGTAGTAATCAGATGATGCTAAGCCGGGGTAAATACGGTGGATGTTCCAAAAGTTCTCATTTTAGCTGGGAATTTTTTGAAAAGGTCTCCCCACTCACGTGGGGCCTTGCGTTGTCTTGGTGGAACAGGACACCCTTCCTTGAAATTAGTGCAGGGTACGACTGCTTTAATTTTTCGGGAACCCTTTCGAGTTGTTGACAGTACACGGCCGTATTTATCGTCTGGTTACGCGGTAAAATTTCATAGTGCACTATTCCGCGTTTTTTCCCTTTTAGAAGTTCTCAAACCACTGTTGGCACATTCTGTCTGTACAACAGGCATCTCCAAACGATGTTAACAACATTTTGTAAGCCTGCGTTGCACTCAGTCCATTTTTAAACTCATGGAGTAAAATCGCCCGAATTTGGCATTTTTCTACCACAATTTTGCAGCACGTTTACGAACAAACGGCTAAACAGATTTCAAAATGGTTGAGACCAGCAGATTCCCCGCTTTATTCACGTGAAAACAACAAATAGTGACCTAATAATCTATGCCTAGGCGCCGGGGCGGGCGCTGTGAAAGACGCGCAAGCGCCAATCTGAAAAGACTTTCTTGTAGACCCTATATATATATATTTTTTTTTTTGCCGCAGAAAAATATTTAAATATATATATATATATATATATATATATATATATATATATATAAATGAAAAAATATATACATATAAAAGCACTCACTTATACTTCTAACGGCATATCGACTAAGGCATTTGTTCCCTAGGCAGTATCTCCGGTATTACCATTTAAGTATGGTATTACTAAGGAGAAATGGAGTTTCATTATGCAGACTTTTGAACGTTTACTGCGGAAACCAGAATGTATCATCCGTATTAGACAAGTCTGCTGCTAACTCCCATTATAGCACATAGTCTTATTAGACATTAGGGAAAGGACAAATTGGCTGGCTACTACGTATTATAGGCACATAGTTTTTGGTCTGCAGTTGATTACCGAAGAGCGCCTCAGAACGTGCCTGAAAAGCAGATAGGTGCAAATCGGAGAATCGATCCGAATAACAACTTCGAAATGCAATATTGCGACAACGCAAGCTCCTGCTTGCTTAGAAAGCCACTACGACTTCCAAGCCTCAAGTCAGCCAACAGCGAACCAGAACAACGAGCGAGTGAAGAGGTCATCCAAGGAATTGCTTCAGCAGTCGCGGTCCCAATGCATACAAGTAGACTTGACGTCCTGCCGAAAACCAGCATGATAATATTTCGCCATGCTGTTGCCAATTCGAACGCCAAACTTGCCACTCTCGATGACAGCAGTGTGTCGAATCAAGGCAAATTGTGAAACTCTTACTGTTGTTGTTGTTGTTGTTGTTGTTGTTGCTGCTGTTGCTGTGGTTGTTTTAGTTGCTGTTGCAGTTATTCCTGGGGCTATAGTTACTCTAGTTTTTTGTTCTGTGTTGTCGTATAATAGTAATTGTAATTATTTTGCAATGTCTACAATTAGCATAAATGTTACTATTTATTCTCTCTACAGTAACGTAGCGCGGTTGCAATTCCTGCTGCAGCATGCATTTCTGTCACGGCCTGTGTCTGTTTTATTATTATTGTTACTGCTGATGCCGGCACAAACCGTCATGGAAATACGCACGTACACTGATTACATAATTGCTATTTACGCATCACTGTTGTTGTTGTTGTTGTTGTTGTTGTTGTTGTCAATTAACGTCTTGGTAGTAGAGACTGTGAATGAGTGACTAAGACTTGACCATTTTTGCTATCTTAATGATGACTAGTTGTTGGCATTAGAGTTGCTGGGTGAGGCGTAATTTCCCGCGTCTTTTTCTTACCACTTCCATTATTTCTATTGTTTCAGTTGCACTGTTGTTGTTATTGCTACTTCCATTTTTATTGTACCGGTTGCCGTTATTATGTTTATGACTTTTATTTTTGTTGTTGTTGTTGTTGTTGCTGCTGCTGCTATTCGAATCGTCAATGTTGTTATCACCCGTGACATCAATGCGACCGCTACTATCAATGCAATTGCTGCGATCAATCTCTGTTCTGGTGTTTCGTCCTTAGCGCACGACTGTTGATTTTGTTGTCTGCATCTACTGGTTGAGCAAATTAGAGGATACGCTGAACTAGTCGACGAACTCCGACAGAACCTGAGCCTGTCCAGTGGCCCTTGAAACACTAGGCGCCCTTTAGACAGGCGCCCTTTGACTAACGACGATGTCTAGTGTTGACGATGCTAGGAGAAACACTTAACGTCCAACAACAAGTTGGGACAACGCGCCTAGGGCCACCGTCAAAGGCCCTTGATCGTTGGGCAAAGAGGCGACAACGGGGTTATAATGCAGTTTTCGTGTTGCGCTCGTTGGCAAACGTTGACCTCAGGCAGGTTTTCAATATAGATTAAATGTAAACCGCCTGGACACAGCTGGTATGTCCAAAAATATAGCAATAATTATATTACACATATGTATGTAGAAAACATATCTAGTGGTGCATGTCGCGCTGCCGTGTCAATGCTGATAGCAGCAAATATTTGCTCTATCTATTTTCCGTTCTCACGAGTGGATCTTCGTTGTCCTCATTCGACTCACATTTTGTTCGCTTGAAACGACGGAATCTAGGGATCAGATGGGCCGCTGGCGTCGAGGGACAGGACAGGGGGATAGCGTTGGGAGGTTAGCGCAAATTAGTCGAGGGGTTCGTCTGGTTGTGTGGCAGCAGGAGAAACAACAACAACAACAACAACAACAACAACAACAACAACAACAACAACAACAACAACAACTACTACTACTACTACTACTACTACTACTACTACTACAACGACCGAAGTAGGCTCTTCCCGCTGTCCGGCCGCCAGGCCCCGGTTGGCCTCAATAGCAAGACGAATGGCAAGCATGAGAGATGACCCTTGAGATTGACTGATGTATCATTCAATTCATTCGAAATAAGAATAATCGACCCAATCTGAGGGCGGCGGTGTCCCTAGCGGCAGCAGTAGAAACAGCTGCAGCAACAACAACAACAAAAACAGCAACACGCGTCTGTAGTAGTGACAAAAAAGCAGCAACAACGCTAAAAGCAACAAAAACAGCAAGAACCACCGCAATAACGAAAACGCGACAACGAATTAAAGTTATCGGGTAGGCCTAGGATGGTCGATGCCTCTGAGGACGAGGACTAGAAGACAGAGGAAGATCAGAAAACGAAAAGAAAAAGACAAACTTGACAATGCCAGGCCAACCACAAGAGGTAACTTTGCGAGCACAAGCTCAAAAACGAGTGTCGCCAACGAAAGCGCAGAGGTTTTGCTAAGACTACTTTACGTGTAATTCTTGTGCGTCTGCCTTGTTGCACGCGGAAACAACAAAGGTCGAGAGTTTAATAAGTGATATATATATATATATATATATATATATGTGTGTTAACACTTTGGATTTTAAAAATAGAACCGAAACCAACATGGTTTTCCGGTGTGTTTTGCTTAGACTGGCAGAGAGTTATGAGTATATGGATGCGGTATCAAGACAAAAGCCTAATCCTTCCAGTGGTACTCCCAAGGAGAGAATCAATCGAAGAAATTCAGACAGAGCAACACCAAGCCACCTGGTTCTACGGTTCATAAGGACTACTATTGCGAAATTTAAGAACACCTCTGGACAATAACTCTTGGATCCTCCATCACGTTAGTGCACCGACGATTCGATCTCTATAAGTGTTCGGAACCCGCCTATGCGGTAGACCTGGCTTCGTGCGACTTTCTCCTGTTCCCGTGGATACAAAGAAAATGATAAGACAACGTTTTGAGACTACAGAGCAGACAAAGACAAATCCACAGAAGAAGTGTCAGTTCAACTCGACTCCGAAAGACGCGTCTAAAAAATGTTTCGAAAAATTGGAAACGAAGATGTGGCACAAATGCATCGCAGCGGACGCGACAGACTTGGGAAACAACCCAACTTTGGAAGATTACATAAATATTCATTTTTTTATAAATAGGTGTCAGAACATTTTTATTTGTATATATATATATATATGATCCACACTTAGCATTATACGTGCCGCTTGCATCCGTTGCTGATATCAGGCGCGAAGGTAGATGGACGCACGTCGATAAATAAGCTATATATATATATATATATATATATATATCTTCAAGATCGCTGCTTCATCATTCCATCTTGGTCCTGCTCTGCTGTGGACGTTCTTCTGCTTTCGGCTGCCGCTTTCGGTTGTTCGTGCTTTGACGTTCGACTTAAAGTGCCATCCAATCATAATCAGATATTAGCCCGGATGATGTTACCGCCAGAACCATCGTAGCAGTGCCATCGTCGTCATCTTTAATGGCAGGCCATTACGGCGGTAGGCCGCAAAGTCAGCGACTCGGCGTACGTGTAACGGTAAGAATTTTGCTGTCGGTGCCGTTGCCACTTTCTGGTTGGGGCGTTGGGGGCTTCCGAGAGGCATCGTTACAATAGCAATTGACCATGCTAATAATAATAATAATAAAAATGATAGTAATAATAATAATAATAATAATAATAATAATAATAATAATAATAATAATAATAATAATAATAAACGGCATACCTCACAATTTGTAATAACTGAATGACAAATAATAATAATAATAATAATAATAATAATAATAATAATAATAATAATAATAATAATAATTAAGTTTTAGCAAATCACGGCAATCATCATGACCAACAGATCAGTGCTGCCCAAAGATCAAAGCGAAGAAAGAGCGAGCAGAAAAATATGTAGCGAATCCCCTACTAAGCTGAGAATACATGTATGAAAAAAACCTGTGTTTTTAATGAATAGTAAGCATTTAAAATGGCTGTGGTGCCAAACCAAATCTTATGCACCATACAACTAGATCTGTGCTACTTTCTTTCTTCTGCCTAACAGCCAATCATATTGCTCACGCTCGCTTTATTCAAACGGACAAATTAGAAAACCGAATACTGTGTGGCTAGCGCCCGCAACTTTCCGAACACAAACAAGCCAATAGCTTTGCCACTAAACCGGAGCGCCTTAAATGGTTGCATATGAGCTGAATTGGATTGAATCTATCGGAATAACTGAACGGGTTTGCCATGGCTGCAAGACTGCCAGATGTACAATGAATCTCATAACACCACGCCTTTGCCCTAGGGCGACTCCGTATAGCGGTAGTTGTCTTCGACGAAGGCACGCACAATCCTAATAGCCCTAATTATCAACGCATACAGATATACACGACAGACAGATAGACATACAGACAGACGCAGTTCAGGAGCATCAGCGACTGTTCTCTGTTCTCGTTGCATTGCATGCCTATTTGACGAATCTCCCGACGGGAGATTTTCGTTCGCGGCAGCGCGCTAAACTATGGTAACACAAATACCGCCCTACAGTTCCTACAGACTCAATGCCTGGAGCGTCGAAAGCGCGAAATTCCCTGTCGTTTTCTTTTTTTTTCTCTCTCTCTCGGTCTCGCTCGCTCTTACACTCGCTTTCGTCGGCTCATCTCGTCCTGCTCATCAAGCAAGTCATAATTGAACCCGTTTCTGCGTCCCTCCCTGCCGCCTCCCGCTTGCCGTCGGAACGTGCCCAGTTTAGTGACGAAGGTGAAGCCCTTCGAGCTTCGAGCGAAGCCGAACGTGTAACCGACAAATCCTCAATTTACTCTCGTATCACCGCCTGATTCTGTCGCCGAGTTGTGCGACTCATTCCAGAGGCAGATGCCCGCTGACGGCCGCCACTGGGGAAAAGTTTGACTGGCTCTCGTGTTCGACTGATGATTGTCTCTGCAGTGATGCATCCAGTCATCTTGTTTGCATGAGCAGTGAAAACCGACTCTCAATAAAGACAGACGACTCCGACAGGCAGTGGTAGAAGTTGCCGCGAGACTGTCGGCAAAGTAATACCATATATATATATATATATATATATATATATATATATATATATATATATATATACATATATATATATATATATATATATATATATATATATATATATAATACTATTTGAATAATCCTGCCTTCGTTATGTAAGAGTTATTAAATTAACAAAAAAAAGACCAAATTATATAAGTAGAGGTACTCTTGTTGGGCGTACCTGGCAAAGTGGAAACATATGGTTAGCGCAGAATACCGTAGTTTGTTCTGGGCGGTCGCTCGCTTATAGAGCATAGACTTTACGAACAATAGGTACACGGTCACACAGTATGTGCTTTTTGCGATGGCGCAAATTGCGCAAGCACAAAGAACGCATACATTGCATTATTTCGGCGCGGGCCATCTTCACCGTGACACAAGGCCACTTGGAAAATTCCATTGCTTGACGAATATATATATATATATATATATATATATAATTATGTGTACGGACACGCACAAACTCAGTAACGAATAAGAACTGTTTGGGCGTAATAGGCGGACCGCAACATCATCGAAAATCGGCAACCGATGCATCTCTCGAATGTGACGTCTCGGACCACAAACAGACCAACCGATCTGCTCTTCTCGTCAAATTGGTTTCTTCTCTTCGTAGTCGTTGCTGTTGTTGTTGTCGATAACATTGTTGTTGTTGTCGTTGTTGTTGATGACATTGTTGTTGTTGTTGATGACATTGTTGTTGTTGTTGATGACGTTGTTGTTGTTGTCCTGGGAGCAATTCGAGACACCAGCACCACTTGACTGGTCGTACCAGAACTCGTTCTGGATTTTGGTCGCTCTTTCGTTCGCCACTTTAGTTCTTCGCTAAAGTCTGTCTTCCTTTTGCCTTCATTTTGTACTCTTCTATTGCGAACAATTAGCTGCTGCGATTTGTCGGCGAAATCGGTCATGCCTGTCTTAATCACCAACAACGACAACATTGCCGCCAACGAGCAAGAGCAACAATAACCACAGCAATAACAGTTACGACAACAACAACAACAACAATAACAACAGCAACAATAACAGCCACGTCATTGTCGTCTCCGTCATCAGCATGGAGTAATTGCCCGAGGCTCCCAACTATTATGAAATCCGCTCATAGTTCCGATCGCATAACGAATGCCTCGTGGCGGCATTCTTGCTCTGGCAAAAAGCTTATTTGATACCATCTCTCTCTCTCTCTCTATATATATATATATATATATATAAATAAATACTGCAATTTTTCCTGTCGTGTGTGCTCCGTGACATTTACATGCTACCCGAAAAGCCGTCCGTTGGACGCTTCTGGCCAGCGCGAATGTGCCGAACGCTTCTTGTGCCGAAGCGAACTCCGGGTTGCTGCAAATTTGCTGCCCCAAGGCTGTGAGCCCAAGTTACCTGGCGAATTTTTGTCTGTCCACCAGTCACGACTAAATGTTTCTATTTCAACTCGCCCATACTACGAGTGCCGGTCGTGTTGCTATTGCATGTACATTGGCCTTTTGGTAGTACAGAAACTGGAATACGCTGGAATACGTGCAAAGCATTCTATGATTATCAAAATGAAACAATAACGACAGCAAGCACGAGGGACGTGCATATGCTGTGACTAACTTGTTTATATAAATAAATATGTATGTATATATATATATATAAATATATATATATGTATATATATATATATATATATATATATATATATATATAATACGTACGTCAAAGGTAAAACTTCCAACGCGACAAATTACAGGGCACGAGTCGTAGGCGCTTAAGCCCGAATGTTAATACCATAGATATCGGCGGCGACCAGGCAGAAAACACCCTGCCATAGCAACCAAACTAAGTGGTGCAGGCGCCTGGGATGGGCCGAGTCTCTCTTTACCTTGAAAGTCAGGTCCTAACAGTTTATCCTCCACCAAAGCAACAAATGTCTGTCTTAAGGTAGACGCTAGCACAATCAAATCTGGTTTAAAATGTACAGATATATAATGCATGTACTTTTGTGTTGGAACACTCATGGCAAGAAATCGCTGACCGACAGTCGTCTTCATGCGCTACTATTCTTACATGCTCATAAATGCATATATATATATATATATATATATATATATATATGTATATAGCTGTCACCATGTATCAAAGTATAGACACATATATAGAGTGCAAAAGGTATGTATTGATGATGTCTGCGCTATGATAGACACCTATTGTGTCACGTCGACTCTTCTCGGTGGCCGTAAATTTTAACTTTAAAAAAAATTAATTGGCTGACACCAGCTAGGTCAAGCTCTGACGCAATGAAATATAAATATGTGGCATGTTGCTAGAAAAATATTCTGATCCAGCTAGTATGCTCACCTAACTACGAGGTCTATCATTGACCCCTTCTCTTCTCACTATTGATTCTGATAAGCTCGGCTATATGTCAGTTGTGTCACCCCTTGTACTTTCAAACACACATAGCCATTCTGATTTATTTTACTTATTCATAAAAAAAACATAGATGCCGCTCACATTGCCAACTGACTAGACGGCATTAACTGGTCACACGTGTCCGCAGACTATCAAAATGTGAATGGCATGTGTGTATGCCAAACTTGTAGACCGGAGTTCATTTCTTCTTCATGCATTCACACCGCTGGCGTACCCCCACGGCCTCGTTAAGGGTATGGAGACTTATAGAATCCGTTTTGAATGTCAGCTTAGCAGCCACAGATCCGATGCACATGTCAGTGTTGGCAAGTTAATGCAAGTGTCAAAACTAACTCCAGACTCGACATTTGGAATTCCCGATCACTTTCTTGATTTAACAAGGGATGTGAAGTCGTTACACTAGGTCGTGCTGAGGCCGTCACAGGCCTTGTGTCTCTATAGAATGCAATCTCCCAGGTTGCACAACTCCTATCTTGATGCAAAACATGTTTAATATCTCGAGGCCAGATAGCTGTATTGCTTTTTCCAAATATGATGTGTATACGCTTTTCTATAATACACAGTCAAACCCAAGCCTCACTCATAAAAGACTTACTCATATAATCGTTTGCACATGTGCCGCTAATGATATTAGATATAAGTATCTAAATGATCATATAGTGACTGAATTTTTTAGATTCAGTATCACCACCCCTATTCAAAAAACGGGTAAAAAATTTAAAACCTTCTTATTGTCTTATGTTTCGTACGTTACGGTTTGAGAAAATAATAGTTCTCCACTTGAACAATGTTTACTATTAAATCATATTTCAGACCCTACTCTATGGACGTATCTCACATAGGTCTGTCTGCACAGAGTTTCTGGAGACGACACAGAACTGATCTATGTCAATAAATAGCGATTTAGGCCAGCCGCCGATCTCTTTTGCCTCCCTATTTGCAAAGTTTAACGCACAAGCACGGTGGGCAAACTTTCGCGTACACGAAAGCACTTTTCAGTGTTTGTATGCACACCATTTATCCATTGTATGCACACCATATACATGCTCAAGTGTATATATAAACAGATCCAGTGTTAACTCTGACCAAAAAACCGCACGAAAGATTTAACTATTCCCTTCTTCTTTCATGAATTGCGCTTCTGGGCATTTAGCCTTACACTTGACATTATGACCATTTGAGTATTTACTTATAGATAAAGACACTCTTAAACGGCCACTATTTTTGAGGGGTTAGGCTTTATGACAACTTTGAGGCGCGGATGAAGGGCGGATACTTATCCCCCTCACTATATATGCGTAAAATATTTGTCCTGGATGTTAGCAGGTACCTTCCTCCACACGTCAAATATCTCAAATGTGCCGATGACTTAAGTTCTACCTCCCGACCCGATCCACCTATGACTTAAGAATAGCTTCAGGCCAAATTGGTTTAGCATTTACATCAACGAGCTAGTCGATGCTTCGTACCAACTCATTAACGCATAATTATATATATATATATATATATATATATATATATATACCACAGTAAATAGATTCAATAGATTATGTTCGAAAAAGCAAAATCACATAGCAAGACAAACCGAGCGGCTAACGTGAAAGCATTGCCGATACATCATTGACCGTGTATAGTTTTGACTATAATGAAAACATCGCAATACAAGTGACACAAGAGGACGGAATATTTTAGGAACCTGTTACAATGCAAGTGAGAGGGGAGAAAAGTGACGACGGGTCGACACACACATGAGCCTATTTAATGACGAAATAGAGAGAAGAGACTGTTGGACACTACGAGGCAGCATTTACACAACCTCATGGCTGATAAATAATACAACGAGCGGGACCGCAGTAGACCGCGCAGGGAAAAAGGCGTGCACTTAACGGTAACGATTGCAGGAATGCTGCGAACCAAATACTGGAGAACGCACGGGAACTTCTATTACTACTACTTCGCACTTTGTGGAGTGTGGCATGGAACCGGAAACGGCAGGGCACATTGCTATGGAATACTGCACAGCCCCGCGAGGTAGCGACGACTGGGTCTCACTGAGGACAATCGTCATGACATCATTCAGGAGATAAAAGGTCTAAATGAGCTGGGCGAGCTAGACTTAAATTATCCACTGAGATTACTTGGCCTGTTAAATCGGGTCACGTCGCGTGCCGACGGCATAGGATTCCTAATATCGCAGAAGTTAGAGCAGTGTCATGCAAAATTCTCATATATATATATATATATATATATATATATGATCATTTTTATCAACGTAGTCTTCTTGGAGCTCTGAACGCCGAGTCGAACGGTGTTACAAATTAATCAAATTGATCCATTTCGTTTGATTGAGTAGGAAGTTTCGTAGCGAGAAAAAAATTCCTCACTTACCGAACGACCGAAGGTGCACTTATCACGGTGGTCACAGTATTCTTGTTTTTACTTTACGGTTGCAGCTTTTATGGTAGTAATATGCGCCACTTACTAATATTGTGTACTACTAAATCACCGTACTTCCCCAACTGCCTTCATAAGGTGTTTAGCCTCCAGTGCGGCCGCTGTTCTCTACGATCTGTAACACCTTCCACAGTGCACAATTGGCATAGTCATCATTCCATCAAGCTCGCAAGGGACATAAGTCTCACGCTCACACACAAATACACACTTACATACGAGAAATGCACATGCTATCTATCATAGGGCCTTATGAACTTCCTGAAAGGACTTCAGCAGATGCTATCTATTCTGATAGATATTCCAGGAAGTTTCATTATCTTGGGAATAAAGTTCCAGCACGATGGAGCACCAGCACAGAGCGACGCAGCCGTACGGGCTCACATAGAGGCACCCCATGGGAGATCGATGGACTGGCCGATGCCAACTTAACTAAAACGCCCAGTTCCGACCGTCAATATCACTCATTGCATCGTACACTGCCAGATAGGGTACCATATACTAGACGCTAGCGTACCCTTTTTCCCTGTTAATATAGGATTTCATCAGTATCTGAAATGGGGGGCGTAGAGAACGGCTTATGATAATCATATCACGAGTTGAATCATTATCGATTTAGTACCAAAATGGTCCCTTAAATCCCCATTCGAGCTTAAGTGTGTTCTCCTTTTATAAATCTCCATGTTCTGAATGTGTTCTTAATGAGCTAAATGTCAAAATGTTAAGACGTTAAACATGAAAGCTTAATGAGACATCACAGAATCTTAATATTCGCAAACTCCCCTAAATTGGCCAATGTTGAATGTCTGTGAGCTAGCCTTTGTGAGGTCTCCTTTGAACATGTCGTGATGTTTTCAGAAATCTTTGCCTCGTTTTAATATTATTAAGGGTAAGTGAGCAGACTACTATGCAAAAAGGTATGATTTCCCTATCCTAATGAAGTTTTCGTTCTGTTCTGTTATATATTCTTCTAGCCTGGTCTGTAATATCGCGCCGCCAGAATATGTCCGCAACGGGTTCCTTCAGCTTACCAGCATACCGCTAAAATGGTTTACCTCATTTTTAGATTCGCTAGCATTTTCCTTAACGCGGCCTACAATAAAAACATATACGAAGTCGAGACTGCTGTTCTGTATACGTAGCAATCCGAGAAGCTTTGATAGGTTCACAAGACATACAGAACTAAACGAATTTGTAAAACCAGCCACACAAAAGCAAGATGGCCCATTACAGCAGAAACCCGAAATATTGACCCACCCAGAAGACATAATGGAGCGACTGTTTAGCTGCAATTGTACGCTTAACGCTCGGCTGGAGATGATATTCTGAAAAATAGTCGTCTTCGTCACCGTACCTGCATCGGTAGGAGGAGACTAGCTATTCTCCCAATCTCAGTCCGAGCAATGTTCGTCTAGACCTGCCGTCCAGAAGTGTACCCAGCTGAGAGCTCGGGAGGGCATGCAGCCATTCACTTTCACCCGGCGAAGAAATTGCCTGTAACCTCGCTTTGTCAGAGGTTCAAGTTGTTCGATCCCATGAGCCGCTCCATCGAACGTCGTTTGGATGTTCTAACCACGCACGAGAGCCCCACAGAATGCAATGGTGTCATCTTGAGTGATTTCGAATTTGTGTGTGCCGCGACTGAAAGAGTAACTGTTTCAGGAAGGCCCAGTCAACCTCTGGCTACCGGTAAGGAGATCTGCACTAGGGAATCGCCCCGCCACCGCGGGTTAAGTGTAGATTCCAACGCGAGGCCCGGCTTTAAGTTAATTTTTCTGAAATAAGCTACCCCTGATAGGGCGTCAGCCGTCGATTCCCTGACCACCTTGGGCAGGATGCGTACCAGTTTCCCACTTTTACTAAAGGCCTGAATGCATTCCGTGAGGTCGAGATTCGGCCCTGCTATGGGTGAGTGTGGTGCCTGCGCCCCGATGTTTGACTGTGACATGTCTACGGAGGCCTCGCGTAGCAAAGGTCTAGCTGCATAGGTGACAGGTAACAAACACTGCTGGACTCCAAGGGGTCTGGTGTGGTCACAGTCCTATGTCCGGACGTGAAACTTGGCCTAGCACCTTCTAAAGAATTTGACGAAGTGACCCCTCTAGGTTTTGTCGCTGGTCATGCAATCAGTGTTGTGATCAGCCGTCACGGTGACCGACAAAAACGCCAGTAAGGGCAGTAACGCGTACATATACATACATATGTATATATATATATATATATACATAAACATACATATGTATATATATATATATATATACATAAACATACATATGTATATATATATATATATGTTTTCAAGTGAGCATGGATAATTAAAAAGGAGCGGAAGCTTCAAGAGGCCGCCATGTTAACTGTCGTTGTCGTAAACGGTTGAGAGGAACGATTGATGTGGGGGGAGGGGGGGGGGAACGTATAAACTAGTGAAGCAGCGACCGGAGGTTGGACAGAGACGGAACGCCACGATAAAAAGTGGCAAAAGCGCGGCTAACCACCACGCAGCGGCAGCAGCAGCAGATCATCGCCATAGTCATCATCAGAGCAATCGTCGACGTCGTCGTCGCTTTCATCGTCGCCCGCCGTTGTCAATACCCCCCCCCCCCCAGTCAAAAGATATTCCTGCCACCGATTCGAGCTCTCTTCGCTTACCCCTCGGCCTTTTACCCGGCAAACATCTATGACGACGATGATCGTGATTTTGATGACGAGCATAATGAAGATGGTAGTTCTTGTGTGTTCGTTCGTCCGTCCGTCCGTGTGGGTGTGATCTTTAAATGGCCCACAGCGGCGTTGGTCAGTGGCTCTCTTAAACGACACGAATCTATTACACAAAGCGTCTGGTTGAAGCGTGCTTCTTCTGGCGGCTTTTTCGCGCTGCGTTCCCACTCGCTACCACTGCCGCGTCTTTGAGTAGAGAGCGAAGAAAAGGGAAGAACATGACGGTGATGGGGCAGCTCCACACGATCGAAATCGTTGTTGTTGTTGTTGTTTTTGTTTTTGTTGTTGGTGTTGGTTGTTGGTGTTGTAGTTGTTGTTGTTGCTGTTGTTGTTATGGTTGTTACTGTGGTTTTTGTTGTGGTTATTGTTGTTATGGCTGTGTCTGTCGCTGCCGCTGCCGCTACCGCCGCCGCTACCGCCGCCGCTGTTATTGCTGTCCATGACCACAATAACAACAAAGTCGCACTTACCAACAACCACGAAGCATGCGGGAAGAAACGAAGTGGGTAGAGAGAGAGAGAGACAGAGAGACAGAAAGAGAGAGAGATAGATAGAGGGGAGAGAAAGCTGGTGTTATTACCGCGCATGCATTTTCGTCCACACATCCATCTATCGGGCGGCACAACGAGAAGACTCACAGTCAGTTGTCAGACTGACTCGTATCGTCCGCAACATTGTCTAGTACACGAAATAACGACGCCGCCGGTCGCCGCCGCCAACGATGTTGACGGCGTTGTGCAGCAGCAGCTGATTGAGCTGACTGACAATCGCCACACAAACGCCGCTTTTCCCTCTTTCTTTCCGTGATGATGACCGAGAAGCAGGTGATAAACAAGAAGGCAGTTCTCACACTCGTCCTCTTCGGCGGACACACCGAATTTCAGAGTCGAGTCGATTTCGTTAGCGTCGTGGTTTTGGCGAGGTTTTCGTTGTCCTCTTTGCCAACAGCAACATATCTCGATGTGGATTTCTCTCCCAATGCCCCTTCTTTCTGGCTATCTTGTTGTTCATTCCATTTCTATTCCTCTCTCTCTCTCTCTCTCTCTCTCTGGGTCTCTCGTTATTTCTCTCACTGCCTACACCTCCTCCTGCTCAACTTTCGCTCACTTGAGACTTCGAGCATCAAACAACAACGTAGAACTCCTGCTTCTGCTGCTGTTGCTGCTGGATGATATGCTGATGATGCTGCTGCTACTGATGATGATGATGATGATGAGGTGCTTGTCAAATGCATTCAGCCCTCATACTTCAGATGGGCATGATTGAGGGGCAGCAAAAAGGTCACGAGTGGAGCGAGTGGGCTCACTTCGCCCGCCTTCGTTGCATGTTGTCGACGAATGCCTCACTGCAGCGAGGTAGGTGTTTGAGGTGTCGACTCTGGTGAACTATGGCCGCGTTATTTCTTCTGTTGCGTTTGCTGCTGTTGTTGCTGTTGTTGCTGTTGCTGTTGCTGTTGCTGCTGCCGCCCCTGGTTCCACATTTGCGTGTGGAGATACCCACTACAGTCAGGGCGGCCGTCGATCAAGGCTAGTAGCTGCACCGGCGGTGGTGATGGTTGTGGTGGTGGTGGTGGTGGCGAGAAATATCGCGGAATCGGGCTCCGCAAGGCTGCCCCGCCACGGCGACGTTCAGAAGTGTCTGCGTAATCAGGAGTGTCCCATCATTTTATATCGACATCATGCAGCATCATAGTGATGGTACGGTCGTCCGCCGCATTACCGCATGGGGCCGCGTCCTGATGTGAGAAACTAGACGACGGCGACGACGACGACGACAACGACAATGATTATGATGGTGGTGGTGGTGGTGGTTGATGGTTGTGATGATGACGATGATAATGATTATGGTTATGGTTATGGTTATGATGATGCTGATGCTGATGATGGTGATGATGATAACGACCTTTTCGCTTGTCTGCGACGACCCTGCCATTTCGTCACCATTCAAAGATGCCGCGCGAATTTGCGCTGCGCTGCGCACAGATAGCGGTGTTGTCGTCGTCGTCGGTGATCGCTTGGTGGTAGACGGATGAGAGAACCTCTATCCAGATTTATCAGTGCGCGATACGATATACTCGTACGTATAAACATCGGTGCATCACTGCGGCGCCCCGCTATTCGACACATCTCGCGTACGCGCGTAATTTTCGTGTGCGTTTCGATGTTGTCTGTCTTGTGCATGCTATGCGTGAATTATATATGTGTATATTTACACATTTGTACTACTCGTCTGTCTTGCTTCGCAATTTGTTCATTGAGTAGTTTTAAACCAGTATATGTGATGAACCTTGTCTTATATATATATATATATACATATATATATATTTATATATTTGTAATTTTTTCAGAAAACTTAACCATTTGTAACGCAGTTTTACAAATACACCACGTTTTGAATAGAAAATATTGTGATGATTTATTAATCATTTACAATACGTTTGCACACTCGGCAGTGCTCGCCTTAACAAAAATGGTGGTAAAAAGGTGTCACGTGAAGTTAAGAGTCAGTTGTCCGTGTCCTTGCTTGATGGTAGCCCCCGCTCTTATGGATCCGGTGCGAGCGGTATATCCTCAAGGTTCCTTGCAAAGTTAAAACGATGAGATCCATAAGATCCCTCTCTCCCTATATATATATATATATATATATATATATATACGTAGTGCTGACTAGCTAGTGTTACAAGGGTATAACCTAGTTGAACACGCCATAGTCGTTATTTTCCATATGATGTTTTCATATCATGAGATAAGACCATATACAGCCGTGCTTCGCATATACATAGATCGTGTAGAACATTTGCACGATTCTGATCTAGTTGAGTATGCAGTTTTAGACGTTATTTCTTCATATAACGTGTTTGTTTGTTTGTTCAACGTAAGGGTAGAGTTTATGTTTCCCCGGGAGCCGTTCCAAAGAGCCGATCTCGAGTCGGTAAACGTTTGACGTTACAATCTACCGACTCTTTGTCCACCCCTTCTAGTTTGTTTATTGTAGCAAGCGATACGTCTAGCAAGTTTCGGCTACGCTGACCACAAGCGGCCGCGGCGTTTGGTCTTCGTCGTCGTCGTTATCATCATTAATATTTGAACCTATACATATACATACTGCTACGTTCGCGCGGACATTCCGTTCGGATGGATGGACCTGTTCGATCTGCAACAGGTCACTGGGTGAGTTCAAATTGCCATTCCAGAGAGCACAGAGAGAGAGAGAGAGGGGGGGGAGAGATACGGAGAGGGAGAGAGCGATATATGGAGAGAGAGGGATATCGAAGCAAGTGAAACATAGGCAGAAACATCTCTCTAACAAACAGTACGTAATGTGTCATGTAAACAGACAGCTTCGTTGTCTAGCCAGTTTGGCTGTTGCCGTACGCCAACACTGGCGAACACTGGCGGCGTATGATTGTCGATTGTACGACGCTCTAGCAAAGGTGGATCTGCCTTTGGCCGAACGAGCACGAAACGTTAATGCTGCTGGTTGGTATCCTTCGTTGTATTTGGTTGTTGTGGTTGTTGTTGTCGGTGCTATTGTTGTTGTTAGTGTTGTTGTCGGTGCTATTGTTGTTGTTAGTGTTGTTGTCGGTGCTATTGTTGTTGTTGTTAGTGTTGTTGTCGGTGCTATTGTTGTTGTTGTTGTTAGTGTTCTTGTTGTTGTCGTCATTATAAACATCTATCCACAGCGCCGTTAGCATTGGGATGACTGACGACGATGGGTTTTTGATCCGGATGGAGTGGTTGTTCGCGCAAAACTACATGATTATGATATAAATACATATTTATATGCATTAATCTCTCTTTCTCCCTATCTCTCTCTCTCTCTCTCTCTGTACATATATATATATATATATATATATATATACATGTCCATCATACAAAATAGATAGTATCTCTGCATATGTATATATAGATAGATGGACGGATTACTGCTCGCTTGTCGTTGGCTCGGGTCGTCAACACCTTTCCACCACGATGGCCACGATCCTTGTCGCCACTGTCAGTTTGCGATCAGCTGCTATTGTTTTCTATGACAGCAGCGGGGCTGGCGGCTGTGGCGGCGACGACAGGGTCCGCGGCGTTGCCCGCTGCAGATGTGTACTATCTGTCGAAGCCGAGCGCCGTTTCCAATGACGGATCTGGCGGCATGATCAGTGATCAGGCGCCGATAAGGCGCGTGATCTACGGCTGATCCGGTCGTGCTCGGAAGAAGCACAATGAGCGAACGGGGAACCACCAATATATATATATACTATATGCCCAGCCAACAATGGCGCCAACTAAGACTGACAACAACAGCAGCGGCGGCGGCGACGGCAGCAACAACAACAACAACAGTAATAACAACAACAATAGCAACAACAGTAACAATACCAACAACAATAGCAACAACAGTAACAATCACAACAACAACAGTAACAACAACAATAACACCAATAACAACAACAATAACATCACCAACAACAACACCAATAACAACAACAACAATAACATCACCAACAACAACAACAACAACAACAACAACAGCAACAACAATAACAACAACAACAACAACAACAACAACAACAACAACAACAACAACAACAACAACAGTAACAATAACAACAACAATGGATCGACAAACACGACGAATACGTGCATACCGGATCGACACATAACATCAGCCCGAGCCACAGCCAGTTGACGGCGGGCAACTGCTAAAGACGCGCGGTATCAAATGAATATGACGCGGCCAGCCGTGCGCGCGCCCGGTAAGATGCCGCCGATAATGATGGTGAGGTGAGGTGAGGTGAGTCGGCACCCATAATCTTATAATGACGACGACGACGACGACTATGATGATGGGGGATGATGATGATGATGATGATGGGGTGATGATGATGATGATGGGGTGATGATGATGATGGGGTGATGAGGTGATGGGTGGCGGTGCTCCCGTGACAGTGATCACAGCGCTGCGATGCCCTTTGACGGGTGCTGGCTGACAGCCCCCAGTACGTACCCTGTCTGTCGTACTAATGGCACAGCGCGCGGCTCACGTCTGATCCAGTCGACATCCAGAAAATGTTGTTGCCTTCCGATGTTTCTCCCCCCCCCCCCCCTAGAACCACCGCTGATCTGTGCTCACATGCCTTTCGTAATTCGTAATCATTAATCATTCTAGCACGCGGTTGTCGAACGTGTAGTAGTAGTAGTAGTAGTAGTAGTAGTAGTAGTGGTAGCAGTAATAGTAGTTAAGTTGTAGTAAGCAGAGTAGTATAGTAGTTGTTCATTTGTAACAAGCAGCAGCAGAAGAAGAAGGACATCAACAACCGCAACAGTCAAAGTGCGATTGTACTTTAACGACACGTATTCTTGTCTCCGAAGCCGACACAGGGAGATGTACGCTCGCTTGTGTGTCAATCGTGGTGGGTGCGATGTTCAGCAGACGACCAGTAAGTAGCTCACTGCCTATACGCTGCACTGAATATACGGCGAAGTACGATATGAACGGCAGTTCTACGGTGGATCGTGGAAAAAGGCGGCCTACAAGACTAGGACCAACTGCACCAGTGACGACAACAGCATACAAGATAATGAAGATGTCTTCTTAGTCACGAAAATCGTCATATATATAAATATATATATATATATATTTTGTAAAATTTAAATTATATATATTCCATGTTGCCCGGCGTACTATTTAGCGGTATTTGCTTTATCTGGAGTGAGAAGCGAGCTATTTAGTTTAGTTTGCAATTAAAATGTTTGTCATTTTCTCCCACTGCATTTTTTTGTAATATTGTATAATCGTTTTATCAAAATTTAAGTTTTCTACGATTATGTTCATTGTCATAAGGTTCATTCAATATGCCATTACATTGCTAATGGTATAAACGCTTTCTTTGACCTAGCACCAATAGATCTAGCACTATTTTAAAATGAATGAATGTTAGGCGATGGTTCTTTTCACTTTTCAGCCCGCTACGGTTACATTTTTACAAGTTCCAGGCAAAGTCCGTTTATTCTATTCGTTGGCGGTCTTCGGCCGTATAGGCGCCTCTCCCCGCAAAAAACGGAGTACTTTTTTTCCGGTAATGAATATCAGTTAACTTTCTCGGGATTGCATGGTTGTTTTGCTCAGATAAGCAGGTAAGCTTTTAACCGTTTAGTATTATCAGTTCGTCGGCGTAGAAAGCATAAGGCACATTGATTTATGAATTATTTCGTGAGTGGGCCTGTGCTGACAGAGCGGTACTTGGAAATGAACCACCCCTCGGCTTCTTTAAAAATACGTATGGGTGATTGATTGCTTCAGTGTTTATGGCTGTTTTGCGAACCAAGACAAGTTGCATCCACTGTTGCGAAGGGCAGCCGTACGCGGGGGCGATTCTCTTACCAGGAGACCTGCCTCATGTGGTAGTACTCTCATCTCATTAAGCCCGTTAGACTAAGACAGCAGACATTCCAACTGGAACTCGCCCAGACTGGCTACATCCAGATTGGCGTTAACGAGTCGGTCCGGAGTCAGTGGGCAGTCGTCACCTATTCGTACAATGATTGGCCTTGACGGTCCTCGAATAGACAGACCACAACAATATGATAATAGGACGTTTGTTACGACATAATCTATATCGTATGCCTTGCCTCCAATGGCCAATCGACCTAATCGAAAGGTTACTATAGGGAGTTTTCACACGTCTAACCAACTTCTCTGTCTGCGAGGAAGATGCACCCAGCACGCATATTTCGCGCGCGTCGTCACGAGAAGTCACGCTGGAAGGAGAGTCATAGCCACTCCCGCTACAAATATGCGTCTCCTAATATTTTTCCTTATTATATGTCTTAAAGTGTTATGTATGATTACTGATGAAAACGACCTCGGCGTATGGTTGAATAATCACGGCAAATGTTTTTGTTCACTGGCCTTCTTCTCCAACCTGCAGCGCTTAGCATATTGATCTCTTTCTCTCTCTGGGCGTTTATGATCTCTTGTGTTTTGCACTAGGTTTACAGCTTGCTGTAGTGCGTGCGAATTGGCTTAGCGCTTGAGCAACCGTGTTTTGACCAGTTCTACGGGTAAGCAGCGTTCTAGTACTTAGTATTTACTGTGACTCCTAAAGACTAATTCGTTTGAGCTCAGGTCGCGGACGATCGTATGCACTTTTCAGGCAGATGACCTGTTGACCTGTGTGGACCACAGTGTCTACACAACTAGAACCACAGCATATATAAATATATATATATATACACATATATATATATATATATATATATATATATATATATATATATATATAATCAAAATTTATTAAAATGACATTTAAGTGTTACAGCGTATATATATATATATACATATATATATATATATATATATATATATAGGGTCAATGCAGTTGTTTTCAATAGTTAGACATAACTGTTCCAGTTCTGTTTTAAAAGTCGTTTACCTCGTTTCGCGCTTTGTCAAGTCACAGTTATCTCTAATAATCTCATGCCATGGTGTATGGCTGCATTTGTGCAGAACGTTGCCTTCGATTGTGTTGGAGAGTTTAGATTAAATCTCGTTCAGACGGGTTGTAAATGCAAATCAAGTAATTGTTTGAGCATGATAGCACTAGGAGTCTTGCTGGTGCATACATAGACTGTATGTGTTCTGTCGTTTAGACCCTTTTTTTACAAAGGAGATATATAGTACGTATATTTTCTGTTATAAAGGCTTCATCTAGTAATACTACGCCGTAGTCGCTACACTCATCTTTCCTAGCTGCTGTACAGAATACGTTGAGCATCTGTACATACGAAGGCGACATTTAGAAACACTTAAAACCGCATCTGTGTGACGTATACTTCCAAACGATTCGTTTCCAGCATTGGCTCATCTGCTGACATGCATTTTGTGGCTATCGTCATCATTTGTCCCATTATGCTTGATGTTAGTGCTCGGGGGCCTTTCCAAATATTCTGCATAATTTCAATTGACCTCTATCTGATCTCCAATATGTATATTCCTCCCGGCCACACAGAGAAAATCAAGTAGTGAAGTTCATCAGCAGCTACTGGCATAAGCTAGCTGTTGTCAAGATTGCTGATTCGTGTCAGCAATCTTGATTACTTTTACTGCCGCAGTCGCGCTAATGGTTTTGGCTTTTACGAGATCGTTTACAACATTGGTAGATGTAATGCGTTTGGAGTGTACAGAGGATTCGCCGCTCAAAGTATTATCTTCAATCTTTAAAAAACTGCCCTTTTCGTTTGTCACAGAAAATGTGTTTGACTGCACGGAGGTTAGCCTTCCTATGCAAATCACGCGTGGTATCAAAATAATGTGGCATGCGATCTCACAAGGTTGGCACGACTATAGTCTAATAAATCTACTGCAAACTTTTTCAGTTCAGTATTATATGTTCAGTATACACGCTAAGCTCGACAACCGTATCGCTAAACAATGATACAACGTTGACACTATAAGAGCGTTACAAAAATTTTAAATAGAACTTACAACCTCAAACAATGGGACTCTTAAGTATTAGGTTATCTAATACAGACGATGCCTGCACTATTTCATCAACACGCTCTCGAACGTTAGGATCATTGGATGCGATTGCACCAAGTTCACAAATCACGACAATCTCGAAAATAGCTTGTTTAATTAACTGTCTTAAGTTATGCGGAAGCGATGTTGCTGGCTGCAACACTAGCCCTCTTCTGTTCACGAATGCTTATAGATCGGACACAGAGGTGCAGAGTCTGAGGATGAAAGAGATCTACTCTGAGGAATTTTCCGCTCGAAGGGGGGAGTTTACTCGATTTGCAAATTCCACGCACACCAGTTAAACTGTAACAGGTGTATTGCGCGTTCATGCTCGTGGCCTCTGCCAAAAAGAATCTATATATAAAAAATATATATAAATATATTTGATGCCTATACCTATACATATCATTTTAGTAGTCATCATCATAGTATAAAATGTTATTGCCATTGATTAGCGCATTGCATATTACGGTTGCAGACAAAGATGGTTATGCTATAACTAGCAGACGAAGTTTGTTCTAATTGTTCTTTAAAAAAAATATAAGAATATCCATATATTGGCGACACAGTGCTCAGCAAAACCGAGCATTTCACTATTTTGATGAAGTTCATAAAGAGAGCCCTGTCAAACGTCACACTATGACGTGAAACGCTTGCTGTTGCAAACACACCTCACGCAAACTAAAGCGTAACAGTAAGCCACAAAAATAAAGTCAGCGTTATTTGTATTCTTCAAGCATATCTTTCCACATGACTTGACAATGATTCTTTCAAGTCTATGCAAAGGTTTTAGGTATTTTGTTTTAATACAAAGGTTTATGTATTGTGTGCGCAATTTGATCCTGTTTGGATCTGTCTTATTGAGGTTTGCCCAAAATAACAATTTAGAACTAAACGACAAATTCAACGACAAAATGATTGATGTGAAATAAACTGATTTATATATATATATATATATATATATATCTATATATATATATATATATATATATATATATATATATATATATATATATATCTTATAAGAAATTGCAATAACTGTTATATATCTTAATGAAATTGCACTACCTGCAGTAAAAACTGGCGGAAAGCCCTTCTTATAGATCCACCTTGGCGCCATGTGAGCACATTACTGATACGTTTCCTAGGCGCGATAGCTTAGGAGATTACTGAGAAGGGGCTCTTCAAAGACATTTTCCGCTAATCCGCGTAGTAGGATCGTATTTTACTCCTTTAAATGAATTATCCACAGCCTAAGAGCTTAGGGAAATACTTTCGTTCGCCACCGAGCAAGCATAGGTATTTCCTCTGATAAGGTTTCGGCACCAGCGAAAAAAAATTTGATCAGTGCAGTAGCTTACTAAGGATAGGCTCTTCTCTATACCACACATATACGCATACTATAATATTCCTATTTGATACATATAAACTAATATTAAGCAGGATTTTGTAACAAGCTGAGTGAGCTTAGGATAGGCGGTGACTAAAAGAAGTAGGCACCTCAACATTAACTGGACAGTCTCCTTGACTTCACTCTGCGTGTAACGACGAGACTAAGTAGATATAGTGGCTTAAAGTTTTGCCGCAATACGTCGTGTGTTTGAGCCTGACGCGTCTTTTACATGCGTACAGAATCACCATTAGGAATTGCCGAATGAATTTGGTCATCAGGAGTAGTAACATTTACAGTACATCCAATATATATATAATCAACACGTAACCTATTAACGTTCAAATTGTCTTGCAAAAAAAGTCTTCTGATGACAAGCAATCTCATAGCTGAAAGTGTACATAAGTCGAGCTGCCAATAATTACGCTTGTAGATCAGAATTCACATGGTTTGCTTTGTAATGAATAGAAATGCGACTAGCATTGTCGGTTAGAAAATGCTTTTGCAACGTTGGTTTATTTCGACAGCAACTTACTTAGTTCTTTGTGACGGTTAGAGTAGCTGTAAATGTTACTGTCATCTCGGTTGGCTGGATTGTAATCCCTCATATTATCATCTCATAGGATGGGTCACCTGCGCAGCGAAAACACCCGCCGCACCGTTTCTGTGCACTTTAGTTGTTAGAACTCCACCTCCACGGGTGACGTTATCCAATGTACACCTGTCACAGAAACTGCCAGACAAGGGAACTGACTCAGTTTCATCTCTCAGCGTTGCGTATCCTTATGCCACATGCACTGTCCGTCGCCTGTACTTCATTGCTGCGAATATTTTTGTTCCCGATGATTAAAGTTCCTCTAGAAGTCGACTTTGTCAAGCGGCTCCACAACCTCCATAACAACCAAACTCACATCACTTCTGGAGCGCGCCTCATTTCTGTAGAAACACACACATACACACCAGCGGTATCAGCGGCCTGCAGCTGAGGTAAACAATCAATGAAAGCTCCCCACAATACTGCTAACTGCCGTAGTCGTCGTTAACTACTGCTGCTAATAATACTAGTACTACAACTAGGACTTAACTAGTTCTGCCATTGCTAGAATCGTGTTCTTACGTATGCACTCGCAACACGAATCTCGCACTCTGTGCAGCTGACCGACTCGCTAATGATCGGTCCGCGCAAGTCGGGAATTTTTGGAATGGAAATTGTCATAGGATCAGTTGTTGTTGTGTTGTTGTTGTTGTTGTTGTTGGGCCTGTTATTGTTACCCCGGCTGTCGGGCACAGCAGCAGTAGAATAGCAATGGTTTTCAAGCAACCATCGTTAGCGGAGAACGAGAGATGGAGATATGCGCAACAACCGTCACTCTCGTAGTATGAATCGTCATTGTAGTAATTGTATTAGTCGTAGTAGTTGTAGTAGTAATAGTATATGCAGAATGACAAAAGCTCCGTTGATTCACTGGAACGCCGTGCGAACGCCGGCGCGGATCACCGTGACGCATACACAAATACGTCGTTTAGAGGATTAAACGTAGACACGTAGATTGTCTACGTGGTCATCGGTGTTCAAGTGCCATCGTATAAATATGATGTTCACTCTGGGTAAAATAGTCGATAGTCATACGACGACGGCACATATCGGGAGAGGTCACGCTGTGCTAACTGCCTGTCTCCTTCTTAATCGACAACAACCTTGACCTGTCACCGGACAGGTCGCGGTTACATCGGAAAACGTGGCACGTTTGACGCGTGCCGCCTCTGAGCAACACTCTGACGATAAGCACTGATGTAGAATTGAGTTGTTGTGGCTTCAGTAGAAGTTGTCGTCGTTGTCGTAGTTTGCCTAGTTAGTTACCACCACCACGAGTGGCTTCAAAAAGAAGCACTCTGACAGGCGCACACACAACACTAACTTCCACCACGCGCGTGGTAAACTACACGTGGAGTCTACGTGAAGTCGATGATCATCTGAGACGGACTCTCGACTTACACGCAGACAAATGCCACTATTAGCAAACAGATCGCCAACACATACACACCCACACACATGGCGGATCTTCTGATGATGAGATCCATCTCGTGATCTCCTCGCTGTTCGAAGTTTCAAATCGATCGAATTTCAAATTCAAAGTTTCAAATCGCCAAACGGAAGTTGTTAACGCGGCGGAGAGCGCGTAGCGTGCCGCGACGACTTTGCCGTGACGTCCACGACGGCTACAACGACGAATACAGATATGCACACAGACACTCGGCATACGGCGACGAAGGTTGAGATTATCTGGGATCCTCTGGACTGCGGTACCCGACGTCGACACGCGACGCGATACCGCGCGTTCTGGAGAGCGTTCTGGAGCTATTTACTGGCTGTAAGTTGTGCTGTTATCGCGTTGTTGTTCTCGTCGTTGTCGTTCATAGGCAATAGCGTATTCGCGCGTGTGTATAATCATCCTTAGCCTTAAGCTGCGAAGCTGGTAAAGCCTGCGAGGAATGAAGTGGTCGTCGTCGGTGGATGGATCGCTTGTTGTTGTCGTTGTTGTTGTGTGTGGTTAGGCTAAGCTCATTCAGCGAATGGTGGCGGCGGCGACACCTTGACACTGACGGAACGCGAAGTAAGGAACTCTCTCTCTTTAGTTTCCCTCTCGCTTTCTCTCTGACACACTATCTATATATCTATTTATCGCTCCCTGTCTCTCTCTTTCTCTCACACACACACGCAGACTACCTTCTTCGCGCCTTCGCGCTCTCTGTCCTTCTCTGCTGTCCTGCGGGCGTGTTCTTTGTTTCTTGTGGTCGTTTTTCCTCTACTCTGCGCAGCGTTATGGCTGCGTACAGCTGACATCGACCATGATCGACCCGACGCAGTCTACAATGACGACGATGATGGTTACGATGATGATAATGATGATGACGATAATGGTGATGATGACGAGACAGAGGCGCACTTTAATCCATTGAGGTTGCAATTTCACTCCTATCTCTCTCTACTACTACTACGACTACGATGGCTGCTACTTGCTTCTAACTATCAACCGACAGGTGCAACCGACGAGCAGCTTCGTACTACTTCAGCTACGAACCGCACTAAGTATGAGTTCGCACTCGAACACTCGTAACAGAACAGAAAGGCGACAAGTACGAAACGAGGCTATTCATGCGTACTAAAGAGCCATCGTCGTCGTCGTCGTCCTTGCTGTTCTTGTCCTTATTGCTCCTGTTGTGTTGTTGTTATCCTTGTCCTTATTGCTGTTGTTCTTGTTGTTATCCTTGTCCTTATTGCTGTTGTTCTTGTTGTTGTTATCCTTGTCCTTATTGTTGTTGTTGTTGTTGCGGTTCTTATCGTCGTTGCCAGTCTACGCTGCTCTGGCTCTGACTGATCATGGCTTGTACTGGTGGTGGTGACGCGCTTCTACTGCTAGCGTGACGAACCTGACGACGCCGGTCTCTTCTCTGGGCCAGAGCGACTTCGTCGGCTTCTGCAGCAGCAGCAGCGGCAACAGCAACAGCAGCGGTTTGCTGGTGGCGTCGCTGGCAGCTTCTGCTTCGCTTGACGTCGCTGCCTGCTGTTGCCCTGACGGTGCCCAATCTGTATCTGGTGGTCTGGCTGACGGTGGTGCCAATCGTGGTTCCTCTGTCTGTCTGTCAGACTGTCTGTCCGTCCACGCGTCTGTATGTTTGTCTGTCTGTCCGGCCAGCTATCTGACCCCCTCTCTCTCTTTGCCGTCTCTCTCTCGCTCTCTCTCTCTCTCTCTCTCTCTCTCTCTCTCTTCGCGTCTCTCTCTCTCTCTCTGACTGTCTATGGACGCGCGTAAGTGCGCGGACGCACGAGTAAACGTGAGAGCGAATGGGACTGGCTTACCTGCTTGCTTGCTTGCTTGCCAGCCAACCTGCCAACGCGCCGGTTAGCCAGCGCGCCTGTCTACCTGTGGTCGTGAGCGAGAGTGGTGTCTGTCTGTATGTATGTATGTATGTATGTGGGCCTGTCGGCCTGTCATCTGACAGCACAACACCAACGTAAGCAACAACGACAACAGTAACAACAACAACAGCAACAATAGCAGCAGTTGTAGTAGCAACATCAACAATAGCAACCGCTGCAACAGCAGCAACAACAACAACAACAACAACAACAACAACAACAACAATAATAATAGCAGTAACAGCAACAAGAACATCAACGACATCATCATCAGTGGCGGCAACAATTACATCATAATCATCATCAACAGCAGCAGCAACGACAACAACAACAACAACAATACACTCATCATCAACAACAACAACAACATCAACATCTATCGGCCGCCGCACGCGGCGGCCCCTTGCTTCGTCTCTACTGCTGCTGAAGCAGCAGCAGAACAGCCATAATGGTGACGCTAGCGGCGATGGCTACGACGCGTACCACAGCAGCTTGCCGACGTCGTACCGGAAGCCAAGAACGATCACGACAACTGTTGTTGTTGTTGCTGTTGCTGTCATTGTACTGTTGTTGTTATTGTGTTTAGTTGTTGTTGTTGTTGTTGTTGCGATTGTTGCTGATGCTGTGGAGATGATGCCAACGTGTGCTATAGTCGATGGGGGGAGGAGGAGGAGAAGGCGGAGATCATGGAGTTAGTTGCTGCCGAAGTGCCACTAGCGGCAGCAACAGTAGTGGCAGGCGTCCAGCCGTCCACGGTAGAGGGTCATTCGCGAAGACTGCGCCGCCGTCGCTGAGGAAGCTGACGGCAACGCCCGATGATGCGCGCGTCCTTAGAGGAGATCTTGCTGATGATGATTGAGCACGGACACGGCAGCAGATACCACCGCCAACAACAACAACAACAACAACAACAGCAACAACAACAACAACAACGACAACAGCAGTAGCAATGAAGACGACGTCCACGACCAAAACCCACAAACACTACGGTGCTGGCCACGAACCACGGCAATCTTCAGTTTGGCGGTGGTGGTGGAGTATTCGACGTCGCTGTCATGTATAGCGTAGGCTTGTTGGCTTCGCTGTCCAATAGCTGGCAGTGGCTGAATCAATCGCCTGCTTCGACGCCTGCCGTTGTTTGTTAGTGTGTTGGTAGTCGAACGGCGATCGGCGATCCCTCGTCGTCGGTCGAACCCACCGACTCGATATCTATGTTAGCTTACGCTTGAAGAAATAGAATGCCGGCGACGCTAACGACAAAACGAAAACAAATATTTTGACCAAGACCATGATGGCCCCGAAGACCAGAACTCGATCGATGACGATAGGACAAACCTCAACAGCCGCAAACCCTTCCACGAGCTCCCGAAGTCGGTTTCTTTACCCTACCCTACCCTACCCAGTTGCCCACCCATCGACCCTACAGTTTCATCTGCTTTCGAACGCTAACGTAACCAACAACAATTTCTCTCGCTGAGGCCGGCAGGGTAGCAGCAGACGGAGAACGAGAATACGGCAACGAACTTGAGCGTCGACCAACGCCAAAGGCCGGCACGACTCTTCCCGGGGAACTTCAAACTGCTAAAGGCTCAGAGGTCGAAACGCTTGCGGGGTCAGTAAGATGGAAAGACTAAGAAGGAGCAGTAGCATCAATGATGGAAAACGAGCCCAACAGAAAAACAGCACACAAAGAAAGGGGGAGACAGGGAAAGGGGAGAAACAGAAAGTGAAGAAAGCGGCAGCTTCTTTGTTGCTGATGCTTCTCCTGCTGTTGGCACTTGGCCACAGGGGAGTTAACTACTACAAGCCGAAAGGACTAAAGTGAGCTGCGAGTAAACGCGCGCAGATTCACACGCAGAGGACCGACCGACAGACAGGTCGTTCATGCAGCCAAACGTACATAGATATAAGCACATACTCGTGCAGAAAAAGTACCAAGTGCAGAAGAAGTACTTCATCAACCTCTTGGGGTCTTTGTTGCTGCTGCTGCCCATCCGCCCTTTCCTCCTCTTCACAGGCGATGCAAACGAATGAATCGATCGATAGACCAATAGACAAACCTTCGTACGCGTAGATCGATGGATAGATAGATAGATACGTGAGCTCTTGAGAATGAAGTGCGCGCGAGCAGACTCTGTGTATTCTGCAGCACACTCGTGGCAGTGGGGGTCTTCTCACGCTCAAATATCATTCAGTTCATCTTCACATCTGACGCTGTGTTTGACGTTGCTTCCTGAAACCCACTCTCTCTCTCTCTCTCTCTCGCTATGCTGTCTTTACTCTATTCGACGATCAAACTGTTGCTTTCATAGTTTCACTGCGGCCCTTATTTTTGTTGACATGCCCGCCGTTGTTATTCTCGTTAGCATCGGCATTGTTGTGGTCGTTGTCTTTCGAACTCTTAAACTTCGATGCACCTAACTTAACCAGGCACGCCTATACACGCCGCGTCTATTCTGTTATTTGTGTATGCCACGTACAACAAATTGGCCGCAAGCCCGCCTGGGAGCGTGTGAAAATCCTCAGTAAATAGCGACATTCGTCACTATAGTATATATGTTTATATACACTAAAGTGCCATTATATTAAATGTACAAGTAGCAATATATATATATATATATATATAAGGAACAACTCAAGCGTGCCAGCTAGACTCTCTTAAGTATTTCGTATCATGTTTATTAAAACGGTTTGAGCTAGGGAAGTAGGCGGAGGGTGATAACCTCCCAGTGTTGGAGTCAAACGTCGACTATTGAAGCTGCACTGTATCTATCCTGTGCCTAGGGAACGCGGAAAACATCAAGCGCCGACCTTCGAGAGACAGCAATACGGCAGATTGTGGAAATACGCACAACGGTTATGGAGCAAGGCCGCGTGGTTCGTTTGGAACAGGTAATGACTATTGCAAAGCCCGGCGAGGAATTTTAAATGAATGAATCCAGTGGCAGTCAAGCAAAGCGGGAATAATCCAGTTTGGCGGAGGGAGTTAAAATGCGCCAATAGATGACTTCAGTAAAAAAGACTTTGCAAAAAATTTGTCAACATGAAGCATGACTGCAAACCTTGCATAATCGTACAAGCGGCACCAGACTCTCGAGGAGGCGTCCCGCAAGCGCTTCCCTTATTTCAAGGTATACTTCTCAATAGGGTTTTACACGTTTGAATATACTTGGGCCGAACCAACAGTTGAAGAGTATCCGTTATCTTACCGGAACCAATGTAGACCTTTTGTATTGCTAACATATTTTGGGTAAGGATAGAAGGTGTTAATAAGGGCTTTACAGAGAATGATATCCACTCAATCCTACATGAGTACTAGGTGGACAGAGTAAAACTGCAGTATTAAACGTCTCTCCGAAATAAATCAAAACTGACCGAACTTTACTCCGACTTAGTGGACTTCCTCCAGGGTCCATCGTATGCCAAGAAAACAAGGTTATCCTTTATGCCGGACACAAACTTGTCACAGACTGTGCGGGCTGCTCCACCCATGGTGGAGAGTTTCCAGAATAATCCTCACGGTAGGCTAATAAAAATAATAATAATAATAATAATAATAATAATAATAATAATAATAATAATAATAATATTTAGTTTTGTTAATCGGTGGTTAGTTTACATATTGCGCATACAGAGAAAACACACAGTTTAAGCGCGTTTTAATTATAAAATTGTATGTACATTGTCATCACGGTAAGTATTGAAACTTTACAAACATTTCGTTTATATTATTATGTTATATTTATCAGTTTTATTTATAACACCTCGGTCTATACTAAAAAAAATAAAAACACAGGTCGACATCTGCCAAAAAAAAGCTTAGCACGAGCTATGAACGACCTCTTGCGGTATTTTTCCCTACTCGAATACAAACCGTAGCGATTCGGTTCGTTAGTGTTTTTAAGATTTTAAACTTTTACCACTTAGGGATATTTACAGGGTAAAAATTGCCGCGCTTGCATTTAGGATGTATAGAAGAGTTATTCCAGATGATGCTGGTTTTTCTATAAGAGCTGCTATTTACACATTGTAAATATTTTTTTGATACGAGAACTTAAGCATTGTGAAATTGCGGTTCCGTGAATAAATCTCAAATTTGAAAATTGAAAATTTGAAATACTTGCTGCAGGGCGTTGCTGGGGCTGTATCCGATAGTGCAAACACTGAATTCAAAAGCACCCTCACAGAAAATAGTCAAGCGGGTTTAAATGCGGCGGACATTCTTTAGGCGTGGCATACAGGTGCGTGAACCTCAAGCCAACCCTCAGTTCGTCTGGCCTTATATGTGGGGGAGCTGAAACCGTCAACCTCTAAAATGATCTCTGGTTCACGGCATCAGATGACTTTATAATGTAAATTTATGAAAATGAATTTATATTTAATCAATATAGCAAAATATAATGAATAAAATAGAAGAACTCACAACGCTATACAATACATCATATAAGTCGAAACAACTCCCATGCTTGAGCGGGTTCCGCCTCATTTGGAAGTAGATCACCAGCCTCAATGTATAAGATAAGTATAGATAAGAATACTTAAGGCCATATATATATATATATATATTATTATATATATTAACCGGCGGTACCTAGTTCTATCATTGCGGCTTCAATGAGGGGTGAAACAAATATAATAAATATTAAAAGTGTTTTAAAAAATATTTATTTATTATTTAACATGCACAATTTCTTTTTTCCAATCAAGGTTAAGATTGCAGCCACGCAAGAAGCTATGCAGAGTATTGTTGTCATACAACGTACCGGCATGAATCAGAGGCCAAACCGATTAACATTTGTGTTAAAAGAACTCAAACGTGATTGCAAGAAGAGAAGGGTTTATATTCATAGGTGCCAGATATAATATATATATGTATTACTGACAGGGTGTTGCAGAATCCAGAATGTTTGTATAATAGAATATACAAATTGTAGAGCTCGTTAAAGCAATTATTTTTTCCAATACAACATGGTCTCTGAGAAGTCTTGTTTCGAGTGAGAGCGAAATTACTACAATTTGTGACACTAGTTGTTTTTGCCCGACATAGCAGAGAAAATTCTGCTTCTTCCGAAGGGCATACAAGGCCGGTCAGAAGATGCAACACGGTCGTTTAAAAGAGAATTCGTCAAAAATGAAGTTCTTTATTAGCTTTTACACCAAATACTTCAGAATCATAACCCTACGACCACCCACGTGTGCACACCCAAGCTAACATATTCAGCAAATGCGATTCATGACGATCATTTTGGTACCAAACTTATGGCAATGCGAGCTGTGGTTGCGGAGTGATTACGATTTTTCGGCGGGATGTCCAGATTAAGTGCATGAAAAATGACGCGCTGCGGCTGTCGCGCGACACGTCGGCGGTAGTGAACGTCGCCACACAGTCATTTTACATGCACTTAATCTGGACATCCCACCGAAAAATCGTAATTACTCCGCAACCACAGCTCGCATTGCCATAAGTTTGGTACCAAAATGATCGTCATGAAATGTGCATTTGCCTGAGTATGTTAGTTTAGAGCGCGTAAGGTAATGATTTTGAGGTATTGGGCGTAAACGCTAATAAAGAACTACATTTTTGGCGAATTCTCTTCTAAGCGAACATGGGGCGTTTTCTGACCGGCCTTGCATATTCTTCAGATGGAGCAGAATTTTATCACGAACACGAAGGTGTGCTTAGTTTCTGTCTAGGAGGACTGGTTGTCTCGCAACAGCACACTCCGAAACAAGACTTCTCAGAGACCATGTTCCATTGGAAAAAGTATTTGCTTTAACGAGCTCTACAATTCCCTACTTCTATTATAAAAAAATTCTGCAACACCCTGTATATATTACGAATAAATAAATAAATAATATATATATATATATATATATATATATATTAAAGTATTTAATAAAACCCAAACTGTGTTGAGATATCACTTGTATATATAGGCAACATAGAGTTCCCTAAACAAGTGTGTTTCCAGTTATTCTGACGGAACTCTACTACATCCTGCGCTAAAGGTTTTCAAGAAATTTACGAAAATGTCCTTACAGCGTGACACCCACGAGCGATCTTTCATTGTTTCATCAATTCATTTTGCAATTTTGTCTAGGTGAATGTGTTCACCTTCAGCCTGGAATAGCCCGAATAACGAGTTATCTTGGCATATAGTTAGAACACAACATAGATGTCGTTGTCACCGTAGTACATATCGGCACGTCTATGCATAAATGATTTACATATAAATATATTTATGTGCAAACTTTCACAAAGGCACTATAACAGCATGCTGTCCAGAATAACCCCTAGAGAATCGCCATGTATTGAAGGGGTTCAAGTGCCCCTGTAAGTAAGAGGCGTTCACCATCACATGGTTGTTTCTGTCAAAGACCAGCCATATAGAATGTCACGAATAGCCGTGCTCATGTAATGAGCCTCAGTATGCCAGAGCGCTCTATTGCGCTGTGTTAAAACTCAGTCAGCCTCTTGCGGGTGATTGCCTAGAGGCATGTAACCGGCTGGAGAAGGTACGCTCACAGAGCATCAGCCTGCAGGCCACGCTAACTAGGTTAGCCAACACTGGCGCGGCAAAACAAAGCTATGTATTTTTATTAGTTATACATTTTTATTTATTGAGAATAAAATAAATGTCCCTTTCTTCATATGAAACAAATTATTAATTTGTATAATAATAGCACCTGTAGTTATTAATAATGTATACACTTGTACACTCCGCTGTTTTGCGTTATTACTCATTTCGGTCTAAACCCGTTTGGTATCTTCGGGGGTCCCTCAAAGTGGCTGTGCATCTCTTATGTTATATGCAACGTTTGTATTAGTTTTCTCTCCGTCTGTATGTATATATGCATGTATATATATGTATATATATATATATATCTGAATTCTACCATAAACGCTACAAAAACCCACATTATGTACATATACACTACGAATATATATATATATATATATATATATATACTTCATTCATTTATTAATCACCTTTGTTAGGTATAGAGTCAAATATTATACATAAAACACGGTCAATGAGCCAGCCAGGCCAGTGATTCAACTCTGGAGATATATATATATATATATATATATATATATATATATCACAAGCAACAAGCCAGCTTTTTCTGCTTTGATCGATCTCCGCTCCGCTGCAATTGTTGTAAAGTCCACTGCTTCGAAAGAGGCAGCGACCTAGGTCTTGCTAGACAAATGGTTCCGAATCGCCAACGACTTCTGTCAGTTGCCAGTAAAAACTCACTAGGTACTGAGTTTCAGTTCGATCCCACATCACGATGTTATACATCTTTAGGACGCACACGAAATGTAAATGCGATGATTGCAATTACTCACCTGCTGGACCTGTTTCCTTATTTTGGTAAGCTTCTTAGTCACACGCAAGCGGCATATATAAAAAAAAAGTCATTTATTTTACGTATAAAACATAATGTACATATATATAGCTAGTATTAATGAATTGCTAATTATAACTCAGCGTATTCCGAACACTCTGTATGGATTCGGATGTGCAGACGCTGTTGCTAAATCTTCTGCCTGTTCATATATATATATATATATATATATATATATATATACATACATATATATATATATATATATATATATATATATATATATATATATATATATATACATACATACATACATATATATATATATATATATACATACATACATATAAACATATATATCTGTTTGTAAGAGAACGAGAGAGAGATGGGGGCGGGGGATAGAAAAAGCGCTTACGTTCAGCGTTTCTATTTCATTAAATACGCTGAAACACGCGCCTAGTAGCGAAACATGCGTGGAGACGTCGTTGGCGACACGTCGCGACCTCCTCGCGTGTGTCCATCCCCGTGTTCCATCTCGCTCGTCGTGAGGCTGAGACGGGATTTTTTTGGCCGCAGTGGACGTTTTTGGGGGGCGCGCTTGCTTGCGTTAGCTTCGCGTTCGTTGAGACGTATAACGGAGGAAGGCGGGGGGAGAAGGACGGGGGGAGGGAGAAGAGGAAGCAGACATGGCGCGCGGCGATGTCGATCGAAACGACCTCCTCGACACGAGATCACGATGTGGCGGCAATTTGTCGACTGTGCGATTTGCGATGCGACTGAATCCTGGAAGGACAGAGCGCGACGACCACCGTCAAGTTCGGCCCACTTCGGACCTCCTTCCCTCATCTCGGGACTCAACACGATGGCAAAGATGGTTGGTCTCCATCCCTCGACAGGTGCGGTTGCCGGGCGGGCTGGCTGGCTGGCGTTCTCGTTACTGCTGCTGCAGCTGCTGCTGTTGATGTTGTTGTTGCTGGTATTATTGTTGTTGCAGATGTTGTTGCTGATGTTGTTGTTGTTGTTGCTGATGTTGTTGTTGGTGTTGTTGCTGCTGATGCTGTTGCTGTTGCTATTGTTGTTGCTGATGTTGTTGCTCTTGCTATTGTTGTTGCTGATGTTGTTGCTCTTGCTATTGTTGTTGCTGATGTGTTGTTGATGTTGTTGCTATTGTTGTTGCTGATGTTGATGTTGTTGCTGCCGCTGGCGTTGCTTTTGTTGCCGCTGTTGTTACTGCAGACGACGTCTGACCGACGTCAATCGATTGAACGAACGCTCTGCGTGCCTCTCTACGCCCTCATATGTCGATGATGATGATGATGGTGTCGGTGATGCGGATGTTGGTGCTGAGGACGATGCCTCGGTCAGTCAGTCAGCGAAAGCTGGAGAATCGATGATACCTACCGGAAGAGGGGGCAGGAGCAAACGAAGATCTTAGACACACCTGATTGGCTCCGCCGCTCTGTTTCTGTTGCTGCTATCCGGCTGCCTGGTGGGTCGATCTGGGTGGTCGAATTTCTTTTTACCTACCTCTCGCCGCCTCTTCGTGCCTCGCCTCTGTAACGCCAATGGTTACAACACAGAATACCGCACACGCGGCTTGGCCCGAACGGCTGCTGCTGCTGTAGCAGCAGCAGCGGCGGCGGCGACGACCTCAGCAACAACAAGCAGCAGCAACAACAAATGGCAGCGACAGCAACAATACTACTAACAACAACAACAACAACTAACAGAAACCACAGCAGCAGACACAAGCAACAACAAAAACGGAGCCAGCAACAGTAGCGGCGGCAAGGTATTGACAACGACTACAACAACAACACCAACGACAACACAATAAGTATAACAATAAGATCCCAATGATACAAAACAACAACAATCACAACAACAAAAAAACAACAACAACAACAGCGATACAAAACAGCAACGACTTGACGGGCCAGACTTGGCTGACGAGAGAAGCTCATCTCTTTATCTTCTCGATAGTCAATGTTTGACCAATGGCACGGAAACGGGCATCATCGACGGTGACGAAGCTGACATCCAAGCTAAGGACAGACATTCCGATGCATCGAGTGGAGATCCTTGACTCGATGGGTTGCTTCGGATGTCACACGGAGCATTCAAGAGTGACACAGAAAATAGCCCGAAACGTTTGCTTTGTAACACGCCAACAACAACAACAACAACAGCAACGACAACAACAACAACAACAACAACAACAGCAACAACAACGACAACAACGACAACAACGACAACAACGACAACAACAACAACAACAACAACAACAACAACACACAACAACGACAACAACGACAACAACGACAACACAACGACAACAACGACAACAACGACAACAACGACAACAACTACAACAACAACAACAACACGACAACAACGACACACAAACAACAACAACCAACAACAGACAACAACGACAAACAACGACACAACGACAACAACGACAACACGACAACACGACAACAACAACAACAACGACAACAACGACAACAACGACAACAACAACAACGAAAACAACGACAAACAACAACAACAACAACAACCAACAACTAAACAAACAACAACAACAACAACAGACAACAACAACGAACAACAACGAACAACAACGACAACAACGACAACAACAACCAACAACAACAACAACAACCAACAACAACAAACACAACAACGACAACAACGACAACAACGACAACAACAACAACAACAACAACGACAACAACGACAACAACAACGACAACAACAACAACAACAACGACAACAACGACAACAACGACAACAACGACAACAACGACAACAACGACAACAACGACAACAACGACAACAACGACAACAACGACAACAACGACAACAACGACAACAACGACAACAACGACAACAACGACAACAACGACAACAACGACAACAACGACAACAACGACAACAACGACAACAACGACAACAACGACAACAACGACAACAATGACAACAACGACAACAACGACAACAACGACAACAACAACGACAACAACAACAACAACAACAACAACAACAACAACGACAACAACGACAACAACGACAACAACGACAACAACGACAACAACGACAACAACAACAACAACAACAGCAACAACAACAACAACAACAACAACAACAACAACGACAACAACGACAACAACAACAACAACAACAACAACAACAACGACAGCAACGACAGCAACGACAACAACAACGATACATAGATCTTGGGACAGCCGCTGTTGTTCTCGTTGCTGTTGTTGTTGTTGTTGCTGTTGTCCCAACATACTCTACGCTGCCTCAGCTCTTTCGATCGACTCTCGTGTATACTCTACATATGAGTGACAGCGTGGACGTTATGCTAGGCGATTTGTTTGTTTGTCTGTTTGATGAGACTGCATGTTTGGCCATCAAGCGAATGAAAATGTCACGGGTTTTCGCAACAGTCGTTTTATCGGCTGTTACTTCTGCTGCCGCTGCAATTTGGCAATTGTAGCGACAACAATCACGACAACAAGCGTTATTATGTGATGTTGCCATTGTTGTCGTGGCGTGGTTGTTGTTGTTGCTGCTGCCATTGTTGTTGTTGTTAGGTTATTATTGTTGTTGCCGTTGCCAAACAACACTGTGCATTCTGTTGCTTCTGACATTGGATTATAGTAACTCTGAACAGTAACAGGCGTCGACGACTTTCCTCCCACTCCATCTGCCGCGAAGTGTGCGCTTTTTCTCCGATGCTTTCGTCATCATCAGAGTCGTAAAGGAGTTGTCATCTGAGCGGGTAGAGGTGACCTTGACGGGGGGGGGGGGGGGGTGGAGGGAGGAAGAACATAGCAAACGCGTCAACCGGACTCAGCCGATTGTCCGTCAGTTGTGACATATTTGTAGCACAAAATGTCATTGAATTATTAAAACTGATAGCCGTGCTATACTTAGGTCATGTTTGGGGGGACTATGCGAACGTCACCCAGTGTAAGCCAGCACGCACCGTACTATGCCATACTCATCCGAGCAGCGACGCGACTTTCGTGGATTCGGATTACACCCCGCCACGAGTAAGTACGTAATCCTCGAACAGAGGATTACCGAGACACCGCGACGTCTAAGGCGTTCATATACCTGTCTCGCTGGTCTACAGGAACGTTCCTGCGTATAGGATGATCCGTGAGGAGGTCCTTTTACAGTCGAGGAGAAGATTGGTGTGGCCCAGAACAGCACAGCGAGTTAAGTGTAGTCTAAGCAGAACTAACAAATAGCAGCAGGAAACACACTGCCTAACGTTGTTACGATACTATTTGAGCAGTAGTAGGCTTTCGTATGGAGGTCTCGAGACATTCATGCAACCTACGAATATTAGATGAGTTATAGCATTTGGTTGGACATTGCTATTGGTTTTCCTCAGAGGCAGAGAGAAAGGGTTCCGGGCAAGAGAAATCACTCCGTCGAAGTAAGGTTGTCGACCAACTAATGCAGGAACTTTGGGCCGGCCCTTCGGCCGAGCCTCGCAAAGATGCCGTTAATCTGGCCATGCTTGGATTCATCTCGCCCGTGTTTTGTGCATGACAGGACATATATCAGACCGCCCTTTTGCTCTGCTTGCGTGATAAATGTGCGCGTTGCAGGTCTTGATTGCAATATACCGGTGAATATCAATGCTAAAGTTCATTGTCTTGTTGTCTGCGGCTATGCTAATATAGGCGGCAGAAATAGCTAATATAGTAGCTATTTGCTTGACTAGGCTACTACGGTCATCGCTTTAAGCAGACGTTTTTTAATGTATATATTAACTAGTGTGCGTAAAACATATCCCTACTTGTTTTTTTTTAAAAACATCGTTTACCGAGATGCTGTTATGAACCAACATTTCATTTATTCGAATTAATGCCACGTCGTCAAAACGCTCTCCCTTGAACGCAGATTTGAATTTATGGAATATGATCAAATCACCTGGGGCTAAATTTGGCAAATATGGGCGTGTCCGAGGACTGTAACCCCTTGTTAGGCCAAAAGCTGGCGAACAAGGACGCTTGTGTGGGCCAACGCATTATCGTGAAGAAGGCCCTGCTTGCCGGAACTATAAAACTCACGCTGAGTGCGAAGATTTCTTGCAAGCAGGGGTTTTACAACTGCCACATAGGGCGAATTTCCAATAAACAGATCAAGAAAAATGATGAGCATGATCGTCACCTTGTCTTTTGAGGCCCGCAGTTTTGTAGGACTGCAGTTAGACGCTCGCCACTCAGTCAGATGTTTCTTGTCCACGAATCATATTAAAAAGCGTAAATTATGCAAGATATTGTAAACTGCACTTGCAGCGAATGCAATATATTTCTAATACTTGTCTCGTTGCTGGTAAAGTAATACTTAAGTTTAATTTAACTACGATAATCGTTTTCTAAGCGAAAACCATTTGAAATTTAATTAATTTCGACTAAGAAACTCAAGTGGGCCTAAAAAAATCCAGTCCTGGAACTTATTGAACTGACTGGGAATGTATCTTCAATTTTAAATGCATATTGCACGGACGTGTGGCGGTCAAGCTGTAGTTTTTTTTGCCGTGCGTAGGATCAATTCTTGCGAATAAGGAACTGGCTTCTCCTGGATTACTTCAGTTGGCACGTTGAGTTAGGCGTGTGCCTGTTTTTGACACACCTTAGTGTGAACACTTAACAGAAACACCTCAACGCCGTCTGAGGGTTACGACCGACACCTTCACCGAGAGAGTTGACGATGAGCCGTGAGTTCTTGGCGCGAGCCTCTGCTTGTTTTTATTTGTCTGATCGTAATACCTTCGGCAGGTCAGCTAGACACTTGTTGTGACAGCTGCACTCACCGCATACGCAGATTAAATCAGACGGGACAGAATCTCGTCTCGTGGCACTCACCTAGCAGCTTGACCACAGCTCACAGTGCGTATTCAGGCCAACATATTTGCAATTAATGCTTAATTATTACGGTTATCACTATTGGAATCATCATTTGACATTTGACAACAAAAATACGTTTATATATATATATATGTATATACATATATATATTTATACATATATATATATATATATACAACAATTCGTGTAACTGCAGTACTGCATAAGTCGCCGTTCGTACAGTAGAAACTAACCGGGAAACAAAGGAATGCACAAGGAATTACATGCATTCGATCGAGATCCGATTAGCAGCACGCATAGAGCTCAGCTACGATGGACGCGCAATGTGCCGTTTAATTGCCTACTGTTGTTCTCGGTGCGTGTGATCGTGATCATGGTCATATTGAAACAATGTGTCGTCGTCATCATTATCATGATAAATATACTACGTTTCTTGCATGCGGAACGTTTCCGACGTGATTATTGCCGTTCATGTGCGCCTCTAATGTTTTTGGTTGTTGTTGTTGTTGTTGTTGTTGTTGCTGTACCTGTGCTCGTCGTCATCTATGCGAAATCAATGTGAAGGCAGAAAGAAGCATGCTTGTTGTTGCCGGCTAGAGTTCAATGCACGCAAAGCAGCTGTAGTTGTGAATCTGCACTGAACATCAACTGGGTGCCGCATTCCACAATGCGGAGGAAGCTACAAGAGTCACAACCAGCAGCAATAACAATCCACAACAGCAGCAACAACAACAGAAACAACTACAACAACAACCACAGCTATAAAGATACCAACAACAACAACAGCAGCAGCAATAACAACACCGACAACAACAACGACAACAACCGCAGCAATAACAATGACAAAAACATGCAATGCAAACGAAACGTTCACATAACGTGAATAGCTGATATGGCAGGACCAATGGAACTAGAAGCGGCTAGGAATTCGTTGCTACCTATCCGTATGCCACCCTAGCGGCCTATATTCGCTGTGTGCTGCTGCTAGGTGAGGGACGAAGTGTAACAACGGCTTAGCTTATCGGTACCGTCGTTCGCCTTTCACGTAGAGGGACACGTGCGGGACAGTCGTTGGTAGGCGCAGGGTAAGCCTGTCGCTTCTGCCTGCTTATCATGTTGCGCTACTGGCAGTATATTCTTCTCTCTCGTCTCTCTCAGTATATATATATATATATATATATATACATACATATACTTTCCTATATCGTCCGCCATTGCGCTGTGTCGCCTCTTCTCCGTTTTATCAGGGTCTCATTCTCAATTTCTCCCTTCCGGCGCCTCGCTCTACTCCTTCCCCTATCTGCGTCTCCCTTCCGCTGGATTAGCGTTCGTCAAACAACCGTTCATGGAGCCAACGTTAACTCAGCGGCGACTGAGCAACAAATGCATCAATGAACATTCATATATGACCATGTCGACGAACTAGGCCACGGAGCGCCAGATCATTCTGACCATTTTGTCCCACGATCTAGTCTCAACGACTCCCTTTACGTATCTCTCTCGCTCTCACTCTGTTTTTACTTTCGGCTATTCGCTCGCGCACTTACGTAGAAATCCGAATCTCTACATACACCCGCGTATTTTTTTAGATTAACTTGCTCTCTCTCTCTATATATATATATATATATATATATATATAGAGCATGTTAATCTGTAAAAAAACGTGGGGGTATGTAAAGATTCGGATTTCTACGTAAGTGCGCGTGCGAGCGTATATATATATATATATATATATATGCTCGGTCTTTTAGGTACGACACTAGGATACGTAGTAGCACCGTAATATATATATGTATGTATATAAATATATATATATATATATATATAAATATAAATATACATATATATATATATATATATATATATATATATATATATATGTATGCATACATATATATACATATATATTGCGGTGCTACTCAGCTAGTCGAACCATTGTCAAATGGCCTTGTAGCCGGCCTCCGCAGCCCTTAGCAAACATCAATGTGAATCGATGGGAACAAATCCCTAGTTGGGTCCCGCCTTCTTTCTGCACTTGACAATAACAACCGCTCTC
This sequence comes from Dermanyssus gallinae, assembly GCA_003439945.1. Classification (NCBI taxonomy): domain Eukaryota; kingdom Metazoa; phylum Arthropoda; class Arachnida; order Mesostigmata; family Dermanyssidae; genus Dermanyssus; species Dermanyssus gallinae. The sequence goes on from QVRM01004003.1 coordinate 608,220, forward strand.
GTAATGCCTGCTCCTGCTGCTGCTAGTGTTTGTGTTTGTTGCTTTATATCTGTTTGCTGGAATTCGACGGCTGTTGCTCAGTATGCCATAGATTTGTGTGTATGTGAAAACAATAAAAGGAGCACTTGAAAAAAAAAAAAAAAATATTATTATTATTATTATTATTATTATTATTATTATTATTATTATTATTATTATATATATATATATATATATATATATAACGGCACACATATATAGAATCAGAATCTATATACGAGTATAATACAGACCCTAGGTGACTGGTATTATGAAGACAAGAGCGATGAATTACTATTGATAAGGCATCGTTCCGACAGGATCCTGCTGATCAAGGTATCCTGCGAACTACCGAAAAATATCACTATATAAGTGTCATATCCAAAATCCTAATATCACTCGACGCTCAACGAATCCTTCTTCACTGCCGGACCCAGATACAAGCACAATAGTTTGGCTTCCTTCCCCACCACAAGACTGGCCAGGAAAGAGATGAAGGAGGTTGGTGGAGGACCCAAATGACATACAGGTATGCAGTATTTACAGACTTTCGCCGATCCTAGGACTCGAAAGCACTTATCGCCCACTTTCGAGGCATTGAAAGAAGTCCAATTTCAACTTGATTCTCCACTGCCTACGCCTGAACGTGACATCCATAAAAAACGGAGACCACGACATTGACCGCATCGTCTGCCAATCGTCTGGGGCTAAATCAAGTAAACACAGCAAGTCTATTATATATAGTTCTCTACGTAGTCAACCTAGCTATGACCCTCCAGGCTGCGGACGCGATGCTCGCACTATATGCCGACGCTCTCATAAAAATGACAACCTCTGGGCGCTGCTTTGGGCAGCATATGCTCTAGACCGCGCAGTGGTGCGGCACGAACGGTTTGTCGGTAAACGCCGAAATGACCAAAAATGATGAGAACCTTGGAGGTAGACGAGCAACAAAGTAAGCTCGTAAGCTGTTTTTCTAAAGTTGAGTGTACACCTGACGCAAACCTAAATTAGTCGTATGTTTTACCAGGCAGATCGACGCAAATCATGTCCAAATTGGGGCCTTGTAGACGGCCTCCGCAGCCCTTAGCAAACATGAATGTGAATCGATGGGAACAAATCCCTAGTTTGTTGCTTTATATCTGTTTGCTGGAATTCGACGGCTGTTGCTCAGTATGCCATAGCGTGTGTATATTATTATTATTATTATTATTATTATTATTATTATTATTATTATTATTATTATTATTATTATTATTATTATTATTATTATTATCTGTATGATATATATATATAAACTCCTAAACAAAACGTTTTCCCGGCTTCCACCCATTGGCAAAAATGATTTTCTCACCGAGTTTGACCATACCCTAGCGTTTTGGCCACACAAATAGGAACACACTGTATATATATACGATATGTTACTAATTGATGCTGATCTTAAACTAGTCGACACAACTGCCGATGTGAAGATATCATGTATGGAAATAGAACTGATAGTGGGAGGTATTGTCTTAGACAAATGCCCTCTTATTTGAAATCGAGTAACTTGAAACAGCTTAATAGGAAAAATATGTTTCTTTATGAAACAAACACTTGGCTTGCCAGAAAGAATTAAGCCTCAATGGCGTACAGAGTTTTCAAAAGAAGGACATTCGTAAACAGTGCACGTATAGCTCTACTTGAAGCACAGGGCACGGGGAAGGTAATATCAACTTTGTGGGGAAAAGGCTTACACAAACGGTCCCGCGTTTACATAGTCGAGATAGATGAACTAATGACATGAAGGCAAAATAAGCGCTCGCTATTCACAGGGGCTACAGTCCACGGTGTTTTCTTTTGAGCACAAGTTATGCATGCTCAAGTACTGCACAGACATAAAAAAAAGTGTGTTTTTATTTACCTAATGGGACTAGGGGGGAAGAAAACCACTATGGCAGGGAAGGGAATTGGATTACCTAAGTAATTTACCAAGTGTATTGAGGTGGCAGTGAATACAAATGGGGATGCTTATTTAGAGAACAAAAGGGATAGTATTGAGTGTGTATGCAAGTTGTGTGGACAAGTGAGGATTAAACCAAGACCACTTTATGTCATCATGTGCTGAATCCAGCCTGCCTGCATCTTTACGGCAAGACAGCGCCAACATTTCCTTTTAGCCCCATCTAACCCAGCTGCAACATGATGCCCATGCGCTACGGAACGGTCGATAACGCATACGTATTATGCAGCACCGCTTCTTGTGACGGACCGCAAACGTTACAGATTTTGGATTTTCTTGACATTGTGGCTATTAAGCCAAGGCGGCCGGCAACCCAACTAGTACACCACCAGGTCAACTAGGGTAGGTTGACTAGGCCCGGAACGTCAACCAGACGATTCGGAATCAGTGCCTCACCTATCCGTTAAGCAGTAAGCCTTAACGGCCCTCAGGTATACCACGACACTATGCATTCGTTGCCATATAAGCTTTAGCGCATGTCATGCCTCCCATGACCACCTCCCGGGCTAGGGATTGTTACTATTGCGAGTCTCTCACACATCTGAACAACTTTCTATCTGCGCTAAAGGTACCCACAGTACGCACAGCTCGCGCACCGCAGGCAAACATGATACAGAAAGAGGGTCACAGTTAGTCCCGCAAGTGGTGGAATCGGATGCTCGAACGGACGGACGGACGGACGGACGAATGAATGAAGTAGGACACTCGAAGAAATTGCCGCGCTGGTATCGGCAACAGGCTGCAGGAAGCAGACAGGGGGCAAGAGGATGCAGGCAATATAGTAATAGTAGTAATAGGAGCACAAGTAGCTTCGGTGACGAATATTATTATTATTATTATTTAGCTCCGGTGATGGAAGCAGAGTCGTCGTGGTCGTCGTCGTCTTGGTAATGTCGAGGCCGAAACCGAACCACGATCGAATCCGCCACTTTGAATCCACCGCCAATCTGATGGTCCACGCCACTCCGCGCGCATCGAATGCGCCGACGTTGAAGCTATTGTACCCGAGATGTCTATATGGCACAATGGTACCGGCTGCCAGCCACATATGCATTGATCGGAGGGCGAGAGAGAGAGAGAGACAGAGAGGTAGAGAGAGAGAAAGATAGAGACAGAGAAACTATGACAACCATGACCGACAAATGGGCCACCATCAATTCCTATGGTATGGCTTAAGCGTGGATCCTGTGGTGGTAGCCGTCGCTGTGTTGGGTGGTTGTACTTGGTGGTGGAGCTCGGCACGGTGCTGGCGTCGTTTGTTTATCGATGGCGGAGGCCTGCCATTGTTCGTCGCTATTGCTGCTGCTGCTGCTATTGTTGTTGCTGGCGTTGTTGTTGTTGTTGTTGTCGCTGCTATTGTTGTTGATGTTATTAGTTTTGTTGTTATTGCTATTGTTGTTTTTGTTGTTGCTGTTGGTATTATTGTTGCTGTCATAGCTGCTATTGTCCTAGTTAGTGTTGCTGCTGCTGGTGTTGTTGTTGTTGTTGCTATTGTTGTTGATGTTATTAGTGCTGTTGTTATTGCTATTGTTGCTGTTGCTAATATTGTTGCTGACAGTAATATTGTTGCTATTGTCAGCACAGTTACTGTTGCCGCCTGTTGGCCGCCGCAGTGACAGTGGCGGTGTGGTCTATGGCGGGGCAGCGTTGTTGCCTCAGTTGTGTTGATACTTGCTGGCTCGCCGCAGGCTCGCCGGTCCGATGATCCTCTGTTATTGCTCCACGAGTTGAATGTCTACCGCCGCCGCCGCAGCTGCTGCTGTTGCTGCCACTTCTGCTGACTCGTTTGACGAACGCTAAATTCTGACCTCTACCTACCTACCTACCTACCTGTCACGGTTGCGTCGTCCGTCGTTACCGACGCTTCTAGATGACGTTAGTAGTGGAGGATGAAAAAGCAGGCTGATCGTCGTGAGCCCGTCACGATCCGTCGTCATTCTCGACGTCGCCAGTTTTGACCTCGTCGCCAGTCACGTACCGCGGCGCCAGTAGCTCTCATTCTATATTCTGAGAACCATACTTCTTACCGGATTATATATGTATATATATATATATATATATCTACCGTGACGTGATGGTATATATATAAATATATATATATATATATATATATATATATGGCACAATAATTCTATACTGGGGCGGTCATGAACTTCATAAAGAAGATATTTAAAGACAACTAGCGACTTAAGCAGTCCATAAAGAAAATCAACATGTGTGACCTCCTTTGCACCTAGTAATATTATATTAGTAATTAGACAATACATTAATAATGAGCCAGAAAATTGAGCGAGCAATTCAAGAATCCGTTGAGGTAAAACGCGATGATACCCCGCAAACGCTCTTATATATAACTGACGTTGCCACACTGAGTTAAGATCCGGCAGGTGTCAGTTCCGCTACCGGTCCCTGGTTCGATCCCTGTTGTTGATCAAATTTTCTTTGAGGGATCCTCATTGAGATTAGATGACTAACCATACCTGGCTGGTATGGTTAATCACACACACAAGCCACAAGGACTGTTAGGGAAACCCTAGATATCTTAACATGTCCATGCTGTGAAGATATACCTTAGGTTGAGTTCCAAGCCCGTAGGAGACGGACAATAGTCTAGAATTAAAAACAACCTCCTTAAAAAAATTAATTCTAGGTGTCAGTTCCGAGCACGTATTACATTTTGATAATATTGTGATTATAACAAAATGTAAACCCCACTCATAGCTTTCTCAACCAAAGCAGGAAACCATAACATAGCGCAAGCAAAACGAACTCATCATAAGAATTGGAACATTAAAGGCGTGAAGAAGACTAATTCAGTCTTGGATATAATTCAAGATTATCGATGATCTAGTACGGAACAGACAAGTGCCTTCGAGCAGGCAGTCAAAAACCAGCTGTAATGCTTTTCAGGTAATTATAAATAATATGGTATAGGTAAACATGTGTGTTATATATATATTTATATATATAATATCCATGAGGCGGTCCACAGTGTTGCCTGCAACCTTACCAGCGTGGCCTACGAGCAATTTTCATGTGACTGTACTGTGGAACAACTTAATGTTCGTCCGGTCTTTGTAGTGCTAATGGCAGAGAGAGCTAAAACAAACACGTGTTAAGAGAGAGAGAGAGCCGGATGAGAGTTAATATCTGCCTGCTCGTGATATGCCCACAGGCTCGGTATCTACTCACCGACGACGTTTCCCGCGCTGGGAATACGGGAAATGGCCCGTCGATTATTCCTGTGCGTTCAGCCTTTTCAGCACGTTACCACAGCTACCACAACTCGCGCTGTGCATGACTGGAGACGAGCCAATTGTGGCAACGCTACGAGCCCATCGCGCAAGGACCTGTCAACCCAGACTCATCTATCTATGGGAGTCCAATGGAATGTAAGCACCGCGGCCTTCCACGTTCAGATTGTGTATATATATATATATATATATATATATATATTTCGAGTCATATTGTCTATCAAGTTATAGTTCAGTGTGCTCCTTTACCTTGTGTGTCAGTATCGCCAATCATATGATATAGGTATTAACCTCTGTTTTTATTGTCTTATTTTTCTCTTTTTATCCCCAAACTCTTGTACCACTCTTCATAACGAGAACTTAAGCATGTGAATGTATGCAGTTCCGTAAATAAACTATGTTTATATATATATATATATATATATATATATATATATATATATATATATATGGTGTTCATTCGATGATACACGTCACTCTTTATGAGGTCAAATAGAGTAAGGCGTATATAATTAAACTAAAACGTGTGAGGCGTCTTCGCTGTAAATAGCATTCACAGGCGGCATCAATTCATCGATGACATTGCCCTCAACGACAAAGTGCAAGTGACTGTGTCGGCCGGTCGACCCACCGACCGACACGGCTGTGAGTCTGCTCAATTGAGCAGAACGCGAATACTGAGGCTATTTTTGGACTTTCTTGTTTCGCCCCCGCACCGAGTTCGTATGGTCATCGAACGGTAAATAACCTCGCGTGCATGGCCGCTTGCATTTGTATGAATGAGACACGCTTGCTCATCAAATAGCTTGGCACTACTAGGTACACAGTCACACGAACAACGAACTTCAACAGATACAAACAAATTCTCTCAGCAAGAACGCATTTCTATGCAAGGAAGGTAGTAGACGCAAAGAGGATGTCGCCGAATAAATGCCACGCAACTCTGAGCCCTGGGGGTGGAGGAATAGGAGGGGTTCCCGAAGTTTGCGATAAATCCCGTTTGACAAATCACGGCTATTGATGCAAATGCGTACCGCGTTTCCAAAACGTCCCATAAAAAAAAAATAATAAACAAGATTTTACTTGTCTTATGAGATGTCCTACGTAATGAAAATGCCAACAACTGTTGCTTGCTCTGCCCGCTGCAATAACCGACCCTGTGCGTCACTCACCCCTAACCTAACAACTATATGGCGGTTTATTCTACAAGCGTTTGTCTATTCGAAGCTTAGCATTGCTCTTGCAGAATGTTTCTTCTTTGGCTACAACTCTGGAGTGATTGCTGCGAGGGGATGTTTCTGCGGATTTTCTACCTGTGGCGCTTACACCAGTGTCCTGCAAACGTGAACTTCAGGAACATAAGCGCCTATTGCACATGAAACTACTACTACTACTACTACTGCTACTGTGGGGCCGTAAAGCACAAAGTTTCGTCAAACAAACCGAGTGCTAGGCAGGAAAAAATGCACCGAAGAGTGCAGACAAAAATAGGCGTAGGATGCCGCCTTGTGCGAAACCACTTGATTGCACCAAGGGCAGGTGGTTATCGACTGCGATGTCTGTGACAGGATTAGCCGCCTAGGCACAATCGGAATTCACTATACTCGTCCTTAGAATGTACCGTTATGTTCTATGAAAAGAACCAGTGTATACACAGGCGACGCTAGCTAACTATATACAGCTCTTCTTTGTGATACATTTTTACAAGGCCAGGCTCTGTCTGTATCTGCCGGCTACAATCATCCCAATCTCTATTGCTTAATAAAACCATTTTTTTCGCTAGCCAGCATTGGATGTCTTTTAGACAATGCAAATAGCTTTTTCACGAACACGCCAGTATGTCATATCGCTGGCATCAATTTCTCTATCAAACAACTAGAAGTCTCACAGTCGCACATTTTGTGAAACTATCTTTGATAGGCCACAACGATACAAAACAATTAACAAAATTCGCTTTCACTCCTAAATAAAGTCTTCCCGCCCTCCATTAGAAAAAAAACATTGTTTTAACAAGTTATACGACTCTTCGTATATGTGCTTGTCGTTAAAGTCAAAAGTCAAAGAGTCGTGAAATTCATAAAAAATATGGTTTTTTCAATGCATGGAGTAGAACGGGAATAACTTGGTTAGGAATAACACTGAAACTACCAATAGGTGTACTGCTAATGTAAATATTACATTTTATAAAATTCTAAAATAAAAACCTAAAAAGTTTAACAAAATAACATTTGTCGTTGTTCAATAGAAATGTTGAGCGTACCGAAGCGTTTGAAAACATATTCCTGGCAAAAAACATCCAGCGTTAGCTACCGAAAGGAACATCTAGAAAATCAAAATTCTGTAACGTTCTATTTTTAAGATGTCAAGTTCAGTGACCTAATAATTGACAAAAAATAATTGCAAACCGACTTCCCCGCGCCTATACTGATTTCACGAATAAAGGTGCGTTTAAGCAAAATTAACCAAGTTTCGATGTTTTTAAGAGCCATCTAGAAGAGACCACCAGTACATCCCGCCATGATGTAGTCGGAAAAATATTTGCTGCTGCTGCAATGGTTTGTGTCTGATGGCTGATCGTTGCTCCTTCGAACATCTATAATAATCATGTTTGCTTTTATTGCATTATTGCATATTGCATTATTCCTAAAGTGACGCGCAAGTGATGCGTTTGATAAAGTAGCATACAATTTTAGTTGCAAGTTTGCCCTCACTTCCTACAAGCCTACTGCTAAATCTTAGTTACCAGGTAATCACGAAATGAATGTATGTGCCAAGTTTACAAGTTAGTGCAGGCAAAGGCTCAAAGTGAGACATGGATTTCGAGTTTTGCGACCTTTTCTGAATACGACTATTCCTATTTGTCGCTTGATATTCATTAATAAACATATAAACGACTAAACCCGCAATGTATCTACTTTTTGCTAAACGCAAGAGATCATTTGAAGGGGTAGTGAGTGTGATTTCTTTTTTTAAGTAGCGTTTGATTACTCACCTTTATCAAACGTTTGGTATCGAACATATGTAGCGAAGCTGAATGCTAAGCAATCAGAACGATTGGTTCTTGGAGGCGTACGCTAGCATGCAAAACTGGTTTGACTGCCCGATTGAGCATCAACGCCAAATACGAATCTGAGCGGATTAATTCCAATATTCGTTGCCTGCATGCCGAACTATATTACTGTGTGATGACAATTTGTGATGACGACTATTTAGACCGTACAATGCTAGATCTGTAACCAAAAGCACGTAGACGCCGACGTGTCGACGGTGAGTTAGCATTTCGCGGATTTCGCTGTGACGAATACGAAGTATGCTCGTGACGAAGTAGCATGTGTATGTTGCGTGCGAAGCTTTCATTTGCTACGCATGCGATGTGTGCCGATAACGTTGCTATAGAAAATCCATGCACGGCCTAAGCGCAGGTGAGTGGAGGACTCGTTTACCGGAGAGCACTACGAAGGAGCACCAGCAGCCGTGGAACAAGCAATACTGCCCACAGTAAGAGCAGCAACAACGACGACAACAACAACAACAACACCAACAACAACAACAGCGATAACAACAGTAACACAGCAGCAACAACAACAACAGCCGCAGCAACAACAACAACAACAACAACAACAACAACAACAACAACAACAACAACAACAACACAACAACAACAACAACAACAACAACAACAACAACAACAACAACAACAACAACAACAACAACAACAACAACAACAACAACAACAACAACAACAACAACAACAACGACGACGACGACGACGACGACGACGACGACGACGACAACAACAGCAACTACAACGACAACAATACCGTCATATACAAAGGCAGTAATACGGGCAATAAGAGCATGACTGACTATGCGCGTTCCTCAGCGACGATAGCATCCCTCGATTGCGGTCATGGCTAATTGACGACAGGCAGTGCGTAGACATGGTAGTTTATCGTACATCAATCAAGTGAACGGCAAATTCCCCCCTCCCGATGTCCAAGAGGCACCGTGTGCGCACGCAACCCAGAAGCACAGCACACTTGGCAGCCGAAGTACTTGGCTAGTGATTGCCGCGGTAGGAATCAGTCGAAGCCTATAGTGAGTCTGGGTTCTCAAGACGAATGCTCTTCCATCATAGGATCAGTCCAAATGAGCCAAAATAATAATTAAAAAAAACACACAAAAAGGAGATACAGTTAGGGCCAGTGTCGACGTCTGTGCCAGAATTGCAGCCGTCAGCGCCTCCATAGTACTAGGTCCAGTTCCATTGTCCAAATCTGTCGCTTGCAAATCGCCTAGAATGGCGATTACTTTTACTAACGCATTAGTTATGGCTACTTGCCTTAAGCTGATACCTGAATACAGAAGAGTATCGTTGTCTCTTAGTGTCATGCTTACTCTGATATTTTATGATATATCTCTAAGTGGAACAGCCTTTCGGTGTGAATGATTAGCGCACGCGGGAAGTAATAAATATACTGAACGGTCGGTACTAGGTGATACTACGCTAAAATGGCGTCAACTTTTTTGTTAAATCTAATTTGTGAAATCCTGCCTTCGGGGACTTCGGCTTCTATGTTGTCGTGTGTTTCGGGAACTATCCACACAAGAACGAAGTTTCTTTTGCCGGCCGCTAAAGTGGCTTAATTGAGCACGATGCCGACAGCGCTAAGTAAATTTCTAAGCTATTACTAACAGTTGTTTTAGACAAAAATACTTAATGAGATGTTTTTGCGTATTTGATAGATAGCTGTAATTAGCAGAACAAAAGCAGTTCATCTGCGGCCAAAAGCAACTCGATCCGAGGGCAGTATATCTTAAACCAGCAGAATGCCATTCAACAGCCATCTGCAACGATATTGGCAATTTATACAACTTCACCTTAAGACTACCTTGCTTCTTTCACAAAATGAAACTAACAAACAAAGAGGTCAATACACCTAAATTGCTCCGTTTGGCACAGTTAGTTACATGGCTGGACCTCATTAGGTCCGACAAGCACATCCGGCTTAAGGATGAATTTGATTAACCGAAAACGGATGCAGTATTTAAATAAAATGCAAATGCTTCGCACCAATCTGAGTGTTGGCTGGCAAGAAACTACTATCTGAGTGTAAGTTGACTTTTTAAATCAATGCATTTAAAAGCCGAAATTTACCCCCCCCCCCCAAAAAAAAACAGATTTTGTAATACAACTATATAAGGCAATAGATTTTTTATATTATATTGAAAACGAAAAATCTGGTCAAAAATGTCTACTGCGCACTGCGTAATAAAAAACGATTTAGTTTTCTCAATCTAGCACTTGATCTGAGGTCTGGAACGACTTCCACAATACGTGCGCCAGAGCAAGCCTATTTTGACTGCAGCGTTATCTTTGTATATGGGAGATCAGTAACTTCAAAAGCATTGTTGACGAAATCATACATGGCTTTGTATTGCAATCTATATATAAACCATAAAAAATCATACTTGGCTTTGAATGTAATCCATATATATATATATATATATATATATATATGAAAAACGGAATAGAATGTTCACAAAAATATTGATTTTACAAGGTCCGTAAGGGGTCTCGGCAGATGCCGTCGGCGCTAAGAAAGAGTCCAAAGGAGTATATATTTTCAAGAGGGTGTATAGATTATCAAGACACAAAAGGAATTTAACACTTGACGAAATGTGAAAGTTTATGCTTAAAGCAAATATTGTGTACAGCAGAGAAGAGACGCAGCTCTCCTGAAGCGTCTTCATGTTCATAACAGCAAGTCGATGGTGTACCTTATCAAAGGCATTCTTCTGGGCGAAGTATATACAATGAAAGTCTTTGTTGACGTTTATGTACAAGGCCCAGTCATTTGTAATTTCTAACCGTTGCGTGCATGTTGAGTGTCGAGGCACAAATCCGTGTTGGAATGTGTCTCTGTAACTTTTGCCCTTAGCGCAGCACTAAATGTTGGCAACACTCTCTTGTTACTACAGACGAAATTTAGCGTAGCCGTTAAAGCGTACAACTCTATAGCAATCAGAGCGCAACAAAAATACACCGCCTCAATATATTGTGATATTGTTGTAGTTGTTGACTCACACTGCTACCTTCGTGCTTTTACTGAACGTGTTTTATTAGCCGCGCTAGCAGTACTCTGTAGAACGATCATTGTCCACCCTGCACAATTTCCTTCTTTTTCTTCTTCAATTCGTCAGGTAATTAATAATTGTTTTTATTTGATAAAACAACAGTCATGTTTGTGGTTTTACAAAGTAGATACTAAGCATCAGAGCAGAACACTTGAAGGGATCTCTCTCTCTCTATCTTAAAGAATCGAAGCATTTGGGTCAAAGTGCAATTTTTCTATGACTTTACCTGTGTGCTAATCATGTGTTTTATTCTGTTTTTCTTCTCAATGTGTTGGCGTCTTGAGCTCCACGAACAAACGGCCTAGCATTAAGCGTTACTGCTCGGCCGTTAAGTTTAAGTTAGGTGTAGTTTCCGCATACAAATCGCTAAAACAGGACATAAACATCTCGACCGGCGGTAACTCGTCGATTTGAACGTCTTAATTCCGTAAAATATCGCAGGGCCCGCATCTCGTCTACACGTAATCTGCATGTGCATGTCCTCTGCACACCCGTTGCACGTCGCCTGGTTTCTACGGTATCCTATGCAATAATCCCGTAGGCTATACGTATTTGATTAAACCACCAGACATACAACTCCATTGAGGAAGCTGTTTGAAAAGTGTCTGCGCAACAATATAGGACTAAACAGACATGTGCTCTCCTATACGTGCCGTGATCACTTTTGACAATTATTACCTATTGACTAAATTAATAGCATCTATCATAAAGAGGATGACTCGTCTAAGGACAATGCACATACAAGTATACGTAACTCAGACCGTCCCTTTTCACACTCATCATGAAATCTCGGTTCCAAGTGGTCGCTTGGTCTTACCTACACGCGCGACCAACTCATTACTACCAACCGAAGATCCTTTCAGAGGCCACCTAAAAATGAACTAAAATTCTAACAAACATTACGTGACATCCATGTGCAAATCTGCCTTTCCTGTTCTGTCTCTGGTTTGGTTTGAGCACTGGAGAGGAGCGATGGTGTAACACATACTCATGCAGTTTGATACCTGTAAGCGAGGTATATGCTCAAAGACACAAAGCCGGCTGTGCCGGGCGTCTTAGTGGTCGGTCTCAGCTCAACTCAGGCCGGTAGCCTTGACGGGAGCAAATTAGTACGCTATGAAAATACGCTTATTTTTATTTTATAATTTTATTTTTTATAATTTATAAAGAACCCCAACGAGTTCCGTTCCCTCGCACGCTCGAAACATTCGCAAAGCGCGCCGCATGGCGACGGGAACTATCGGCCATATCTGCAAAGGACTAAAACCAGTTACTGGCCAGCATAGTCAGAATTTTTCTCTGCCAAAGGTGAAAAGTATTGTTGAATATTCAACGTGGAAAGCTAGGTCAGCAGCTCCGGGTCACGCCTGAAGCACAAGCTATACATTGAGCTGTTGCTACGTCAGGGATTTTTGTCTCTGTGTGTTGAGCACCTAAATCAATGTGCTAGACACGTCTTCAATTAGATTAAAGGCGAACCAAACGCGAAGTTGGTAGTAGTTGTACCATTGTCTCTAGAAACTGGCCGCATTAGATCTAATTTACACTCGTTCCTCCGCCGAGATAGTGGGATCGAGTTTTCGCCAAAGCCGCAAGTCGATGTTTTCCTCGACGGAGCCTCGACGTAGTATCAATGTCGATACGACGTATGCTGATATTCGACCAGTTGGCCGACCGATGGATGAAGCCATCGTTATTTTTCTTCCCTCTACTCGTATTTAGTTTGGTTTCATTCTGCTTTTTTCTTCGGAGGCCAACAATCGCTAATTCTTGATTAGCAGCTATCGGGCGGCGGCCAGCGGCCCGCCTATATAATTAGCCCTGTCCGCGAGCGATTAGCGAGTCGACATCAATAGCGATCGGCATTTGCCTGCCTCCGACAAGCCTCGATGAGTGGAGCACCTCGTGTTCTCAACGTATCTTCTACACTTCACCGCATCAAGCATCAGAACCATACTTGGATGTGCTCGATAACTGCGCTCTCAGGAACGAACGTTGCGCTAGATAACAGGCAGAACGTAAAGCGTGGACCTTCCAATAAGCACAATACGTACAACTCGATAGCAAATAAGGTATATATATATATATATATATATATATATATATATATATATATATATATATATATATATATAGTTGCAAGAAAAGGAATTACTGTCCCTGATAATTGTTTTGCAGTGGCTTGGCCAAAGCTCGCAGAAAACTAACGAACATGGGCCGGACGCTGGAAAGACAACTACTAGTTAGTCCATGACAATGTGGGCTAAATAAAAATCTATTCACATTTAGAAGCAATACCAATGCAATTTAGACCGCGACTGTCTATCTTTTGATGTACATAGGAGAAAAGCCTAAAATAACCTGATACAAAATTGTACTTTGTTGTATTATAACTACACAAAATGATATTTCAATTTCAATTCAATTTTCAATTCAACCGCCTGTGCCCTATATATATATATATATATATATATATATATATATAAATATATAAAAAGGCACAGGCGGTATATCAATCTATGTACTCTTGTAATGTACTGAAAAGGTACGGAAAAGTGCACTTTCCAGCAAACAATCTTAGCGTATATAGTTTATGACATCTACTATAAATGCAGACGTAAAATAATCTAATGCTGTCCTGATGGCTATTAAAGAAATTACCCTAGTTCACACATGTTCATAGCGTTTATAACAAAATACGATTATTCAAATCACATAAGTATTATTATAAATCATGCCATCGATCTGCACTTCGGAATGGGTTCTACCTTCTTTGATAGAAGCAGAAAGCTTGGGAACAGGGACAATTTTTAGGGGGTCAAAAGTTAAACAATGCACTCGACCTTAGGTTCGTTCTCGGTAGTCGTCGACTCCACCGAAAGTCATATGCTTCGGGGTCGCCGCGGCGAATACTACTATGCTGCTTTCTGGTTCTCTGCTGTGACAATTAGTATTTTTACTTGCATTGAGAAAAAAAATTAAAGACATATGTTATGTATCCGCCTAAGTACGCATTTCTAGCAGCAGGCGTAACAATTCACGCGCGCATGTCCACCATCTCGAACGTACGATGCCTGTATCAAGGCGGTTGCTGTACGAGCGACCAATGAGCAGCTGCATATTTGCATTCCTGATGATCGCAGACTGCGCCTTCGACCTAGTGACCAGGCATTTTGGCAAGTTCTAGCCCATCCTCTTAATGTTTGTTACAGGACGTTGTAGAATGTAGTTTTTATTTTTTTAATAGGCCGGTTTGGGAAATGCATAATGCGCGTGCATCACTGGCAGCTGCCAGCAGTGACTAATGTGGAGCTCACAAATACACTAAGTTCCGGGTTGTTCCCCACCTCTTCAGGCTTAGAATTGCACGGCATTCCTTCCACAATAGCCCATCCACTGAGGGCGAGGAACCTCTCTCTCTCACACACGCAAACTGTTCTGTTTTGTGTTGTTTGTGTTGTCTGTTCTTTGTTGTGTTGTTGCTGTTGTTGTTATTGTTGTTATTGTTGTTGCTGCTGTTGCTGTTGTTGTTGTTGTTCATTGTTATTAATCACTAATCTACATTGTCGTTAGTCTTGTTTCGGAACTAAGCTTCTGCGTTCTTGGCAGAGTAGCCTGTTCTTTAGTGTTGTTTCGTCCTTCTTCTCCGTTGCTGTCGGCGCCGCTGTCCTCGTCGCGTTCTTCTTGAGCAGATGGCAACGCCCCGTCGATTTGCCACCACTGCTTGTTTCGGCGACGGTACCCCGCACAGCGTGCCAATCATGTGCCGGGGGGCGTTGGCGTCAAGGTCCCCATCAAGCGCAGTAGATCAACGAAGTCACCTCAAAACCCCTCCTTCCTTTCCTCCCGCCGATTCCTCTCCGCCTCTTTTTCTGTCTATACCCTTTTTGAGTGCCCGGGCTGGACCGGCATGTGGGTTGGTGTTAGTGTTTCGTTGATCTGTGTTGTCGTTGCTGCTGCTACTGCTGTTCTAGTTGTTGTTGTTGTTGTTCTAGTTGTTGTTGTTGTTGTTGTTGTTGTTGTTGTTGCTGCTACTGTTGTTTTTGTTGTGGCCATTGACCATGCTGTCTTTGTTGTGTTTTGTTGTCGTTCTTCTCGTTGTTGCCGATTATTGGTTCTTATTTATCCCACCATCACGCAGTGCCACAGCCAATGGGATCGTCGTCTGGCCTGGCCTGACCTGGCGTCATGCGTCCGCGTGAGGCGGGATAACAACCGCGCCATGACGACGAAGAACATGGCGCGACAGCGACTCTTCCTGATCACCGCTACCATCAACACCAGACGGTGATCACCAGCATGTCATCGTCGTCGATGTCGCCGCAGCCGCCGCCAAATGAGGCACCAGCCCCGCCATCATGATTGCTATCAGCCACACTGTGGTGATATCATCAACCACTCGTTTAGTTCGCTTCTGTGCAGTTGGCTTATCCCTTTATTAAAGGTCTCCGCCACCCCACACCCATCCCCCACTACTATTCTCGCTTTTTTCGTGTTGTTGCTGCCGTCAGCGTTGTTGCTCTTTGTTGTTGTTGTTGTTGTTGGGGCTGTCTGACGTGATGCCATAGAAACGTCTGTATCACCTATTTGGTACCAGTAAACTATGAGGCACAGCACAGAGCTGCTCAGAATCATCCAATGTCGTCGGCAACATTAACAATAACCCTCGGACGCTGAAACACTTTTGTTACACCACCTTTGCTACTTAATAACTGTGGACATCGTAGTTGTAGTCGTAATAGTAGTTATAGTAGCATGCTTATAGTGATTTGGCTGTATGTAGTCCCGCTCAATGACAGGAATGCGACATTCCCACACAAGGGCTGCCTGCCGCAAACCGACGATTACACGGACGACAATGATTGCTTAACGCCGTTGTACAATACGGCAATTGGACGAGCAACTTAAAATGGCTATAATAGTACCAATGAATTAGAGAGTTTGGAGACACTGCCATAATATATATATATATACAAAAACTGATACATTTTCCAAAGTGTTTTTCTCTTCGAAATATCGCCCGCCCACTGCAATGCAATTGTGCCATCTTATTTCCCACTCTTCAAAACATTTTTAAACACTGCTTTTGGAATCGAGTGGAGTTGCTCATGTTAAATTCTCTCTCTCTCTCTCTCACTCTTCCTTAGTCTAAAATATAAAAATCAAATGTTTCATATATAATCGAATATAGAAATTAAAAATTGTATCAAATAATCCGAAATCAGTAACGATCTGTGCGCCGGTGCGTTGTCGTGATGGAGGATTCAAATGTTGTTTGATCAGAATTCGCTCAACCCGCTTAAAAATTCGCGACAAACTCGTTCGCACAACATATTGAACGCTGCAAACACGTTAAGAAGAGATGAACACCCTTGCGCACACATGTAAACACAGAACTATTTCCTGCAACAACATATACATTGTCCTTCACTTGACGGGCACGCATAACTACAATTAATAGAAAATATATATGAAGAGCAGATTGACAAGAGAGAGAGAGAGAAATAGGTGCAAGAGAGATACGGCTAACTCGGGGTCTGGATAGTACGGCCCGTCCATAATGACCGCTGCCGCGACACACCACGAACGCGCAAGCCATGATGCCGGTCATGACGTCGATCAGAATGATGATGACGAAGATGATAATGGTGGTGATGATGATATTCAAAGATCGACGAGGAGGCTTCGACGCGGAGGAGGCGGACATGATTGATTCGGCGGTCTTTGTTCCCATGCGTCGTCCTCTTCAATATCGGCAACAACAACAACATAACGACAACAGCAACAACAACAACAACAACAATAAAAAAGTAGCAACAACAACAACAATAACAACAAAACGCCGGCGAAAAGAGCCCGTCGCCATCATTCATCCAAAACTGGTCCCTAAGACATGTCAAATGAACGCGAAAGTCAAGCGTGATACTCCACGATCCATCCGAGCTTGATCACGATACTGCCATTTCGATAACTGCCACAGGTGGTGGCGCTGCCAGCGTAGCGATGACGCTTCACGATGATAGCGCGGGCGACCACAGACTAGGACGCAATGCCTATGCCATTCCAACGCGCAATTCCCCCGTTCTCTGCCTTTCCTCTCATTACGTTCCGGGTTTGAATACACCGATTGATCTGCGCGTGCACGCTCATCGGTCCGGATCTCCCTGTCTGCCCTTTTTGCAGCCCCCCTGAGACCGCGCCCAAGAAAGCCCGGTTGTTGCGTACGAAGCCTAAGGCAGAATTGCCTGCCTCGTCGACAGCCGCGAGCTGTCGTTGATAATGAGCAGACAAAACTTTAGATGAGAACGACGAAGGGTAACAAGAAGAAAACGAAGAAGCTATTGTTTGAACAGCTATAGCTGAGCATATGCGTCTACTCATACAGAGTGTATATGCATCTATGTGTAGACATAAATACAGATATTACAGTCTTACGCACACATGCAGAAATGAGCACATCATGTTTCTGGTACGGGATCTGACACGTGCCCACAATAGTTTAAAATAAATGGAAAGCCTAACTCTATTGGGTTCATTGTGTGCGGACTGACCTTAAGAAAAAAAGCTTATAATGCTACCATGAATATAGAGACTGTTCTGACAGCAACATCTCTTCATCAAGTTCAACCAGAGAAGGAGGAGGAGCAGAAGCCACCATAAATGCTTCACGCTTTTTACAAAGAAATGGCCCAACAAGAATGCTAGTCAAATTTAAACTCAAGAAGAAGAGTGCTAGCTGCGAAATACGTTTAATACGATGGCAAAAGACAACGTTTTTGACGAAGTACAAAGAAAGCTCCAGGACCTCTACCGATGGTGTGCCAGGACTACAGGGATCCTTTAATCTTCGCTTGGACAATCACGGATTAATAGCGGCCAATACCGGTATCCAGCAGGGAGATTCACAAGAGCTCTGCTTTGTCTTGGCATTTCTGATTTGGTGTCAAGTCTACAAAGTTAGGCGAGGTGTAACAATAGTTTAGAATGGAGCTAGGTAGAATGGCAAACATAGAATTAAAAAAATTGCTATGTCGGCACATGCGACGTTTAGAAACCAATTTAACCCCGGTCCTATAGAAGAGGACGTAATGGTACTTAAAGAGCTACTACTTTGTGTATATTGCTTTGGAAACACTGGGCCTTATAAGTGTCGGTACCCTAAAGTTTTTGAGGGACATCGCAAAACGTGCGTAGGACATTACGGGCGACCGACACGAGGCAATATGCCTGCGGGGGATAAAGTAGTATGAGAAAGAATTATGGAATTTGTAGTAAAGGGAAAGAATTATGGAAGCCATGGGCTGACACGAAGTTAACTAATAACAGTGAAAACGCTCATTCAGCAGAGTCGTACAAGAATTATTATTATTAATAGGACCACTTTGTAATGGCGTTCGGTCCCGAGTCATCTGGCGTTTAAGGAGAAGAATGCACCTAAACGGACAAACGTGCTTGGGAAGAAGCTTCTTGAGGTCACAGAAAAGCCAAAATCGACCGCGTTCCTCCGACAGAGAGTCTCGTTGGAACTACAGAGAGCCAATATGATGTTGAGTGGTCACAGACACTTAAGCAATAATAATAATATGAATAAAAACGAAATTGAAGATTTTATTTAAATAATATATTAGTAATTGTGATACAATAAAATAATAATAATAATATTATTATTATTATTATTATTATTATTATTATTATTATTATTATTATTATTATTATCATATTAATAATGAAGATCTGCGGCATCACGAGTTAATAACACTACTGGACAGGTCTACGACCAGCAAAATAAAGGTAACAAAAGGGTCGTCAAAGAGAGAAGGTGGAGAAAGACGGAGACAGCAAGAAAGAAGTGGCTCCGCCGGAGAGTAAGCAGGTGAGGGAGACATATAGCAAACGACGACAATAGAAACACAACGAGAAGTGGTAGGTCGCAAAAGAGATCGTCAGAAGTGTCATGCGAAATGGATCTGCCATAGGATTGGTACGCATTATCGGGCTCTGTGTCGCGCGGAAAACGATTTATTCCTCATATCTTCTGACAGTAGCAGCAGCAACAATAACAACAGCAACAACGAACACTGCACGAGCAACCGGCAAGTAAGAAGTCAGACAGGCGTAGCAATGGAAGAGCCACATGCAACATCAGCAAATGTCAGCAAGAACACACGTCAACAACGGCTGCGACAACAACAACAACGATAACAACAACAACAACGATAACAACAACAACAACGATAACAACAACGATAACAACAACAACAACAGCAACAACAACAATAGCAGCCACAACAACAACAGAAACAGACATCGACACAAAAACAAAACTTGGACGACGACATCAGGTACCACAAATAACAACAAGAATAACCACAGGCATCGACAACAACACCAACAACAAGCATCATCAATAACAATAACAACAACGTATGATAATAACAGGGGGCGGCTACAGAGAATGCCGAAGTAACTAGAGGCCCGACGATAATCAACTCATTGTCAGAGCGCTCGTGCAGAATCCCCTCTCACTCAAGTATTTCCAATTGCGCCTTCCTTTTCACGACTCTTTCTTCTTCAACTATATATATATATATATATATATATATATATATACACTCGAACTATCATCCGTCCGCTTTTCCGTTTACCAAAAACGTAGGAACGCGGCGAATACGATCGTATCCACCTATTTTCAAACGACAGCTTTATATATATGTGTATATATATATATATATATATATATATATATATATATCACCATCATTATCAACGCAGTCACGACAGTCTCCACATATCTTGGCCAGAGTATTCCTTTGTCCAAACAAATTGATTATCCTTAGTGATCACGCCCAATTGGATCGTGCTCTTATCACATAATTCATATAATACACATGAAGGAATTGTTGTGCTTGTCTGTGGTGTTGTTTACGAGGTTTTGATGTATGGAGTCATTTACTCGAGAATTAGCCGCGCGTAAAAAATGAAACGCAATATATATATACATATATATATATATATATATATATATATATATATATATATATATGTATATATATATATATATATATATATATATATATATATATATATATATATATATATATATTTACAGATGCAGTGTGCGATCCGATATTACAGCGCGGGAGAGACATTGCAAACCCATCTGCCTGCAATGTTCGGTAAGCTGCGCCTTACCGAGAAATCTATAGACGAGTATCTATTTATAGGAGGAAAACATTCAAATAAGCCATATATATTTCTACACTACTTTTGGCTATTTGTTTCTACACAAGCAGTGATGTAGCGTATCGTTATAACATGGCTGACTCTCCTGTCGGTAAGCAGTCACGTAAGCCTCCGTCCGTAAGTCTCGGTCGATGTACTTGATTCCGCCTGTTTCTGATGCATGGCAACGCCAGCATTCCGGAAGGCGACGAGATCCGGAAACGTCCCCGGGACCTACTTGCTTACCCCATCAGAGGTAATAGACTACTAGAAACTTCCGCTGATACCGGAACGTGGCATTCGAAAGCAGAGATCATTTTCTATTATGTATTCCTGCCTAAGCTGCGGACTCTCTTTCTGCCTGACCTTGCGCAGTCACCTGGTAGCGCTACCCATCAAGAGCGATCGTCGGAATTCTATTCTTCCCTTTCTTCCTAGCCTGCTGCAGATATTATATATTATTCATTACTTGTAAACATCGTGAATCATTTACAGACAAGTTGGATCGATTGTTTCATTTCGCACTATAATCCTGGCAAACTACCTGCCGAAGCTTATGTCCGCAGTATACGGCAGCCTCATTTTGAGCTTCTTTGCTTTTTAATCGACACTCATTGCAATCAGAAAATGCAGCCTCCTACTTTATTATCGCGTTTAGCAAGTATTCACACGGTCGCTTCTCACTCATGTCCACTGGCCGGGTAACGAATTGGTTTACAGGCCACGAGCTCCTTCGTGCAGGGGATATATATGATGGGCATTATGCATTTTCTGAAATTCGTAATGACGATGATGATGCACATGCACCAATGGCAGCCTCCAGTGACTCGTGTGGAACTCTTAAATCTATCAACAGGAGGCCTGTGACTTTTACTGAGGAGGTGCGTCAAGACTCGTCATCAGCTGAGAGGCCTAGCTCTTCAATTATCTTCCCTCCATCCTTCGCATTCTCTGGCACCTCGTCTCGACCTCGAGGCCTGCACAAGCCTTTACTTTAATGATGTTGGCGATTTGACAGCCAGAGATATTCTGAGACTCGACAATGCTTCGGCAATCTTAACTTCCCTATCTTAACTTGCTTCGGCTAGCATGTCAGGTGTTGTGCCACGAAGACGTTCATGGCATCAATTTCTATCAGGTTTGCCAAATGGTAAACCTCTATACGGAGCTCCGCCTAATCATATTTAACCAAAGTATTAAGTCGGCATAGAGTAAAAACAAATCCAGTTTTATTTTTAACGCAGTGGAAACGCAGTGAATGTAGCGACAATTTAAATGTATACAATCGTAATAGCCGTTCAAAACTGGTATATGTATATAAGTTAATGTGCTCATTTATATATAGTATATGTGTGTGTGTTTGTACTTCAAGTTCCCCTTCAAACTTCTCGCTGCTCTATCTAATAAGTGCTGTCATTGGGCTTCCTATTTTTTTTATAAAAACGATAAAAGTTACAGAGTTTATAACGAGTAGCTTGCTGCCAAACGCAAAGCATTTAAGTAGCAGTACGTATATGTATATATTCATATATGCAAAATTACTGTATAACCTTGATATGCTTTTAAGTGGCCCATCAGAAAACTGTTGGCAGTGTGGTTATATAAACACAACGATATAATTTAATTCAGCGCTTACTCAAATAACTTCGTTTTCGAACTTTGGTATTTTCAACTTTTAACTGTTGCATAAATTAGGTGTGTTTATCTCATTATCTCATAAAATGCAATATGCTCCGGTTTACGGCCGTTCGTAGGTACAATTTCTAACAGCCGCAAAAGTTTCGGTGTAGATGAGTTCACACGAGGCAGAGTTATTGTCGAAAGTCGCTTCCGCCAGTTTGTAGTCGGGGTTGATTTTTACCTGAAGCACATGTAGATTTTGAATTTGTCAATATATATATATATATATATATATATATATATATATATATATATACTCAAAGTAATCGTTTTTATTTATATAACTTCGCTATGTTAGCACTTTGAAGTGGACAACTGTCTCCGCGCGAACGTGTGATCACGAGTTCTCTAAGCCAGGGTTAGCCCAGTTCAACAATACGCCCCGAACAGACGCTGCATTTCCTGTCGAGCGACAGCCTCTGACGCGAGAATTCGGATGTTTTCGAGTTTCCCGTCGAAAGATTAAGGCTTCTACCTATACATAAATATATATATATACCTTTAAAACAAAATTACAATTTCACTGCTTGTCAAATTGTCACATATACACCTGGATACGTATGTATACGCCGACAATTTCATATCACTCATATCATTTGCGGCAGTCAAGTATTTTCCTTTTGCAGCATCAAAAAAGTTGCCCCTTTGCTAACTAATTGTTTAGTCACGTGCGTTGATATGTGCGTGTGTTAATAGAATGCGCTGTCGCGCCGAAAAATCGTACCTCTGGCGGTACGCAGCGCAATGCGTCGCAGTAATGTATCTCTATGCGGCAGATTTTAAGTGCCATGCAAACTGCCAGGTACAAAATATATATATATATATATATATATATAGACATGTGTACTCGTCATCTTGGCATGGCATAATAATTCTTATATTTACTGTACTTCACGTGACCTTAACCTAACTTTTAAATTGTTCATCCTTGAAACCTTGGCATTCGTTTTACTTCGTTAAGAAGTGTGGGGAGTAAAGTGCTATAAAGTAGATAAACATATATTAAAGTGCCAACAAAGTATGAATTTGAATAAGCTTTATTCAAGAACATGTTTAGTCTGTCGACATCAAGTTTTCTTGGCCACGCTTATAACTCTTAGCCTGCGGCGTTTTAATGTGGCTGCTAGAACGATTTAACCTTTATTAAAGCGTAGCTTGACGTAACGAAAATACTGACAATTGTATCGTTTTACCTTATATTTTTTGAGGATTTATGATGATGGCGGTAACAGGCATGATATCATAATAATGGCGAGGAAAGCACACTCAGAGAGGCACTCAAAAAAGACATTTTGACAACTGCCGCTTTGTACAATGCCGCCGAAGCAGCTACGGCCACAAGGGCAGGGCTGATGGCCGCCACCAAAATTAGGCGTGGCCCAACCTTTCACCCATCTCGTACTTGCATCGTACATTCTTGAATGACCAACCGACTTGGCAGAAAAGCTTCTACACCGTTTCACCTCTTTCGGCCGAGGCTGTCAAACAGTTCCATAGTCCCGGGGTCGAATGCCAAGTTTCTCTTCCTCTCGCTTCGTATATATATTATATATATATATATATATGTATATATATATATATATATATATATATATATATATATATATATATATATATCGCCTTTATTTCAATTTGCACTCTTTTTCGTTCTGTCGCGCTCTCAAAAACTGCTATTAGTCTAATTGTAATTGCTGCTAGACAGCCAGCCTGCCTAGGGCGCGACAATAACATTAGAGATAATGGGAGTCGTCTCGAAAACAAGCAGCTGTCAGACAGTAGACGCCGGCAGTGTACACACAGATAACAAAATCGCTGCAATTTCTACTTTTTTTGTACAGTGTATGTGTTGTTGTTATGTACTAGCTGTAATTGGCAGATGAAATACGGCGTGTGTTTATATATATATATATATATATATAAGGATGAGCAAGATGTGCTGTTAGACTAATCCTGAGCGACAACATACACCATCTAGAACATCGCAAAGAGAGCCAAGATATATGTGTATATCTTTGACTTCGTTTATATATATATATATATATATATATATATATATATATGTACGGGAACAAGCAAAAAACGCTGTTAGTCTAATCGTATGTGACAACGTACACCCTCTACAACATCGCTAGAAAAGCTAAGATATATGTGTTTATATTTCACTTTGTTCCCATATATATATATATATATATATATATATATATATATATATATATATATATATATATATATATATATATATATATGAGTTATAGATTATTAATGTGTACATCCGTAAAAAGCAATCTATTAGCCTGAATATAAGTATCACGAAGTTAACACCTTATAAGCAAATTAGCAAACAATGTGAGCTAAAACATCGGCATTAACAGGACTTAGCGGTGGCTTAGCGACAGCGATATTGACATGAAACAATGCGCTCAACGCATCGCACGAGAGGAAACTAATGTCAAGGTAACCAGGCTGGTTGGGCGTTGATAGCAAGCATACTACAATAGCTAAAATATGCATGTTAGAGAAAGCAACTTCATAGATCTTCTGGACCCGGCGGTTTAGCTAGAAAGAATCCGTATTCGGTGATCCCGGGACCAGCTGAAGCCGTACCGGGTATTGGGGCTGCGGTGACAACTGCCGCGTATTTTTTATATATTTTTCATCGCAAGGCGCTAATGCCCGAATGATGGTAGCACCATAACAGATGAGAGCTTAGGATGAAATTGACTTCAAACTGCACATGAACAAGAGGGGGGGGGGGGCGATTGTTTTAGAGTGTTTGCCATGAAACGTGGAAGAACTGGAATCAGTAATGCAAAATGATGCAGAAGATATCCTTAATCACACATCCGACATGTAATTTCTAGTAGAAACATTTGTAATACACTCAAGCAATATATCCGATGTTGGCGACTGCCGTGGTTCGACCAGAAGTGCCAAACTTGAAGAGAGAGAGAGACGTCCTCAACCACGATAATCTTCGATCGGAACGCTTATTAACAAGGCGTGCATTGGCGCGTAATCTTAGAAGCTCATCAAGGAAAAGCGCGATGAGCAGTATGATTTGTTAGTCTAACGACAATAGACTGACCATGAGACTGACGTCAATAAGACAGCAATCAGTCAGGTTGAGTGAGTTGGCGCATACGTCTAAGTATAATATTATATATAAGATTTCCGGCCCATAATATTAAAGTCAATGGAGGTAGAGTCGAGCTTGTGAACTACTTCACGTATCTAGGTGTGACAGTAACCCTAAACTACTGTTTATTCGAGAGACATAAGAAAACAGCATGTCTTGCGGACTTATTCAGACTGAACAATGTACCTATACTCGCTTATCGGCTACGCCCATTTGCAGAAAGACTCACACTAGAATATTTGAAAGAAGTGAGACAATTCATAAGGTCAAGAGTATGCTTCTAAAAAAAGCACTTCTAAGGAAACACATCGTCCACACTTGCACTAGAACTATGCCAGCAAGCGACTCTCATAGAGAAACAGGCTCAGAATAAGTATGAATTCAATAAGCCTCTTGCAGGGAGGACATAAATATGAGCGTTGCAATGGAAAGATGCTGTACTGAAACACAGCCATTTAAAAGCAACAGATGGAAATAGGAAATGCGTCGGAATACGCAAGGTGTCTGTAGGTTGACCTGGCACGGTTATTAACATTATATGTGCTTAAACGAATAATGTTCAAGATTCATTTTTGTTTTTGTTTTATAGATGGAGGTTTGTGTTTCTTAGTTGTGAGCGTTTGATGTTGGCCGTTATCATATACAAACCTCACCTTGCTGACCGTGCTCTATAACCATAGCTGTGGTGGATGCAATAGACTAACACAGTTTCGTGTAATTGTACTACCAACTCCTAGTGAATAAGCATTGACTAGCGTAAACATGACTAAACCTCTTGTCTCATGTGTTATGTGTGTAAATTAATCTTTCTTCGCCCCTATCTTTCCGTCTAAAGGACCCTTGAGACTGCACTGTTTTAATTATGTACCACGTGAAACCATACTTAATTGCGTAGCCTGTTGCGGTTGCAACAAGTGGCCTCGTTAGAACGCTGGAATTATGCGATATATTATTCTTAGTAGGCTGCTGCTTTGCAACCTGCTCTATTGCTCTCCAGTGTAACCACCGTAGTAAGGAAAATGCCTAAACTTGTCCCATGCCGCACAGAAGTATTTTTCCAAAAGGTTGGGCTAGAGGTGTTTAATTAAACCGCTGGTGTTATATATATATATATATATATATATATATATATAATCAGATTCAGAATGTACTTTATTCGCGAAACTGCATTTCAAATGCTTAGATGCTGGAAAAAGTGACATTTTATAAAATAGAGTGAATTTGCACAGTCACATGGTCATAGATATAAGTGTGCACACAGTAAACAGGTGATCCGGGTTCTCAGTAGGGCACAGCATTGAAATACACTCAACACAGCAAGATTGCCGATACGATTATATGGTGTGGCGTGTGCAGCTCATAAATCAATTAACACATTCTTACAGCTCTTCACTTTAACACTATATATATATATATATATATATATATATATATATATATATATATATACATTTTAAGGCTTTTTAATGTACCATGCACGATGGCTAAATAAGGACACATAGGCGATTTACTCGAGGCATAGCTAGCTTGAGCTGGATTTAACTCGGATATTGTAGACAGACTTGATACAGATATTTACACACATATTTCAACAACCAGGCGGCGTTCGTTTCGAGACCACGGGGGAAAGGTGGGCTGGGGGGGAGGGTGTTTGCATAGCCACAACATAGCTTGTGTGCTGCTGGCAGCAGCGGTCATAACGTACGAATGGCCGCATAATGAATTAGAATACTTCAAAGCCACGGAATGTCTGCTGGTAGGTATGGGGCACGACTACACGTGTTACCTACACCTACCTTGAACGTGTAGTTGCCGACAGGAACATCTGTCATGTCCACCCACTGGCAGTCGATATTGTGCAGGTACGTGTCGACACAGCCCACCGAGATGCCCTGGTCGCCATGATTGGCGCACGCGTACACCTGCCAACGACAGCCACCAACAACAATAACAACAACAATAATGACAGCAGCAACAACAACAACAACAACAACAACAGCAGCACCACCAACACAGCAACAACAACAACAATAACAACAGCATCAACAACAACAGCAGCGACAACAACAACAGCAGCGACAACAACAACAGCATCAACAATAACAACTGCAGCGACAACAACAGCATCAACAAAAACAGCAGCGACAACAACAACAGCATCAACAAAAACAGCAGCAGCAACAACAACAGCAACAACAACAACAACAACAACAGCAACAACAACATCATTAACAACAACAACAACAGCATCAACAACAACATCAACAACAACAGCAGCGACAACAACATCAACAACAACAGCAGCAACAACAACAGCATCAACAACAGCAGCAACAGCAACAACAACAACAACAGTTCAACAACAACAGCAACAACAACAACAACAACAACAACAACAACAATATTAACAACAACAACAACAACGACAACAACAACAACAACAAACATTGCATGAGCAACCGGCAGATAGGTAGATGGATAGGCGTAGCAATGATTGAAGAGTCAGCGCCGTGAAAACGAAGCAATCATCCCACAAGGCAATTCGTCATGATCTGCTCGCATCGGAGACGTTACGACATGACGCCGCCACCGTTGCTGCCGCCGTTGCTGCTGCTGCTGTGGGAGCCGCCATCCAACGAGACTGGCGGAAACAGGTAATAAGGCGCCACAGCAACAGCCGGGACACACAGCATCACGGTGCAGATCATAACAACAGCAACAACATGTGTTGAACACCACTAAAAAGAACACTCTCTATATTATCAACATCGACAACAAGAACGGCAATATGAATCTCTCTCTCTCTCTCTCTCTCTATATATATATATATATATATATATATGTATGGGAAGAAGCCGAATGAACAACCACAGCCGTTTGCAACAGCCAATCCGGTAGGCCGATCGCTTTTGTTAAAAGCGGCATCGGTATACTAGTGGCTGGGGGGTGTGGCAATTTGCCACTGG
The DNA here is from genome assembly GCA_003439945.1 of Dermanyssus gallinae. Classification (NCBI taxonomy): domain Eukaryota; kingdom Metazoa; phylum Arthropoda; class Arachnida; order Mesostigmata; family Dermanyssidae; genus Dermanyssus; species Dermanyssus gallinae. The sequence continues at coordinate 636,636 of QVRM01004003.1, forward strand.
GTGCTGGATGTGTGTGTGTGTGCGTGTTGTCACTGTTTCTAACATATTATTATTATTATTATTATTATTATTATTACTTGTCTTCTTCTTCTTCTTCTTCTTCTTCTTCTTCTTATTATTATTATTATTATTATTATTATTATTATTATTACTGTTATTAATATTCAGTTAGTACAGCTCTGAGGTTTGAACGTTTGAACAAGACTCATCATCTTCTGCTCGTTTCCTGTCTAGTCAGGCAACTATGATAGAAGCTGTAGAGAAAAAGTTTGTAGAGGGAACATTCCTTCTACAAACGGCCAAAGACATCATCTGCCTCAAAAGCATGGCCTCGCGTCGATCGTTCGGAACATCTTGTACTCGATTTTCGCTTCGTTTAGAATCTTCGCCGTTCCTATGCTGATGGGGCCGAGTATCTCGAATGTAACGGGTACAACGTGGTAGCTTTAGATATTGTTATTGTTTTTTTCAAATCCGCGCGTTCGGCGACCTCGTTCAGACTCAACTGCGCTGTAGCGTAAATAAAACAAGGCTGCCGTGCATGAAACTGTTACGTCCAATACAAGGCTTTGCCTGCATGACCACAGGGGAATGGAAGCCCCGTCAAGCTGTAGCTCATTACATCCAGCAAGACATTTCAGCTCGGGTGTGGAGGGTGGTATCTCGTTTAGAATCAAGCGTGTGAAATTTCTTCAGGCATTACAGGAGCACCCAGAACATCTAAGTTATCCTGAACTGCTCTAGATATCCAAGGAAGCGCTTCCACGATTGCTTGTAACGCTTGCGGTCGATCTTGACGCGACATTGTCGCCTAGGTCCCCGACCATAAAAAGGGCTCCGTTGGCTGGATACCAGATCAGAAATGCCAAAGTAAAATACATTTGGCCCCAATGAGTCTCCCTGTTAAATGCTAGTTTGCGACCTTAGGACAATGCATGTGTTCCAAGCGAGGATTGAAAAATATATTATTATTATTATTATTATTATTATTATTATTATTATAACTTGGTTTTGATCCAGCCATTTAGGGCTTAATTTTTAGTCATATTTTTAGAATTGCAACAACCATCCATGGAGAGTGATTTGGTGATCTTTTTTTCCCTCCCTGCAACTTCGTAGACGTTTTTGCAAGCTGTGTTGTTTGTTGCATCGGACTTCGTTTTGGGAGCAATGGGTGAGGGAAGATTGCAGAGTACAGTCTCACCATATGTATGTAAAACTTGCGTAGGAACTGGAACGATATATATATATGTCTGGCGGCATTGGCGTATGACTTCTGTTCTCTAACAAACTCAGAGCTGGCATCCTTTGTCGCTTTGATCAGCGATGGAATGTCATCTAAAACAGGAAGGCGCCCAGACACCTTTTCGCAGTGCTTTACTTGCTGCAGTCTTTATATTGGCACGCGTACATTTCGTGCCCGGGACAACCACATTTCCCGGAGGTAGGGTCCAATCGTCTTTGGTGCTTTATGGCTTTATGTCCATATTTGTTGTATCGTGAGTATTGCATCAGGGATCCTGTACATAATGTCACCTTAAAAACCTCGCAACAATGCGCACTTTGGCGATTGCTAAGCGATGCCTAGTGAGCTCTGCCTGAATTTCTCCATGCGTTTGTTGCGTTCCCTTTGTTATCTCGTGCGACAATGGCATATTTTTCTCGTTCAACTTTGTCGACGCGTTGATCTCGAACGCAATCTAAAATTACTTACTTCCTTGGTAAATCGAGAGTTAACTCCATTGATTTGGTCCCAGACTACCAACGGACCTGGGCAGTATTGTATACACACACCACATACGTGTACTTTATCCATCTTTTTTTTTGCTGTTACCGTCTGATCTGGATCTTTGAGGCGAATTGCCAATTTCCCCTGCGTTGTTATTCGCGCATTAGCTCCCGGACGAAAACCCGCTAAGCTCTACAGCTACCTAAAAAAAAACACTAAGGGGTCTTAGTACTTTGGAGTTATCTGGGCAGTGGAAGATTAGTTCCGGCAGAGCCGCCTTAGAGATAATCTCTCGTAGCCGCGGAAGCAATATCCTTAGCTACTTCCTTGGCGGCGACTTTCTCCGAACTCCACCTTCCGTTCTTACCGGCGGCGTGAGAAACGCAATCACCTGCCTCAGGCGGTTTATCATGGTTCTCACCGTTTCCACCTGTCGAGTCGTTGCCGGTTGCTTTCTCCGCCACCTTGCCTAGCCTGGTTTCCCGCTTAAAAAAGCGCATCTCCTTTATTATCATTAATATTTGTGCACGTAGTATATTTGCTGATGCATGTGCATAGTTGCTAGCCCGCATAACGGAGGACATCGCTTTCCAAATCCGTAATTGGTTAGCACTGGCGATGATACTTCGGACGTTCTAGCTACGAATGCTACCTAGTAAGCGGTTTAGTGCAGGTGATGTTGGCTTGGTGTCAAACCCCCCGCACCCAAGACGGCGGAGAATCCAGGTCTTTCCATTGCACGTCGTGGTTGGAAAGGTAATTTCTGCCACGTTTCTAAATTAAGAAAAATGGGTGAGCATGCGGTGGTTTGGTGTGCGGTCTATAGTTTTTTTTCTGTAGTTAACGTCTGCGTTCCGGACAATGCAAAGTACCAACGATTGGGCGGAACCTAGCTCGTAATCTAGCTTGGGAAGGCGGTTTGCCGTGATGAACAGCTGCTGCTGATTCATTCTACGAATATGTATATATAAAACAAATCCCAAGAAGTTGCTATTAAAAAAATCATTAATTAGCTAGATACTAAGCTGTACACAATCAGCGTTTTGCCAAATGACTCCTCTCCTAATTGTATGTACATTCTTTACGGTCCATCGTGCACATATAGCTTCTTTCAGCGCAATACCTCTCTCTTTCTAGCCCTGCGTTGGCCAAGAAACAGTTCGATTCGGCTCGTCCAGTGAAGACGCTAACAATGTACGACGTAGCGGGTTAGGCCGTCAGCAGTGCCACCAAAAATGTTTTAGGCGACATTCTATCCCAAGGCGATATCTATTGTGCGATAATCTACCCCGTGTAAGCAGCACTAATCAGACCGAACAGGTAAAACTAGGGCGAACTAAGAAGGCTAACACACTCATCGAAGGCTGTGTTCTGAGCCTGCGGGGCCGTCTAAGAGTGAGAGAGATTGTGCCCGCTCAAGTCTATATTACCTGGAACGGCTAGCAAAGCAGCTTGGCATGTCGAAAAAAATGCCAGCCTGAAGTTTGCTCCGCTCGAAGATTCGAAATGTGTGTAGGGCACGTGCATGTGCACGACCAGGCTTTATATGGAATGTGATTGCCTTCACACATGCAATACACGCGAGCCAGCATGCATATATGCACATTCACACACAAATACACACACGCGCGCGCCTCTATATTGTCGCCAGAAAATGAAACTTTTTACATCGAATATATTTAGCAGGCCCTCTATGATAGGCAGCGGCCATGTACATAACAATAAAGCGCCCAATCGGGGGCATGTCCTTTGAGCGATAAAAGGGTTCCCGGGGGAGGGGGGTGGGTCTCGGCCAATTTTAGGGATCGATCAGTGACCCAGCTTCAAGGCTGTCCAGCTCAGCTTGGTATGAGGTAGAGGGTTCTCCTTCCGATCGTGACACCGCGTTTCGTGTCCAGGTCAGTTGCGCCGTTACCACCGTTAGTACGTCTATGAAGCAATGTGAAAAACAGTTCGGTAGACGTTAAATCTTGGCTGAGAGTCACCCCCCGAAAACTTTTCCCTTAGTACACAGGCACGTTGGCATGGGCTCTTGTTCTTGGTGTCCCTACGCATCATAGCCGCTTCATTGACACTTCATGCGTTGAGGGCAAAAGTTTGCGGTTACCAAAGTTATCTATGCACTCTCTCCCTCTCTCGCTGTCATTTGCTCTCCTGCCGTCTAGTTAACTGATGCAGGTCGCGTCGCTCCGATAGCGTAAACGAGTAATAAAGACTTCTCTTTGGCACGCCGCTACGTTGCACCACAGCTTTTGTTTCATCTCTGACCCATTGGCTCTGGTTGAGTTGAAGCCCTCGCGTGGATATATTAGTTAGTGATGCTATAAAGCAAACATATATATATGTTTTGTGCGGTTCTTCGCCGCGTCAGATACATTTGTGGGGAGCTGGCGGTGAGCTCTGTACTACGCTCGAGCTGAGGTTGAGACGGATGCGTTCACTTGCACAACTGCCTAAGAATCTCTGGCCGCTATTATTCGAGGCATGCGGAACTAAATGACATCAATCAACAAACGTCGTAGGGAGCTACGTGAAGCCACCTGTTACCTTAGAACCAAGAGGGCATGACCTCAAAACAGGTTAGAAACCTGATAGAGTGTCCATACTACCCTGGGCACATGCTTAGCCTGAGACGCTATAGTGTATTTTGACTGCAGAGTGACGCAGCAGTCTTTTTGCCCTCTGATGGGTCGCGGAGCTTGCTTAAAAAAAAGGAAACGTAAATACTCTAATCTAGAGAATGGGTACCATTTCGTGGCAGTACCTTTGGAGACTCTCGGGTCGATGAGCTGTGGCACAGAACAACATTTCTTTCGTAAACTGGCAAGAAGAGTGGCAAGCTGTAACAGGCGATCTGCGCAAAGAAGAATATTTGTCTAGTACTATCGTCGATGGCTGTCTATAGCGGCAACGAGCTAAGCCAGAAGGCTTTCCCTTCTTAGCGCTAGTGTCTGCGACTAGTGGATAGGCATTGTGTTGACATAGGGATTAATCCTGACATTTATATTCGCAATAACAGCACGGCCTGCCCTGAGTTCACGTGACGGGTAATCTCAGCGCGGATATATCAAGATTAAATCCCCACATATTGAGGCCTTACTTTTGTATGTAAACAATGAGCAGCGTCCCTTTGATTGGATGTGCCTCCGAGTTAGGTCAGGCTCACCCTAACGCACAGCCCAAATAGAATCCAGTCGACAATTTCCGGCCCAATGCGATTCGTGACATCGAGGAAGGCACCAGGCAGGGAGTTCTTTTTCTGTATAAGCTTATTAATAGCTAAGCGTAGAGAAACCTAGGAGCCAATTTAGACTCAGATGAATCAGCTGGAAAACATTCATAGATGAATTAAAGCGCCAAAAAAAGTTCAGGATATTTCAGCTGGCAGCGGCTTGATGTGAGTGAAAACCTTGCTGAGTCACCACCAGAACTGGCATAGCATAGATCAGCAAAACCTGTATATGGCTGTCCGAGCGGCAGAGCCTTGTGTTATTGCTAAATCTAATGAATACAATATATATATATATATATATATATATATATATATATATATATATATATATATATATATTAGTGCTAAGGTGCTTCTCGCAAAAAATGTTGATCAGTAAAACCACAATCTAAAATAAATTGGAAGACAATCTGTAGAGAAGAAGGAGAAGTTGCAGGAAGCCAAGCCAGGTTAATATAATATAGAGCTAACTAATCTGTCTTCATCCTCGCGTTCATAAAAACACCCTGCGCCAGGTGAGCCGCGTAAGCAGAGGCTTTATGAAAAAACACCACCAGAGATCCCCTGAGGGTGATGCTGACCTTGTGATCTTGACAAACTATTCTACTAGTTAGGCAATTAGTTACATGGCAACCAGCTTTGACCCAAAAATGGCAACCATCACCTTTCCGATCGACTCTTGGGACTTTGTTCGTTTTTGCGGGACGCACTCCCACAGGTTAGCAGTCGCTGCTCTGAAAGCGTAAAACCGGCTTATAAAAAGGTATGTCATCATCTCATGCGCGCTGCTATAGAACAAAATCACATCACTTCCGACCGCTTGTGAAAGACGAGTGCTAAAAATATAAATTCGTGTCTGCTAGTCGCTGCTTAAAATGCGATGCCGGCATCGGGGTTGTTGATTTGTTGATCTGTATGCTGGTGTCGTTAATTTCGAGACTGACTCAATGCGTTGCCATGTGGAGATTGTTGGCAGAAAAAGAAACAAAAAAAAGATCGTGCCCATCATTCCCGACCTTCAGAGAAATTCAGAGAAATGCTTGGGCAAAATTACCGAGCAAGATGGCTTTCTGGCAAAAGCCTTTGCCTTGCATTTGGGAGGCCTGGGTTCGAGACCCAGACCGGCCACTCCTTAATTGGTTTTCCTGCTTCCCAATTTAAACAAGGTAAATGCCGGAGTGGACAAACAATCGGCGATGATCGGAAAAAAAACGGGGAGCACAGATGTCTTATTAAAAGAAGCAGATGGTGCATTACCATCCAACCCAGCATTAAAAAAAGCGATGCTGTTTTTCGGCTTGGCTTACGTTTCGAGGCACCCAACAATGTTTTTACTATGTCTATCGTAACCATGCCGAATTACAAGCGGCGAATAGACGAACCTGAACATAGATAATTGGCTCGACCAACAACTTGCGAACTTTTATGTTCAAGGAGCCACTGCGTTGCATAAAGCTGTTGACCGTTTTTAGGTTGCGAGCTTTAGAATATACACCTGCCTAATCAAGACTTGGAATGGATTTGAAGATAAATTCGTTTAGAGGTTCTTGTGCAAATCGCCAATATTTGCTGGGTACTTTGCGCAGCTAAAACTACAGTGCCTTACGTAAAAATCTCTCAGTAAAAGAAAAATGAAAGCTAAACAACGTAACATCAAACTGAACGTATTTAGAATTACATATATCGCATCAAAAAGGGAGAAACATATCGTAAGAGGCTCATTGGTACCAAATGTATTGTTAACAACATGTTCCCTTGGAGGGTTACTCAATCTTGCATTTATAATCTCTGTAAACTGTAATCAACTTTAAAGAAAGCGCTATATATATATATATATATATATATATAAACGAACCAAGTTTCTCATTCTAATTAGCGAGAGTGCCGTGCGGAATTCTTAGGTTTTGGCAGGTATGTTAACATTAATGCATACATAATGTTAACGTTGATACATGCATCCTAATGGTACAAACCTGTGGAATGCTCTGATCACAAAAGTTGTCTTCCAGACAGAACGACGCTTTGTGGCCCTCGGCAACTTTAACACCTTTTTCGTTGACGACATCGTAGTGCGCAAATACTTCCATCGAATGATAGTGCCTGCACATCGTAATTACAGGGCATACTTAATTAAATGTTATATTTAATGGCTAGACGTGTCATAAACTTTTATATATCTATATATATATATATATATATATATATATTACATAACTGCGGGAATATGTCATACCGATAAAAGTTTTTCGCCGAGAAACGAGCCCACTAATGAAATAAATAGGCATGACAAAAAAACATTCGAATTATTCTTCAGCCATGCTACGCTATACCAAGAAAATTTTTGAACAAAAGAATCTGTAAATCTTAGCGCTCACGGGCTGTTAACTATAATGAGAATTCACAACTAGGAAATAATTAAAGGAACGTTTCTATTGCGTATTGCGAACTTGAAAGTTTGTGAGTTTAAGTGGAAATTATGTAAGAAGGGATAATGAACATAAACAAATCTCGATCCGCAAAGGCCGCAGACATTAAAGTAAATTTAATTAATCAAAAGCAGCCACGGCTGCGTTTGTGTGCTACTGAATTATTCGATTTTGCTATGACATGCGCGGTGACTTGCGTGTATATATTATACATGTATGCATATTTATATGTTTAAGAGAAAACATTCATAAAAATAAGGAAATTAAAAAGGCCACCGACGGGGCATACGTACTGATGACAGGCATGCCATATCCACTGATGCTTAGGCAGGAAGGGCCGAAATGGAATACTTCCAGTATTTGCTACTCGCGTTGTAAATCGAAGTAGCCTGCTCCAACATGCAACACAATATACGAGGAGTCAGCAGAGCACTTGCAAACATCGTACACAATTAACATGATGTGATGCTTAAGCTTGAGTTAGTAATGTTTTTGCAGCATTATTACGTACTCGGTAGAGCAAAACTTCGAATTGAAAACTAAAGTAGCTTATCGCACCAGAAATGTGACATGGCATTGAGTATAACTCAGTATAGAGATATGCTACCGATACAATGAAAAATAATACTTTAGTAGGTTTTGTTCAGGATAGCCTGGAGATTCACAGGCCAGTCTCGTCGGAAGACATATGACAACTGTTATTAACGTTTTTTTACTGCTGAAACTTCTTAGCATTACTTTGGGGGATTACGGGAATCCAGACGGACATGCGCCACCCCAGCCATGGTGACTAGTCTGGGACTTGCAAACTTAGTAAACCCGCGTTCCCCTGCACAGGCATTGCTTCGAATCTATGGGAGCGGTGTTGCACCAACTCCAACATTCTACTCCAATCTGGCATCATCCGACGCCTCATGTCTGTCTTGGTGCACTGTAATTAATCAATCCACACTAATTAAATGCTCGGCAAATCGACTATGTTGGGTCGATGTAGAGTCGATGCCGGGTGCTACCATTGTACATTGTACTACCATTGTACAGATTTAGTTATTTCCCCCAGTTAAGTCAAGTTATTACACGTCAAATCACGTTCTAGTATAGACCCTTCAATATCGGCAACAGCAATTTTCCAAATATCTCACTAGGCAACTCGTCTACTCAAAAACAGATAACCTTCGTAATGAGCAAGTCACTAATAGACACTCCAGCCAAAATCACAAATAGATATTCAATGCTTATTTCGTCTAATTATATGCCTGCAAATAAACGTACTACGTACCATGCAGTAGAGCAATTGTCTAAAGATCGTCAAGAAAGTGGAGCTATATGATCCGACCTACAATGCAGGAAACCATGCACGTCATACACGGCAACAATAGCCGAATGTACAATGGCGTTCGAACTAAGTGACGATGGTAGCAACAACAACAACAACAACAACAACAACAATATCATTATCATGCGATAAGACGCAATCCAAAAGTTCTAATCGGGTAGGCAGTAAGTGTCACACCTGCGACTGTGGAAGAAGTGTTGGTCGACAGGAATCGTGTAGGCGGACGACGACAAGCAGTTCTCTTCCATCGAGCACGTTAGAAACGAGAGCGGGCGATCCTCAAGGTAGGTCGAGCGTTCCAGCTCATCCTTGTCGATGACCAGGTCGGGAAGATCTGCAAGCAACAGGGAGGAAGAACATGCACGCAGGAGTGTCAGGCAGCTGCACGACAGGCGACCGCTGACACTCATTATACAAGGCCGCGCTACTGTGACAGCTTTTTTCATCATCATGCATCAACAGACAACATTGCGGTTGGCATTTCAAACGCAGACTTTCAGAGTGCACACCAGTGTTGTCGCTGCTGCCGGATTGCTGACCTTCGACGGTGCCGTCGAGCCGTTGCTGCTCTCGTGTTGTTGTTCTCGTTCCTGCTGGTTCTGCTGTTACTGCCATTGTTCGTTTATATTTTTTTTCGTGTTGTTGTTGTCGTCGTCGTCGTTGTTGTTGTGTTGTTGTTGTTGTTATTGTTGTTGTTGTTGTTGTTGTTGTTGTTGTTGTTGTTGTTGTGTCTGTTGTTGTGTCTGTTGTTGTTATTGTTGTTGCTGTTGTTGTGTCTGTTGTTGTTGTTGTTGTTGTTGCTGTGTCTGTTGTTGCTATTCTTATTGTTGCCACTGCTCTTCTTAGTTCGGCTGTCCTTTATACCACTGTTGTGCTGCTGCTGCTGCTGCTGCTGCGGTCGATTTTGACACTGTTGTGACACTTTGGTGTTTGTTATCACAATGTTACCTTATTTGCTTATATCTAAGCGGCAACAATAAAAAAGCGGTAACAGAAAAAGCGATAACGATTGTCTCCTTATGAGCGTATATCTTTGTTGTTGTTGTTGTTGTTATTGTTGTTGCTGTTGTTGTTGTTTTACCGCTTTGTTCACGTCGCTACGGGCGCTATTGTTCGAAGCTTCTTCTGCTGTTATATTGTACAAACCCTCAGTTTAATATGACGCATCGAATGGCGTATGACATAGCTAGCGAATGGCCGTATACGCCGATGGGGACATCAATTGGCTCGATAATAATCGACACAAATATCGATCCACGTCGGCCCACTCCATTGTCAACCGAAAGAAGGACAGAACCCGAAGCAATCACTCAATCAATCCATCCACCATGGTGAACCGCGTCGATAGATAATAATAATATTCACAATCGATCTATCGTGTAAATTGCTTGATTACTGGGCCAGCCAGCGTCACACTGAAGGCAGATAGATCAGCGCTGACAGCGTGCAGAAAGTGCATGTTGTAATCTCATGTTGCCACAGAACTGCTGCCGCCAACATTGATAACAACCATACTGACGACAACAAAACAACAAAACAACAACAACAAAACAACAACAGCAACAACAATTAATGACTAAAGCAAAAAAATCTAACAACGACAGTAGCGGCAGTATGAAAATTAATGTTGTCTGTATAGAACAGTACAACAAGTAATCTGTCTCTACGCTCTGTCGTAAACTCGAGCCGCCGACGCGTAGAAGCATCCGCTTCACCCGTGCTGAAGGCTTGAAGCGTTCGAAGGCACTAGACATAGTGGATACGTGGCTATACGTAGATCTGGATAGGTGGAGATATGGAGTGGATCTTGTTGACTTGAAAGGTGACTGACTACAGGCATCGCCCGGGCATCATCTGGTATCATCAGCCGGGCTATACGCGATAGCAGCGACGGCAACGACGACATCAGGGTGGACTCTTGTCTCCCCACCTTGCTCCCACCAACGGACTCGATTCCGACCGAGATACCCAACGCAATTACTTCACCGCTAATGATTTATCTATTTAGTGTCCCCGAGTGAATCATTCGCAGTGCCAGCGTGTATTGCTCTCAGAGACCAGACACGAACATGCAGCGTGCACATACACGCAAGGGTAACACGTATACGCATGCTTATTCGTGTCCTGAAACTATGACGTTAGAAATCGCGGATATAGTTTATATATATATATATATATATATATATATATATATATATATATATATATATATATATACATATATATATTATATATATATATATATATATATATCTATATATATATATATATATATATATATATATATATATATATATATATATATTTATATATATATACAATATTAAATATCGAATATAATTTGTTGGTCGCAACTTTCGTCGTACCGTACTGGAGGTCGCTGAACATTTTGTTTTGGCTGATATGCTTATCGGCGTTTGTGACTTTTTGACACTTTAGAGAACAAGTACGATGCGCAAATTTGCAATTAGGTGTGAAGCATGTGGTTCATGTAAGCACTGAGATATCACTTGTGAGCATCACGACACGACTTCTCTTAACGTCTTCGTTTGCCAGAAACAGGACTCTCGTGAAACTGTATTGTTAAAGCACCCACTGACGGTGTTCCGGTAGGATCAAGTCAAGTTTTTTTAGGCCTTGAATAAATCACATAATATTGAATATTGCGTACAAGTGTCACATTGTTCCATTATCGGTCTTCGAGTCCTAATATATATATATATATATATATATAAGTATACCGTTCGCTACCGCCGACGTGTCGCGCGACAGCCGCAGCGTCGCCACACAGTCATTTATGCATGCACTTAATCTATACATCCCGCGGAAAAATCTTCATTACTCCGCAACCACAGCTCGCATCGCCATACGTTTGGTAAAATGATCGTAACGAAATGCGCGTTTGCCTGAATGTGCTAGTTTTGAGCGCTGTGAGCGGTCGTAGGGTTATGATTTTAAGGTATTTGGCGTTAAAGCTAATAAAGAACTTCATTTTTTGCGAGTTCCCTCTAACCGACCATGTCACATTTTCTGACCGGCGCTATATGTTCTTCAGAGGAAGCAGAATTTTCACGAACACGACGGTGTGCTTAGTTTCTGTATAGGAGAGCTGGTTGTCTCGCGATTGCACAGTTTGTGTGCTCCAAAGTCGGGCAAAAACACAAATTGTAGTAATTTCACTCTCACTCCGTAACAACAACACTTCTCAGAGACCATGTTCTATTAAAAAAGAGGTTTGCCTAACGAGAACCACAATTCGCTATGTCGCTTTCTAAATATTTCTGGGAGAGCCTGTATATATAAATATATATGAATATATATATATATATATATATATATATATATATATATATATATATATGTATATATAAATATATATGAATATATATATATATATATATATATATATATATCTATATATATATTGAGGGCAAGACGCGAACCAATTATAGTTAAGCAACGAACCGTCAGCGCAAATGACTCCCACGAAATTTGCATCGGGACACCGGTCGACGAAAGGTGTGTGGTGGCAATCGGCGATATTCGTTTCATCGCCGTTGCACTTGAGACCGACGATGAGATTCGCCATCAACGACGCATTCGCGCTGGCGAACAGCGAGCCCTGAACGCTCTGTTGTCCGTAAGCAAAGCCTGAAAGTGGTCATGTTGAATTTGTTATTCGTGCGAGCCGAGAGTCAGAGAAAGCAACCCGATAACAAAACAAATCTAAGACAGACAGCTCTAACGACAGCAACAATAAGAACAACGGTAACAACAACAGGCAACAACAATAACAACAGAAACGACCACAATAACAGCACGACAATAAAGCGACAGCGTACGATAGCAATTCTAGCAATAAGACTACCGCTAATATGCAAGCCACGCCAATAAAGTTGCGGAAGTGACAGATAAATTAAATATTCGCGATGACGAATTAAACAATAGCACATCTGCAGTCCCATCAGCACTCAGCGAGAGTGACGAAGTCTAAAATGCATGCGTTGCCAAACATGTTTAATAAACGCCTACAATAAACATTCGCTCTTTTTTTCACAAGGTTTCAGTATTGTACAGAAAAAATATCTTCTACCGAGAAGACATCTGCGTTATTGTAGTAGCTTTAGTACTAAATGTTACACAATTAGTGGACACAGGCAGTACACATTGTGTATCAACGCCAAAGGGTGATGTAACAAAAACATTTGAGTTCAAGTGATGTGGCAGGTTTCTAGTGCATATGCAATATTACCCCGTTACCACGTTAGAAAGCAAACACGCAGGGTAAAAAGACCCTAGAAGTATACTAGATACTATAGACAATCGACCATGTGGGACTGTTAGGTCGGCACCGCTGCATCCGTGGCGCTTGGACGGGAAGCGGAAAAGCAAGGAAGCTGGCAGCGTGACGGCCGAGTTCCTGGCACAGACAGAGAAAGTTGGGCCCATTATTTACTAGTGGCTAACCATGAATGTAGCCAAGCAAAAACGAGCAAGCTCACACACTGCTATTTCCACTGCTGGCCCGTAGCCCCCTGCCGACTCAACGTACTGTGCGCGTCAAGCGTCAGTGTGCATGATTTCCACCACCGACCGCAATGCAACAACGACTACTGTCACATCAAGCATATAAACCACACAACAACTTGTGTATGAACACGACTGCAGGCAAAATCTCATATATATATATATATATATCATTTTGTTGCTGTTAATTCAGTATTATTGATAAATCCGCACACTAACTACGAGCTGTGCCGCTAAGGCACGTCAATCGCAGCTGTTGCAGAGCTGGTGTTCAATTCCAATCATTTCATTACGCGATATCGAGTGTCTGTTTCCACACACATGATTTGAAATCATTTTCCCTCTGTAAAATGTTGACTCATCAAATTCCAGTTCCGCCCTTCTCTGTGTTGTTTGTATGCTTCGAGTATATCGCGGTCGAACTGGTCATTGCGGCGTTCTAGATTTTCTATTAGCGTGCGTTTGCCGCGTATGTGCAGCACCCGCAGTAGCAGCGACGTTTTTTGACAACCTAATTGCTTTTTAAGAATTATAGTTTTAATCTTGTCTGGTTTCTTGTTTATTATTAGCCAAGATGATAAAGGTCTGAGACCATACGTTAATGCGGAAAGAAATTTGAGATTAAATATAGTAATTACAGTCTTAGGGACATCTTGGAGATCCTCCAGCAGCATGGTTAAGGAAACCGCCTGCACCCAGCTTGGGCTGTGTTACTCCATTTTATCTAAACTTCAAGTATCCGAAATTGTTTTTTCGTCGTACCTAGAAGACCAAGCATCTACCCGCGAAGGTCTGTTCATGAAGGACTATAGCCACAGCCGGGTCCCCCAAGGGTCCGTACTATATGTACACATGTATTTGTATATATATACATATATATATATATATATATATATATATATATATATATACGGGACGCTACAATGTAGAATATATATATATATATATATATATATATATATATATAATTTTTAAGAAGATACGCCGTTCGCTTCTTGCAACGTTAGAGTCTGGCCTCATTGCTGAGAAAAATGGCATATGCGTTAATTTGAGTAACACTACGGTAAGTAAAAGATCAAGCGAGTTTCTTAGACAAATTATCTCAATTTTGATCCAAAAAGGCAACGCAGTAGGTGGGGTCGTTAGCGAAATGGGCAGGTCCAATACTGACCCTAGCCCTAGGCGACTGACTGTATAAGTTAGATTAGTAGTCATTTGTTATATAGTAAGTCGACGGGTTTTGTTGCTCCACACAATATTCACAATATATACATATGTGTATAGACATATATGCATAGAGAACAGGAAAAACAACAAAATGCAAGACAAGACACGAAAATGGTTCGCGAGCCGTTATCCGAAGATATTACATAAAAAGTGCATTCGCTAGGACTCTTGCCGAAGCAAGGAGCTGGTTTTTGTAGTGGAGCTACATGTAAAGGCTGAATAGTCGCATTCACACAAGAAGACTCTCCTTCTCTGCTAGAGAAAGCCCAATGATACAGAAGAAGTGATGGTATACAGTTGTCTCCTATATCATGAAGTGGGTTCGATTGTGGCTGGCAAGTTCCTTCCCATGAGGAAATGGCCACAGCCGCACCGAGGAAAGTCGCATACGGGCAGAGGCTCTAAGAGGCTTCAGCCGAGTGTAAAGCCCTTTTTGTCTTACTGATTGCTTTCGTTTGCTTCTCATGCTTTCTTCGGTTCTTACGTCTCCCATTTTCTCCTCAGCATACAGCAACCGAAAATTGAGCTAAACTAATGCCTGAGCGACGGCAATCTTAGATAGCCTATCGTTGAGAGATCAATCCACAAACCTGTCTCTTTTAAAGTGTCTCTTTTAAAGTAGTCTTATAGCGTGTGTGTTGTTCTGTATATATTCTGTATATAGCGTGTGTGTTGTTCTGTATATTACTTAGGTACTTGTACGAACGTTTCCAGACTAACACGACCCAGCCATCACATTTGACATGTTTGTGAACACTCCAGCGCAGGGGTTCCCCGCCACCGCGAAGGGCGGCTGCGGGGCCAGAGGGTCCTCTCGACCGGCGGTCTGCGTTCATGTGGCCACTTCTCACTCATTTTGCCTATTAAGCCAAGGCAGCAGGCGTCCCGGACGGTACCACCGGGTGTCGCCCGGGGCATTAACCGTCCGGCCCAGGGGTCATTATGCAGCACATTCCCCCCGTAATTCTGGCAGTAGCCTTAACAGCCCTCGAATGGGCCACGACAGGATGACAATATAAATTCGTTGCCAACCAATCTCTATCGTATGCTTTGCCCCCCGGTTAGTTGTTAAAACGGGGGTGTTACTATTGGGAGTTTGTACCGTCTGACTAACTTACATGGGGGCTCGTGAAGGTACCCGCAGCGCGCGGAAGTCGCGCACCAGCAGACCAGGCCGGAAAGAGAGTCATAGTTACTCCCGCTCACGATAGCAATAGTTGTACTCACGATAGCAGTAGCATCATCCGTTTACACCCTTTGAATAGCACTCATATGAACTTTGAAATACGACCAATTATTGCGTTAAAATGCTCGCTTTTTATTCTTAAATGAATTTCAGCTATATACTATAGCCATATCACAATGAAAAAAATTCTCGCTCTTAGTCCAATGTATGGCTCAACTGTTTAGTTCAATTGTAAAATTGAATGCATTGAATAGTGCATCATTATCTCCGCGTGTCACGTCCGCTATACGATTTGGCATTATTCATTAATTAATAAACTGCTCTGGAATGTTATTCCACTCCTCGCGCATAGCATCCATAAGCTCCAGAACTCTTGAGCTGGAGTTCTCGGATTAACTCGGCGTTCTAGTTCCTCCTAGAAATATTCGATGGAAGGTCGCGAGAACATGCTGCAAAACGTTTGTATACGTATGGCCAAGCTAGCCAAGGCCTGGGCGGCTCTCCCGAACGTAGTATGCATTTTCCAGAATGTTAACTCTATCACTAAACAAAGTCGCTGGCTAACTGACAATATACATTTTACAGAACTTAGTTATATGTTGGACATAAAATACTTGTGGATAGCCTGTAACAATATATAATATATATATATATATATATATAGGTAGTTATCCACTTTAGGCGCTGAGTGCCTAGTCATTCTGCCCGGGAAAACTGCGCACCCAAGTTTGTAGGTGGTGGTAGCTGAAGCGGCAGGGGGGGGGGGGGTATTTGTCATGGTGCCCCTCAGTGTTCGGTAAGATACATCGTCTGCTCATACATTTTCTTTCTCCGGCGAGGTTTCTGTTTTATGTCATGTTGCGCAACACATGCACAACATAATATACACACAGACAAACTCCCCATCAAGAGCGGTAAAATCTCATTCCACATGTTCATACGCCTCCCGCTTTGCCCTCGGGCTGACGGGACTCGACGCATACAGCTCTACAACTGCTCGCTAAACTCGGGAACCTGCAACTGGCCGGCAGTCTGTAGGAGTGCAGGATGACGCAGTCGGCCCTTACGGCTAGCAGGGCCTAGCTCCCATGGGAGTTCCCAGTGGGCAATAATGCTGGCCTGCCGGCAGAAACCCCCCGCTCGGTGCAGTGGCCGAGGTGAGGTCTGAATATATGCAGCAAAAACACACCGGCTTCTACTCGAGAGTCGTGACGGTAAGGATTGCAACCGAGCTGCGGTAGGTTCACAACTTAGGGACGTCGTCCAGGAGTAATTTCGAGGTATTTTTAGCATTTCTCCAATGACCAGCCCGGGCCAGGTTGTCCTTTTCTTCTGCGGCCTTGCCTCCACCAAATGGCGGCAACTCTGAATTCAACCTCAGCTGCCTCTATTTGCATAGCCCTTTAGTGGCTTACGGCGCGCCTAATAGAACGACCGTCCCTCTGCGAACTTCTTCAAAGGATAACTTATCTACCTATTAAGTTGTCAGTGTGGGTTTTCTCAGGTTTTTGGTGCAATTCGTTACGTGACCGTAGACGTGTTTTAAGGTTTCTTTTTTAAATGAACCGCAAGTCGAGATACTTGATTTTAAATCCCACTTGTGGTTAAAAACCTATGACGCAAATTTACTTTAATTAACTTTAGATATTTTCTGGAACAAAGAGATTAAAAGAATATCAAAATAACTAGTCTGTGAGGTTGATTCGGCAGCTAAAAACCGATCGTCCGGTTTACAATTATAATGGATATAGCTGTATCTATGTGCAACGGTCTTAGCAGTTGAAGTCTCTCCAGTTGCTATAGACAATTCAGAAAAATCTCTATAATTGTATTTGGATGAGATATATAAAAGCAACAATATATATATATATATATATATATATCAAGAGAGATCTAGCACCCACTCTCTTGGTTTATGCCCCTACTGGCTTTGCCAACCAGAATTGGGAACTCACCTGCCTGTCGACAAATGGTCATTGTCTCGAGCATGCCGAAGCCGTCGCTGCAGATGAGTGTCCAACGGGCTCGGCGTTGATCGAATACCTCAACCCAGCCCTCCATGCGGGTGCGGCCGTGGCGAAGCCGGACCCTCAGGTCCACTGGGTAGAGCCTCTTGAACAGAACAACAACAAAAAAACACAGTTGCGGCCCATATTAAAAGCACGATTATTTGGTGGTAGCAAACAACCAAGATGATGCATGTGCATGTATGCATCACACGAGTCTATTTGATCATGACAAACGACCACGATACGTGTGTACATATGCATATTCATATGTGTGTATATACTCTGCAGTGTATATTTAACGTATATATATTATTTATTTATATATATATATATATATACATATATATATATAGTTGCTTCACAAATACAGACACAGTGCAACAAATAAGTATGACATATATATATATATATATATATATACCCTGATATATATATTTTATAGGTTTCACGTATTTTTCGATGCTTGCCGCGCTGGCCTGAATAAATGAGTGTTTTCGCTGAACGAGTATTTCAGCTGACTCTTCACTAAGTGTGTTCGCCTCGCTGACTTCGTTATACCAGCGATCATAGTGTGTTGTATGGCACTACATTTGATATGCAACCGTGTTAAGGATACGAGCTACAGCCTTGAAGACTACTGTAACGAGCTACAGCCTTGAAGACTACAACAAATGTCTGTGATACGCACTAATTAACGATACAAGCGTACAGGCTCGGTATGCAACACAACAGCGACCCAAAATTCACGGCAACTAGCCGAGAAAATATGCTAGAAATGTACAAGCTCGGTTAAAAAAAATTACTAATTTAAAGTGCTGCAAAGATTGCACTTGAACATGTGGAACAGCAGCGTGATGCGAATCATGAGGAATTGTCTCAACGTAAAGGCCTACAAGATACAACAAGTTCATAATCTTACGGCAGACTTCCAACTGTGGTCCTGGCCAAGGGGTCGTATTGAAAACTGACGTATATATATATATGTCAGAAACAAGATCCGCAGGGAGGTATTTTTGTGCCAATAAATATAATATTTGTAAAGTGATTTTAATTTTGTGGTCATTCTCCCAGGTGACACTTAGCCTGGCGGATCGTGATGACCGCTTTCATATGTTCGATCACCCCATAGACGTGTATTTGGGCTGTGTGTGCGTTTGCGGATCGTTTCGTCCAGATATTTAATCTGTCCAGTTGCACACTACGTCTACGGGGGTGATCGAACAGCGGATATGTGCAGTCATCATATTCCGCCAAAACAAAAAATGGGGGCTTTGTGCAACCCAGCGACCCATCCATCTTCACGGGCCAACGTGCTAGAACGTGCTCGCATTAGCAAGCTAGAAACTCCTCCCCACAGTTACGTGGCTAGGGCCTTCGGGCGTACGAAAGACGTTTGCTTCCGATACGCCAGCCAAGCGGGTCGATGCTGATGCCATCACAATCGTTGTGGTCTCGGCCGTCGAAAACGAGGGGCATCGAAAAGCCAGCGATGGATCACCTCGTCGCCCTGGTAGCAGCATCCTGCAGCGCCCTGGTATCGAGCGCATTGGCCGCTGAACAGAAGTTGTCGAAAAACAAACGACAATCAATTGATCTGCAATTGTCTCCCCCGAAGACCGAGCGAGACGCTGGACTGGTAGTAGTATCTGCCCTCGGCGCGAATTTTACGATTTTACGAAGCAACGGGAAAGGGGTCGATCTCCTCCGGGGTTGTTACCTACCAAGACAATAATATGACTTTGCCGCCATCATACCCGAAGATCGATCATCTCCCCATCAACCTCTCCGGAGGTGCGAACACTTACCGAAACAGGTCCCCCTACAAGCAAGGAGGGAGGGAAGCATGCTACCCAAATACTACAACATTGCCAGCAGAGAATATTGCCACGTCATTCACTGCTCATCGCAGTCAAACGGAGCTCAAGTGTAAGCAGGCTTAGACGCCAATTTGTTTACTACTAGTCTGTAGGGAACACTCGAATTAGCATGTGTCAGGATTCCTTTAGACACAATACGTGACAGCCAGAACCGCGCTTTGATTTGGTAAACAAGACGGTTCGAGAGCGATGGAAGGTGATGCGACTACAGTGTAGATTACAGAACTACTAACTTTGTATTTCTAGAATAGAAAAACAGAGTAAAATAGAGTTTACTTTTTTTTAATGTAAAGAGGGTATGATGATACTTATATTATTGTGGCCTATAAGGGAACACCAATTTGCTATATTCATCACGACATACCAAAGGTAAATAGATAACGTGTCTGCACTGTACGACCGGCGGCCTTGTAAATTACTTAAAGGTGTTTTTCTTCCCAAATGGTAGTCAAGCGCGGACAAGATACGTTTTGGGAAGGTGGCTTTTATCCTAGCTTCTCTTATAGGAGTGATATACGAGGGCGGATCGAAAAGTTCGGGTACATAGTTATAACACAAATAATATTCATTTAATTTTCTAAAGTGTTTTTGTTTCCTTCATATAGCTCCTACTCGCTGCAATGTACTTGTGGTACATTCTTTCCCACTTCTCGATTTCTCTTAACACGTCGTCCGGAAGCGAGTTAAATTGCTCCGGCCGATTTTCCTTGATCTCCTCTATAACCTTCACCCTGGTCTCATCAAAATATTATTTCGTGGAATCAGGAAAGGTCGCACGGAGCCAGCTATACGGCAAATAGGGAAGTTGTAAAAAAATATGAAAATCCACTTTTTCATCAAATAATACGGGGTCAGTAACGAGTTGTGCGACGGTGCGTTATCGTGATGGAGGATCAAAGAGTAGTTTGGCCAGAGTTCAGGTATCCTGCGTTGGCCGTGTTGCGCCATCTTCTTAAAATTTCGCGGTAGTATTCCTTATTGACCGTAGATCCATGTGGAAAACATTCTGGAAGATTCACTTGTAGTAGAAAAAAAATAGACAAAATAGCCTTGCAGTTTGATCTACTCTGTCTGCATTTCTTTGATCGACTCTTCTTAGATGCACTGCTGGGAGAATTCGGCTTTGGTCTCGATGTCGTGATCATATACCAGGGTCTTCTACCGCAGCCCGAAGGTTCAATTCGAACATTTCCCAACGAGCGTTCGTTTGCTAAAAATTTAACATTTTTGGAACGAAGTGCACCGCCAATCTCCTGAAGCATCAAGTATAGTTCAAAACTGTTTCTAATTCCTCAGATATCACCCTGACAGTAATTCGGCGCTTATTGAGTCGATGTCATGAACTTTTCAACGTTTTCTTCTGCTATTGACGTCGAAGGCTTTCCCGAACGTAGGTCATCTTCGGTCTCTTAGCGTCCGTCGCGAAGTTGACGGTACCACTTATACACAGTATTTTGGAATACTGCTTGATCATAAGCAGTTTGTGAAATTTGCATCACCTTAGAACATACGATTTAGCTTTTAACATCGAAATTTTGGAAAATTCGTTGCTCCTCCGTTTTCGGCTCCCTAAATTATACGCCGATTATCGTTTCCTTTACCTCTTTGAAGCAAACTCAAACAGCTAACACGTTTTTTGGCCTGTGTGTAACTGATGAATGGCGCGAGCAAGCAAAACCAACCGGTAGGCCATGGTGGTTTCGGTTTATTTTTTTAAATTCAAAGTAGTAGAACTTGCCGATTCGCCCTCGTATATATATATATATATATATATACACGCTAGATGTATTGGATAGTCTGAAATGTATACAGCATGTCTCGGCAAATGCTCTTACTCTGATAGAGAGTTACACCGTGCAGGCTTCGAGAATAAATGCCACTTGGTTCTATCGGAAGCTTGATGCTCGATTGATGCGGTTGCTTATTTGTTCTCAACGTATTCTAAAACCGAAAAAGCAAAAAAAACAAAACCTTCACACTTTTACAATAAACTATTTATTTTGTAAGAGCACCAAGGCCCAAGCTTCGTTTTTTTGTTGTACCGAACGACCCGCAAAATACTGAAAGTTGCAGACTAAACGGTCTCCTTCCAAAAATATCATAGATGTCGTTCTGATTACAGTGTATTCTTTTGGTATGCGTTTACCCAGGTTAAAACCCAAATAAGGCTTCAGAAAGCCGATGCAATCTTGCTGCCTTAAGTGGAATTGCTCTTCGAGAGCCTTTAGAAGGCTAATACAATACTAACCGAGTGGTGTACTGGACGTCTAAACTTGTTTTACTCTGCAAGAAAATTCTGCTCATCTATATTATTTAGCGTTCTCTCACAGACCTTACCTTATAAGGGCAGATCAATTGCGATTTCAAGCGCAAAGTGCCAGCCGCCTTTTATTTAAATCCATGTCCCTAAAAAGCTTTAAAATAGACCCCGGAGAAGTAAGCTTCACAACAGTCAAACCTCTTCTTTCTTGCCAAAGTGTGATTTTCCAAATTAGACCTTAGCTTAAAAAATGTTACCTTAACCTCGTATCCATTTCAAATCCGTCAGCTTTATTATCGCCAGGACGTTGGGCTTAAATGAGTAACATGAGTATCAATAAGTTTTACCTATACGCTGTTTGATGAGATATTCGTGCCAAGATTCGTGCGTAACTTGCCGTGACGATTACATATATATATATATATATATATGTAAGTACGTATATTTGTTGGACTTTTTGATAGTCCATAGCTGTTTATCACCACAGCATTTTGAATTTTTTTACGCTAACGCGGTTTACAGCACTTGGCACAGGAAGCAATTTCCCGTGTCGCACTCAGAAGAACTCAAAATACGTATATTTGTGAACTACTCGAATGACTGAAAAACTAGAACACGTTCCTCTTAAACAGGCGTCAGCGCGAACAAGCTACCTTCCACATGCCGCCGCGATCCCCAATTCCCAATCGTGCTGTCGATCGACAAAGAGTTTTCGACTAGACGGCGAGTACATCCTTACCCTGAGAGGTTCGTAGAAGTTCTGCGGCTCTGCGGGCGGAAGGTCCACGATCGAAATGCCGACCTCATTCTTATCCACGTCGACAATCGGCTGTCGTGTTGCAGCTGCAGTCGACGGCGCTGATGTCGGGGGTCGTGTTGGACGTGGCGTTGTCGAGGGAGCGGGGGTTGTCACTTCGCGCAAGCATGTCACACCTGCCAGTTCCGACGGCTGACAATCGTGCAACTGAAAGCACAAACCAGGCAGGTGTCGTCGAAGTGAAGAAGCCGACTATGAACGTACACTATTGGAGAACCCCCTTTAAAGTGAAATGGCTGTGTGGTTGAATCAAATCAACCCCCACACAGCTCTTAGACTCGCACATTCAACCCCTTGGATGCTGAGACATTGAATACTCTACTGCGTACTATTCGTGAAAAAACAGCATATTATCCCAATCTAGTCATCAAGAAGCTTGAAAATAAACCCAGGAAAAGTTAACCACACAGCAGAAAGTCTTTCGTGTCAATGTGTATTTTTCCAACTTAGATATTACCTGTAAATACTTTAGCAGAACTTGAATTTATATAAAGAATATTTATAAATATAGAATTCTTAACTTGTTCTGGCAGACTACGAACAACTTTGACGTAATGCTATCTAATGACCACAGAACTGTGTCATAAAGCTTCTCAAAACGCATATAGCTTGCAGTCGAAAACGACACAGAACGCCTCGTCACTAGGCTTGATTTTCAACAAGTTCTCTTTCGAAACACCGCTACGTATATTAAGCCTTGGTTTTAACGTCGTAGCTCTACCATTATGGCTTGTCTCCTCCACCTCTTCGATCTCTCTGATAGTAATTCGTCGACTTAGTACGCAATTTTTTCCAGCAGGAGACATGAAGGTGAGACGTGACCTGCCCGCTGATGTGAGGACGGAAGCACTCTGCGATTGGATTTGGGCTTCTGGCTAGCCAATGATCCGAACTCGCCAACCAGCGAAGGTGCAATGGGGAATCAACCAATGATGTGTTTGCAACCTATAATAATGCTAGAAAAGCAGGTGCACTTCCTAGGAGGAGATAAGCAGTTAAAGACAGGAGGTAACTAAAGAGCCCATGTACCCATACGGATAGATGCCACGCATCCTATGCGTTACGAAAGCCGGCAGATACGACGACTCGTCACAGACAGACGGAGTTTGCTGAGTCACAGACAGACGAAGTTTGCTGTCACAACGGGGGTCCTACAGACTTCCATCCTAGAGCCTCTGCTCTGAAATATGATGTACGATGAAGTGCTGGGGCTCTGCCGCATTGAGGGCGTCCAGACAATAGCGTACGCCGACGACCTGGCCAACCTGGTCACGGCGCGCAATGCGGACGCACTTCAAGGGCGGTCTCAGACCGCCATCGGAGTAGCTGACGATTGGATGGCCGGGCACGGCCTTCAGCTGACGCCCGAGAAATGCGGGGCAGTGCTTCTGACAGGCCGGCAGAGGCATGTCGATATTTAGCTAGCACTAAACGGGGTGGTCATTGACATCAAGCCGTCCGCACGATATAGCCTAGGCGGAAAGGCAACCAAGGGGGAAAAGATCGCCCATAGCCACGAATCGCCAGCGCCTAACACAAGGTTGAGACGATGGCTATCATCCTGATAGCTAAACTCGTGGCCCAGACTGATCGGTGAACGTGTGCGGAGAAAGCAGGAGCGGCAACGAAAGGCGGAAGCCCGGAAGCAGACGCTCAAGAAATGGCAAGAAGAATGGAAGAAAACCGGAACGAACGTGCCAGGAGCGTGGACCCGCCAGCTCATCCCTGACCTAATGAAGTGGTTTACCAGAAAGTACGGAAGCGTCACCTATTACCTGACACAGGTACTGTCGGGGCGCGGATGCTTCCAGAAATATCTGCACAGGATAGGGAAAGCTCCGGACTCGAAATGTATTACGTGCGAAGCTGGCGAGGTCGATGATATAACCCATACTATCTTCCTCTGCCCAGCACTAGAGGACGCACAAACAGAACCACTGGCCGCAGCAGCAGCAGCATAGTCCCCGAGTACGGCGGTGGCAGACCTAGTCGCCGCTAGGACGTTTCAGGACGAACGAAAGTGGGAACAAGGATTGAGCCCGGCGGAGAACGTTATGAGACGGAACGAGAAAGGATGCGCCGACGACAGCCTCAGACAATCCCGTAGAAGAAGCAAGAGAGCGGAACATGTAGAAGAAAATCTTTCATTTTACACCAAAGTAAAACGAGAGTAGTACCGCTGAAATCTGATTGTGCCATATATATCAATTAAAAAAAGAAGCAGTCGCAGAAGCCGGATCAGAGACAGCAAGGAAATGAGAATGCGAGCAACCGCAGCAGCAGCAGCAGCAAGGATACCAGGAACGACAACAACAAACTGGAGAATTACCAACAACCTATAAGCAACAGTATTTTACTGAGGATACATTAAGGATCAGCAGCCGTTAGAGTAAATCCCTGGAATCAAAAAGTGACGACGTACCTGCCAGCCGGGAAAGTGGCATTCGGTGAGTGTCTCCTCATCGCCCGAACAGAAGAGGTCATCCATAAAGATTGTTCCTGTCGAAAACATTACGAAACGCATTGAACACACAATTTTAGATCGTGCCACTGACAACAGGCGGCAACAACAGCAATAACAAGAACAAATCCCGTTGCTTTTATTGATACAAGATTAGCAACAACAGGAGGATCAACAACAGGAACTACAACAACAACAACAACAACAACAACAACAACAACAACAACAACAACAACAACAACAACAACAACAACAACAACAACAGCAACAACAACAACAACAACCAGTGTACTAATATCCTTACAGCAACAACGAGGATCACAGCAATAACTGCAGAAACGACGTCTCAATCGATTAGACATTTAAACAGATATACAGATCATGAATATTATTAAGCTCATACACTTTAAGCAGAGTACCTATAAATAATAATCATATTATAGATAACTGGGATAACAAAGACTACGATGGACGAAACACGGATGTTCTGTAAGAAGCGTGTGTTTAAAAATAATAAACTGAACTAAACTGAAATAATAAGCAGCCACGACAGTAATTCCAGATCATCATTTGTATTGTTGCGAATAAAAAAACTAATAAAAAACTAAAGCAGCAAACATCATCAATACCATGTATGTATGCGTATATATATGTATATATATATATATATATATATATATATATATATATATATATATATATATATATATATATATATATATATATATATATATATATACATATAAACAACGAGTAACAACCATATCCGTTTTGCAATTGTTATTTTTGTTACAATTTAACTAACGGATAACAACAGCGATAGGAGCATAAAACAAAAATAAACAGTCACACAACAAAACTAAATGAGCGATGCCCTTGTTGTATCAACTCCCACCACTAGTTATGCATGCAACGAGAAGCCGCCATATTGTTGCGACAGATATGTCACAATGTCTCTCAGCACCCTCCCACTCATTCACGCGACAAATTAACGACCAAGCGCAGACAATAGCAAAGAGCCTGAACCACACGGACGTTACAAATCCCTAACCCAGCTGGGCCGCTCTTCGGGGGCGCTGGCCTTGAGCTTGATGAAGGGTCTGAAGAGCGCAAGAAGAATGAAATCAGTTTGTTCCGAGAGGCAGTTGATTATGGCCCTTCCCCCAAAAAGCGTCGTTCTCATCCAATCTGCTAGAAGTAATTTATAATTATGAGAATAAGAGCGCGCGCAAGAGGGAGAGAGCGTGCAAAAAGGAGAGAAAAGTTAGAAAGAAACCGCGTGCAGCTGAAAGAAATCACGAGATAAAAGCCGAAGCATTGCGGTCATTCTGCACAGAGTTACTCGATCGGCTCGACTATTGTGTTTTGCGAGTTGTGCTGTAACCCATCATTATCGTTATTATCATTACTTCTACTGCTACTACTAACTACTACTACTACTACTACTACTACTATTTATATTATTTATGCGAAAACTGCTTATCAAGTCTTTAAGTAACTTCTCGATGTTTTTACTTATGGGGCGCAGTGGCTGAAAGGCGGACGATATAAAATAGTAATAGAAAAAATCGTCGTGAAAGCACTGGCGTTTTCGCCGCTGGCGTTCGAGACGCTCGGTAGACCTAACGAATCTCCCGAAGCCGCTTTTGCCAAAAACGAAGGGGCAGGAATTAGCGTCTCCACAGAAGACGCGGCGTCGCGCGTCTTTCTGTTTCAGCGGTTTTCGTCGACATCTGGCAGAGAAACGCCCATGTCATGGCGACTACGTATCACTGGGCCCGGCCAACCTAGGCTGATGGGTTAAGTTAGCCAATGGCCGGTGCAAGCGGGCGACAAAATGGGCTGCATATTCTGTTGGGCCAACTGTTTGTAGAAAACACATAGTACTCTGACGTAAGTTTGTGTAGTTGTGTCTCCCAGATGATCCCCCCAACACTGCATCTGAGGTAAACACTTCAGGCGACCGAAAAGAGATGTTGTAGTATTTCCTCGTCTATAGGACTTTCTAAGCTATTTATTCCGACATCGAATAGGTTGTCTCTTGTTCACATTGTTACCACTAACATGTGTGTATGTGTATATATTAAAATTACTTAAACGCACCGGCAAAATCCGGACACTTTGATTCTTCGAACAATATTGTTAAGTAGACATTCTGAGTTTTTATATTGGCAGAGTGGTAGTAGTCTAACCTTAAATAAATTTACTATTATGTCGCATATATATATATATATATATATATATATATATATATATATATATATATATATATATATATATATATATATATATACATTTGGACATAACAGTTATGCTCCGGTGAACGTGTTCACATTGAACCTTGGGTCCGATCGAGCAGGCCATTGCGGAGATTGCGTTACACCGTTGTATTGCCATTTTGTCGTATTAGCGTGACAACTCTTCGTCCGGCGTTCAGTTTCTAACGCAGCTTCTAAGTCAGATCGTTACACTATATGGACGTCGCCACAGAGTACGTGAAACGATTGCAATATTATGAGGGACCAAATCATTAAGGTCTACGTTTTGAGAAAGTGAGAGAGAGAAAAAGAAATAACGTAACAATTATGTTCTAGAGCCTGTTCCCACAGCAACGTCCTTAGGTATTCCTCGCTGTAATAACATTGAGCCAAGTTGTCATACGTTATCCTCGACTGCTTGAATCCAGCGTTCTACGGTCTGTTGTGCTGAATACGTCTCACGCGTATTATATCTCAGCGTACAAGTAGCACAAAATACTGGGCTTCATAAGCCCTTTGTTTGCTCAGACGCCATGTGGCCAAACTCTGTATCTACTGCCCAGTTGAAATACATAATTTTCTAGTGCCGAATTTTCGTGTCTCCTGTCTCGCATGCAATGTCTACAAATATTCCATTCGGAAACGACTGAAATGCGACCCAGTTGCCTTTACGGATGTTTACGTCCAAAACGATGTTATGAATACTGCTGTATCTGTATAGAGATTCCAGTCCTAATATATATATTTGTTTATTTCGCAATAACATTGCATTTCAAGATGTTACATAATTACAATTCCAGTCTTAATGGGTCGTGATAGAAGTTCACGATAAAGATGACCAAGATTCTATCTCGAGTATACCCATGTATAAGGTGTGCTCCCCACCTGTTAAGGTATGGTCTCTACATGTTGTGGAATATCGAAAGGCTTCGGCGAATGAGCGAATGGAAACACATACGCGAAGCGACAAACAGACTTTAAAAGCCGACCAACGGAAGTGCGCACGGAATTTTGCACCCATAAACGAATGTGTTTGTGTAAAAAATGTTTTATATATATATATATATACAAATGAATACATTAATACATATTACATGTATATATATATATATATATATATATATATATATATATATATATATATATATATATATATACAAATGAATACATTAATACATATTACATGTATATATATATATATATACAAATGAATACATTAATACATATTACATGTACATAATAATAATTTAATGATTGTTTTAAATAAAATATTTAGTATCGCGATTAACTAATTTAATGAGACAGTTCCAGTGAAAGATAGGCGATTTGTTTTTCTTTGCCTGTTGACAATCTATTGCTTGACAAGCAGAGCAGGGCTGTCGTATCCAAGATGTAGCATCACTTAACGGAAAAGTGCATAGAGATTACAAAAATATGTCATGAAATAGCAAAATCTGGACAGAAACGCTGACGACTTCTTCGTGCAATTAACGGGGCGTCGACAATTGGCATATTAGCGATTTTATTTTGTAAAGATGATGTGGTAATCAAGGGGTATCAATATTTGACGGATACAGGTCTAAAGAAACACGTACCCGTCTCGGTTGATCTTTCGTTGAATACGCCAGTTACAACTCCTAGCAGATAAGGTGACGACAATATTGTCGTTGCTGTTGAAGGGCATTGAGGAGTGGAATCTTCAATCGACTGAGCCCTAGCCATTATCTTATGTCGTTGACTTCATTTCAACGGTAATAGTGGAGTCAGCTCACACATCGCGGCACTTCAAACGAAGATCTGCTGTATGGTTTGATCAGGAAGTTATAAGCCTCACCAACGTTTGCAAAGTCTGCTAAAAGCATCAAGGTTAAATGGATCAACTCCGAATGCTCACTTAGACTTGCACTCTAAAATCATTAGTTACAGCAAGGTTCTCGAGGCTATTGGCCATGCAAAAGTGAACAAAGCCTTCAATCTCTACCATGTTTGGAATGGACACTTCAAAGACACTTTTGGAATACTGTTTGATCAGGGTAACGTTTCTCATATTGAGTTTACTCTCCTTGCAATCTTTAACAGATGCCTAGATGAGGGCCATGTCCCGGAAGCATGGCGGGAATGCATACTAAAGTTCATCGTAAATGGAAAAGGTGATCTTACAGATATCCTATCTTGGCGGCGCACTGCCAAGAAGAGTTGCATTTATACAGTATTGGCATCGGTGCTCATAACACGCATATTGACATTCATTTATCACCGCAACATAATCCCGCAAAACCAGCATGGATTCCGTAACGGGAAGTCGTCTATAACAGCGTGCATGGAATTATATCCGAAGTGGAACGTCATAAATCACGGTTACTATATGCCTTGTTTATCTTCTGGTCTGAAACCTGATACTGTTCCACGTAATGCTGTACTCCAGAAGCTCGCCAGTGCAAGTGTAAACCACCCCAAAACACCGACCCTAATTGCCAGCATTCTCTTGGCAAGCCCGATAATTCTTGACGACGTGGCCTGAGAGCATAAACCAGTTATCCAGCCACCGGTTATGCTCAGCGTGATAATCTTAGCCATCTGTTTTAATATATGATCAGCGATATGGTCAATAATTTACAAGGAACCCGGTGCGGTCCTGCACGATATTGTTTGCCGATATCGTCATGCTTAGTCGTCTTGGAGTTGCAGCAAGGCATAAGCACTCTGAGGGGGTGAGACTTAGTACTGGTGCAGTCGAGTTCGTTGACAGCTTCTGCTATCGTGGGGTTAACTTTTGGACGACTTTTGGGTACAGCCTTCGGGCAACACATCACTGAAATGGTGAGCAAAAGTCTAGCCTCGATGTCAATAATTAGAACGCCTCAGCAATTCTTTCTGGGCATGCTAAAAGCACATTTTAACCTGAATGTTGTTTCGGCGGTGGACTACAACATCCAGGTCATATGGGAGCATCTTAGCACTTTACATAGAAATAAACTATTATAGGTTAGGTTTGTAGTAATTACTAGTAGTTTGTAGTAATGCTAACAGCACTTCCCTGCTGGGGGGGGAAGGAGGACATGACTGGTTTTTAGTGGGTTGGAGCCCCACACTACCGGCCCACACTTGCAGGACAATCCTGCCGTGGTGCCCGCGTGTGCAATCCGCGGGCCACGGCCATCCAAAAAAAAAAAAAAAAAGGTTTCGATACCTGTCATAGAGCTACTTGTCTTACGAAGTAAATAATTTGTTGCTTAAATTAATAAGTACAAATCAACTTGTTTATATAACTTTATCATGTTAGCACTTTGGAGTAATAATAATAACTATTAATGATGTGTTCCTTATTATACTGATACTATATGGTGCCATATGTTTGGTATATATATATATATATATATATATATATATATATATATATATATATATATATATATAAATATATACCATACATAAGGTACAATGAATAGGCGTTAAAGAACTTGGGAAACCCAAAATAAGGGCCTACAATAATTGCACACAACACAAACAATGACGTTAGCATGTGACAGAGGCCGCAGTATTAGAAAACGCAGTCAATGTGCACCACAGAGGACCTTGACAAGACTATATCTCCGTGCGAAAGTGGATAGAAGTTAAACAATAATATATGAAGTAACAAATATTTGATGTGGATGAAAATCAAGCATTTCTATATCTACCTGTATATATATATATATATATATATATATATATATATATAAGCATTTCTATATCTACCTGTATATATATATATATATATATATATATATATATCAGTCATTCAGATTTGCTCGAAAACATTAAGTCTACCCATATGAATGTACTCACGACCGCTGCCGAACACCCCGTCGTGGGTGACATTTCCAAGAGCCTTAAATCCTAGCGCGCGGCAGACGACCATTCCTTCAGCCTCGTCCCATTCATCGTCACAGACGGAGCCCCACTGCAGGTTGTGGTACACTTCGACATTACCTCGGCCTTCGTGCGTCGTGATTCGAGAGCCGATCGACAAGCGTAGGTCGCCTTCCCTGGCTGCGTCAGCAGTGTTCCAAACGAGCGAGGCCATAAGCGCGCACAATGTCACCACCACCACCATCCATGATTGCCTCGTGATCACTACTCGTAAAGCCGAGAATGGAACGCGCTGACACGTCTTCATTGCCGCAGCTGTTGTTCTCAAGCCGCCGCCTATGCAGACAGGGAGGGACAAAGAGACGACGCGCAAAACGAACCCTGATGTCGCCTTGATGTCAAAGCATTTACTCTGTCTTTAGGCAGTTGATTGCAATTTGTGTTGTTGTTGTTGTTGTTGTTGCTACTGTTGTTGTGGTTGCTCTTGGTATTTTGATTGATGTAGATCAATATCCGCATCAGTTTCATCGACTCTTCACTGCAATGGTTTGGGCGCACTCACTGCACTGCTTAGTCTTCCGCTCTTTGCTTCAGGTTATTGCCGTGTTGGCATCACTATCGTTATCATCATCATCATCATGGTAATCACTGCGGTTAACATGCGGTTAGTATCACAACAGAGAGGTGGTATATATATATATATATATATATATATATATACACAGAGAGATGATCCGGAGAACCTGCCTAACCGAGAAGAGCCTGTCTACCGGATTCGAAGCCAAGACAAATTACGTTGCACTGTAACATCGGCAGCAGCAGCAACAGCAGCAGCTCGATTTTTCGAGCGATTCTTGAGCGTAGACGATACGTTTGTGATGTGTGACACTATGGGGCCGCCGGCGTATCGTGGAGCGCGATTTCGAGATAGCGCGGCGCGGCAAAAGTGGTGGTTCCCGGTCGCTAATCGACAGCAATTAGCAGAGCTACGGCCGCTGTACTAGCAGCCTCTACTATGCCGGACGATTGCCCACTCACTCACTACTCTATCTACTATGACGACGACGACGACGACGACGACGATGATGATGATGATGACGACGACGATGACGACGACGTATCGTGATGCTGGAATTGGGTCGCACGAGCGCCCGCCGCTAGCGAACCGGCCGTTGCGTAACAGCCGTTCGTCACGTCAAGGATTTGGCGCGCCAACCGGCTCGACCGGCCCGTCGACGTAGAAGGCACGTTTCGCCGTCGCTGTCGTCGGGCAACCTGAGCGCCGCCTTGACCACGCGTCGACGACAACCCACTGCTTCGAACTATGGGAGGATGAGCGAGCGATTGATTCGTCACCTCACGCCGCTTCGTCGCCCTCTGTCTGGTTGGCTTATTCCTTCCTAGCTTGCTTGTTCCTTCCTGCTTTCCTGCTTTTCTTCGTTCGTCGTCGCTGCACGCACCAACCACACTGTTTGCCCGCTAGCCCGTGAGCCAACCACCCTGTCAATCAGCGCCGTTCACCCTCTACTGGAAACTGGAGAAACGACAACAAGAGAGAGAGAGAGTCAACAGTAGCAACAGCAGGTAGTTGATAGGAGAGTGCTTCTTGAAGTGGTGGTCGTACTGGTTGGTACAGGGGGTGGTATGGGGCGGGGGTGCCGCTGCAGGCGGTACTCTTGGTTGTTGCCTCGTCTCAGCGAAAAAAGGGAGAGAGTGAGCAAAGAAGCTTGCCTAACGTTGTCGAGGTTGTTGTTGTTGAGATTGTTGTTGTTATCTCTGTTGCTAAGGTCACTAAATCGTTGTTGTTGCCTTTGTTACTAAGGTGACTAAGTCGTTGTTGTTGTTGCCTTTGTTGCTAAGGTGACTAAGTTGTCGTTTTTGTTTCAGCTATTGCTGTTGTTGTTTCTGATGATGATGTTGTTGTTGTCTGGCTGCTGTTGTCGTCTCTGTTATTGTTCCTGATGTTGTCGTTGTTGTTGTGGTTGTTGTTGTTGTTGTTGCTGCTGTTGGTTCTGTTGTTGTTTCTGATGTTGTTGTTATTGTTGTGTTGTTGTTGTTGTCGTTTTTGATAATGCCGTTGTTGTTGTTGCTGTTGTTGTCGTGTCTGCCGTCACCGCCAACGTCGCTGTCACCGCCACCGCAGTGGTTCCCGCAGTGGCAGTGCGAGAGAGGAATGGGCACAGTGTAAGTGGCACTCGTAGGGGCAAATACTCATAGTCTCTCTTCACCCGCGTTCGATAGGTAGGCTCGCAGGCAGGCACGAAGCTACACGTACGCAGTACCTGGTGTCCCGCCGCTAGAACGATTGTGAGCGTTGCCACCGGCGTCTTGGCGACAGCTGACGCTCACGCTAGCTGCTGCTGCTGCTGTGGATGCGGATGCTGCAGCCGGTGCTGTGAATGTCGCAAGGCTAGCGTGGAACGTCCCGCCGATAGCTTTACGTGTACCCCCAACACTGTTGTTGTTATTGTTGTTGTCGTCGTCGTCATGAAATCTTCACTGTCGTCCTCATTGTTGTCGACGTCACCTTCATCATCATCATCATTACCACCACTACCACCACCACCACCACCATCATTATCATCATGGCCGATGCGTTATGCTAATGTAGGCAGCGGAGCGAAAAGGACAACCAGCTAAAGAAAGCAATGTCGTCGCGAGATGATGACGACCACAATGATGACGGTCTACCGCGATCGACGGCCAGACACCCGCGCAAGCAGCTGGAGAAATTCATTATTGTAACTTGTTCATTCACTCTCCGAATCACTCTCCGAATCACTCACTCACTCAATCACGCACTCAGAAGAAAAAGAGCGCACTCAGCTGTGGACGGCCACGCGCAGCGAGAAGAACAAGAGGTTGGTTTCAATTTAGCTATCACGCTGACACGACAATGAAGAAGATCATAATGGCAATACCAACAGCGATAACATCTGCACCACCACCAACAACAACAGCAACAACAACTGCAGCAGCAGCAGCAGCAACAACAACATAATTGCAACTGCTACAACTACTACTACTACTACTATTACTACTACTACTCCAACCCCCTACAATGAGTGTCTCCTGCCAGAAAACGAACCGAGAGCGAAAGAGCAAGATTTAAGATCGACGAACAGTCTGCGTATAGATGAGGTGGTTGCGTGCCGGGCGGAACGTGAGCGTGCCCGGCACGGGAAGTGGAGTCACTGGGGCTGTCGTGGGGACGCCGCCCGCCAGTAGAAGGAATGTGATATGGTCATTCTTGCAGCTGGCGGGCGGTGGTGGAGGAGACTTCTTCAGGATGCCGGTTCATCAGCTGATGCTTCGTAGGGATAGAAATCCGTAGAGGTGGGCAGCATTGGTAATTCGAATGGTATGTAGCTATTACAATCGATGCAGTCAAGGAACTAACTAGTCGATAATAGTACCAACGGGGGGCAACGGGGGGAAAGGGGAAGTAGTCAGTCAGTCAGTCAGTTAGTCTCTTAAGAGCTACTGCGGCGGGGCGGGGGGGGGGGGGGGGGGGGGGGGGGGGAGGCGGGGGCAGGAATGGAGGAAGCCGGGCAAGGGGGGAAATGGCAAAGCCAAGTGGGATAGGTGGCGTATAGGAAGGCGAAGAGATCATGGTGAGGCTCTGCGCGCACGACGGTTGACAACGGCGGCGGCGACACGCCAGTCTGTTCCGCTCGAGACGCGCCAGAAGTTAACGAAAGCCAGCCAGAAGTGGCGGAAGGACAAATGGCAACAACGACAACAAAGAGAGCAACAATAACCACAACAACAACAACAACAACAACAACAATAACAACAACAAGGGCTGCAACAACAACAACAACAAAGACAGCAACAAAATTGACGCACCGGTCGGCGGACCAATAGACGTAGAGAGTCAGTCACACAGACAGACACAAGCAAAGCACGAGGTTCCACGCGTGCGAGTACGAAGCGGCGGGATGGCTCGCGTCGTCGACAATGAAACTGTCGACAATACATCACCCCGTGTGTGTCGGAACCACCGACTCGACCGGAACTCTAGCGCAGCAAGAATGCAACGTTGTGCTGTTGCCACCCGCGGCGACCGCTGCAAGGGTGAGCATGCCGCACTGACTGAGGAGTGCAAGGTAACGATTCAACAATGTAAACGGTGATAACAACAGCAACAGCAACTACAACAACAACACCCATAACAACAACAACAACAACAACAACAACAACAACAACAACAACAACAACAACACCCACAACAACAGCAACAACAACAACAACAACACCCACAACAACAGCAACAGCAGCAGCAGCAACAACAACAACAACATCAACAGCAGCAGCAACAACACCCACAACAACAGCAACAGCAGCAGCAACAACAACAACACCCACAACAACAGCAACAGCAGCAGCAACAACACCAACGACAGCA
The DNA here is from genome assembly GCA_003439945.1 of Dermanyssus gallinae. NCBI lineage: Eukaryota > Metazoa > Arthropoda > Arachnida > Mesostigmata > Dermanyssidae > Dermanyssus > Dermanyssus gallinae. Next base: position 672,241 of record QVRM01004003.1, read on the forward strand.
ACAGCAGCAACAACAACAACATCAACAACAGCAACAACAACAACACCTACAACAACAGCAACAACAACAACAACAACAACTTAATTGTCGTCTTAGCAGCGAGATTTTTCATCAAAGGGCCAGCCAGCAATAATTCATTAACGCGAAGGCGAATGGCGATCTCAGTAGGCACGCGCACGCGGGCTAGTTTGGTTGCTTGATCCCGCTGTAATGTAGCCACTGGTAGTAGCGATCGCACCGCCCAGCCGGTGACCGGCGCTGGAACTCAGCGACCGGAACAGCACCGCCACGGTCGTCTGTCACGGCCAGCGCACTTTAACTCGCCTCCTCCGCCACAAACTGCACTACTAATTCTACTAAGAAAGGCGGCATGGCATGGGCTCATTCTTGGATTCGCGTGTAGAAAACAGTATGGCCACCATGGTCAAGGTCGCTGGCTTCGCTGTCGTGCCGCTGCGTGTCGAAGCACAATATCTGCAATAGCTGCTGCTGTTGCTGCTGCTGTTGTTGTTATTGTTGCTGTTGTTGTTGTTGCTGCTGTTGTTGCTGCCGCCGCAATAGATTAGTTCGAGACGTCTACATGCCATTCATGTCGGAGAATGGAGCCGAATCAGAATGGAGCACGCACATTTCACACTGCAGTGACATGTTTCGGTAGATATGGAAACATTTATTTCACCTTCAAGAAGTGGATAAACGTATGTTGCTACTGAAATATTTACAGTCGGCTAAAATGTGAAATCATATATAAGATCATGATCGAGTATGGCATATTTGAGGCGTTCAGTGATTCCTATCGTTCGGAGTCGGCGCGCCAATTTGCAAGCTACCTACTCCGGTGCACTCCGGTGCACCGTGAAAATAGAATAAAGCTAAAGTATATATGTATATATATATATATATATATATATATATATATATACATAAATATATATATATATATATAAATATATATGTATATATATATATATATATATATATATATATATATATATACATAAATATATATATATATATATATATATATATATATATATATATTAATGTATAGGTAGTTCAACAAGTTCTTAAAATGAAAACCAAGAATTTTCCAAATCTTGTTTTAATTTTTTCTTATTCGATATACTCCCCGAGAAGCTCAATACACTTTTCCCACCGAGATTTCAGAGCATTTATACCTCTTGAGTAGAATTCCGCGTCTTTAGACTGAAAATAGGCATTGACAGCAGCCTTAACCTCTTCATTGCTGGAAAAACGCTTTCCACCGAGACTATTCTTCAAATGTCCGAAGAGAAAATAATCAGAGGGGGCCTGAACTAAAGAATAGAAAGGTTGTTCAATAAGTTCGAACCTCAGTTGGCCAGTTTTGCCGTTGCTTGCCGCGACTTGTGTGCGGGAGCATTGTCCTGGTGAAACAGGACAACCTTCTTCTGCAAAGCGGGCCGTTTCACGATGAGTTCTTGCTTCAGGCAGTCCAACAGTCTTGCATAATATTCTCCCGTGATCGTTTTACCGCTCTCAAGGTAGTCGACCAGAATTATTCCACAATTCTTGGTCCCAAAAAACCGTAGCCATCATCTTTCCGGCCGATGCCGTTGTCCGCACCCTCTTCGGAGGTCCTTCACCAGGTGCACACCATTGACGAGATGCTTCTTGGGTCTCGGGAGTGTAGTGATGGACCCAGCTTTCATCGACGGTCACGAATCTGCGCCAAAAATCCGACGGATTTTTCGAATCTTGGCCAAATTTCGCTGTGAAGCGGAAACACGCGCGTCTTTTTGGCCTTGGTTGAGCAAATGCGGCACCCATTTTGCTCTGAGCTTTTTCATCTTCAAGTTTTCGTGCAGGATGAAATGCACTCTACCCAAACTGATCCCCAAGGCCTCCGCTATCTCCCTAATGTTTACTCGCTTATCTGCGGCAACGATTTTCCGCACTTCTTCCACGTTTTCCTCATCAGTTGCCGTTTTTGGGCGTCCTGAACGTAGTTCATCCTCGGTGCTCCTGCGACCTCTTTTTAACTCATTAATCCAGTTGGAAACAGTGGCTAAACATGGCGCAGAGTCACCGTACACCTGGTCTAACTCAGTTTTCACTTGGGTCGTATTCCAACCTTTGAAATAAAAATGCTTGATAACCACTCGAAACTATTTTTTCTCCATTTTTCAAAATCACGCCGATACGTTGCACGGGAAAAGCGATCAAACGAAATCGCAACGGCCAATCACCATAATATTTTGACTGCTAGCATTCGAAAAGTTGCCGTTTCCAATAGCGGTGAAAGCGCGCCAAAATCCGAATTCTGAAAAGCTCATTTTAAGAACTTGTTGAACTACCTGTATATATATATATATATATATATGTATATATATATATATATATATATATATCTATATATTAGCACGAGGTCCTACGACAGCCCACACATTTGGCTATTAGCAAAGTGCTCAACATAGCTGAAACACAGAGTTTACAGAGCACCGAGAACCGAGAACAAACCGATTGCATTGTCTGGCCATGCTCTTAGATGTTAACGACAACCCTTAACACGCTCTCGTGGACGTAAAAGCTAATCACCTGTATACAGAAATAGGTCCCTCTACCTATAACATACGCTAGCGTCGTGGACAAAAGACATCTCCCTACGAGCATCTGCCTACGAAGGCGTGGACTTACGCCTCGAAGGGCACTATCTTAGTTAAGTCTAGAGTTAAGTACCTAAACGTGGATAAGGCTCTCACAGCAAGACCTCATGTGCACCAACCAGCAAAAAGCTGTCCAAGGTTTAAACTCAGACGGCTCTGCTTCTCTCTTAACGTCAGTAGTCGATTTCATCTAAGGCACGCCGTCTATTTAACAGGAAGACTCAAAGACCGATGGCGCCCAACATCGCATGGGCGAGTCCCACGACAACCTCGGCAGCCACATAAGTTCTCTTAGCAGCAACGGGTTTCCCGGGGAGCTAAGAGAACAAAAAGCAGACTAGCTTTACCATGTTCCTCAATCAACTCCGCGGCTGTGGGGTAACTACTACTACTACTACTACTAATCAGATACTTCGGTTAAGTGAAGTCAGCAATGGGAAGCAATGGCCAGCCAGGCCACACTGGATAGTGGACAAAATGGTGTCGATGAAAGGCACTTTTACAAACGCTGTGCCTTTTTCAGAGCTCAGTCAGACCCAACGGTCTTGGCTGCTGCCGAGTTGAGTAATGACAGTGGCAACGACACTGTAGTTGCCGTAAGTGGAACGACCGGGTAGTAGTGGTACATCGGTGTCGCCAGCTACGGTAACAATAACACCTATAGCAGAGACAGCTGGCTCAAAACCGAAGGTGGAGATAGAAGACGACTTTGTTGTGGTTCGGAAACGACGAGACAACAACAAAAAGGTACCGAACGCAAAGGCGCAGTGCAACATATGGCGAATTAGAAATCTCTCAACTCCCTACGACTGGGAAGTCCCCTGACACGCCAAGCTCTTATCGAGGCGCTCCTCAAAAATCATTAGCACGGTCTTTGGTAAGAAGATTCGCAGATTTATCGGCTCGGATGAGCACAAAATCGAGCAGCCTTAATGGCAAGTTCAAGTGACTAGGTAAAACACGATTTTAGCCAGTTCTCGCCTCAGAAAGTAGTAAAGAGTGTGCATCACGCGTATTACCAGTTAATACAAAAATATATATGTATATATATAAATAAATATATATATATATATATATATATATATATATATATATATATATATATATTTATTTATACATAAATTATTTGTTAGTTTACTATTCAGTTGTAGGCTAACAGGAATACGCGATTAACTCACCACAAGAGTCTGTGACAAGCGTTACTAGTCGAGCGTATCTTCGAGGAAGCCCCTCATTGTGCACAGTATTTGTGCGACACTGCCGCGCTAAGACACCAGTGATAGCCCTTGAAGTAGTTTGAATATATATATATATATATGGCAAACGAAAAAACGCACCTGATGAAAATTTGACGACAGCTTGAAATAGAATATGTTACTATGAATACACAAATTCTGATCAAATCACGAGGAACGTTTGAATCTTACGAAAAGGGCATTTACAAACAGATACAATATATAGTCATAAGCTGTACTAACGCGACAAAACAGGTATGTTAAGATGTAAGAACGCAAGTGCAGTGTTTGAACTTAAGCACAGTATTATTTCATTCATGCTCAGTAATGTCAGTATTGAAAAGCCGGTTACAGCAGCGAGTGGACTAGTTGATTTGTGGGGCGTGTACGTACTTGGAATCTCTGTTTTATTACTCCACAGCCGTACTTGGAACGCATGTGGCGGCGCGGGAAACCCACGCCTATTACAAGGCGACTATGAACTTGAGCACTTTCAATACGACGAAGCCCTTTTTTGGCTGGATCACGATCAGATATGCAATTCCGGTTATGGGCTAGTTCTCGTACGCACATAGAGTTTAGACTGAAAGGCACAAATATAAATGGGTATGTACAGAGCCACAGATATATATATATATATATATATATATATATGTATATATACTAGGTAGATTAAAAAGTTCGTAGCATCGCTAGCCTACAATTTCAAAAAGCTTATGCCGAATACAGCGCAGAAGAGAAACTCTTTTCGAAAGTACTAAAAATAAGCATCATATGGGTTGGTTTCGAATTGCGTTTGTATCAGGTCGCACAACTGACAGACCCTTCAATGAACCAGTGAACAGAACAAGTACCGTGCTATGATTAAACTTTTCTTTTTGAGAGCGACGAATTGCAACGGAAGGTAAAGTCAAACTAGATACAGTTTACGAAAATAATGCACCGGCGTACACAGTAAGTGGTGCGATTACCAAATGTATTGCTTCATAGAAAAGAGGTAGTAGATTGCACCACGTACTTGACGGCCAAAACTAGTTTCGGTTGAGAAAACTGTGCTAAAACTCTTTTTCAAACTCATGACGACTAAATAGGTAAAGAGACACTCTCTCTCGACCGGAAAAGTGTTGGCGACCGTTTTCTGGGATGCAAAGTAGGTAGTCTATTAATTAACCACGATTCTACAGGAAAATCAATAACTGGGGACGTTATTGCTAGTGTCCATCATAAGTGGTGCGTCGTAATATAGCTTGCTGCTAGATTACGACGCACCACTTATGGACAAGCTGGAAGGACGCATCATAACAGTACGGCCGGCGATGCAGAAGAGAACCATCCTGTTTCACCACGACAACGAGCCGCGCTACGCCTCTCTCTTTTCATTTTACCATCGCCAAATCACGCGAACTAACGTTCTAAAATGTCAAACATTGCCAATATTCTTCGGGCTTGGCGCCGTGCAACTATTATGTGTTTGGAAGCCTTAAGTAGCCTTCTTTCCGGAAATAGATAGCAGCAGAGCAACAATGACGTACTATGCGCCGTACATGAGTATTTTGAATCTAAAGATTCTCAAATATTTTGCTCGTGGTATAACGACTATTGAGGATCGTTGGGCCAGATGTGTTGTGCTTTGGGGGAATCACCATGCTGAGCTAGAAAAGGTACGTGGTGTTTATCCGTCCATAGCGACCCTGGCGGTGAGGAAGAATAAAGCGGAGGGGCCGAAAAGGCTATCCAAGTCCTTCTTCCCAAGAGGATTTCTACCTACAACGCGGTAACGCGATTTCCGTCTTGTGCTCGCTTACAAACTGGGCTTGGCCAGGCCTAATTTCGGTTATAGGTGAGTCTGTTGTCACCAGTAAACAATTGTTTTGTCCGAAGGTGTTTATCTATACTCTGTGCAAAAATTGGGCCATTTGCACTTCCAATCTCTTTGTCTACTTGTATGAGGCAGGAAGGAAGTCATTTTGCATTTAACCAGACGTCAACATATCGATCAATGTTGTTACTAATGCCTTGCTGATCCGTGAAACACTGAGAAATTATTAGTGAAAATGCTAAACCACAAGTTTTGTAATGGAGTTCAGAGCTATATATATATATATATATATATATATATATATTATTTCTAGGGAGTTCAATAAGCTTGGGATCTATGTATGTGTATGACTGCATATGTCGTATAAATGTATACACATAAATACCGAGCGTCAACATTTGAGCGCAACAATACACCGAATAAAATTGTTTATCATATATGAAGGAGAAATATTTTAATTATTCCTTGAATATTAAGAATTTCCCTGCCGTTAGTAAACGAACTGAACATCTGTTCAACTAATTTTGGCGAGACATCAATTCATTTAGCCGCATGGAAAGTCTATTTACCCTTTAACACCGCAATAGTGTAAACAAGAAATCCTATCACATGACAAGGCATGAAACCGCCTCTCAAATGACAACTATCAAACTCAATGGACAGACATGAATAGTTTTTTGGCAGAGGCTCTTCTTTGAAGTGTCAATGCCTTGGTTTCTATTTCGCAGCCGTACATTCATGATTCTAAAGTTTTACACGCACAATTGTTGACGTTAGAAAGGTCAACGGTTCATATGATAGGCGTTTAGCAATTGTAATCCCAATTTCGCGGGCATTTGCCTCACTTCCAGAACTTCATTGAAAATTAACAACTACTTACTATACAATACAGATATCTTTACCTAAACCTACAAACACAGAAATATCTGACATGATGAATCTGTCATGGCTTAGCATATACTACATTAAAGATAGATATCTATGTACAAATAGGTGAGATTCGAGGAGGAACATCAAACTTTTACAATTCGGAGCAGATCGAATAAGAAATAGAAGTTCGTTCCAAAGTAATTCGCGTTGGCACAGTAGAGAATCAATAACTAAGTGCTTTCGCTTTAGAGTGCACGTTAATCAATGTGTTCGGTCGACTGTCGTGTCGTCGCTGTTTTGTATCGACATTTTATGGAATAGGTCATTCATGCATGCACTCAATACTTAATCTCGAGATGCCCTCTGGAAAACCTTAATAACTCCGCAACGATTTGGCACCAAAAGGATCGCCAAAAATTACGCATTTGCCTTAGTTTTGAGCGCTGTGAATGGTCGTGGGGTTGCGACTTGGAGGTATTTAGACGTGTATACTAATAATAAAACTTTGTTTGCTAACTTTCTTCTAAACGACTATGTCGCATCTTCTAATCGGTGTCGTGTTTTTCAGAAGCGGAATTTTCGAACACGACGGTGTGCTTAGTTTCTGTACAGGAGGGCTGCTTGTCTCACAATCGCACATTTCATGTTTCTAAGTCGGACAACAACACAAGTGTTACAGAGTTTGGTAATTTCACTCTCACTCTAAAGCAAGATTTCTCAGAGACTACGCTCCACTGGAAAAATATGTGTTTTGACGAGCTCTACAATTCCCTACAGTTTTTAAATGCGCTTAGTGGACTCCCACATTTTTGGATTATACAGTTCTGAAAGTTCTTAAAAAAATATATTTAAAAATACAGGATAAATGCATCTCTTTTTAAATACGCGTTGCTGTATGTACTAGCAACGTAGATATTAGGATCCTATAAGGCGTGCGAACTAAAGTACGGCGGTGAAATCAATCGTAGAATAAAGTACACACAATACCCTACAAACTACAGGAAACAAGTTAAGTTACATTAGTGCTCGCACATTTAGAAACTCTCAATTTATGAATAAACCTTTATCAATAAATTGGCCTACATGCCCAAAAAAATGTCTAAATGATTTTAGAAAAGGTCGTTTGCATTAGCAAATCTAGAAAATGCATTTATGCAACATTATGTATGCGATATGCAAGTATGGCTTAATATATATATATATATATTTATATATACTGTACGACCAGCTATGAAGGCAGGGCCGGAATGATTTTAGAGTGCTGAGTGTGTCGAACAGCGAATTATTCACAAAAAAACGGATGCCTATCGCGAACAAGAAGTCTGTTCACTTTGTTCTGAAGCCCAAAACAGATTGGGTAGTAAGGAGGACGCCGAGTATGTGTTAACAAATTATCAATAGAGGATTTTATTGTTGCTACAGCATGCTGCCACACGTGGTAACTTATGGTGAAAAACAGTCATCGATTAACGAACGTGCTTAGTAGTTGTGCTGGAAATTGTGCGCTGGCAACATTAGACTAACGGCCCGCGCAAGCAAACGTGATGCCATTCTACAGGGCAAGAGTCTCGGCACGGAAAGAAGCGTCAGTCTCCGCTAGCCGTTGGCTTAAGCAGTACGTACACGTGAGTAACAACCTACAAGACCACCCACTTCAGCGTACTCATGACTATTAAGCCGCGATATTTGGCGATACACTATTTTTGTAGCTGCGATGCCTTCGAACGATTCTAATAGCTAATTTTGGTGTGTAATAGTACTACTGTTATAAACTACCCGTTACGAATTGACAATTTGTTTATGGGACCGTCTTCTCCGGACGGCAACTTTTATTAAGTTCAACAACTCTTCATTGGGCTTGAAATTTCCATTATTACATTCAAAGAATTATAACTATTCAGGTAATTTTGCAGAAAAGGCTATCGCCCGTGCCTGCAACGAGCCCTTGTCTGTAGACAACAGCCTAAACTTTTTGGGCTGACCCTCAGCCAAGATTCAAAACATCCACGGAACTGCTCTTCGCATTGCTTCATAGACGGACCCCCACAAAACAAATGCGCAACGGTGGAGCTCGAACCCGCGCACCTATGTGTATCCTCCTCCGGTCGCAAGATACGCTGTTGTTTCGTTAAGTTAAGCAAATTTCACCCAAACCCACCTTCCTCAAAGTCTAAAAAGTGAATGCATGCAGTACGTCCATAAAACCAGTAAATAGCCACGCCTTATCTACACAAGTATACACATATTTGATGCAAAGTATACACATAATTGACACAAGTATACACATATTTGATGCAAAACGCCAACGGCACTCATTTGGCGTTTATTGGAGTCGAGCCTGTTTTCTTTACATGGGTGCGATCTTATTACATCCGATTGTCATATAAGCATAGACAAACTGCCGTATGGAATTTGCAAACGGTAAGCAATGAAATATACTTCATTAGCTATTGGGAACCTACCATTTGCCAAGAATGAGCGGTCTGCGTCGCAGATTAGAGTTCGGTAGAAAAGAACACAAGGCAATTTACGGTATTTCAAATCATCATTACAACACTTACACGCCCACGGCCCTAGGAATAATTGACGAAGTTGCATTCTATTTAGTTTTGATAGAGCGGCTCATTGTTAAACGCCGAACTGGGTACTGATTATAGTAGCGCAGCCATATGGCTGGAAGTGCATTGACCAGTTTTCGTCGACGTATTATTATTATACTTCTTTTGCACGTACAGTAAGCCAACATTTTTAGTGAGGTTAATTGATTCAGTAACGGATCTACAAACTAGCCAGCACCGCTCAGGAAATATTGGATATTCATTATTATGAGATACGCCTGCGCCGCGAGCAATGTTAAATGATGATCACTAAGATACAATTAAGTGAATATTGCATTTACAGATTTTTTCAAATTTAATTTTCTGGGTGCATTACGTAGGTAATAAAAAACGCCATGCGCAAAATTTTCAAACACGTATATGTATAAATTAACATTACGTGAATACACAACTTAAATAAAGAGTGTAGACTACTATACAGTACGGCGGCAATATAACTTTTTTGTGGAGGAGGTATTGAACGCAGTTACGCACTATCGCTACGAGTCTCATTCTCAAGCAGTGTGGGACTCGACGGCTGGATGTTACTCCGTTGAGACTCATACCCACTAAACGCACCTCCCCCCTTAAACTTCACTCTCTGATAGCCCAGATAGATTCGTAGAATAGTACTATGGACTAAGGAAGCAATATAGCCCCCTTATAATATGCGATATCACAATAGCACAAACTATAGGAGACAACCATGTTTTCGTACTATTGAAATTGCATATTGATCGAAAAAAACTAAAAACTGTATAGTGAAAATAAACTTTTTTACTGCGTTTTACATTTTCTTTTGTGCAAGCAGTTAAGATACAACCACATGCATTGTATAAGCTGTGAGCGATGAACGTGTAATGCCAAAAATATTTCAGAGTTCAGTGTGTCGAACAGCGGAATTATTCATGACATGCTTGAGGCTCATCACGAACAAGATAACTGTCCATTTCATTTTGGAGCTCAAACACAGCCTGAGATGTCAGTGATATTTGGACAACTCGTGCAATAGTTAAAAGCTCCGACCGACCAATGTTGTGTATACATATATACGCCGTTAACCATTTATTGCCATACGTCGCCCAGTACAAGATTGGTACAAAGACAATTTGGCGTCTAAGTTGTATAATTGGTAGTCGACGGTTGTCTGTCCGGGTGGTGAAGACTACGATCGCTGGTTTGGCATATCGTGGCCAGTAAGCCCCAAGTACTCCTCTAGCAGAAACTACGCAGGCCCACGCAACGGATGCGGAGACCTATTAGAAGTTCTGCGCGGGCAAACTTGCCTGTTGTCTTCGAAGCTAACCTATAGGATACTACACACTGTCTGTGCCTAGCTGTGATTAAACAACAGAAGTGTAGAGGAGATTGAAAATCCCCGTAGCTCTAGTATTCACTACGGAGATAAGTAGCAACTCAACTTTCTATAGCATCTTTGTGTTCCTAGAAAGGCTGGGTAACGCCAAGTTAGGATTGAAACGATGCAGAGCCATGTGTAATATATATATATATATATATTTATATATGTGTGTAGATCGCCCTGAATGTCGAGAGGCTTAAAGCGTACTCAACCGCGTGCCGACGTGGACGACCGGCGCATTTATATAACGCCGTGTTGGTGCCCATTTAGGCAAATGAGCAAACAGGGCCCAAATAGACTAGAAGCGGCGTTCTAGAGTACCTTACTACATGCACTACGTGGAACGATGCTTGGGAACACCGCGCCAAATGTTTCGACTTATCCGTGATTGTAGTGAACCGCAGTTGACGTTCACGCATCTCTTCGTTTAGAGGAGACTTTGTGAAGCAACAACTGTAGGAATGCTTGCAGGCTCCGCGCGCCAGGGTAGAGCACGCGATGCAAGTAATCACTCCGCAATAGTCTCACACCGTTGCATACAACCTACCCGCTCATATAACGTTGCATGGGTTGGAAAACAAACAGCCGGTGCAAGAAAGCCTACAAACGACTCTTCGTAACTAATGCAAGCACTTAATGTACATGACACGAGAATAATCTTGTTGGCAGTTGTTTACTCGTGTGTACAGGTGGCCGCCACAAGGCAGCCTCCTAGTAGATGGAGCATTTTGTTATAGCAAAGCGAACAGCCCGGGCGACCGTCACAAGAGTCGCGCGGGATTGATGCAGTGCCAACATTGATGAATGATGTATATATATATTTTTTTTTGAAGGCAATGCGAACTTTGCGTCAGTAAGCACAAGTTTATTTTAAAAAAAAAAACACATGCGTCATATATTGCTAACGCTTCTCAAAGCACTTGAGTCCATCGACAGCCGGTAATAGCAGTCCACGACATTCGCCGAAGCCGATCCTCAGACCGTCCTTTCGGCAGTGGCCTCGCATTATGACCTCGTCGTTATCTTGTAGAAATTTCCGAACCACGCCGTCGTCTAGTTTCACTTCTTTCGTGCCCCGCCAGCTTAGCTCGAGCATCGAACCGTACGAGTCCTCTGTAGGGCCACTGATCGTCCCCGAAGCTAAGAGGTCACCGGGGCGCATGTTACAGCCGCTGATCGAATGGTGGGCCAGCTGTTGCTTCATCGTTCAGTACATGTGCTTGAAGTTAGAGCGGCACACAGTCGATTCCTTGCCGCCCTGCGGCTTGATAGCCACCTCGAGCTTGATGTCGAACGAGAACGGATCTTCGTGCTGCAGGTAGGCCATTGGCTGCGGATCTTGTGGGTAGTTGGCCACCCTGAACGGCTCCAGAGCCTCCATCGTAACGACCCACGGGCTGATGGTGGTCCCGAGGTTTTTCGCAAGAAACGGTCTCAGCGGCACGTACTCCCACTTCTGAATGTCTCTCGCCGACCAGTCGTTCATCAGAACCATGCCGAAGATGTGACTCTCGGCTTGATCAATCGGAATCGGCTCGCCCAGCTTGTTCGGCGGCCCCACAAAGAAGGCCATTTCCAGCTCGAAGTCCATGAGTCTGCACGGTCCGAACTTTGGCGGTTGGCTGTCGTCGGGACGCGTTTGACCCCAGGGCCGGTGTAGAGCGGTCCCCGAAACGACCACGGAGGACGCCCGGCCGTGGTAGCCTACCGGAAGGTGTTTCCAGTTTGGCATCAGTGCGTTGTCCTTTCCACGGAACATGATGCTCACGTTTGTGGCATGGTCGAGCGACGAGTAGAAATCGGTGTAGTCTCCGATCTGCGCTGGCAGATGCATCTTCACCTGGCTCTGCGGAATGAGCGCTTTCTCACGCAGGGTCGTGTCGTCTCGCAGTGCGCCTTCATCCGCCGACAGAAGTCGCCGGATATTTTCTCGGGCCTCGCGCCATGCTGGTCGGCCCAATGCCATGAATTCGTTGAGTGTCTCCCGCTGGAACACCTGCAGGTGTCCAGCGAGCACATTGACGCGAAACAGGTGGGTTACCAGCGTGACATCAAGAACGAGCTCGCCTATAGCCACCCCAATGCGGCGATTCGATTCGCCGGCTCGTGAAAACACTCTATAGGGTAGGTTCTCGAGCGAAAAGTCGCTCTCTTCCGGAACTGGTACAAAGCTCTTCATTTTGCCTGCAAGTAGCCCGTAGTGTACGATGTAGTGTAGTTGAGCACGTACGCGACGGGCGTCGAACCGGAAAGACAGTGTCGACAGTGCGCTTCGTCGATGATTTTGCCCAGCACAGAACGAGCCCAAGATCTTCACGAGTCGGACGTGGATCGTCGTGGCTGCTGGTTGATGGACCGCGCTGAAGCTGCTCGCTGCTTCGTTCGCGACCTCAGCCAGAGGTACCAAAAGAGTGGAGCGAAATGCGGATGATGATTCGACAAGCTGATGAATGATGTATATATATATATTCATATATAAACGAGTGTGTGTGTCTCTGACGACGAGGACTCATAATACATAAGAGTTTACGCATTGTAGCACACTGTCTAGACCCAACTTCATTCAAGCCGACAAGCGACATTGTCCGCTGGGTAATTCCTGTGCGCCGAGTTCAATGTGGCACCGTCAATAGGCCCCTTGTCACCGAGCGTGAACAACGGGTCTGTAATCGATGCGCGATATACTACCACTACTATCCTCAGGCAACTTAGGCCATTTCGTTAAACAAACAAAACTTGAACTGTATATTATTACTCAATCTGAGTGAAATAAATATAATTGAAAAATAATTAAACAAACAAGAGCAATAAAACGTATGTAGGCAATAATAGTCATAATAGAATACATCAGAGGTGTAGACTGAACCGAAAACAATCAGTTCGCGAGCATTTATTTGCCGTTAATCGTCAACGCGAAGCGACTCGGGCGTGGCCAGAAGACAAATAGCCGGCGGCCACGGTTGGTTCCTCGCCACAGCACGCTGAGAAGACATCCCGCACACACAAATGTGTGCATGGGTTTTCCCGACGACGGTCCTAGGAATAATTGACGGAGTTTCATTCTATTTAGTTTTGATAGAGCGGCTCATTGTTAAACGCCGAACTAGGTACTGATTATAGTAGCGCAGCCATATGGCTGGAAGTGCATTGACCAGTTTTCGTCGACGTATTATTATTATACTTCTTTTGCACGTACAGTAAGCCAACATTTTTAGTGAGGTTAATTGATTCAGTAACGGATCTACAAACTAGCCAGCACCGCTCAGAAAATATTGGATATTCATTATTATGAGATACGCCTGCGCCGCGAGCAATGTTAAATGATGATCACTAAGATACATTTAAGTGAATATTGCAGTTACAGATTTTTTCAAATCTAATTTTCTAGGTGCATTACGTAGGTAATAAAAAACGTGTTAGATTGCCATGCGCAACATTTTCAAACACGTATATGTATGAATTAACATTACGTGAATACACAACTTATATAAAGAGTGTAAACTACTATGCAGTACGGCGGCAATATAACTTTTTTTTGTGGAGGAGGTATTAAACGCAGTTACGCACTATCGCTACGAGTTTCATTCTCAAGCAGTGTGGGACTCGACGGCTGGATGTTACTCCGTTGAGACCCATACCCACTAAACGCACCCCCCCTTAAACTTCACTCTCTGATAGCCCAGATAGATCCGTAGAACAGTACTATGGACTAAGGAAGCAATATAGCCCCCTTATAATATGCAGTATCACACCATAGCACAAACTCTAGGAGACAACCCTGTTTTCGTACTATTGAAATTGCATATTGATCGAAAAAAAACTAAAAACTGTATAGTGAAAATAAACCTTTGTACTGCGTTTTACATTTTCTTTTGTGCAAGCAGTTAAGATACAACCACATGCATTGTATAAGCTGTGAGCGATGAACGTGTGATGCCAAAATGATTTCAGAGTTCAGTGTGTCGAACAGCGGAATTATTCATGACATGCTTGAGGCTCATCACGAACAAGATATCTGTCCATTTCATTTTGGAGCTCAAACACAGCCTGAGATGTCAGTGATATTTGGACAACTCGTGCAATAGTTAAAAGCTCCGACCGACCAATGTTGTGTATACATATATACGCCGTTTAACATTTCTTGCCATAAATCGCCCAGTACAAAATTGGTACAAAGACAATTTGGCGTCTAAGTTCTATAATTGGTAGTCGACGGTTGTCTGTCCGGGTGGTGAAGACTACGATCGCTGGAAAGGCATATCGTGGCCAGTAAGCCCCAAGTACTCCTCTAGCAGAAACTACGCTGGCCCACGCAACGGATGCGGAGACCTATTAGAAGTTCTGCACCGGCAAACTTGCCTGTTGACTTCGAAGCTAATCTATAGGATACTACATACTGTCTGTGCCTAGCAGTGATTTAACAACAGAAGTGTAGAGGAGATTGAAAATCCCCGTAGCTCTAGTATTCACTACGGAGATAAGTAGCAACTCAACTTTCTATAGCATCTTTGTGTTCCTAGAAAGGCTGGGTAACGCCAAGTTAGGATTGAAACGATGCAGAGCCATGTGTAATATAGTATATATATATGTGTGTAGATCGCCCTGAATGTCGAGAGGCTTAAAGCGTACTCAACCGCGTGCTCACGTGGGCGACCGGCGCATTTATATAACGCCGTGTTGGTGCCCATTCAGGCAAATGAACAAACAGCGCCCAAATAGACTAGAAGCGGCGTTCTAGAGTACCTTATTACATACACTACTTGGGAACACCGCGCCGAATGTTTCGACTTGTCCGCGATTGTAGTGAACCGCAGTTGACGTTCACGCATCTCTTCGTTTAGAGGAAACTTTGTGAAGCAACAACTGTAGGAATGCTTGCAGGCTCCGCGCGCCAGGGGTAGAGCACGCGATGCAAGTAATCACTCCGCAATAGTCTCACACCGTTGCACACAACCTACCCGCTCATAAAACGTTGCATGGGTTGGAAGACAAACAGCCGGTGCAAGAAAACCTACAAACGGCTCTTCGTAACTAATGCAAGCACTTAATGACACGTGAATAATCTTGTTGGCAGTTGTTTACTCGTGTGTACAGGTGGCCGTCACAAGGCAGCCTCCTAGTAGATGAAGCATTTTGTTATAGCAAAGCGAACAGCCCGGGCGACCGTCACAAGAGTCGCGCGGGATTGATGCAGTGCCAAAATTGATGAATGATGTATATATATATATATATATATATATATATATATATATATATATATTCATATATAAACGAGTGTGTGTGTTTCTGGCGACGAGGACTCATAATACATAAGAGTTTACGCATTGTAGCACACTGTCTAGACCCAACTTCATTCAAGCCGACAAGCGACATTGTCCGCTGGGTAATTCCTGTGCGCCGAGTTCAATGTGGCACCGTCAATAGGCCCCTTGTCACTGAGCGTGAACAACGGGTCTGTAATCGATGCGCGATATACTACCACTACTATCCTCAGGCAGCTCAGGCCATTTCGTTAAACAAACAAAACTTGAACTGTATATTATTACTCAATCTGAGTGAAATAAATATAATTGAAATATAATTAAACAAACAAAAGAGCAATAAAACATATGTAGGCAATAATAATCATAATAGAATACATCAGAGGTGTAGACTGAACCGAAAACGATCAGTTCGCGAGCATTTATTTGCCAGAATCGTCAACGCGAAGCGACTCGGGTGTGGCCAGAAGACAAATAGCCGGCGGCCACGGTTGGTTCCTCGCCACAGCACGCTGAGAAGACATCCCGCACACACAAATGTGTGCATGGGTTTTCCCGACGACCCACGGCAATGCTGCTCTCGCTTCGTGGCGGCGCCTAGGCCGAGACGGTAGCGGCCGCGGCAGCTGCCTCTTCGGCTCGGAGGCGATCCTTCTTGAGCGGACCCATAAAGGCGGCCTTCTCTTCGCGCGTCTGGAAGCGCCCATGGCCCATCTTCGACGAGGTGTCGATGAACTTCAGTGTGATCACCTCGGTGGCAGCACGCTTCGTTTGCGCCAACAACGACTGTTGTTGTCGATTCACAGTTAGGTCGGCCACGCCACGCGGATGATCGAACGCACATGAACATACGGCACACGATAGCAATAAAAAGGAGGGCAACACCAGTGCAGTTCGTTAGTACACGTAACTACTGTCCTCGGCAAACCATCTCATACTGCCTACCAAACAGCAGTAGTAAAGCAAACAATATACAATGTTGTCGTCGTACACACCCCTGTCTGCTCTCTAGATTCAGTTTCCAAAATAATAATCATCGCGTGATCATTTGACCTATGCCTGGAAGATTTTTCATCCTGTATAGAGAGCAAACTCTGTACATGACCGTTTTGTCTAGTAGCAAAAAAGACTAGTTAGTATGGCTTTGCGGACTTAACGCCCCCAACGACAAAACAAGAGCGGCGCTCCGGTGACGACACGCTCCTCAACGACCATTTGGTTGAAACTCGTCGAAGATTTAACGAAAGCATAACTTACTTTGCGCAGTGTAATGACACGCTTGCGAGGACCCATCACGCATCCCTTAAGCATGACGAAGTCCTGCTTGACCTCTCCGTAATGTTTGAAACCGCCCATCGGGTTGATCGATTTGTTGGTGTTGTCATACTCAGTCGAGCCGTTGTTAGCCACGAGCTTCCCGTCGACCGTGTGGAGGCCATCGGCAATGCGGTAAATCTTCTTGTTTATCTCGGTCCTGCAATGATAAAGCAAGCACAGCAGAGACGAACGACGCGAGCGTTAGCAAACACACTGCAAAATCGATATTTGTCGATCTGTATATCGGACACATACTTTCGCTAACCGCAGTCGCCACCGAGTGATCAGAAGGAAGGCAGCAAATGTTCTCTGCAACGATCTTTTGGATCGTATTAAGCCAGAACACGTGGTTCAGTTTTCCATCATACTCCAGTAGTGAGCGGTAGTAAAGCAGCCACGACCCAAAAACCACGTTTGAAAAGAGCATACAAAGTGCACGTTTTCACGCCTAAGCTCTCTTCGAGACATTGTTCAGAAGAAAACTGAACGTTCAAAACCACCATAACGCTTGCTAAAATATGCTAGAAATCGTCTGTATGATTGATATTGCAGTTTTTTTTCTGTCGGACAGGTGAAATGGCTCCGATCCCTTTATGGAGGCGGAACCTTAGAACTGACACTTTCTTGTAGGCCCAGTTAGCAAACCGTGACAGAGTTTCTCTTTGACACAGCCAGTACTAGGCCGAAGCAAATAAAAAAAAACGACAACCAGAAAACAGAAAACAAAGAAGTAAATGTTTCCGAACCTGTGATGGTAACCCTTCTGACCGGCTCTGGCGACGGTGAATTGGACACGCGAGGGATGCCACGCGCCAATGCAGGCCACCTTGCGGAGACCCTTGTGGGTCTTTCGCGGCAGCTTCTTGGTGTGCCAACGCGACGTAACACCCTTGACACCATGACCCTTCGTCACACCGATGATGTCAATCATCTCGTCCTGCGCAAACACGCTTTTCACCGGCACAGCCTTTTCCATGTGCGTGCGAGCCCACTGCAGTTTCTGGGCGATCGTACCGCCATTCAGCTGGATCTCCATGATGTGTGCCTTCTTCTGACGACGCTTCAATAGCGACATCTGGGTGTGGGCAATCACCCGAATGACCTGCCAGACACAATCCAAAAAATTAAAGAAACATTGTCGTAAACGAGGGCACTTCTCATTTTATGTTTGGTGTATCAAGAGCGTGAGGCATAATTACGTTACCATCCGAACGCTATATATATATATATATATATATATATATATATGTATATAGTCGGATTGCAATGGGCAGAAGAAACTATGATATTTATCACTACATCGCGTGTGTGGGGAGAGAGATCAGACGCATAGACCGTCATCGGGTATCACCCCATCCGTTGGAAACCACGAATGTTTATGAATAGGCTTTCATCACGTCTCTCCCACTAACACAGTTACGACACGTACACGTAGACAATACTACTAAACCAAAAAACGATAGAAAGGATTGGCTGACACTTATATTAATAAGTATCGGTTGATAACAAAAGCAAACAAGCATGGTGTTCCAGGTACACACTGTCCTCTGACATACACATATATAATATATATATTATATATATGTATATGAGGGCCAACAAGGGCGGCGTCTCTACTCACCGTGCAGTACTTCTGCAGCTTCCTGAAGTCACGCTCAATAGACTTGAGCCCGTCGGGGCTCTGCCAGCGGAGCGATGCCTTGCTGAAGGCCTTCTTCTTGGTGGCGTACCAGTTCTTGTAGAAGCGACGCCGGGCATCGTCCGAAAGGTGTTCGGCGAAGATCGTCTTGAGGGAACGCAGACCTCGCGGCGTTTCGATGTAGCCGACTACGCCAATGATGACCATTGGCGGCGTCTCGATAACGGTCACAGCCTCGACAACCTCCTTCTTGTTTACCTCTGTACGTCAGCAAGGCGGACGAACAACGACAACAAACAAAACAAAACACACCGATTGTATGGTCCCGCACATGGCAAGGGAGCACGTTCAGGTAATGGGCACGCGGAAAACGTCTCTCCGCTGCTAGTTTCGTTTTTCCTTCCAACGAACGTCTCGCCAACGTTCTCAGTCCTATCATTCTTAATCACGGAAGATTGTAATCATCCACGAAATTAGGCTCTAACTTTATTTCATCATTGCGAGACGTTCGTCGTCACCTGTTTTTGAGGGCCACTGCACAAATTTCAGTTACAGCCAAGACGCCAAACAGACCACCGATTCTTGCCTACAAATAGATGCCAATGTTTTCAAGACAATGTCATCATGGGAAGACAATCTTCAATTTCAAGACAGTGTCATCCCCTTCATACGCTCGCAGCGTCCTTCAATAGACTACTAGAGCAGAAAAACCAACACTCACTGGAGTTACGAATCGAGTTCGTCTTGCCCAGGCACGGCTCGGCTACAACGAAGCTAACTGTTGTTCGGTCATTCGTTGCTAACGGTCGTTCGCAACGGACTATTATTATTGAGACATAAAAGTCCCCAGCAGGGTTTCACGAGGAGCGCACGTGTCTCCGCGGTCAGCGTAGCCGGCCGGGGGAGGCAGACAGAGGTGCGCCAGACTCGAGGGCCTGAACCCATTTGAGGTACTCACTCGATCCGGGTTTGTCGACTTCGCGCACGATGTGCGTCATGCCGGCCTTGAAGCCGAGGAACGCCGTCAGGTGGACGGGCTTCGTCTTGTCATCCTTCGGGAACGACTTGACCTTGCCGCGGTGGCGCGCGCAACGCTTGCGCGGCAGGAACCCCGTCGAGCCATGACGGGGCGCGTGGAACTTTCGGTGCGACTGTACCGAGATGTCCGCAAGATCGACGAACGAACGAACAAACAATCAATCAATAGCACATTGTTAGAGAATTATTATTATTATTCAATTGTTAAAGACTAACATATATCACTGAGATAAATATTGCAAGTATATGTGATAATGCTAACAATGCTCAAGCGTTATATATATATATATATATATATATATAGTCACAGAGTTCCTAGAAGTAGATGTATATATAGTCAGTGTTTGTAGAAAGAGATATCAAAGTACGTCAACACGAACGACCATTAAGCTACGACTGTGGTGAGTTTGCTAGACTACTTTTGCGAAACATCCCGTGATCAGTTAAGTTCGCCTCGCAAGCTGCTGCTAGATTAATTGACGGGGCGTACTATGGAAATATCGGAGGCTTAAAGCAGCGTTGACACCCCCACACATTGAAGCCTATCGACGCAAATCTATTCGTCGAAACGCATTACGCAGAAGCACAACTGAGTGCACAATGGGCGCTGTAGACGTTTTAAGGTGTAACTTGCACATACAAAAACAACTCGATGTTTGCCTGTGTTTGATGAACGGGTGTCTATTTCCTGTGTGCTGCACACACACATTCAGTAACACATCGCCCACGTGGCAGCCAGACACAACGACAGCATATGCAACCCTTGGTGTAACAATTCAACAACACGCTAGGTATTCCGCTTTTAATGTTTTCTATCTCTGCCGGCCCGATCAGTCGCCTATAGTCGGCATGAAATACGCATGTGCCCATGTCGAATATATAGTACTATGGCACTGAAGACATTAAGCAGCCGGTCTATTACGCACCATCGTCAAATGTTCTATGAATGTACGAAATGAGCAACCAGCAACTCTCAGCACTCCTGCATACGCATGAACGTTACGAAGAAAGAACACAGCATCGACAAAAGAATACAAGAAGGGGAGGAAAGAAAACGGCCATATCAGAAAGCACTCTTAATGGTGAAAAATTCACTTCGATTCGAGCACCGATTCACCACACACCACTCACCATTGCGGCTCCCACTCAAAAAGGCTTCGTTGCGATCGTGCGTTGCTTTTGTTCGGTCGGTCGGGGAAAGGGCCGCACGTTGGCCGCCACCTCTGCCTGGTAAAGCACCACGATGGTGCCACAAACGTACCACGTGTACCACATCGTACCTAGATCCACAGGCAAATGCCTGTCGTCTTAGATGATTGATGCCGGATCAGATTGAAACTCGCCTTGATTGGCTTTATTAATTGGCTTGTTCAATGGCCACTCATATACAATCACGGTCGAGTAGCTTATAATGCAATTATATATAAAAATAAATAACGCAATTTTTCGTCGCTGTCAACTTTATTTATGAACAAAGACACACGGCTACTATCACAGCTTATGGGTTCAAATCTTGACCGCTTCTTTGTATGTGCAAATAAACAATCGTAGATGCCTGGGAATATACGCCAGGGAATCGCACAACATTGCATTTCAGCTTCCTCCCGCCACTTATTCGGTAAATAAAAACGTATAGTATTCTATTCTATTGTAAAGGGTTTCGGCGATTTTAGTCAAACAATTTATGAACGACCTGGCCACCAGCAATAACGCATTTGTACTTAAGCTCGGAAAAACAACATTGCTTTTTGGGGAAATACGCATGACGACACTTTATCGGGTACATTTGTGGTACTAGCGTGGTACTAGCGTGGTGCTAGAACGGCGGGAAATTGGCTGCTGGCTGCATTCGTCTGGTCGGCCGCATGGTGCAACTAGTGGTGCGGTGGTGAATACTCGGGGGGGAGGCGGGGAGGGGCGGGGGGTACATCATGTTGCTTCTTTGAAATTAGTAACTGGTCCGATGCGGCGGCCGAAGCAGCCGCGGAGCCGCCGATTTTAAACGCTCTCAAGGCGTCCAAACAAACTTCTTTGTTTAATTGGAGCAAGGAGCAATTGACAGGCGAAGCGCCTGTGAATCTGAAAATCTTCTTATCTAGCCGCCTGTCTCACTATATATTATATATACATATATATATATATATATATATATATATATATATATATATATATATATATATATATATATATATATATATATATGCCCGGACTCCCCTTCTTCTGTAATCGTTTATGCATACAACGCTTTATGGAGCTAGTGCTGATTTACGGATTCATTGTAGTCTAGGATAGTACGGGCAGAGATCCAACTTGTTAAGAATAAAGCACTACGTGGGTGCTATCAAGATCCGCGTTTCAGGCACATGTAAATCACGGTACCCTAGATGATGCAGACTTGTTTGATAATCGCGTGACCAAAATTGCCGTTAGCTGGTCTATCGGAAGGCTTTCGACAAGTCAAATGCTTGACTGACCTTTCGTTACCATGTTCGGTTAAAACCTTAGAGCTAGCAGAAGTCGTGATATACACGCAATCGCGAGTATTTGTACGACAACAACCTAGATTTGTACTGGCTACGGTGTGAAATAAGCTTCCGCCTCCAGGAAGTGAAAACTGTACAAACCGTATAGAAACAGCAATTTCTCTTTTTCTCAATCTCACTGTTGTGCTGGTGCGCATGTATGTATTGATAGACAGAAGCGGTATATTTTAAATTTAACTTACGGGTTGACAATCGTCCCCCGAGGTGAACGTGTAGCCCAACTAAAACTTAGCCGGGTATGAGCTGGCAATGTCGTCAGCCGTGGATTGCATTACAATTGAGAATCGCGGACTGGGTGCAGTTTAAAGCTTTAGGTCTTTAGCGTTATTATTTAATTTTAGAGTTTAAAACATATTAGTTAGATCCTTTGGCGTCTTGCCCACAACCACTGATAGAGCGCACAGTTTACGCCCCTCGAAGCTCGAGCATACATTAAACAACTTTTAGTGTTTCTATTTCTTTGACAGCATGCCTTCAATACGTTAAGCATATCTGTTAACATCTTTATGATACACTAATGATGGACCTCTTATGTCGTTTTTACTGTTTTTCAAGTTTTATTGGTAAATCAATCAGTCAGGTTTTATTGAAGTGCCCAACAAGTTTGCAACCTGTCACTTTTACCATGCACAAGTACGAGTATGTGAACAAAGCAACAGTGTGTTAGCAATAAAGCAACAACATTGAGTATAATTACCACAATAAAAGTTTAAAACAGTTTAACTAACCTAAGACAAGTTTAAGACCTATATACTAATAAAAGTTTGAAACATTTCACCACGAGTCACGTGTTTCTTCGTTTTCCAGCTGCAAGAGGTGTCGCTTAAAGACAAGCAACGGCCCGGCCTGCATTTCGAAGCGTCAATAGTAGCTCGCGATCAATGGTGGGCAGCATGTAGATCAGGGAACGCCGAAGAAGGGTGAGTCTGAACCCTGGCACCCTGAGTTGGTCCCTGTGGCGCTGCTACCGTACTAGGGTTTGGGTGAAGTCGAAAGCACAGTCTGAAGGAATTCCATTGTTTGCAATTTATAGGCCAGCACCGCTAACTTCAAACGTATTAGCTGATCAAGCTTGAGAAGCCCGAGCCTGTCTCCTTGACCGTGAGCGTGTCTAGGGTCGTTGAATAGGTAGCATCCCACAGAGTAATTCCGTAGGTTAGATTAGATTGGCTCCATCAGCGCTTTGTAGATACGTACCAGAAGGTCCCGCGAAGCCTTGGCTCTCTTCAGACGCACGAGTAAGGCCACCACGGCGTAGCAGATCCTGACATCTGACCTCACTTGACTGTCCCATTTCGTATGCTCGTGTAGCACAATGCCAAGGCATTTTGCCTCTGAGCTGAGAGGGACAGCAGAGCCGCCTATTCGGAAGGCGATACTACCTGTTTTGAACTTATGTCTCGATCCCCGATACTCAGGGGTGTGGTAATGAACCAGTGTTGTCTTCGTCGAGTTAACGACAAGACGAACTCTTTGAACTTTATATTTAAAGGTATGGCCTTCTCAATGCCGGTTTCAACGCGCTGAAGATTATGCATATTCTTGTATAATTGGGCGGCGAGACACGGAACAAGAGAATGGTGTTGTCTGCGTAGACAATTGGGCGGCAATCTACGTATCTCTCGATGTCCTGCAGGACGAAATTCATGTAGGTGATGAAGATCCCTGGGGCGTGCCAGTGGATACGATTCCCGTCGGGACCTCAAAACTCCCACCGCCACAAATTGTCTCCGTCCACTAAGATACGATTTAAACCAAGATGTCACTCCTGGTGCACAGGCCAGTTGATAAAACATCTCCAAAAGTATAAAGTTGATGCAGTCGAACGCTTTGGCTACTTCAAGAACTGCCCCAAGGCACGTAATTTTTCCACAATATATGTCTCAATGCCAACATCGTGCCTCCCTAAAACCGAATTGATTTTTAGAGAATAAATTTAAATTGTCCAAATTAACAAACTTTTCAAATACTTTTGAGACGAAAGACACCAGGAATATGGTGCGATAGTTACGAGGTTTGTCTCTTCTGCCCTTACCCTTATATAGCGGAGTCACCGTACATTTCTTGATGCGTTCTGGAAAGAAACAAGCCCTTTTTTTGTTGAAATATTGAATATGGTAGCTAGAAAAGCCGCTAAGATGTCAATGAATTTAGAGTAGAATTCTCTAGGCACGTTTCCACCGCTATCGAGTAAGCCTATCCATACGTCTTTAGCAGCGATTCGCAGTTCCTAAGCACCTAAGAAAAAGCACCCATAAGTTCGAGAGAAAGTTGTTAGTCGGCTCTTAAGAGAGAAACAAGGATGTAATTTTTGTACCGATAGAAGAGAAGACATTATTCAGTGCTTCCACTATCTCCTGGACCTTCTCCGGTTTCCTGTCTTCGACTAGCAGCTGACTTAGCACCGCTCCAGATTTCTTGCCAGAGTTCATTAAAGAAACTCCAGAGCTTGGCGGGGCGGTTACGTACATCAGCAAACTGCTGTTCGTAAAAGATATCCCTAGCCACTGCAGTGTCTGAAGCGCCTCTTTGTCACCTGCAGACCGAAACAAAGTTTTGGAAAAGCTAGTGTTGTGAATCACGAAATATGGATTAAAATGATCAGAAGCAAGCATGTTTGTCCTACGACGCACCAATTTTTCGACGCTGGATAGTGAAGTGTCAGTACTTACTGATTGATTTTCTCACACAGGAATTTCGTAAACTTCTTATCTACCTTGCGCATATATATATGCCTCTATAACAGTAGAACTCACAAGCATAAGAAACGCATTTATTTTGCGATAAAAGGGAGACATTTAACAGAATGTGCTTAGTGTACACATATGGAAATGACACGTATGTACATTTTATAAACGCAAGCTTAATGTAGAGCCCTTATTTTATTTTTCGAGCATTATTTAGGATTCGATAACAACAGTCTATCGATCACTGAAGCCTTCACAGTCGATTTCAAGCGGGATCGCGCACTAACTGTCATAAGATAAATGGAACACTGCCCAATGTTTATTATGTCGTGTTTGCTTAGTACATTATCTTTTAGATACGTCGTTGATTTGAGTCTGTCAACATATCTGTCAAATAATAGACGCAACACACATTACTTCATTTACGAGGCTATTCTCATTTAATGGTGCATAAGCAAGGCCGCCGAGGCAAATTCATTATACGGTGAAATTGCGGTGATTTCAAAGGCGATATGCACCTATCTGCATCTGGAGTGAAGGTTTATATTATGCACCATTAAAAACTATGTAATTTCGTAGGTGTAGATAGGTATATATATATATATATATATATATATATATATATATATATATATATATAACACAGTGACTGTTTGAGCCACGTCGAGGGGATAGATAAGTAAATAATTACAGACTCTAGAGCTAACTAACAACTGAGAACAAAAGGGATATAGAGTGGACAGACAAACTCTACGGCAACGTTGTATTTAGACACGTAAGGTGCCAATGCTTAAGTGTTTCATAAACATAAGTTTATTAGTGTACGTTGGAAGCACAACGAATGCCCGCCACAGTTTCTACTCACATACCAAAAGCATCAATCACAGTTTGCAGGTTGTCTAAGACAAAATGCTAAGAATAACTTATATTTTGGATTCCATTATACCAATTAAGATCGGTTTGCTATGCGTACGAATTCAGGAAGAGTACGAAATCGGTTAATGCTACTTATCAGGATATGAAAGGTCGCATCCTTTGAAGAGGAAATGTTTGTGATGTACAATACCGAGTACGACTCATAAAGGCTCCATTGTAGAAAATGAATGAATTGAAACAATGAACCAGCTGCGAGAACTCTTCGATGATGAAAGAGGACGCTTTATGTATGAAAGAAAATCCAACAGTTACTACCTGCGAGCCCTTACATACATATTGCTTCTTTCGCAATAACATTGCATTTCAAGATGGCACATAATAAGAGAACTCGTACAACAAACATGTTCGCCTTTGCGTATTTGTATTCCACTGTTTATTCACCATCATGAAGTGACTTTTTGAACCGTTCGATTCTTCCACAAAGCGCTTCTACTGGCAGTGAGCAGAAAAACTTCCAGCTAGCAGCTAGTGAGTCGATATAGGCTAGATTTATGGATGACCGGTTTGACCGGTTGGCAAATTAGCATTGTGGCACCTTGCAAAATCGCCTGTAGGAAAGCTATAGGAGAATATTAGTCACATCCACGCAGCATTCGCCCTCTCTTGTCAGAGCAAATGCCTAAAAATCATCACCATTAAGTAGTCCTTATGGCATCATTTTGATTGCGTGAGTTTAAACATACATACACCCACTTGCACCAATGTACGCCTAAAATTGAGACGATAAGCCGTCTCGTTACGCCGACGTTTTGAAATCGAGCCATGGTTCCCCATGATAGATTTTCGTTTTTTTTGTTATTTTCCAACCCATTTATTCCTTAGTTTAAACCTGCTACTACTACTACTACTACTAAATTAGATTCGAGATTCAAAACGTGGCTTATTATAGGAACTGCATAATACAAGTTGTTGTCATTAAAAACATATATACATACTTATAATAATAATAATAAATAAATAGAAGTTAGTTTAGTTAGAACCAGCTGCTACCTGGTTACGTGGCAGCAGAACACCCTTGTATCAATAATCTATCTCTAATCTTTCGAATCATCCCGTCTGCCTGCTGATCTGACCTGACACGGTCGGCGCATTAACATACACTTAATATATGTTACGGCGAGTCCGAAACCCGTGGAGCTTACGAGAGAGTACTCCAGAACTCTGAGAAACAACCTCCTTAAGAATCGTTTTGAATTTCTCCTTCTCTTCGTCGTCTGCTCCCTGGTGGTTCGCCAAGCTCGACCTGGCCTTGGCCTGCCTTGGCCGAGGCCCTCGGTGGTGGAGGAGGAGGAGGAGGGGGAAAAGAAGGCCCCCTGCACAGGCCGCCCTTGTTCGTCTGGCCTCGCCGTTTCCCTCTCCCCGCCGGGCGGCTGAATGAACGCATTTGTGTTGACATTTTGTTCGGGCAACTTCTAGACGATTCCCGGCGCCCGATTCGAACCGCCACCACCACCACCCGCACGGTAAGTTCTAGCTATCTACACGGTAGTAGCAGTCATTTACGAGAGCGAGTTGCAAACAGCTCAGCGTTACAGGGTAGGTTCTGTTCTATCTGTGGATCGCGCTGTAGAAGCAACAGGAATTGTCGCAGCAGCAGCAGCAGCCGAAACAGCAGGATCTAGCCTAGGTAGAAGCCTCTCGTTAGAATATACTTACTGGGTGGTGCAGCTGAAACATTTGCTGGTGGGTAGATCAGTCAGTTCGTAGGACATAGAAAGTGTGTTGTTGGTATTGCTATTGTTGCTGCTGCTGGTGTTGACGGCAATACTATTATTGTAACTAGTCTTATTTATCTAATGTTTGATATTCTTCGTTTCATTTCTTAATATTCTCCTTCTTGTTTACATAATTAATATTATTATTATTATTGTATTAATTCCATCTTTTTGGCGTATGAATGTAGTCTTCCTCTACTCTTCTGGGTATCGTTGCCGCCGCCGCTGCCACCGTGTGATCGCGCCACTGCGCAGAGCACAGAGCACAACAGGACCTTCACGCGCTCTATGCGTTGCTCTGCTCGCGAAACAGAGAAAACGTTCGCGCTCGTCAGTTCGCTGTGGATCGATCTCTGGTCGTGTGGGGTCGTGTGGATCTGTGGTGGTGGTAGTGGTAGCGGTATTTGTTGCTCTGCCATCGCGGTGTGCCAGTGTCGTGACTGAAAGACTGAAGTGATCAGCATTTGGTGGTTCTGACAACACAGTCCTCAAGGCCAGCCACTGACTGAACCACCATTGGTCAGTTAGCTTTTCACGACACGGCAAGGCACGGCACGTTGGTATCGAGAGACATACACACGTTAGTAGTGACTGCTCAAACAGCTCAAAGTGAACGTCGTCTCCCATCGAACACTTTGATCTTCTTCAGCCGTTGTCATCGTCGTCGTCGTCGTCGTCGTCGTTGTTATTTGGCATTCTATTACCGTCGTTGTGGTCGCGAAAAAAGAGAGAATAGGACCCGTTCATCCGCCCGTCCATCTTCGAAGGTCGACTCCAACTTTCGTCGTGAGGTGAATCGACGCGCTTATACTCCGGACTCTCTGCTGTGTCACATCTATCTGCTGGCCGGACCGTCGCATCATCACCACCACCACAAGAACAATGTAAGCATGCATGGCTGGTGGTTGGAGCAAATGCGAACACCAAACCGCCATGATATACACCTCTGTTAGGGAAAAAAAAGAAAATACGTAGGTAGGTATATAAATGTACCTACCTACATACTGTGAAAAAGCCCTCGCATATATATATATATATATATATATATATATTTATATATATAGCCTTCCCCTCCTATATATATATATATATAAAATAGTGTGATGATTTATTAATCATTTACAATACGTTTGCACACTCGGCAGTGCTCGCCTATAGGTATATATATATATATATATATATATATACATCTAGGAAGGGGGAGGCTGGGATACAGGAAAAGCGAAGCCGCCTTGCTGTGTGAATATCATGCTACACGTCAGGGCTGAGCGCGATGCCGTTCTTTGAATTTATCCAGAAGCTTTATAGTGGCGATATTTGAATTTTTTCTTGTCTTTATGCGTAGAATGTCTTCCCTTCCACCTCACTCTCAATATCAAAGGCTTACTATACGTAGTTTAATCACTTAAGTGAGTTATAACTACATCACTTTTTGAACCACCTTTGGCAGACACATTGGCTCAAGGAGTGCTAGTCTAAATTGGTGGCAGTATTCTGATAAGCTTTGGCTTATTTGGCACTTTTTTAAATTCGTATAACTTCACTCCAAGTCTGGCCATTTGCACTTGCCATTTGTCGGACTTTTCACGACACAACATGGCTTTGACTCTTGAAACAGCAACGTCTGTTCCATAGGAGGAGAGGCAACTAACTACAACACGCTTATTTTGTGTGTCCTGAATCAGGCATATAAAAAAAGCGGATGTTAAAATGTCAAAACTTTTACGAACGTCCTACATATAACTTTTTAGTGTCAAAGGGTTTTTTCCAAGGATAATACTCAACCTATTCTTCTATGTTGGCTAAACTTATGGACGGGCTCCGCCGTGATTGCTTGTATGTATATTTAATCGGTATATAGTGATACCGCAAAGCGCAAGCAGGGAGGATTGTAATTATGTTAGTTTTGCGTGACTGTTTCAGATGGCTAAGTGGGGTGAAGGAGATCCCCGTTGGATTGTTGAGGAGCGTCCAGACGCGACCAACGTTAACAACTGGCACTGGTTTGTATTCCAAGTATATATATATATATATAGCTCGTTTTTATGGCACCAATTGAGGTGAATCACCTCAGTTCTTGAATCTCTCCAGAATAGCCTCAAACATATGATTAGGCAACGATACAGTGCGCGTTGTATTGAGTTACCAACGTGTAATTAGCAACATTGTGTATCAGACGCTGAGATGTTCGAGACACTGAGATGATCTACGAAGTGGCCGTTGGCTAGTGGCTAATTGTATGACCCCGTTGTGATTTACCTGCGCTTTTGATAATAAAATTGTACTTTATGACCTGACTTGTTCAGGTGTGCTGCCAGCTTCGAAGAAGATTGGTAGGGGCAATTAGCTAATTAGGCCATGTTAGTTTTAACTAGTTTGTTGTTCCTTGTTGTAATTGCTTTTTTTTCCGGGGGTTTAATGGATGTGCACCACTGACCACGCACTGCAGGACCGAGAAGAATGCGTGCCAGTGGTCGAGGGATAAGCTGATGGCCCTTTTCACCGATCTCGAGATCACCGACACAGTTATGTGCGTCCAGATCAAGCAGGTGAAGAAGTGCGAAGGGGAAGCAACTGCCAACAATCGCAAGGCGAAGCTCATCTTTTTCTACGAGTGGGAGCTTGAACTCGAGTGGGAAGGTCGCTGCGCCGGCAGCGATCAGCTGGTCAAGGGACGTGTTGAGGTGCGTCATGTCTCACGTGTCGATTACCATCGCTCATTACTAATTGTTGTTTTTGCCGTGCATATACTGTAGTCGCTGTTGTGAAGGCATTTATATTTCGTTATATATTATTTATTATTAGGTCTTCTCGCTATTGCTGTTGTTGGTATTCTTGTTACTTGACCTGGTTCATATTTATTGAAGAAATTGCCCTGTACAATATTATAAGGCTGTGTCTGCGGTCACCATCTGCATTGTGCTTTGTGCTTCTTACACTGCTGGTATTTAAATGTGTTTCGTGCGTCTCAGACAGTTTCATATCATATTACAGTCTCCATCATCATATCATTAGTATGTTCAGCTAGACCCTCTGGTCTCATAGCGCGTGATCTTGTAGTATCTATATACATTGTTCTTTATTTGCATTTCTATCTACATTGCGTAAACTGCTTAACAGTATAGGTAGCTATATTCCTCCTGCTTTCTGGTGGGCCTTAAACGTATTCTCAAGTCTTCGTTTGGTGAATATCGAAGGAGATCACGTCCTGGAACAGGGCCGCTTGACACAACCTGTCTAGCATGCAAGCCAAAGGCCTTCGCCTTAATCGGAGGCCGAGGTACGGTTAAACGCTGACGAAGTTTATACGTTCGGTGGAGGGAAAGGGCTTGTTGAACCGGCATGCCAATATAAAAGTTTACCACTTTTGCGTTCCTCTTGTTCAGTCTTGCCTTCGGCTGTGAATCTGTTTAGTGCAGTGCGTGGCAGCTTTTATTCGGGTGGATAAGAATACTCGAATTGAAAGCACCTTTATTGCAAACAAAGGTGCTCTCTGTTCTAATGTAAAAAAATGGACTAGTAGGACAGCTGTAAATTCTGGATTACCAAGTCAGTGACCTATCGCTCAATCTTGGGTAATGTTCAGCAACTGCGTGCAGCTAGGGCAGTGGGATACAATGTCCACGTTCTGGCAGGATCAAGGCTGTTTTTGCAGTTAAGGCATTAGGCCACATAAGTGACGTGCATGTTTTCAAAGACGTCGCAAGTCACTGAGCATCGAGAAACGGGACGGTTGTTTGAGATTTCCGTCATGTTTTATTGTTTTTTTAGCGGTTAATATGTTCACGTAGATGAGTCCAGATTATCAAGCGCGGTATTATTTGAGCGATTTCTGGCCAGTGCGTGTGCTATTGGACTGGCCGATCCTCATTTATCTGCTATTTTGAAGGTGAAACCTAAGTGCATCTTTGCCGAGTTAGCTGTTGAAGGTTTTCTGTATATTTATTCCGACCCTGGAGAGTGAGTGTAGTGCAGACCACTTTCATACAGTCCGACAGTAATGGCCTGAGTATGCGTGGTGGAGTTGTAATATTAAATTGATGTTATGTTTAATGGGCAATGCATTCTACAGCCAACATTCAAGTCAAGTAATCTATTCGACAACTTTGTAGAAAAATAGCATTTTCTGTACGAGTATGCTCGTGGGAATGTAACGCCACAGATGAAACTGATTTTCTGTACTTGGCTTCTGTTTTAGATACCGAATTTATCGGATGAAAACAACATCGATGAAGTAGCTGTGAATATCGTTCTTGTCGATCCTGACCGAGGAGCCATTCCCGAGAAGCTGAAGGCCATGATGAGGTTTGTCATTTTACTGTCGTTGTTTTTTATAAGTGAGATTCATATTTAGGTATTTATGATTGGCTTTAATAACAGCTGTCAATCAATAAGTTGAGTGTAACATTGTCTTGACAGAGTGTTATGATCAGACAGTTAAGCCGTACAGTCTAGCCTTAGTTGCAGGTTTGCACTGTGTTAGGGGCACGTAGTCTATACTCTAGCTTGCTTATAGACAGGGGCGGGGCATTGAAGAATATCTGGGATAGAAGGCATCTGACAATTCAGGTGTATGCCATCTGTTGAAATGCACTGTTTTATTCATATGATAGTTGTAATTGAATCAGGCTACTAATTTGTGTTTTTTTTCTGCCAGGTCAAAGGGCACAGAGCAGATCCGCGCAAAACTGGAAGAGTATGTATCATCACTCAAGTCAGACTTCAGCCAAGGTCTCATTCTGCCTACAAAGGACGGCAAAGCCACCAATTCGAATACCTCCTCCGGTGCCAATTCGACTTCAAGTAAAGTACGTCTATAAACGACTAACTGAAATTTCACCTTTATGGGACCTGTGGCATTCATATCTGTTTGCATATGGTGAAACCAAATGCAGTAGTGTAGCAAATACATAGATAACCGTTTATGTTGCCGCTCGAAGCGCCCCTGATATGAAATGGTGGTATGTGTATTTAGGTTTACATGTCAAGCGAATTATTTCAGCTATATATATACATACATAGATATTAAAACCCTGGATACGCGCTACATGTCGCTGTTACTAACGATTTTGCCACCGTGCACACTTGATATGCTTTGGCAGGGTAAAACCGGGCTGAATAAGAGTAGTACCTACAAACCAAAGGAGAGCGCCTTAACGGCCGGCGGCGAGTTCTCTACGAGCGAACTCTCTATGAATGAGGAGTTTAAATGTACAGCTGATGAACTCTACAGGTATTTATGAGTTTCTATTTAACATTAGATATGCTTTGCCCCCTCTGGCACCTATGGAAATTTGTTTACTTTAAGGGCGGGTTTCCGATATGCAATTTTATGCGCCTTATTTTTATGCATTATGCGCGTAGCATCTCCATGTGGCAGGCAGGCATCGCGGTGGGTGATATTTAGTGTGGATGATAATTGAGTACGTGCGATGCGCTCTTCAAGAATCAATAGCTTAATATCTTACCGTTATCTTCGTGACGCGATCTATGTGTACTTGAGGTTACCAACATAGCGGGGCGTTGCAGTAATTAGGACATGCACATAGATGGTTGTGGGGGTCAGCCTACACTTTGAACGAACTATTTGGTTCTTTTTTTGTCTAAAACTTTGACCTCTAATTGATTAGAAGATAGAAGGTAAACAGTGTGCGATTGGTTGCGTGACGCTGATTGACGTGCGTCGCTGATTGACGTGCGTCGCTCGGTACTAGTCTGTATGCTAAAAAATGGCTTGCTTCCGTACATATCTGTCAATGGTGTTGCCTATGATGGTGGTGGTGGTGGGGTGCCAATCGATTTGTAATTGGTGGACACCATCGTGGCGTTGCCGCCGCTGCTGCTGCTGCTGGCCGCGCCATCGTTCCGAACACGTCTTCTTCCCTCATCGCCCTCGGCGTCTTCCTACTGCTGCCAGGGCATTGACGGTACCCGAGATGGTGCAGGCGTTCACCCAGGGACCAGTACAGTTGTCTGCCGAGGTCGGCGGCAGCTTCCAGATACTGGACACGAATGTGAACGGCAAGTTTACGAAGTTGGTGCCCCCGAACGAACTCGAGTTCGAGTGGCGTTTCAAGAGCTGGCCCGCCGAACACTACTCGAAAGTGAAGATTACCATCGAACAGGTTGGTGGACCTTGCCTTCCGCTAATTAATACGCAATTGCCATAGCCCACCGGTCCTCGACTTTCGAGTATGGCAAGGGGTGCTTTTAGGGAGTCCTTGTAACGCATTGCTTTTCTATTAACAATTTAAAGTTGTTTTTTTTGCTGCTTGTGTATATGTGTGTATGTATATTGAATTCATATATGCGGACTATTAGAGCGCTGCCGTTAAAGGGTTTCAGATAATGAAAATATATCTGGCCCTTACACGTGGCAGGCCAGACGGTGAAACCACATTGCCTTTGGCATTGTGGAACTTATTATTTTTCTTTCATATGGGAGAATGGTTGTTTTTTCATATGGTGAATTCCAAGAATATTCATTCTTGGAAATGGCGGGTGCGCCTGATTGCTGGCAGCTAGCAGCGATAAGTGTCGAAGTCACAAATCCCACTAAAGTAGTGTTCATTCCTCACCTTTTGAGGCTGTCATTGTCGTTATCTACTAAAAACGTTACTTTCCTGTTTTTCGGTGCCTTTTGAGAGAGAGACAGAGGTATTTTACGCTGACACCAGAATAATTTCGGTCTTTATGTAGACGAGCAGGGTAAATATTATGTGAAGTGTTCTTATTGATCAAATTTGCCTGGCAATAGGATCTTGGACACGTCTCCCGTTATGCTGCCAACGAACTGCCCAACTGTCCGAAACGACAGAAAATTTTTTTTGGTTCGATGTAAAAGTAGCATCCAATATTCGGTTAATGAAGTTGCAGTAGCTCTGCTACCACAGCAGTGCTAATTATAGACAATATGCATTATAGTCATGACTGTCAATAATATGAATATAGCTAGCATATAATGATTGCCTCTTTTCATAATTCTGAGGTTCAAACGTCTTCGTTATAATGATATTGGTTTATTTTCTTATAATCTGCCGTTGACTGTGGGAGTGGCGTTTCTGCTACACACTGTCTGAAGCAGCTGTTCAGATATTTTCTGAACAGCTGCTTCAGACTTCCGAACTCTCGTTCGCACTAGTTTCGGGTTGCTGCCTCCATACGACCTACCAGAAAGTACCGACTAAACTTTGTTGTTCCACTGTTGGATAAGTCTCTTAGTATTCGGATAGCTATTGCCATATAATCTCTGTTAATAGCGCTTTTATGTTAGAAGTTTCGTACGTCCCATGCGCGTATGTACCATTTCAATTGCGACTGTCTATGGTACAATAGGATGATGGTGTCATTTGTGTAGTCTTGTTAATTGCAGTCTTCATAAGAAGTGCTCGTTATTTTAGAATCATCCTCAAGGTGCACAGAATTGACTGCACTAGGCTAGACTTCACTGCCGTGGAGGATTTTTTTCTCGTTTAGATTCGGCTTGTTAGTGATGGTTTTCTAGGTCCCGGGAGTAACCGATATTCGGTGCGAATAGACGCGCGGCACAGATTATACTAGAATATACAAATTCTCGTCTCGTGACATTTGCCCACTCCAAGTGCGATCATGGCCAAAGTTACATAACATGAACACGTGTTTGGCTAGTTTAGGACTCGTGGCACGAGAAGGGAAATAACCATGCCTAAAATTCTCGTCCATACGACTGAACAGCAATATATATCTATATATTAGAATTATTATATATCCAACGTGGCTTTTTGGACCCTTCAAAAATAGTCTCCCAACCTGCTACATTGCATGCAGTACTGTGCCCCTTCTTTTTCCACTCTTTGAACAATTTTTAAAAGCGCTTTTGAAATCAAGTTGGAGTTGCTCCTTCAGATTCTTTTCGTTATCTTTTTCATCATTGGAAAACGTTGTCTTCTTCAATTGTTCTATTCGGGAGGAACCGGAAAGTCGGAATGGCTCCCCATTTCCGGCGAAGGTCGCCGAAAACATAGAACATCGAAATTTTCATTCAAATAATTCCGAAATCTGTACCGAATGTGTGCGCGCTGATGCGTCGTCGTGATTGAAAAATTCAAAAAGTTGTTTGCCCAGAGTTTAGGGTTCTTGCGCTGGATATTTTTGCGCAATCTTCTTAAAATTTACTCGCGTTGGGATTCCTTATCGAACTTACTCGCGGTAGTATTCCTCATTGATCTTAGAACTAGATGTAGTCTTTGTAGTCGAAAAAAAAAACAGTCAAAAGAACCTTGATGTTGCATCTGCTCTGTCTAAATTTCTTTGACGGACCTTCTTTGTAAGCACCATTGGGAGGATTGGGCTTAGGCTTTAATGCCGCAAGCACATACCTTACAAGTCATCTTCTGTATTCACTCTCTTAAGCAATCCGGAGTTTTCTGCTACTCGAAGGTTTAATTCGGAACATTTCCCGACGGGCGTTCATTAGTTGGAAATTCAACCACGTTGGAACAAATTTCGCTGTCAGTATTCCGACGCATAAAATATGAGTCAATACTCTTACAACTAATCCATATGATATCTCAAAATCTCTCAGTTATCTCTCTGATAGTAATTCGCCGATTGTTGAGTTCGATATCACGAAATATTTTCTACGTTTCCGTATATATATATAACCGAGCAAAATGGCTTAGTGGCAAAGCCTTTGCCTTGCATTCGGGAGGACTGGGTTCGAAACCCAGACCGGCCACACTTAAAATGGTTTGCATGGTTTCCAATTTAAACAAGGTAAATGCCGGAGTGGATTAAAATTAGCCAAGACATGAATAAACCGTACACGGGCAATTGCCTTACGGAAAATCTTAAAAAAAAAATATATATATATATATATATATGACGTACTTCCACCGAATCGCTGCTGCTGCTATATGTTTGGCTTGCTGTGCTAAATTTGGGTGTGGTTGTATTTGCCTTGAGTAGCGACCTAAGGTCATCAGAGGCCTTGGGCGACGCTCCGGCCAGCAATCATGCAAAAAGTTTCGGCCAGCAATCATGCGGTTGAGTTGCCACCATGGGTGAACGGCTCCGATGGCTCGTAGAAGTAGCGTTTGCTTTGATCGTGATCAAATGCCATCGGTTTTGCCTAATAAGTACCGGTGTGCATTTGATCCTTTGGATTGCTATTGGCCAATTCCGACCGGGGCCGCTGTTCTCCCGTCTCAGCACTTGGCGCGCTTTGAATAGTGCAACACAAGCCAAACAGGTCGTCGCAATGTCGGAACAACGACGCCCGATGTACACGAACTGTAGGCGAATGGAAGCGGTAGGTTCGGGGGCAGATTAGGAAGCCAGCGTGCTTCGTTTCATGCATGGGTTAGTGCTCATTGCCTATCCAATATCTGGGGTTTTTTGTGCAGGCTGCTGCTCCTCTGTGGGTGGTTTAGTCGGATGAATAGTATTTTTCCCCTAGATATTCTCTCCATCGGCGGAACGAAATGGGGACAGCGGCCAAGTATTGTCGTGTGAATGCATATATATACATACATATATATATATACAACATTGGGATACTCGGGTCTGGTACCTGAGCGATCAACAAAGTTTTTTTTTAGATCTGCGTGTTTTTATTCAAAATGGGTTACAGGTAGAATCCCAAAGCCAATAAACCATTATAATGTTGAGAATTACGATTGCACAACCACGTAGTTGACAGAAAAGAGGCCTATTTATTTTGCTACTCCACGCTGTTGCAATTATCGTATGACAAATTCCCATCTAATGAAAAGTATTTATATATAATTAGCATTGTCAAAACATTATCGACAATCTCCATGTAATGAAGAGTAAGCATGAATTTGTACTCTCTTTTTGATAAGTTACGTTTGTTGTTGTTGTTGTTGTCGTCGACGACTTTGTTGTTAGAAAATCGTTGTTGCCTATGCGACACCTCTGATAAGTTTTTTCCGCTTTGGCCTCGGCGGCGGCTGCATTTACGGTGGGTTCAAGTAAGTGTTATGAACGTAGTTGAACTTTAAGAAGGTGCCGAAGAAACAGCAGCGGCAGCAGCAACAGCGTCACGAGAAGCAACTTCATGAGGTCTAAGACCTTGGTGATAGCTTCACTATCATAGGCAGCAAGTCGCATTTAAATGAATAAACCACACCTCGCCATCCATCGAGTGGAGAGAAGTCTTCAAGTACGTTGGCGTGTTTTGTGCGAGTGCGCGAGTATCGTATATCTGTTCTCGACGGTTGCTCAACTACGATGCTACTCTTCATAAACTCATCGTTGTTTCGCAACAACCTGACACAATGCACACGACCCCAACCGCTTAATCCTGGCAGCATCGGCAGCAGCAGTGGCAGTTCCAGCAAGGCGGAATCTGATTACAACTTTGCGTAAAAGTTTCATGGCCAGCGTGGCCTGTGTGTCTACACCGAAGAAAACAACAACAGCTGCAACAACAACAAGAACGACCACAATGACCACAGCAACAACAACAGCAACAACAACAACGACAACGACAACGACAACAACGACAACGACAACAACATCAAGGACTACGGTGACAACGACATCAAAACTAGGACGAAATCCGCCAAAGGCTGGCGTCTTCCACTGCCACTGCTGCTGCTGATATTGTTCTGCCTCAACTCTGTTGTTCCTATTGTTGTAGTTGTTATTGTTGCACTTTGCGTATGCTGGATGTACTCATATGTAGCTAGCATATGTCCGCTATCCCACTCGGCCGGCCAAAAGCCAGCTGGAGTTACTACGGCAAGAGATTTGTCAGCGCGCGGGCGTCTCACGCGGGCGGGCGTGTGCGTTGTCAAGCGACAGAGAGGCCACGACAGATAGTAACGGTAGTATAAGACGCAGACGAGATCTGTACTTCGGCGTGCTGTACATTGTGGTGGTATTCATTTGGCAACTTCTATTACGACGAGCACGACCACTTTTGCTACAACCCGACCACCATCCTTGACGCCGACCCGTAGCGGTAGAAGTGGTAGGCGTGTTGTTGTTGTTGTTGTTGTTGTTGTTGTTGTTGTTGTTGTTGTTGTCGCTTCTGCTGTTGATGTTTCTGCTGTTGATGATGTTCTCATTGTTGCTGTTTCATTGTGCATTGCTATGATGGGGACGCAAGGGAACAAAGCTATTTGTTGGCGCCGACGAAGATCATACGACGCTGGCTGGCAACCGCTTTAAGATAACGTCTCGTAAACTATTGGTCCAGATAGTTTGTCTCGTAAACTATTGGCCTAGATAGGTAGCTGCGTAAACTCTTGGTCTAGATAGCTTGCCTTGTGAACTATTCTAGCCTGTCGAGGTCGCGCCCCGACCAGTGATCATAGGTATGCGCTCTGTGGCAAGAATGCACTGTCCGTCCTGCGCTGTGTCTAACCTTTGAATGATAAACATTGCCTCTCCATCCTCTAGATCCCTGATTATGCGCTTTAGACGCGAACTCACTACAAGACCATACCCGATTGAAGTGAACGAGCTAATTTACATTACAAGAGTGCATGGACTTGGTGTTTTTATTATTAGTCATATTTTAGTGTTATTATATCATAGTCGTTTCGCGTAATAGTATGGCAGTTCTGAGGTGTGGACGTGTGCATCCTTCTAGAAGCGGCATTCCCTGTGGCCACAGATTGTCCACAACAATTGTTTGCTCACAACTGTGTTGGTATATGTGTATGCGGCCAGGTCATCCAGCAATCTTCTTATGCTGTTACTAATCGGGCGTATTGTCTCCGAGTATTTTTATATGATTACTGTTCCCACAAATTATGTTACTATAAGTTATATATATATATATACTATATATAATATATATATATATATATATATATATATATATATATGTGGGGAAGTGCAACCA
Organism: Dermanyssus gallinae; assembly: GCA_003439945.1. Taxonomy (NCBI): domain Eukaryota; kingdom Metazoa; phylum Arthropoda; class Arachnida; order Mesostigmata; family Dermanyssidae; genus Dermanyssus; species Dermanyssus gallinae. Next base: position 711,757 of record QVRM01004003.1, read on the forward strand.
GGCCTTCAAGGTCTCGACGCACCGCCTCAGGACGGCGTATACATTACCATAAGCTCCCTATCTATCCGCGTGTAATATGTCGAACTGAATCATGAAGAAAACAATTGTAGGGACGCCACTCCCACGGCTTCGAAGACGTGTCAAGTACTGCCGAGCCTGGGAGAGTGGGGAAGAATCCGGGTTATTAGTGGGTTTGCGGCTTCCAGGCTACTAGTAAAGCACGTGCATCATGCATTTCCGAATTGTTCTATAACAAAACAAAAACATATGAGTACCATGACTAGGGCATCAGACCCCTAGACCGGGCCGCCACAATTTACCTCGAACTGAAATCTATTTCATCACCATTATTATATAATTAGTATGTTATTCACATTGAAAGATTCGTGCTAGACTGAGGCTTACCTCGAAATGCACCGTATAAGTAGCTGCTGTGTTGCTCGCGTGCTGAGTAGTGGTGTGAAGTAGAGGTCAACAATGAAGTAGATTTTGTGCGACCTGCAGTTGTGTGGTATTGGGCGTTTCGTCGGCCATCAATCGTCACGTGTCGAGTTTCGCTAACGCAGTTAGCCGGGCATGGGCATTCGAGGCTAACGTTTTTCCTCTGTGTGTGTATGTGGTGTGTATTTGTCGTGTTTGTGTGTAATGATTGGTATCTCGCCTCACGAACTGCTGTTGAGAAGAGGGTCATCTGGTCGCACGGAGGCAGATGATTGTCAGTCATAGGTCGGGTCGTATGTCGATAGACACAAGCGAACTAAATTAGCTACTTACCGAATGCTGCGTGACCGTGCGTAGGCACATCATGCTAGAGCATGATGTGATGATGGAGGCGACGTTGATGATGTTACTTATGGTGAACATTATTTTTTTATAATGAACACATAGCGTTTGTATGTCGACATAGACGGACAGGGACGTATGCACAGTTACGGCAGCGGCACACTCGCACATTATGGCACGTAATGGTCTCTCTACCACAGAGAAGGTGACCGGTCGGTTATTTGCCTGCCTGCGTGCTTGCAGTTTGTCCGCGTACAATTCGTGACGACTTGTCTGACCCACTCCGTGACGGCATGGCGAAACACCTGACTTTGGTTGAATTGCCTCGGGGTGGACTTTTTAGTGTTGCTGCTATTGTTGTTATTGCTGCTACTAAATGAGCGGCCATTGATGGTCATATACCGTTAACGAAATCGACCACAACATCAAACAAGCGTGTAGTTGTAACGATGACGACAAATATGACGATAAGACCTACTATTTAATTTTTTTTAATATTAGTTACAGTTTTATTTGCTTAAATAGTAATTACTAATACTAATAATAATAATAATAATAATAATAATAATAATAATAATTATTATTATTATTATTATTATTATTATTAAAAACCTCAAATTATGCGTCTAGCGTTGGCTGTAAGCAGCACTAAAGTTGCCAGAACAGGTTAATAAGGAGAGAAATAGTCTTATATATATATATATATATATATATATATATATATATATATATATATATATATATATATATATATATATATATATATATATATATATATATATATATATATATATATATATATATATATCATAAAAATTACTTAGATTTAATTGCTTCCAATGGCTTCCTTTTAAAACTCGTGAGAGAAACTGTCGGCAATAAGGCGGTAAGTTGTCATAAAGTTTATAACAGCGCGAAGTTGATGAAGTCATCATAGGTCTGTGAGCTCCAAATTAGTCAACACTAGAAGTGGGTTGACTGTCGAGTGCTCAGACAAATTATAATATGGTACAGCCGAGTAAGGCAATGCGTCGAGAGGCCATTTAAGCCACATGATGGGTGATGAAGACGGTGGTAATGACCTCAGGTCAGGGTTTTGCTATGTTCACTTTGTTGGCTTGTGACGTCAAGATAATCAGGTGTGCTTGTCTTGGGTCACTGATTAGTTTCTGTGTAGATTTCACGTGCCTTTTGCTCTCTCAAATAGAATGTCCGCTTGGCATGCTGGTCTCGATTTTAATCTTAAAGCTTGTGCTTGTCACTCGGTAGCATAATGAGAAAAGGACTATCTATCATAGATAGTGAGATGAAGAGGCAGATGCGAAGCTACTCCGGGATGGTGAAAGGTTTGACCTTGACACTGGAGTTTGAAGTTCAACGCACCGCGTCTACGTTGTTTAAGAATCTCGAATTCGACCCAATAGGTGGGTAGACGTCATAAGCTGACAAACGGAGAAACTTGCGATTGCACAGGCAATTTCAAAATTCCACCGAGACTTGCCAAACAGAGTTTACATTGGCCGCACTCAACGGCACACACAGCTTCGACCTTACTAAGTCGCTTCATCGTAATTTTTTCACCTGGCCTTGGGAAGGGGAAGCGGGACTCTTTCCGGCTTTCCAATATTAGCCGGCTCGATAGCTTTGCGAAGCTACGAGAGGAGAGTTCTTCTTTTACACGAACGTCCATACACATACATTGCTTTTACTTGGTTCACCAACGTTCAAATGCCAGACTTGCCAGAAAATATCGCGTTACTTTTGTCGTTACATTCCAACTCGCTGAGTAGCGGTAATATCTTATGCAGCAAGTAATACACCTCAAAGTGGATGTTTATTTATTTATTTGTTTCGCTATGCACTGTTACAAACTGGCCGAAGCGGCATGTATTATTAGCGCAATGATGTTATCGTATAATTTTTGATAATTTTATTAATATTGCTAGTGTTGCTGTTATCGTGTTATTGCTGCTTGTGCTAATGTTCATGCCGATGTAATTTTTCTTGCTATTTTTGTTGTTATTGTTGCAAACGTTCGTGTCTGGATTGCGCGCTTCGTCATGTCATCGTGGGCGGCGTGCGAATGAATCGATTTTAGTTATTGCACCTCTAACGCCTCCTTCCCTCATCCTCAATCGTTGCTGGTTCTGCCTGTCAACATAATTTCTCGTGTCGAGATCTAGACGTTGTCGACGACTTACGTCTTATACTGCACTGCGTACGTAATGCAGTATATATATATATATATATATATATACATATATATATATATATATATATATATATACATATATATATATATATATATATACATATATATATACATATATATATATATATCTTTTAGAACAGCCAATGGTATTGTGACAGACGGCTGCTGCTGTGGGCCTGTACGACGCTTGGCCTATCTGATGCTAGGCCGTCGATAATTTTCTGCCGGGCCCCAAGATGACAGTGCCGCTAGAGAGGATGAACGAAGGAGGAGAAGGCCGGACGGACACACAGGCAGACAGACGTCGGTGGGCCGTGATTAATTTGGCGTCGTGTTTGGAAGGATGTGATTCCGTGTGAGCAGGGGAGGATTTTTCGTCGGGCTGGTTTCGGCCATCGAGGGGCTGTGGATATTGGTTGATATGACGTTGGCGTGATTCGGTTGACGTCAGCTATCGGCACGGCATAGCTATCTCGTCGCTGTCTCGTTCAATCGGACGACGAGCTCTGAGAGTCATCAGCCGTTGTTTTCGCTGCTCCCGTAGCTGCTTACGTAGGTAGGCGGCGGGAGCCGAGCGAGGAGAGCATGCTGACATTGACTTCCTCTGCTGAGGCGGATTCCTTGATGGTGGTGTCCTCTGATTGTCAGTCAACGTATCTGCTGCTGTTTTTGCTGCTGTCAGTGGCCCCGCCTGCTTGTTTCCGCTGTTGTTGTTGTTATGTTGTTGTTGTTGTTGTTGTTGTTGTTGTGTTGTTGTTGTTGTTGTTGTTGTTGTTGTTGTTGTTGTTGTTGTTGTTGTTGTTGTTGTTGTTGTTGTTGTTGTTGTTGTTGTTGTTGTTGTTGTTATGTTGTTGTTGTTGTTGTTGTTGTTGTTGTTGTTGTTGATGATGATGTTGTTGCTATTCTTGTTCTTGGTGCTGTTAATTATTTATCTGCTGTGCGTCGTATCGAGTTCGTTGTTGATCTGTGACTAGGACAACCACAATTGATGACTTTTATCAATGGCGTTGTTGTATTACGAACTAAACATAGTGTGCTGCTACTTTTGAGTTGACGTCATGTTTGAATTGGGCGTGGATGTGTGATTTCGTTCTAGGTCGGAAGTCAAGAATAGAACTAACAAGTAAAAGGGGGGAAATAATGGCAAACATGCGAACATGTATCGCGTGCGTGCGCGTGTGCGATAAATATAAAGAAAGAATATTATTTTATATCCAGGGTAGTTGTTTGCCCCTTGTTTGGATGTCTTGTTTCGATCGAGTTCGTTTCAGTCGGGACAGGGACATGCAACGACGCCTCATTGAACAATTGCTATCACTAGCTGATACTAGTCTTTATTATATTATTCGTTATTAAACTGTGTCGATACGTAGACTTCGCTTGGAGCGAGAATGGGGTATATTAGTTCAATAGAGATCGAATTTATCTCTGAAATCAAGTATATATTTACTAAGATGTGGACTTGCGCAAACGACGACGAGAGTGACGACGGTGGTGGCGGTGAAGCGTGAAGAGACGTCGTAATAATGAAATTAACAAGCTTCTGGCCGTTAGCAATCTGAACATAAGCAAGCTACTTTGCGAAAATTGTGAGGCGTGGACGGAGTTGTGGTATGCGTCAAAAGTTTCAGCAGCACTCGCTTGCGAGCTTTCTTTTTTCATGATCGTGATCGGTGAGGGATTGGTGGAAATTGAACTAGAACTTCAGATCTCAAAAGGTGCATCTCCATGGCATCACGGACTGACACTATGGTGGCGGTGTGATTGCCGGCCGCGGTAGCCGTATTCATGACGGAGATGGGGTTTGTGACTCGGCAACCCTCAGCCATTTGCTACTTCGAACAGTGTTGAAATACGCAATGAATGTGGTGTCTTTTCAATGGCGGACTTCTGACTCTTCAATGATATTCGTTGACCGGGGATCGAGCTCTTTGGAACGATCTCGAAGACAACCGGCTAGACGGGGAATACTCACTGCACTTCCGGCACGTCTGCATCTCTAGTATAGAGATATTTGCTACAAAATCACTACGATTTGTGTGATTCGTTAGATCATTTAAGTAGCTTTGTCATTAGCCTCATTATATTCCGAACGGTTGTATGACCAGTCGTGAAATGTTGAGGCCGTTCGTAGTTAACTTAAATTCGAGCGAGGTATTTAACGATCTTTTCGTACTTGTACTGTTTCGTACTTTATTCACTGGAGTATTGGCGAGTGATAGATATATTTAGCATTAACTCGCTTTGCAATATTCAAAAGATGTTATTTTGCTTTTTTTTTGTGTTCTTTACTTACTTTTGTAACATTTGGGCAATTTGTTTTGTTTCGCTTTTTTTTGTCGCGCACAAGGGACGTTTGTGTGTCGTCTTTAAGTAGTTGTGTTTTCATTTATTCGATCGACAGGATGAATGATGGAATTATTATACTTTTATAGCTCAGGGTCAGTTAGAGTAGTCAAGTGACTAATTCATTCTCGATGTTCTGCTTGTGCTTTCTTTGCCATTGTGCGCCATGGCGTGTGATTCCTAATCTTTGTGTTGTTGATTGTCGTTTGCTGTTACAAAGCGATTGCTTTTTCAATAATATTCATAATATTGAATATCGTTCAGAATGCAAAATGCATTGGTAGCCTCGTGCAGTCTCGTAGAAGTCGAAATACGAATGCCGAGAATGTGGTGATTTAACACTGACTGTGTCTATGTGTTTTTATGCGGCGTTTCAGGCCAACGACTGCTCAAAGCTGAAGCTGCTTCAGCAGGGAGTCCCGACAGACGAAGTTGATCGTACGCGCGGTGGCTGGCAGAGGTACGGGCTTATACACTTCAATTTAATTGTGTGTGCCGTTGTGTAGTTTCTCTTTCTCTTTTGCGTTGAAGTGGTACTTGCTGATGGCCAAGTTCAAACACGTGCTAAAATGCGATCGAGGGTTGCATTCGCCCTGCATTCGTCGACAAACCAAAAACTTTTTGTTAAGTTTAAGACTTCAAAGCCACTATCAGTCGTGCAGACCACGAACAACGGTTCATAGCATTGCAGCGCCATACCTTTATTTAGATGTATTTAATATGGAAATCGGATGTATACACAGATTCGGACAGATACCACTATGTATCAATTTTCGGGAAGGTTAGGTAGAGTAAATTGCGCGTTTCGTACCGGCAAGTGTATAATGTCGTTGAAGCAGAAGTCATGCAAGATGGTTCGAATTAGGGTGCATTTTGCACTGTGCCTGTTACCGGTTTTTATGGGATACATTAGGAGTTGACCGGATTTCTTTTTATTTTTGACTTTTTTTTTCTATCCACTTTTAATGTTACGCCCACTGATTATACGTTGCTTCGTATTCATTGTTTCAGGTACTACTTCGATGCCATCAAGCGGACATTCGGATTTGGCGCCATCCTAAGTTCTGGCGGCTTCTAATTTATTGAAATTGAATTAAGAATGGTAGATTTTGGTGGCGACGAAGAAAATTATGATATGAGAGTGATCGTAATGAAATGATGAATCCCGTATGCAGAATATTACTATGCGAACTGACCGGCTAAATGTAGGAAGGTCGCGTTGGGCGAGAAGGAGACACGACTAATGATGATGCTAGTAGTTGGGTGATATATTTTCAACGTTTCGATATATATATATATATATAAGAAAGATAAATGTTAGGGTTGCTCACCATTTATAGGTGGTCCAAATGCTTCTCCTTTCATTCAACGAGAAGAGTTGCTAGGTGTTGCAATCAGAGACTAATTAAGTGAGAAGATCAAGTTGATCAATAGTGGGCTAGAAAGTGATTTTCGTGCTGCTCGACAAGGGAAGAATCGCCCCCGGTTGTGTTCGTTGATTCTTCTTGGCTTCGGTCATCATTAACGGCACGTTAAAAGGTGTTTAGATTAAGGACACATATAGGCTCACACATAAGCATGGAGATAGAATAAAACTAGCAAAACAATAAGGATTCTCGAAGGAAAGAGTTTGAGTTTTGCGTCAGAGAGTCAGAGAGAGAGAGAGAGAGAGAGACGAGAAGCCAGTGTTCGATTAAGGGGAGCGTAAGAAACAAACGATCCTTCTAGAAACTGGCGAGAGGCTCGGAACGAAAGCAAATCGGAATTAAAATAGCGAACGACAATAACGCCTCCAACAGCAATAACGGCAACTACTTCTGCACTACTTCGACCACTAAGACTTGGCAACATGATTGACTTGGAAACGTCTTCTACAAGATAATAGAGGTATTTTGTCGCAAGATGAGACACAGTAAAAACAAGATCGTGCTCGATAGCGAATTGTGTGTGGTTGGTTTAGCTGGAAGTTGATTAGAAGAAGGATATCATCAAGGGAGAGCGTGAGTTGGTCAGACGCTCATCTGGGATACGAATCTTCGAAATCTTCAGGAGGTATCTGCTTTTTGGTTAAAAATATCTTCACTCCGAGGCTCGACTCTATAGCCACCACCACTGCTGCCACGACGGTGCGGAAGTACACTGTAGTACTCATGCGTTAATACTTGATAAATGCGCGGTATTCAGAATGCATCAACAGTGATTTTCGGTGTTTTTTTTTCTTTTCTAATTTTGCTCTCCAACACTTTCCGACCGGACTCATGATTTCACTGAAATCATCATGACGATTACCAAATCGCGATGTTACGACGCGGTAACAAGAGGAATATCGATGGAATAAAAACGGAGAGGCTAACACAGCGTTGTACATTTAACACTGACAGCATTTCGTGTTTTCATTTTCTACAACAAACAACCTTATATGCAATCGGTGCATGCTTGAGTATATATATATATATATATATATATATAACTTGTGATTCTATAAACGAACTCATATATTGTTATAGATTCGTTTGTGGCAGTATCAGACACATACGAGCTCGCATATATATGAATATATAAAAAGCAGTTGTGCCAGGCCACAGATCGAACTTGTTTGGTGCTTCTTCTTCATTCTTATGTTTTCGCTTTTTATGATATGATATATTATATTTTATGTTCTTAAAAGCATTGCGGGCAACAACGAGACTGAGTATTCTGGTCAAACATTGTCTTCAGTGCCTTGTTCGAAAGTGCATGTTTTTTTATATGCTACTTTATTCAAAGCGCTGTCTTATCCTACACCCTTTGCGTTACGACAGCGTTCAGCTACAAACGACAGACTTAGGCCAACCAAATTGCAGGGACTACAAAAGATGAACGCTTTGTCACACTCCAAGACTAAAAGTCTTGCGAAAGTTTAGATGCGGGATGGTGCTCAAGAACCGCCGCCAGAAGGTCCGGTTGGTGTTGGGCATCCCCCCGCCATCCATGACTAGTCCCTTCGAAGATATTGACCTACAGAAGGCTTCTCGTTTCTGTAGGCTGGTTTCTCTGAAAGACCTATCTGATGGCTACACCAGCTTTGCAGGGTTGCATGTAAGTGCACGGGACCTCCGATCTGGGACGAGGTTCGAAGATCTCACGCTTCTTATGGATAGCTCACGTGTGGACTGGGATGTCGTGGTGGTGAGTGAGACCTGGTTTGATGACCCTGACGCCGCCTTGTTTAACATACGAGGCTACACTAGTGTGTCTGTGTGCCGACCTGGTGGAAATGGAGGCGGTCTCTCAATCTATGCGCACTCTGCACTTGATCTGGTGAAATCGACAACACGATCGAGTGATGACGGGAGTGTGCAGGCTATTAGGCTGAAAATTCGCCGCCCTGGTTTTTATGGCTATGTCGTCGGGGTGTACTCCAATGAGGTCCGGTCAGCCGGCACTCTGATGGATATCTTAGACGACCTTGTGACAACGACTGGGGATCTGCCCTGTGTACTTCTGGGTGACACAAACATCGATATTTTGAGTAACGAAGCTGTGAGTGCTGAATACTGCTCTGGACTTGCTAGCAAGGGCATTGAACAGGCCATAAATATCATCACTCGTCCCAATCTTAGATCCGATGCAGTGTCACTTGGTTCGTGCATAGACCATGTCGCTATTGCCAACTGTGAGCGATATGTCCGTATCCTTCCTGTTGTCGTTGACACGGTCTTTTCCGACCATTACCCAGTAGGGATCACACTGACGGGTAACAAGGCATCTTTAGCGTCGTTGACGATGAAACCAAGTTCGATCGCTGCGAGTCTCTATAGGAGATTCGATGAAAACAGCCAACGAAGGTTTCAAGACGGTGTCACCAGGGTGGATTGGTCTTCTGTTCTCGACTCAACAGATCCCCGCTCGCCTTGGTTCACTAATAATTTGGTTAATTTGAGACATGCTGTCGATCGCGCTCGCCGCCAGTGGGTTAGCACATGGTCCGCAGGTGACAAAGAGGCGTTTCAGAGATTGCAGGTGTTGTACAAGGTAGAACTGAAAGTGGCTAGGGATACCTACTACGAACAACAGTTTGCTGCTGTACGTAACCGCCCTGCCAAGCTCTGGAGTTTCCTTAATGAAATCTGCGGCCGTAGCAAAAAGTCTGATGCGGTGCCGAGTCGACTACTAGTCGAAGAGAGGGAACTGGAGGAGGTCCAGGAGATAGTGGACGCACTGAATGATTTCTTCTCATCTATCGGTAAAAAAACTACATCCTTGCTCCCTCCTCAAGAGCCGATTGACAGTTTCATCTCAAACCTATGGAGCTCCGAGCCCAACGCATTTTCCTTTAGTGCTATTACAGCTCAGGAACTGCGAATCGCTGCTAAAGACGTAAAGACAGACTCACTCGATAGCGATGGAAACGTGCCGGGTAAATTTCACTCTAAATTAATTGACACCTTAGCGGCCCCTCTAGCTGCCGTATTCAATGTTTCCATTAAAACTGGCGTGTTTCCGGAACGCCTCAAGACATCTTCGGTAACTCCGCTGTATAAAAGTAAAGGCGAGAGGGACCAACCTGGTAACTATCGCCCGATTTCCTTAGTGTCTTTCGTCTCAAAAGTGTTTGAAAAGCTTGCTAAACCACAGCTGGAAAGCCATTTAAATGACTTAAATTTCTTCTCTAAAAATCAATTCGGTTTTAGGGAGGCACGATCAACTGAGCTGGCATTGGCACATATATGGTGGGAGATCATTAAAGCTGCGGAGGATGGAAAAATGTGCCTTGGTGCATTTCTTGACGTAACCAAAGCGTTCGACTGCCTCGACCACTCTATGTTTCTTAAGATGCTCCTGCAGATTCTCCCACGGCTTCGATGTAATGCCAAAGTAATACCGAGCCTGGGGGGGGGTGGGGAGGAATCCGGGTTTAGTGGGTTTGCGAGTCTCACACTAGTCACGCAGGCTGCTAGTGGCGCATGTGCATCATGCATTCCCGAAACCTCCCAGAACAAAAAAAAAAGATGCTCCTGCAACTAGGCTGCGCACCAGCAGTAACATCGTGGTTTAAATCGTATCTTAGTGGACGGAGGCAATTTGTGGCTGTGGGAGCTCTAAGGTCTGCGACGGGAACTGTATCCACTGGTACGCCCCAGGGGTCGGTTCTTGGACCTTTTATCTTCATCACCTACATGAATTTCGTCCTGCGGGGCATCGAGAGGTACGTAGATTGCCGCCCAATCGTTTATGCAGACGACACCACTCTTTTGTTCCGTGTCTCACCTTCTCAATTGTCCAATAATAGGTTTAATCTTCAGCACGTTGAAACCGGTATTGAGAAGGCCATGTCTTTATTTCAAAGATTTGGTCTTGTCGTTAACCCGACGAAGACGACACTCGTTCTTTACCACACCCCAAAACGGGCATCGAGACAGAAGTTCAAAACTGGTAATATCTCCCTCCAAATAGGCGGCTCTGCTATCCCTCTCAGCTCAGAGGCAAAATGTCTTGGCATTGTGCTACACGAGTATATGAAATGGGACAGTCAAGTGAGATCAAGTGTCAGGGTCTGCTACGCCGTGGTGGCCTCACTCGTGCGTTTGAGGAGAGCCAAGGCTTCGCGGGATCTTCTGGTACGTGTCTACAAAGCGCTTATGAAACCAATTCTAACTTACAGAATTTCTCTGTGGGGCGCCACGTATTCCACGACCCTAGACAAGCTAAGGGTCGTTCAGAATGACGCGGTTAGAGCCATAATAGGTCTTCCTCGTCGCGAGAGTGTGACTCCATGGCACACCAGGCTCGGGTTTCTCAAGCTTGATCAGCTGACACGTTTAAAGTTAGCCGTGCTAGCCTATAAGGTGCAAAACAATGGAATTCCTTCAGATTGTGTTTTTGACTTCGTCCTTACTTCAGTACGGTCGCAGCGCTACAGGAACCAACTCAAGAGTGCCAGGGTTTAGACTCACTCTACTTCGGCACTCACTGGCCTACATGCTGCCCACGGTCTGGAACGAGCTGCCATTGGCGCTTCGAAATGCAAGCCGGGCCGCTGTTTTTAAACGACATCTTCTCTTACTGCTGAAGAACGAAGAAACAAGTGACTCCGAGTGAATTGTTTTAAACTTATTTTACTATATAGGTATTAAACTTGTATTAATTAGGTTGTTCTAAAGTTTTAAACTTGTATTGTGTTACTTATACTCAATTTTGTTGCTTTACACTTTTGATTTGTGCATACATTCCTAAACTTCTGTTGTGCTACTTATACTCAATTTTATTGCTTTATCGCGTACACACTTTTGATCGGTACAAAGACTCGTATATTATGTATATTTTGAATGAAAGGTGACAGATTGCCAACTTGTTGGGCACGTCAATAAACCTGATTGATTGATTGATTAATAGATAGTTTTTTATTTGCTAACTTGGATTCTAACAAAAGTTTTTCCCTTTTAACAAATAGGAAACATGTTTTGCTATTCGCTAGACAGCTTTATATATATATATATATATATATATATATATATATATATATATATAAAGTTTTCGGGCTGACCCTCAGCCAAGATTTAACGTCCACGGGACTGCTTTTCGCATTGCTTCATAGACGGACCCCCATAAATACAAATGTGCAACGGTGGGGCTCAAACCCGCGCACCTATGTGTCTCCTCTGATTGCGAGGCGCAGACTAAGGCACCACGCCACCGGGCTCGACTTATATATATATGTATATGCATATTTGCATATATATATTTGTATATATATATATGTATATTTGTATATATATATATATATATGTGTGGGGTGAGTCGACGAGTTAGAATGGTCAGATGGCCAAAGAAGCATTATTTCTTGAGACTTGCACATGTGGGTAAACTTACTATACAGTTATGGTACGATATGCTTGGCAGGCGTGCACGGTGACATATCACGTACCCGTTTATGACAATGACGGAACATATTCAACTAGACCAGACGAAGACCATTTCAGAAGTAAAGGAAGCGTTTCCACTTAAGTGTTAAGATCAACAGACTGCCATCACCGAATGACATGTTAACCAAAGTGCAGAGCTTGTGAATTACCTGCCTGGTTCGTAGGCCAGGTGCACTCAAGGTTTCGAACGCAAGAGAGTAGAAGTTACTCTGCAAAGGTAGATTTAAACTAACATTGTTATTACTATTGCATGCCCAAAAAGAGGCCCTTCTGCTGCGATACTCAAGTGTCGTTCCACTGGCCGTATGCCAAATGCGATTTTACTCAGGAAAGTGCTGCTAAGCGATATAATGAACCTACTAACAAAAAAGATCTTTCACTTTCACTTTTGTTGTTACTAACAATAATAGTAATAGTGGTGCGACTGCTTGTACCTTCCCACGATGCATATCAGTGTATTTGTTTTAGCCTATGCAGGACATAGAATGTGTATGTTTGTATAAATTACTTCGAGAAATGTAGTTAGCCGTTAGTCTAGTTTTAATGGTAGCATTGTCGTCGTCGTTTTATAACTTCTCTAGTACTTGGATACCTATATAACTTATGAAATTCTATCTCCGGCACAACTTTCTTTGCATAAACAGGTTAATTGTAAGTCGCGCTAACTAACCCGCGAATAAGTCCTGTGTCCCTAGTGTAGGCGAAAGGAAGACACACATATATATACACATTTGACACATTTGTATGCCTTTCGACAAGAGGCACATGTACGAAATTGGCTAATTTCCGTTTGCACGACAGGAGCGAGCAACGACGAATTACAAATCTTAATTACGAATTAGTACTGTTTTCGATAACGCAGACGCCCACGCTATGTTATCCATCTACACGACTAATGAAACGACCAGCAACAACTTCGACAACTTAGCCAAACAAAAGTATTTAAATACGCAAACTTACGAGTATATATATATATATATATATATATATATATATATATATATATATATATATATATATATATATATATATATATATATATATATATATATGGAAGAGCAGAATAGCTTTCAAACGTTGCTTGTCTGTCGCGTAAACTACGACAATTACTATAATAAATAGGATTCATTCTAGTGTAATTAAGTGACATTCGTGATTCGTGACAATTATGTTAAGACTGTTTTTGCTGCTCTGTTATAAATCTTCATTGCCAAGTTCTGGTCCGATGGCTGAGACGGGCGGGACGGAAACAAGTAAAGTTACATTGTAGATTTATCGCTTCTATTTTGCCCGTCTTCGATACCGACGTGTTTAACAAAACTCATATTTTTAAATTTGCCGAACTTTTAGTTTATACTCCGATTGTAAAAACACGGCTGAGAAAAGCCACATATAAGATTGGGTTAATCAGAGTATTAATAAAGCTAACAGTAATACAGGCGACTAGTAATAAGGAACTGGCCAATTCGAATTGCACGTAAATCTCCAGAAAAATATGCCAGAGTCATTGCTGAACTGCACCAACTGCACCACTTTGTAGATAAGGGCACAGTTTTGCTCACGGCGCGATTATGCATTACAGTCTTCTCACCCCTTTTTGCCAACAAAAGTTAGGGTCATTGTTTGAACTCATCACCTCATATACGAGGTCAGATCAAAAAATTCTGATACGTGTTTATAAAAATGTATTTAACCTTCCAAAATGTTTCTGTTTTCGTCAAAATAGCTCCTGCCCGCTGGAGTGCGTTTGCGCTACATTTTCCCCACTCTTTGAAACAGCTTTTAAAGGAATCGAGCTCTGAGCTCGAGAGAGAACTGCGAATTTTTCTTCTCTAAAAAAGCGTTGTCGCTTCAAATTTGGCCTGTGTGTGTGTATTTGATAATTTGCGTTTGTAAGCAGGAGGCAAAGCGGAAGACCTTAGAGATTTCGGTTCAGGTTTTATAGTTTTAGAGTACTAGAACTTGCCGATCCGTCCTTGTACTTATAAACTAACCAACTAGTAAATCCTATATAATGAAACAGGCATTACTTAATTCAGCTGAATAACGATACACAGTGCCCGTCGGAATGAAGAATGATCCTTGAAAGACTATTGCTGCTTAGCTACGTGGACTGATTGCTATTACCAGAGTGTCGAGTAATTAGACATTGGGACTGCAGAGGTCACGGCATTACGAAACACACAGCGCATCTAGTGATTAATTTGTGCCAAGGTGAAAATCCGTGGCTTGATATATTTGACGACTCCTCCGCTGCCTTTGTATTGACCTCTTACTCACAGGCTTGCGCGGTCGATCAGGTCTCCTCATAAAAAATTAAATTATTTTCAGCTTCTGTTTATTTCAAGTTAAGCTTATACAGTTTTCGATGGGATGCGGGGTAAGGAGACATGACTGGTTTCTAGTGGCGTGGACCTTCACAACAGCGGCACACGCATGCAGACGAGTTTGTTTCCTGCAGTGAGAGGTACTCACCACACTTTCCAGTCAGTTCTCGATTAAATCACCAAAAAAATACATACAACTAAACAAGGTATCCTCACCATCAACAGCAACATCAGCAGTAGCAACAACAGCAACAGACCGCGAAACAATTGCGAAACTACCGAGGTTGAACGAGGTTGGACATTTAAAAAACTCGTTACGGGCTTCAGAAAAAGCGCACAGTACCAGCATGAAGTCCTACTTGAACAGTTTATAGATTGCCGAGTCCAGTAGAACAGCCGCGCTCCAACAGCGGCCGCTGGCGCTACTAGCAGGATCTCGCAATCGCTGTCCTCTCCGCTTGCTCCACCAGTGGAACCTTCTCCGCACCCCAGCCACCGCTCTCGACTTAAAATGACTCGCAGCGTGTTGCGCAGGATTCCAAAGGAAGCGAGAATTCCTCTGCGCAGGCTCTTCCATCATCTGCTTAAAGACGTTATCTCAGAAAATAATGACGAAGCGAGCTGGACCGCATTGCTCACGCTCGTCCAGAAAGTCACCGCGTCGACAAGAAAACCCAGAGAGACCATAGCCTGGCCAGCGTGGTCAGGAAGAAGGCGGCCCTTTTCAAAGCCGCTTTCGCTTGCGTTGAGACCCAGAGTTAAGGTAAACGTAGGATGACGGTTGAAATATGTTCCTCCCATATCACGATTGGTATCTCCCCGTATCGGAGGAGCCGATTGGTAAACCGATGGCAAAGCATCCTCCTGCTTCTGCAGGGAACGTGGCACTACGATGTCTATCGGCTTGTTAAAGGTCGAGTCGTGCTCGGGCGACGATTTCGTAATGGCACTTCGCACCTGTCCATTTGATGCGGCGGGAGGACTCGTCGGCCACACGCCCGACTATCTGTAGGCCACAACAAAGTGCTGGCCAAACTCGCTAATGCATGCGACACGTGACGAGCAAGTTCTGGAGGCTGTGAGAAGAAGGTGGGCTACCGCCCTGGAAAAAACGGCGACCCATAGCCGTTAATTGCAGTCCGTGTACATTGTCCACAAAGACCTTGCTCACCAGGTCGATGTGAAAGCTACCTGCAGTCACGGCAGACTGGGTACGCCACCGACAGTGGGGCGGAGATAATTATATGTACAGCTCGAAAACAACGATAAACGAATTTATTGAGAACGACGGGAAATACTGCCTCTTAAAGTTCTATTTTAAAAACGCTTTGAACTTAAACAAACGAAGGCCCCTCTTGACAAAGGTTTTAAGTGCGCCCAGGTTCTCTATGCAATGATGCACTAGGCATACAGCAGGCCGACTTCCCTGATGTTTAGTGAGGTTGAAATTCCGTAATCAGTCTGTTGCCAGCAAGGGGAGTAGCGGACACGTTTGCGTTTAGCCTGCTTCTGAAGCCATGCTGAGTGGTTATCCACGCTCCAACAATAATATTGTAAACAATATTGTAAATTTTATTTAACGAATATACTAGTAATTCTAACACCTGTACTAATCAATAATAATAATAATAAAAATCAGTGCGGGTGCGGAACATGCTGGTCACGCGTCTATGTTGGCGGAAGCGAATACGTGCAGAAAGTATGCCAGTATTACTTACCCCCACGACTTTCGTCCACTGGCATTCGAGACATTAGGGGAACCTGGCCCGAAGACGCACAAACTTATTCAACGTGCCGGCAAGGCGCTCAATCGTTCGACAGGGGACACTAGAGCTGTCGAGTACCTGCACCAGAGACTATCGCTGGACATTTAGCGGGGTAACGCCGCCTCTGTGCGTGGAACTCTGCTAGACTGGACACGCCCGAACCTGGAGGATATGTGATGTTTTCACTTGATTTATCCGGTGTTCACGTTCATAATGAGTCAATTGTTGCCTCTGGCACATAAACAAATAATAATAATAATAATAATAATAATAATAATAATAATAATAATAATAATAATAATGAACCATTGTTTCCAAATAATTGTATAGTATAAATACTGAGGTCACTTGCGCCTCCAAAACCCTTTTATGATTTGCTCGGTGTGCAAGTTAATATGGACGTCTATGGCGTATAGTTTCTGAAGCCAGCATGCTCTATAGAGGATACAGGAAGAATTGGCTATTCTTTATTTTCATCAACACACATTGTATTTTTACTGTGAAGGAGAGGAATACCTCAAATCCTGTTGCAGACGGCAACGACATTTGACTAAGTAGTCTCTACTTTTCGATTGCATTCACTTGTACCGCATTGCGTTTATTTTCACCATCTGGCTCCTGTGTCAAAATATATAGTCTATTTTAAGCAGCTAGGTCCTGGAATACTTTGGTCTTCGTTACACATACTCCCATGTTATTATTCCCACGCAGCCCAGGTTTCACACACACACACACAGAGACGTTCGTTTCCACGCCGCTTATTGAGGGAATAATGAATATTGATAATGAGGCACTCACTGATTGCTTGTCTACTTCTAAGACGTTTAGACTAGTAGAGTGCAGCCAGTCTCGGATGCCATTGCCTGCACGTGTTGTGCCTGTGGACTAGCCGAACACGTACGTAGGCGTCAATCATATCGACAACGACGTCATCACGAACGTCATTATGCTTGAAGCATATGTGGCGTTCTCTTTTTGTACCCTATCGTTAACTACAGCTAGTATTGTCGCTAACTACGTCTCGCCAGTCTGCGAAGAACTCGTTTCATTCGTTAGTTACCCAACTAGCTACCCGACTACACGTACACCCGCAAGTTTCTTACCACGTCATGTAGTGAAAGTACGCGTAGCACCGGATAGGTTAACAACAAAGCTGGCCGCTTCAAATGGAATGGTTACACGAGCTATTATATAATATATTTCACTCTTAAACTCTTTCACTCTCTCCGCCAATTAGAACTGTTTATCATGCTGCAGGTTCAACTGGTTTGGATTTGGACTATTTGTATTGTCTTCAACGGACAAAGGTAAATAATTGTCAAACATGCATGTATCGCTTTTTTTTTGTTAACCTTACTTCATTAGCCTCAATGTGGGACGGCTGCGTTACGTGAAGAATTCCGCGTCATCCGCGTGTCCACCGCTCGCTATAGGAAACCGTTGCCAAGTGAGCGTCGCTTATGCAACAACAGCTGTCTCCTCGACCAAGAGGCTCGACAAAGAGCAGCATACCAGCCTAGAACAGTCGACGAGGACAAAGTAATCAGAAATAGCATATTCGACCAGACGAAACTAATCACAGAAGGCTACGGGGCTAGCTGAAAATATACTACATTTCAGATAGCCTTTCCTAGAATTAGCAGGCCAGCGCGTCAGCCAGCTTTCTTTTCATATATATATATATATATATATATATATATATATATATATATATATATATATATATATATATATATATATATATATATATATATATACACGTGTCTCTTCTTTTTTTGTTACCTTTGTCATAATACGTATCAGATGCGCTCAATCCTCTGCTTTGACCCGTCCGCTTTTCCGTAGCTCCGTGCACCTTTGTGCCACGCGCTTCGGTCGATGCTTAAATAGAGCCACAGCCACTCATGCATCTTGGAGCGTAGTTGAGCGCCACGCCATCATATAGAATCGCTGCGGGCGCTCCCAATCGTCCTATAATCTTATTTCCGATATTCATCGTAACCCTTCAACGAACCTTCTTTTTTGGAAATTTTGCAGTTGCTTCGATGTATCAGAGCCTCGACATTCGGGTATATCTGGTATATTATGGCTATGGAGAAACTGTTTCATTCGTTAGTTGCTCAACTAACTACCCACTTATACGCCCGCCTGTTTTTTAAACACAGGTAGTGAAACTACATGTAGTGCCGGGTAGGTGAAAAAGATTGCCAGCCTCAAACGAACTGGCTACACGGTTTGTGTATCGCATTCGTAATAGATCCGCCCCAATTAGAACTGTTTAGTTTTGTGTTTCAGCTGGTTAATTTGGACTATTTTTATTATCGATGACACATAAAGATCAATAATAGACAGAAGATAGGTCTGTATCGCTTTTTTTTAGCCTTACTTCATCAGTCTCAACGGGGGACGGCTACGTAACGTGAAGGATTCCCATCAGCGTGTCCAGCTCGCCACAGGAGGCGGTTGCCAAATGACCGCCGCTTACGCAACAGCAGCTGTCTCATCCAACGGCTGGACAAAGAGGTACGGGCGTCGAACAGTTAGCGAGAACAAAGCAGTCATAAATAGCTCACTTGACAAGATGAGACAAATTACGGACGGCTACGGAGTTAGCTGAAAATATACTTCAGATGGCCTTTCACGGAATTAGCAGGCCAGAGCGTCAGCTTGTTCCCTGCTCTCGTCTTTCTCTAATATATATATATATATTTTTTTTTTATAATGGGGGGTTGGATAGTAATGCACAATCTTTTTTTATTTCTTTCGATCATAGCCGATTTTTAATTCACTCCGGCATTTACCTTGTTTTAAATTGGGAACAATGAAAACCAATTTAGGAATGGCCGGTCTGAGTCTCAAACCCAGGCCTCCCGACTGCAAGGCAAAAGCTTTTGCCACTAAGCCATCTTACCAGCCAACGGACATATATATATAGGCGCGGTCACCGCCTGAGGGAGATGGTGGCGCACATGACGACATCGAAAGATGGTCCTTCCTTTTCTAAACTAAAGAAAGGATAACACTTGATTCCATCGTAAAGGATAACCCTAGAGCGGGACAGGAGAAAAAATGTAGTCAAGTCTGATATTTATTACGTAGCTTGCTATCACGAGGTCAACGCCGGTCGTTTTCTTCTTGCGTGGCAGGTACGTCGCCTCCTTCGAAAGGTAGGGGAAAATGCCTTTTCTTTCTTTCGCCTACACAATTACTCTTTAATTCACTATGTTGAGGAAATTGCATTTAGGAGGATCAGAATCAGGAATTCCCTCCTTCGTCTTTATAGTCTCTTCACCCTATGCAGTACCCTCCTTAGAGCCCTGCTTTTCCAGAAACTGTACGGCGCGTTTAGACCTTCTCTTTCGGTTTATCAACTACAACATTTTCCAAAACCTTACTCATGGTGCCAATGAGGCATATGGGCCGTTAAGCTGAGGGTCCCGTCTTTCCCCCAAGTTTAACAATCAGAACAAGGCTAGCCCACTTCTACAGTTACCCCTATTTTTTAACTGAGGTATCCGCCTCTGCGTAAGATACCCATTTTGCCTTCCGCTTAATTGCAATGTTTGGCTCATGCAACAGGCCTGTGGCCCCTCTCCGTCCTGTGTTATCAAGCACATCATGCGCCGCCTTACAGTAGTTAAGATTTACTTGAACTATCTTTAACATTGGCCAGATGACAGACCTTTACCAACTATATTCCAGTATTATCAACAATGTACCGTTTCATCGACCAATAGGTTAATTTTTTGTCGCCGCTGGGATTGCCGATGCTGGGTGGCAAGATGTCAAAGCCGGCTGTACTGCACAGCTGGAAGAAGACTTATGATAATTCCCCTCATCTTCCGCCCGTCCTCAGTAAACGCGACCTAAACGTATTCCGTAATAGAGGGCTACTTGGGTCTTCACTCTTACACGTGTTGCGCGATATGGGCGGTAATACGAGTGTATACTATATATATATATATATATATATATATATATATATATAGTGTATACTTTACACGTTCCTTACTTGTTCCACAACTAATAATTACGCCATCAGAGTGTGCAAGAAGGCATGGTGTGGTAGTCACTCGCTTGGACACATTTTCCCGAGATTATCGTGTGAAGTGCATCGTTGGGATGGTGCTGTAGAGGATGCCTACGACCGTAACTGATATCATAAACCACAAATTCAACCTTACCGATATATAATAAGTAGATGACCAAAACATATTAATATTATTCGTATCTATATCATCTGGAAGATTTTACGGCAGTCTTCCAAAAGCTTTGTGGAGAAGACTGGTGAAGCTCTGCTTCGTATCTACCTCTACAACCTGAGCACAAAACCCGCTTTCGCTCCACAAAATCGCTTTTCCCAAATCTTTATTAAAAACTCATATTAAGTCGCGTTTGGCCCTGATAGAATGTAGGAGGTGATCGGGGTTCTCGGGAAAACTCCATACCGGCAGCCTGATTCTATATGTCGCAAGGATTGCAATGAAGCTGCAAGGGACAACAAACGAGGCAAGGAAGTCGGAGTAGTGACTCGGTTGAAAAATCTTGCGATTTTCACTACACATGATTAAAACACCTTCACTTAATTAAATTATTGTACACCGTCGATCGAAATACAATTAAGCGGAAGCGTTGCGACACTTAAATGAGCCTTCAAACTGGAGGGCAAATACACGTGGTAGCGGGTCTAGGAATGAACAGTAGTTGTACTAACCAGTGGCATGTCTTATTTGTCATCAAGGGGTAGATGACCAAAATGGCGTTGACTAAAGCGTACGTGTGCTGAACGACCAGAAACTCAACATTACGGTGACGGCTCCCTCTTTGAAAACGTCGAGCATCTTAAGGGAGGCCTTAGTTGTGCCAGTATATAGTAATGTACAACATCGGGGCAGCTCGGATAGGCTTGAATCGGTGCTGTCCGATTACTCGATTGAAACACCAGAGCCGTATGTCTTATATATCGCGAAGACTTTCTTCTCGCATCATACCTGTAATACAAATATTATCCAGACAAGTATCGTGCTTAGTTCGGACTGTAAAGTCGACTGATTACAAGGTAAGC
The DNA here is from genome assembly GCA_003439945.1 of Dermanyssus gallinae. Classification (NCBI taxonomy): domain Eukaryota; kingdom Metazoa; phylum Arthropoda; class Arachnida; order Mesostigmata; family Dermanyssidae; genus Dermanyssus; species Dermanyssus gallinae. The sequence goes on from QVRM01004003.1 coordinate 733,161, forward strand.
GGACCATATGTATATATATATATATATATATATATATATATATATATATATATATATACAATGTAGGATGTCCAAACGGACAAAATGCAGCCACTTAACAGAGGTTCCTAACTTTTAGTGTAGTATGCAATCTTACTAGAGACGGCGCCCAACTTCAGCTGGAATCTGTGACGAACTGGATAATGGCCCACGGTCTTGATCTGGCGCCCCAAATGTCAGGGACTATTTTCATCACAGGTCACAAGAGTATAAGGCGCGTCCGGTTGAAATTCCGGGGCCTTCTTATACCTAGCAGAAGGAGAGGCCAAGTATTTTGGCCCGTTACAGGGTGATGGGCTGGCCTCACGCCCATTCTTGACCAGAGATGTGGCCAACGTCGCACGGAACCTCGCTCTGATCTCATTTGTTAAAGGCGGGGCCGATAAGGCATAATGGGCCCTCCTAGCCACAGTGCCCGATCCACGACCTTCTACGCCGTCCTCGTTAGGGCCGACGTGTCACTGTGCACGGCAAGAAATCGGATGGCCTTACGAGGGGCTTAGCGCGACATGGTTCTCCGCTATGTTGTACAGTCTCAATTGAAACAGCGGTAGTAGTGGCTTGAATGCTTACGTGGGAGCGAATGCGCCCTGAACGAAGACTTGAGCTTTGCCCTCGCGCGTAAGGCCACACAGACCGCCTAGATGATCATTCACGCCAGAGTGGGTCGTTAGAGTATGAGGCTCGCCTCCTAGGGACCGAAGTAGACCTGAAGACCTGCCACAAAATTCCGAACCTTGGGAGGTGGGCATGAGTGCGGTTTATAGTGAGCGAAAGTTCCCATCCTATTATATAACAAATAATATATATATATATATATATATATATATATATATAAACAGTCCGCAAAAGAAGTATACAGCCACTCATGTTTGCCACATAATATTTATTTATTATATCCATTTGTGTAAATATTCTGTATATATATATATATATATATATATATATATATATATATATAATAAAGAACGGTATTTCAATGTGTGAAATGTATTTAAAATTATTTGTGCTATTGTTTGTGATTTCTTGCCATACTAATTCGATACAGGCCATACCTTAGACATACAGGCCTTAGGGAATAAATACAGACATACGTAATGATACGTGGGATAACTCTATGTTTTCTTTGCGAGATGCCATTAACCAGTCCATACTTGTTGCGACAGAAGTCAAAATTAGAACGCGAGTCTTTTCTTTGATCAGCAGGGAAGCTTGCCGGCGCAAACACGGCCCATCAACCAATTTCCGATGCAGGCATAATATCTGGCACAAGCTATACTGTGCTACCCTATGCTACCATGACAATGTATAAGCGTGCAACAGCAATTGGAGGACTCCGTAATGTTGAAAAGGGTTGCAGGTTGGCTACCTGTGAGAGAAGAGGTTTCCTGTGCGTGCAGTCCGGACCAATATTTCTTATAAATGTGATCTCATTACGATTCTATACTCACCACGGTATCAGTTCTGTAATCTCGTTCACAAAGACATAGGTGCATCATAGCCTAATTCCTGCCAGACCTTGTAAACAAAGCATTTGATAAGCAGTATTCGAAGCGACAAAAAACAGTTTAACTGGAAGCAGATGGGACGTGTAAACATTTATTTCGTTTAAAAATGCAACATATATCGCTATTTTTAGAACCAATTTCGAGGTAGTATTACCGACAGTTGCGGGGGAGCAGGCGAAGCTGTGGCAACTTAACCGCTAGGTAGTTTTCTCCTTAACCGCTAGGAAGTTTTCTCCTAGCCTATCAACGGGGTGGGTTTCTCTTAGACATTAGCCTAACAATCAGGGTGAGCAGTTCTCACGCCAAATGACAACTGTACTTGGCTTTCCAGTAGAGAACGCTACATAGGTCATCTAGTTCTATAGCAAGTATTGATATACGTGTACGCATATATATATATATATATATATATATATATGCCAAGTTCCAGGAAATTTCATGAGATGAGAATTCCAAGATGCTCGGTCCCATGAGCAAGAATGTCGAAATACCACAGCGACCTTTGTAAAGACCTTTGTCGAACCAGAGTGGTGGCAGAAGATCTAAAGAAGAAACGGGTTCTTTCGCCACCAGCTTTCAGCTGCCTCCTACAGAGCACACGAGTTGTATGGTCGTTGCGCTTAGTCAGAAGCGTAGGGGTGCTTTGCGAGACAGATTGTTATATATATATATAAATATATATATTTATATATATAAATATATATATATATATATAACACTCTGTCATGCTTTGAGTTCCTATAGCTCACCATTCGCAGTGGCGTTTCCTTTGATAATGCCCAGCCTATTATTGTGTGTATTTCTGCGCGAATAGCTGACTAGGTAGGTCTACTTATGTGCGTATTAGGTTTTCAGTAGCAAGAACAAGGGATAAGGTGTAATTTAGGTGTCGAAAAAATACGCGCCTAATGCAACGACTGTTGCGACATGATCAAAGCTGAAACGTTATTGTGCTTGGCAGGAGTTAAACGGTGCAGCACTAACTAACTCCTAGAGTCGCTAGCTGGGATTAGTGCGCTAGTCATGGTTGTCATCTACCGGTCCCCGGTTCGATCCCTGTTGTTGATCGAATTTTCTTTGGGCAATCCTCATTGAGATTAGATGAATAACCATACCGCTGAGGGTCAGCGGCCATGCTGCCACAAGGACTGTTAGGAAAACCCTAGATACCTTAACATGTCCGGCTCTCGGTGCTTTGAAGATATACCTCAGGTTGAGTTCCAAGCCCGTAGGGGACGGAGGATAGCCTAGAATTAAAAACAACCACCTTAAAAAATGTTTTAATTTTAGAGTCGCTAGCTTGCAACGAGCTCTGAGTCTGGTTTCCCAAACTGATACGACGACGATGACGACGACGGTTATAGACAGTTTGCGCGGGCTAAGTAAAATGACGTCTTCACCATCTTATTACCTTCTGTCCTTCTACCCTAGCAGTAAGTTGGGCCAACGTCCGTCGATGCTGCTGCCAACAATGATGCTAGATTGTTTTGTTATTGCCGGCGCGATAATAGCTTAATAGCGTCAGCTCGTCCAAATAGACCTGTTCGGAGGACGGGCTGACGCCATTAAACACCGTGACACGCGCGGCATGACAACACACGCGATATCTGGCGTTATCTGAACTAGAAACAACGCGATCAGACAGACGCCGGAGCAACGTCACTAGCCAAATGACAACTGTGATGCTTGGCTTTCCAGTAGAGAACGCTACATAGGTCACAAGTTCTATGGCGAGTATTGATATGCGTGTACGTATATATATATATATATATATATATACATTTTTTGTTTTCTGTATATCGCCAGCAGTAGTTTGGCTTAACCAGCGTTTAGTCCGCCGCCGCCGCCGCCACCTCACGCGCAACCCAAGATCGAGGCCAACCAAATGACACGCGAGACGTTTGAAACCGACCGTTCGAGACAAATAGCTCAGGAGGAGGTTCCATTGTGTCATGGAAGAAATCTCAAACCATACCATAACAGTAATGGCAGTAATTAACAGCAATGGCAGTGACAACAGCAGCAGCAGCAGCGGCGGCAAGCAGCGCTGGCAGCAGAGACTGTGTAACTGTGAAAAAACCCCGAAGATTGCATCGGCGAGTTCGCCGTACTCGCTCGAGCAGCCCAGATTCGAGCCTGGCACCTGGCTGGCACAGGCTATCGACCGACCGATGATGATAATGATGATGACCGGTGATAATGGTCAGATGATGGCTTCTTGAGAGATTTGTTGTTTAAGAAAGCAAGGGCTGTGCTGCTGCTGTTGTGGTTCAAGGACGTTGACGACCTACGTCGTTACTGACGGTCTGCTGCTGTTGCTGTTGCCGCTGAAGCTGCTGAACTAGATAGCAGAGGACACAATGAGTGGGCCGAGGAGATCGGCGATCGACAACACCTGTTGGTGTTGTTTATGTCCTGCTGAGCTGCTGGTAAACGGGCAGTTGTCGGCCGGGCGGGCGGCAGTTCGACATCTGCACGACATCTGCACGACAGTGTCAGGACGCCTGCTGCTGCTGCTGTTGTCGTTGTCGAAAAGCCGTTCAACATGTGTCTGTAGTAGGCTGGGTTGGTTCTGTCTGGCCGCTTTGAGCCCGGGTGGCGGTGTGACCCACGTGACACATTATGTTACTGCGCCGCCTGGTACGGTGGTGTAACGATGGTGCCCGCTATCTCGCGAGAACGCCATCGCCGCTGCCGCCGTCGATTGCGTAGATGCGGCCGGGCGGCAGGTCAAGGTGCTTGCCTACAACGACAACCACTACCAGTTGACACCTGAGAGAGAGAGCGCGAGAGAACCGGAGAAAGAGATAAAGATATATCTATATATATATATATATATATATATATATATATATATATATATATATATATATATATATATATATATAGATCCATCACTATCTCTATGAGTGGTGTATGGGACTTCGAATCTGCGAGTACGCTCTTGGGGCTCGGCGTCACGAAGACAAACCTTATGGATCTTACCGTCTTAACGTTGCAAGGAACCTTGAGGATGTACCGCTCGCACCGGGTCCATAAGAGCGGGGGCTACCATCAAGCAAGGACACGGACAGCTGATTCTTAACCTCACGTGACACCTTTTTACCACCATTGATTATTACTCGGCGAGCACTGCCGAGTGTGCAAACGTATTGTAAATGATTAATAAATCATCAGAATATTTTCTATAAAGAGAGAGAGAGAGGACTCGTCAGCGGTCGGGCGACATCTGTGGCTTGTTATGTAGGCTAACGGTGTAATTGTCAGCTAACTGGAGGTAGGCAAAGAACGAGGCGGAAGAAGTAGACGAAGATGTTTATTGTTTTCATTTATTTCATATGATATGTGTACTCCTCCTACATGATACTTGGGGGCTGAATGTAACGCCAGAGTGCATAACCTACTCGAGAGAGCTAGGCTTCTATGTCTAGTAGACTAATGGAACACATTTTAATAGGTTGGCTGACAGGCAGGCGAAGTAACCGAAACATAAAGGCAAAATGCTAAAGCTTATGCCATGGATCAGAATGCGAGTGTCTCAATGAAGGGCATCAGAGACGCAACTTCTTAAATCGTTACTTATTGGAATATTGGAACATGTTTCACACTGTAGATCTTCGCGTTCTACTGGACGATTTTGAGTGGTGGTCTGGTCAAATTCGAGACTTCGAAGTTGGACATATTGACGTTTGAGATTTGACGGATCTCGAAAGCGAGCTGTTGAAAAACACCCTTCCAGACGTACCAATAAGTTTCCTATCCAGCCCTACTATTAAATAGGGTGGCAATATTTGATGCGCCGTAAGCTTTTCCGTTCGTTGAGTTATACTTCAGTGGGGATTTACCTAGTAATTGCGGGTTTCAAGAGAGAACCGGCACTACAGGAAGACGAGAAAGAGAGAGAAAACATAGAATAAACCGCTCGAGTAGCTCGCTTCTTAGTTACGAAAAAAACATGGATGATGAAATTTAAAGCGAAACTCTGCCCGCAAATGGAAGTGATTTGAGTACACGTCCTTATGCAGCCACATCATAGCTTACTGACTGCCGACGAGATAGATGTGTATTCCTAAATAGAAATGATCCTTTATTTTAAAATACCCTCCTGCGCGAGTCAAAGAAATTCTTACTCAATATTGCGATATATTGAGTGTAATTCCTATCTCCTTCCATTCCTTTATTCATATTATAATCAATACACTAAGAATTACAATATCCGCAGTTCCGTTAAATAAGCCAAGCTTGCGGTGTGGTGTCTAGACGGCAGCTACTAATAGACTCTTATTATTTGTATTTAAATGCGAGGTTATGAATAACGGTCTTAAATTACATGACCCACTCGCTAAATTGAGAATCTATTCAGTGTGCCCGGTCGTATAGGAACTTTGATTTCCTATTAAAAAAATCACAAGATTCACTTTACAAATTCATGAAAACAATCATACGGGTGGGTTTTCGCCGTTTGACAGCTTGAGCTTTACTTCAAACCTATAAAGCTAGAGTAACTTCAAATTGCAGTCCGCGCGGCAGACACCGCGTGTGCATTCGAATCAGTTGTGCATTGCCAAAATTGGCCACAATGCTTCAGGACTACTTACTGACGTGATGTTCGCGCACTAAAGGAACTTGCTTGGGATGCATCAATCAACCGGTACTTTAATGCGGGACGCAACTGTTCGTACAAAGTTCTGTCTACGAGCACTCGCCAAGAGCGACGGTAGTGGCTCGGAGTGCCTCGAAAACAATTTATATGGCTGGCGTACGTATAGGCATAGACGTGTAGGTCCAAAGGTCTAAGAGATCGCCTATATACGCCCAGTATTGAGTGAAAAAGTAGAACTTGGGGAGCTCACTGGTTTCTTGCTCTGATATGATCTGTGGTCGCTGTCATGATCATATGATAACGACCCTATTATCGATAGATATGAACCTCAGGGGACATGCGACCTCGCGTTGCACTGTTTGCTACTGGAAACTTAGAACAGCCTATATTCCTTAATTTAATGGGTGGAGGAACAGGTGGAAAACCCTACCAATGCAGGACTGGGAGCGCGTCCGCCCAGTGATACCGTGACACTATGGCGAGGAGGACACACGATTGATGAGCATGCCGCCTTGCCTACACATGTGGGAAAAAAACGAGAAACATTGTGACGAGACTCGAGCAGGTGGCCTCCTACTAGAGACAAGAGCACAACGCGTCGATGCTACACTCGACGAGATACGTGCTAGATAAGATATACGTGCACTATCAGGAGGTATAGTGTGGCGCAAAGCAATCCGTGTACGGGCTTTACTCTTCAATTCCCTTAGAGAAATGAGCTCTCCGCGCTTACAGGCAAAGCCCCCGGACCAGACGAAGGAATATTAGAGCGATCGAAGGCGTACTTGGGAAGACTAGACAGGATAGATCGAAATTTAGTGGCTAGAAGTACGTGGCGCCACTGCTCCTCTCTTATGTGAGGAGCGTTGGTGTAGATGCAATGTCTTCCATCGTCCCCTAAAATGAATGGCTGTTGAGACTATAAATGATGCCATTAAGCAGCTCAGAGGCAACAATTGGTTTCTACTCAATCTCTATAGCCCCTTAACTAGAACTTCAAATACTACTAATTAAAATTCACCCTACGGTTACCACTACAACAACTAGGGTCAATTTTATATATATATATATATGCGAGCATAGAGTAAACGCGCTAGAATCACGATTAGTACATTTATCTTTTATTTATCATTTGGTACTTTTTCGTTTGTTTTGCTTGCATGACAATTTTTCATTGTTGTTGATACAATTGTTGTGGTTTCTTCTGTTTTGTGTGTTTAGTGTCGTCATATTTGCTCTTTATAAGTGTACGTTATGTGTCAGTTGTTTATTATTATTGGTTGCCATCATAACCTTCAAGTTGTTTCAAAGTTCAAAGACTTCTCTTCGGGATGCAGACTGGCTTGGGAAGCAGGTTTGCGGGATCTGATCCGCCCCGATCTGAATTTCGACCAATTGAATGGAGATCTGAATGCGCGCTTCTTTTAGTTTGTATTTCACAGCCGTCCCGCCGCTGCCCGTGAGAGTTCTCCAACTATGTATGTATGTGTACATCAATATTCATATATATATATATATATATATATATATATATATATATATATATATATATATATATATATATATATATATATTATTAATCTCTATCTAATGTTTAAATGTTTATATATATACATACAACGACAAGCTCGCTGCACAAATATTGAACAATCAATCCGGACAACATTAACAATCTTTAAACTGCTCGCCTTTTCTTGTTTTGATATAGTCAGCTGTTATGGACATCATGTAATACGACTTCATGGTGTCAAAAATGAATGAATCTTAGGAATATAATTGATTCCTGAGAGTGCAAGCATAGGAGTGCAACTAACCGATGAATCTTTACAGATAAATGCGTGTAATAATAAGACGATGATTTGATGAGAGGGTGTCCAGCTTACAGTGAGCTGCGGTCTAGCCCTTTGACGACCAGGCCCTAAACCAAACGAATCCAGCCGAATCCGTTCTCCAGTGTTCACCACACTTGGAGAACATTGTGGATTCAGTTCACATTAATGTTCAAACCATCATCATTCGTGTGTAGTTAGCGGTAGTACTGGTACACTAGTAGTTCAAAAGCAGAAGAGAACACTCGTGGACTCTCATGTTGCGCCGTGTTGCAAATTCCTGATAGCGATGTACACTGCTCAGAGGGGCAGAGGTGAAGCCTGAGAGAAGATCCCGCGCCTGGCGCTTAATAAGGAAGAACACGTTCGCTGCCTTGCCTTTCTGCCTGCCGGCCGGCGATAGTGTATATGCATACGACCCGTATTCGTTTAAGTTGAACGTGAATCTCTGCAGAGAGATTTAGTATTATGCTCCAGTTCGAACGTGATGTAATGCTTCATGTTATTGCTTATTGCGCTTTCCCGTTTGCCGCTGGGCATCCATCCCCTCACACGTACGATTACGCGTCAGCCCAGTAAGAGACGGTCGATGTGCCTCGACTGAGAACCGGACGAACTGAAGGTCACTGGAATAGCGGAACAGCCCAGGATTGGCGTCGTGTTTGAGCGCACCAGTGCAGAGAAAGCTGCTGGCTAGGAGCGCTGGCTCTATGCAATGACGTTTCTTTGCTTTGAATACCACCAAGGATGTAAGTGCATTTAAAGAAATGAGAATCGTTCCCGCCACAGGAATGATTGTGACCGACAAAGACGTTTCATGCGTTTGATTCGGAGGTAACAGGAGGAGCTGCTGTCGTTCGTCTTACGTCTGTACTTTGTTTAGCTACCCGTCCATACGTTCGGATTAAATAGCAACGGCATATAGGCAAAGCAAACCAGTATCATCAGTCAAGTATCAACCAACCGCAAACGGTAGTAGTGCGAAAATAGCACAAACACTCTGATGAGTGAAGAGTGATTGAGTAGATACATATTGTCAGTGCATTGTTGCGTTGGCCGACCCTGCCTAGTTTGGGTGTCCCTGCGGCCGCCAGCTGAGATGTGTTTTAGGCACAGCCATAACACCTCCGTCGGCTCTCAGGCAAACGGTTTCGTCGAAGTGCGAAAGGTTGAAATATTAAAGACATATATATATATATATATCTATATATATATCCTGCCTTTGCCAGCACGTTACAAGAAAATGCATCTGAACGTTTTTTTTGGTTAATGAAAACGAGCACTGCCGAGTGTGCAAACGTATTGTAAATGATTAATAAATTATCACAATATTTTCTTTATATATATATATATATATATTGCCTTTGCCAGCACGTCACAAGAGAATGCATCTGAACGGTTTTGTTTAGTTAACGTCGACAACAAACCGTGCGGGCAGCGGTGGCGGAAATTAAGGTAGAAAGAAAATGTGAAAGGGAGAAATGTTAAAGACACACATATATATATATATATATCTTGCTTTTGCCAACACGTTACAAGCGAATGTATCTGAACGGTTTTGTTTGGCTAATGTCGACAACAAACACGGTGTGGGGCAGCGGTGGCGGAAATTAACAACACAACGACGACGACGACGACGACGACGACAACAACGACGAAGAGAAAGTCGAGAAGAATAGGAACAAAGCACGACGTTATTGTCTAGTGACGAGTGTGCGTTCAAATTTGCGCCTGCGGAGCTTTCAGTCTGGTGAGCGTCCCTTTTGCCCGGCGTGCTCCCGCCGTAGTCCGTATGAGCTTACCTACGCTACCATATTACACGAGGCCACGACGTCATGATGGCGGGATGGCGATGAGGTCGCACACAATAAGTCCGCATATCATTGTTTAGACTTCATTTCAGCTGCAGCAGCTGCCACTCGCTGCTGCTGCTGCCGACGTCGACGTCGACGACGACAACAACACTCAGTGATTTGATCGTTGAACTTCGATCGTTGGCCGTCGCTATATGGAGGAGAGGGAGCCGCGTGGACGAGCTTGACCTTGACCGTGACCTTGACCATATAGACCTTAATGACCTTGAAGAAGATGAAGGTGGTGAAGGTGATGAAGGTGAAGGTGATGGTGATGATGATGATGCTGTGCTGTTTGTCGTGACGATGGCGGTAATGCTGGTGGTATTTGATGCATGGCTGGATAAATGGATGGATAGACTGGATGGATAGACTACTTCATCATTCGCTGGACCGCCGCCTTCTGGCCGCCGTGCACCGCCGTTGGGTGGGGCTGACGCACGCGTGTCTGCCTATATAGTATGCAGTTTGGCTGTGTTAGGGCCGTATAGTAGATGGGTCTGTGCGCTGCACTGATATGTGCCCTGCAATAGCCGTGGTGGTCCGTAGTAGTAGTAGTAGTAGAATTAGTCGTAGTCGTCTATTGCGTGCACGGGAATGGAAGATGATTCGCGGCTGGTCGTCTCCAGGGCGGCGCAGGTCCCCTCTCACTGAACTCGATGCCCCTCTTGTGCCTACCAGTAATCTAGCCATTCAGTGATTTGGTCATCAGTCGTTTGATCTGTCTGTTATAGTCTGCTCTAATAGAAGAACCATTGAAGGGTGGCCAAGTTGAACGAGCGAATAGAGAAGAATGAAGGGAATGAGGAACGCGCGCATCAGAGAGAGAGAGAGATAGAGAGAGAGAAAGAGACAGATTGATAGGGTTATTCGGAGAAGAGAAGAGAGAAGTCAAAACGGAGAGCGAGAGAGAGAGAGAGAGAGAAAAAGAGCAAGAGAGACTGAATTGTTCTACCTAGCAAACTCCTGCCAAATGCATATTTGATCAGCTTTTATACGCAATCCCATCTCATTGTTTGATCACCGTCTCCATGTGTGTTCTGTTCATTGCTCGCCTTAATCTAACTCTCCATGGTCCCTGTTATGTCGACGTAACGACGTAATAGCGGCTGGCACAGAAATCCAACATTGCATTTTAAATATATATATATATATATATATAGTTCTCTTTGTCGGTGTAGCTAAACAAGCACTAGCAGGTTTTGCGGTGACGCTATGAATACTCTCGACGATACGCAAGTACTGCTCGCCGGCCGTTGCTGCCGGAACAAGAGTAACAGCTAGACTAATGCAAAGACGGACATTTTGACGAACAATTTCTGTGTGAGCCGTTTGTAGAATAACTGCTGCGTGTTACTTACTCGACTACGACTACTACAATACTATCATCTTCTAGTACTACTATTCTAACTGTAGGCGATCGAGCGTTTGTTCAACCAGACAACCAGAGTGTCAAGTCAATATAAGTCTAATTGGTCTAACAACAAGCTTGGACGACTCCGATCATGGGTCGTCGGTCCAACGTTGTCGTGTCGCATCACAACGCTTGCTATGGATAAAAAGATTGAAGCTGAACAACGTAGTTGCTATGATGGGAAGAAGAAGTATTATATAATATTTCATTGCAGGCCTAGGCAGCCTGTTTCCTCACGGGAACGAAGCACAGCAGGAATAAGCAAAACATTACGGAGGAGCTACAAAGCTAACCATTGACGCATCTAACTACTCGCTCTAACCTGCCCCCCCCCCTTAATCTTCATTAGGCGGCAACGCTATTCGTAATAGTTAGTCAGGAAAGAAGGTTGTGCCCAGGCCGTACCTCCACCCCCCTTCCCGCTTGCCCCCACGACAAGCGACCTTCCGAGCAGAAAGAGAGGCTTCGCCGCAGAGCTAGCAGTAGTCTATGAAGTGATCCCATTCAAAGTAAATACTAGCATATTGTATCATGGAGACCACCCGTCAGGTTTCGGATCGATCTGTCAATCGATGAAGCGGCCCGTCACTGCGACGGCCCTCCCGATGCACTGGCTGCTGCAAGTTCTCAGCCTCACTACAGCAGGCCTGCCCGGCATGCCTGTGCTAAAATAATAGATTGTGTATATGTAAATGTAAATATATGGTAAATATCAACATCTATATTTATTTAGCTGTCTAGTAACCGAGCATCTTCCTCGGATAACTACCCGCAACAAAAAATAGTTAGATTCTCTTGCGATCGTTGCGATAATCTAGTTTACTGCTATCGTTACCGTTGTTGTTGCTGCTGATTCGCTTTATGTAGCATCGACTAGGGTCTGCTCCAGGCCGCTTACAGCTTACTTTTCTACCTATCAGCATTTGCCTTGTTATTGAATTACCGACACCAAGACAGTGCGTCAATTGCCTGTTCCGGCTGCTACCGTCGGCTCTACAAGATATCAACTCTTCGTTTTTTGAAACAGTTCCTCTGTCCGTTGTCTACCCGTGCTTTTCAGCTACTGTCTATCTCCAGCTAGCTCCCAAGCATATCACATCCTGTCTTTCTTTGAACTACACTTATCTAACGACCGACATGTGTTTGAGGCTATTTAGCTAAACTAGATCTCTATCAATTTAGTCAGATTACAAAGAGGAAGCGCCGCTGTAACTTCGATCTCTGCGATGACGATTCGAATTTGTTCACTTAGAAATATACCGGCTATTTGAGTTGTGTGCATATATATATATATATATACTAACCCACCTAAATATCGACAACTATATCAGCTGCATGATTTGCGCCTTATCGCACACACCGATAAATACGTATATATATGTAGATAGGTCGTCCGACTAATATCGATATCGACAACGTTTTCGTCATTGTTCCTAAAATAACCGGCATAGGATTGCCTCATCTGATACGAAAACTAAATTGTGATCGTTACCTGAGCTTGAACAATTTGCAAACAACGTGTCTGCCTTATCGGGCAGTTGTCACACTTTAAGTTGCCGCTCTTGGTTATTCGGCTGTGCTCTCGGAACGCGAAGAAATAGATTCGTAACTTCACAGTGGATATATAGCCTCCGAGCACGCCCAGATATCTTTGTTCGTTTTGCCAGATTACAAATAAATAAACGATGATGATGATGATGCTCGTCCTAATAGTGATGACCCCATGATTGCGGCGATGACCGGCTTATTCTTGCTGACCGATATGTTTACGCTTAAAGTTATATATGCAGTATGGTACGTGTATATGGGGCCCAACGCCCATGCAACGTTGGTCGAATGAATAGGTCCAATTGAAGGACCTGTCAAAGTTGCTGCCAGAAGCTACCAAAGGTGTGCGTTTTCCCGTTGATAGCTGGCTGTGTTTAGCAGAGATAACAACTGCTAAACGAGGCCCAACACGCAATTTGGTCATTGTTGGCGTTGCGTTTACCGTTGTCGTTGTTGTTGTTGTTCCTAATGCTATCGGTATTCTTAGTGTTGTTTTTGCTATTGTTGCTGTTGGTGTTGTTGTTGTTGTTGCTGTGATGGTTTTAGTTACTCAACGTTGGGTTCCCTGCCCTATTCCTCCCCCAGCTGAGCATCCGCTGAGCCATTGCTAAGTATGAGCGACGAATGGCAACACACAGCCAATCCGAGAAGCCGACGAGTCCATTCCCTCCTTTCACGACTTCTTGCAGTTCACGTTGGTCACGCAGTCGATTGCTGGCCTAGATGGTCGGTCACGCTTTCGGTGCGTCCTTTTTCTTATTGTCGTGGCCGTCTGCCTTTTCTCTCCCTGATTCTTCGGATCGTCCTCGGTAGTTTTCGAGTCGTACTCCCTGAAACGATGCCAACAAAAGACGCAAGACGTTGTGACTCACTGACTGGACAGATTTTTCCTGCTGAATCGAGATTTTTTTTGATAATGTACGCGCAGCGAACAATACCGCATTAAGCGCTCGCGGCGCACAGAGACGATCCTATAATCTAATTGTTCAATCTGACCTTCGGGACGTTTTGTCGTGGGCGACAGTGCTAGCTGTGGTCGTGCATGATCGCTGTCGCTTTTAGTTCGCTATTTTCTGTTCCAGCAGCTAGATCTGCATGTGACCGCTATCTTTGATCTTCAACGTCGCTCCCTTGGCACCACGGGGATAAGCGATTGTTTATTTCAAATAACTTTAAGCTATATAGTCAAATCTGTTTTTTTTTTCTGTAACTATCCAATGTTATTGAAAATTGATTAGTTCTTAGTATAACAATCGCTAGAAGAGTAGAGTGAACGCCACGCAAGCCGAACGAACAACGGCCATGAGCTGTTTGTTCTCCATTAAGCCGGTATTCTGTCACGACGCTGTATGTGTGACAGCACACAAAGAGCAATGACATTGTTGGCGTGGTACCAGCGCTATGACGCGCGAACGACTCTAATGCTGACTGACAGCCAAGAATAATGCATATACACGCGGCTTAAATTCGCTCGTCTAGACTAATAATGATAATAATCCCTTGCATCGTAATCGTCATCAGATGTATAGCATAACAGTCCAAGTGCCTCGCTCGCCCTACCGTTGTCGGCAGCAACGCAGAGGGGTAGAGATTCTATGCATTGGCGATAGAGGAGTGGCTACAAACCGTTGGCAACCGAGTGCGTCGAGTGTGACTGACACCAAAAAATAATATTGTGCAGTCGTTGGCTAGCTAAACAACTGGCGTCGGCAAGCGGCCACATCATTGTAGCAACGTTGCCTCACCAACCGAGCGCTTGCACTCTTTATGTGCGCGGGCAAATCTCTTACTTGGTAAAGCGTGTAGCTTCAACTTGTACAAATTGTTCAAAAGGCTGCATGAATCAATTCAGTGCAGGGCTGACATTGAAAACTCGTCGTCCCTTAGCCGCTCTAAGCCGTTCGACATAAGGTGTAAAATCGGTCTCTAAATGTGATATGGACGTTTTCCAACCTGCGTGGGACCAAAGAAGCTGACTTTGACATATGTCTGGTCGATATTGTACGAGGTCAATAAGAGGCAGTTTAGAGACTAAATGCATTCCACAAGACTTCTAAAAATAATCTGTTCAATATGATATATATATATATATATAAATTAAAAATAAAATAAAATATATATAAATAAATAAATAATATATATATATATATATATATATATACATTTAGAGGGTGCCCGGATAATCTCGCCTAAAGCTCTGGGGTAAAGTGAAGCTCGGTAAAATATTTTTTTTAATGGAAAGGGAAGCGGAAATGTTTTGTATAGGAGTTAGATGAAAAATGTTCTGATTGAAAGCTGTAATTTATAGATAGGCTGCTCGACATAAGCTTATAGAATGCACGATTGTGAGAGAACGCATTGCTTATTTGAAAAACCAAGCATATCGGGCATTCCGGAGGAAACTACATCGTTTGAAATAGGATTGGTCAGGTAGATCAGGAACTGAATATTAAATAATATAATTTAACGAACTCTTTTTAATATCACAGTAGTTCCTGCTCTAGTTAAGGTAATGCTGAATTTTCCCCGGAATGCGTATTCCCGGCTTTTCAATTCAGTAATGCGTTCTCTAACAATTGTGAATTTTATAAACTTATGTCGGACAGCCAACCTAAAATCACAGCTTATGAAAATATACTAAAAGATCATCTCACTCCTATACGAAATGTTTTCGCTCCTCCTTTCCATTGGCAAACAAGAGATTCTTGTCGACTTGTTTGACTATAACCCAGAGTTTCAAGCGAGATTATGCGGACACCCTGTATGTGTACGTGTTGAGAACAATTCATTGTGTTTTCCAGCAGCACTCCATTTCAGAGGCGTCTAAATATAAACGTCTGTCGTAATGCCCGTGGCTAAACTAAACACATAGGAAACGGTGCCATCCTCACACGAGAAACCCACAAACAGGAAATAAGCACAAACTAAAACATCTACCAGAACAGAAAGACAAGGGAGAAAAGTACGGCTAAAAGGGAGATTGTTGTAGGATGATGTATTGTTGCGTTATTTCGCGTTCGCACATTCGTTTGTACTCTGTATACGGGCAACAGGCGTAACGCGCGTGAACCTACTTTGAACAAGCAGCGCGAGAAGCATCGCTGGGGAGCGGCCTAAAAACCATGCCATCAAATGTCGAATGAAACTAGCAATAACACAACAAAAACAATAATATCAACACTAACAACAAAAACAACAACAAAGACAACTTGAGTGAAACGACGATACAAGCGAACGCAGCAGCAGCATTAGATCAATGGGAGTCGTTGTTGTTGTTGTTGTTGTTATATTGCTGACGTAATAGTGATTCAACACGAAAGCTCAAAATAGATACGACATGATCTCAAACTTTCTCTAATACGACCGTTGTTTCCCTTGTGCTTGTATATAAATAAGAGTTTTCTTCTGCCGCTGTGGTCAGCTTGGTATAGTACAAATCGTCATCTCTATCGAACAAGTCACAATCTCGTAATCGCACATTTGGAAGCAATGTCTGGCTAGCCGCATCGGTACAACGTTAAACGGTATAAACAAATTTTTTAAAGTTAATCCTTTTGTACTCTATCAGAGAAATAAAAACAACATACGTACACACCTAAAACACAATGCTAAACGATGTACGCCGTTGTTTTTAAAAAAAACAAGACACTTGTCGGTTTTTTTTTTAATTAGTCGTTGCAACGGATGCTTCTCGTCATAGTAGTAGCTTCTTGTCATAATTGTTGTTCACGTCGTTCCACGTTGTCTTGCAGTGCCAAATGAGGCCTTGATAGACACTTGGCAAAGTATTTGAGATCCCTATGATAGAATACAGATAAAAATGTTTTTCTCTAGTTATTTCATTATACAACGATACGACAACAACAACTGCGACAACAATGACAACAACAACGACGGCGATATTGTTGCTGATAATAGTAGAGGATATATTCCCATACTAAAACATATATGTATATACACTACGTATGCACTCAGGAATCAGACACCGGCTGCGTGATATAATGGCTTGGAAGCTAACGAATCTTCCGCAAAGTGTTTGTTGGTATCCAGTATCCGCAACGAGAAACCTCCCGCTCGATAAATACAAGACATTCTAGCTACCGCTGCTAATGTTGATATTGCCAAATCGCTCTTCGGTGGTTCGAAAATTAAGTACGGCTGAGTATATAGTATACATAGGGGACCACAACAAGTTTAATTGGACATGCAGTGTCCATTAGTTAGTCAATTATATATATATATATATATATATATATATATATATATATATATATATATATATATATATATATATATATATATATATATATATATATATATATATATATAAGATACAATCCCGTGCGATCTAGAAGCGGATGAACGCCGAAGACTGTGGGAAGATTCTACTAGAGGAGAAGAGCTTGAGAAATATCTAGGGATAACGGATAGAAAGACCAAGAGGAGAACTAAATTACTACATAACACAAGCACTTAGTGAACACGGCGATTTTCAAAGTTGCTATGCAGAATAGCGCAAGCTTCGAACCCGCTCCGCAATAACTGCCATGCCGCCGAAGATACGTCAGAGCACACAGTATTGCATTGTAGAACTTGGCGAGAGCCGAGGCGCAATCTACCAACAACCATAGAAGAAACGCTAATGGCATTAATTGCACTCATTTTCAAAGAAGCTTGCGTACCGAGAAAATTGCACCGGTTTAACAAGGTTTTCAGGCACGGATTTAACAACGTCACCTTGTTGGGATGACAGCGCGCATAAACTAACACTCAGAAGAAGCAATCTCGATCTGAAGAAGTATTGCGAAAGTAGTTCTCGTTCGTGAGGGGAAAGCAACCACCCGCCCGTTTAAGATTGTAGGTTTTAAGCGAAAGGCTTAGTGAGTAGCACGTACAGAACAAGGTCAGAGAGCCAAAGTATCCCTGGCAATCATAAGAATTCTTCTGCCCTCAGTATTTAATAATATATATATATATATATATATATATTGTGAGTCAATTTGGTTGGGCGACTATACGTTTACGTGCTTAAGCGGAGCACTTGCATATATATATATATATATATATATATATACACAATCGGAAACAAATTATGTCATTGTGAGATTGCATGGAAATAGGCCCGCCGGCGTGTCTTGATACTCAATAGTAGCTGCAAGTAAATTGACAGACAGACAGTCAGTGCTCAGAATTCAGAGCTTGCCGAGTCAGTGTCGAGTCTGTGCGCTCATTGAACGCGCCACGTGTCGCCATTGTGATCGTATCATGACGATCGAAGCTAGTGCACGAGCTGAGTCACTGGGTCGCTGAGTCAATGATAAGTCAATCGGTTGGCGAACAATGACACGAACCGGAACACTCGTGTTGTTGGCATCATCGTTGTGGCCCTGAGGGCGTTCGTTACAGACTACAGAGGCCAGCAGAAGTCGCCAGAGGCGGGTGGCGTTGGAGTACAGGCATGGCCGTAGCACCATGTAACCAACAGGTCAGCAATGTGTGCGGTGACAGTAGCGCGATGTTACAGATAGTGCTACTGTGCAGCAGCGGCACTGTGCCAGACCAGTTGCCAGACTTCTTTTGCTAAATCTCGAACAATGGCGGAGGCGGTAGACGATGCGCGGATTCCGTGCCATCGCACAATCTCCAAGGAGCAACTCGAGCTCGAGATATCGAGCCCGGTGGCGTGATGGGTGGGCGCATTCCGCCTGCGCCTCGCGGCCGGAGGAGACACATAGCAGGTGCGCGGATTCGCGGAGCCCCACCGTTGCACATTTGTACTTATGAGGGTCTGTCTATGAAGCAATGCGAAGCAAAGCAGTCTCATGAACGTTAAATCTTGGCTGAGAGTCAGCCCAAAAAGTATTTTTTAAGGAGCAACTCACTCAGTGAGGCGACAACAGCAATACCAATAAAAAAAACAAAGCCAATGACGACGACACACCGACAACAACAACAACCATAACAACATTTGCATCAAACCTAATGCTGGAAGAGATAGCGACGAGAAGAGGAGCGGCCAGCTCTCACCCTTTGCAACCATTGAGCAACCAAACGGTAAACTACTGGCTCAACAAAATCTATTGGGTTGTGGACGACCGCAAAAACACTTAAAATATTACTCGAAACACCGTAAACTGCTGCTAAGCTACGGGCAGATCTGCGGCATCATCGTTCACATGGATTAACATAGACGAGATTGGCCGTTTAATGTCGTGCTATAGCAGGCCCGACGGAACGTTTGAAGATCTTAGAGGCCATCTCCTTACCACCCCGTTCGACCCCAAACAGGACATATCGAGGTGGACGCCACAAAGTAACAAAATGCTCCTGGTCAAGTTAATAAACATTCCGGATTTAAGAAACAATGCCGAAAACGCCAAAAAGATACAGACAATGTTGGAAGAGGTGCTTAGCGGGCCACGGGCACTCCCGCCACCGAACCGGCTTCCCCAATAGACTGATATAACGTTGCGCTAGGCCGCAGGCGCTGCACCTGTGCCAGGAGAAAAGCCACCAGACCAAATCGTAGCATTACGGATGGGACTCGTGTCATGAAACTTTACTGCTAATAAAAACTGGATGGAGTTCTTATCAAAGCTAGATAGGGAAAAATAGGGATAATATGGGCACGGCCCTACAAGCTGATTAGGGGATCATCAGGAACCAGAAGAAAGACAAACGGGTAGATAACATGATCTGCCCCCAACAACCTCATTTGATATAGAGTGAACGGGGCCATACCGGAAGGGATGAACTCCTATAAGCCCATCTGCCTAGTTAGCTGGCCAAAGGTATCGAGCCGCTAATAGGGTCCCGCTTGAGATGCTTTCCAAAGAAGTACAGCCTTCTCTGGCCGATACAATAAGGATCTGGAATGAACCGGTCAGTCTTCATATGAGTTCGATATGACGGTTGGGGCTGCGCAGGGCTCGATTCAATGACCCCTTCTATAGAAAGTGGCATATTATAACGTTTTACGTTTAGACTACCTCCCAAAAGGCACTGAATTGCTGGCGCACGCAGAATGTCTCTGTTTGTTCCTTATTGTCTTGTGTTTCTTTGTGGGTCGCCCGCTTAAAAGGGCCCAGAGCAGTTCGGAAGCTTTTGAAATGTTCGACGAGCTCCCTATCAATTTTAGGCCAACGTTCAAGTTTGTGATTGGAACCTCCGACTACAAATTCAAGTAAGTGCAAGACCAAGTCATATTTCGGTTAGTAACTGTAGGTAGAATAATGTCGTTTTGTTTGTGAGGTGCTGGTAAAACAACTAAGGAGTAGGAGTTGTTAATCCAGTTGTCTAGACGTCTAGACCAGCTCAATCCAGCAATTGAAACTGAGAGCCGACGACACTCTGGCGGAGGTCGCTTGTTGGAAGACAGAGCTGCCACCGAATAAAAGTAGAGGCAACCAAGGAAGTGCCCTCTTTTGAAACGAACTTCAGATGTCTCGGGAAATCAAGCTCATCCATATCGCTATCGCGCTATCTGGGAACGCACCTAGGCAGGAGACTACGTGGCACACCCCAAATACGTCTAAGAGCAGAGAAAGGCTACGAAGGTCTCGCACAAAATAACCTGGCTACTGCCAAACAATTATGTCGGTGGCCAAACCCAGCGTTCTATTCGCAACGCCGGTGTAGCCGTCAACCGCACTGTCCGCAGCCAGCAACAGGGCGACGCTGCGCAAAGCTCAAAGCGCCGCCCCTTTAATTTGATCAAAATGACCTATATAAGGGCGGCTGTCCTCATTCTGGCTAGTACAGTTGCCTAGGACATGAACAGCTTTTGAGAGGCGCCGCTTGTGGGATAACTCGGCAAAGAATAGAGAAAGAGGAGGAAAGGACTAGAACTCTCGAGATTTGGAAGGCCGAATGGGTCTCAGTTCCAGGCACCGGGTAAAAACTTTGATCCCGAATATCGGGACCTGGGTGGGTCGGTCAAATGGCAAACTGACGTTCTATGTGACTCAGGTTCTCACTGAACACGGACATTTAACCGTACGTAATCAAAACGGGAAAGCTACATTTCCATTCGGCAAGTTCTGCTAAAGGAAAACCAAGGACAAGCCTAAACACACAATTTTGTGATGCCCGGCGTGGGCTTCTCACCGCAGGGACTATCTAGGATCTTAAACGCTAAAACAGTTTATCGCCCTGTCACGTGATGACTGTACCAGCTAGGTTCCTAAACTTCTCTCCCGTCCGATCGTTTGAAGTTATGCTTATGCAATTCCCGATGGAGACTGTTTTTTTTTAGTAGGCTGGAAAGCTACACTCAGGGCTCACACTTGCAGACGAGCTTGCTGCAATCGTGTTCGTGCATGCGTAACGCATTTTCCAATTACTTCTCTAAAAAGGAAACGACGACAACAACAACAACAACAACAATACCGACAGCGGCAGCACCATAGTGGGGCCGACCGGGACAGCCCCCGTGTGACGCCACAGCCTGCCATATTCTGCCAGCGTCCGTATCCTTCTTTCGTTGGCGTCACTGTCTTTGACGTCTTTGCTGTTTTTGACGTTACGCTGTTGCATCTGTTGTTGGTTATTAATAGAAGTACAGAATTGAGAGATAGCCTTCCCCGTTGCCACACATATATATATATATATATATACGAATTATGATCATACAGTTTTTACGTATGCATATATATGTAACAAATGCCAAGCATATGTGCATGTTCACTTCACTGAGTCGTAAGATGTCTCCGCTCTATCGGGTACTGCCGCCCTGGGTGTAGACGATTCATAATAATAATAGGAGGGATGGCAATGCATCACCCCTTTATTGAGGTTTACGTGACCTCGGTTATTTTTGTATTTTTTTCGTCATGACATTTGTCTTATATAAATTGGCAAGCATATATATATATATATATATATATATATATGCTGGCAGGTTGATACCGCGTCAGAGGGACCCGCCCGATCTTTGTTTGCTTGAGTTTGATTATAGTCAACGATGCGTTTGTACTTTTGCTACTGTTTGACGAAACAGCGGTATCAACTCACGGGCAGTTTCCATCCGGAGGCGGAATCAGACAGGGCTCGAGCGACAACCACTCAGTACGGCCGCTTCCCTACATTGATTGTTTTGCAAAAGTACCGGCTCACTGCTTTTCAGTTAAGCCAACAGTTAATTTGCGCATTGTGTGTCGAAAATACTACATAGCATAAATGCTTAAGCCTACAGACCTGCCGTATGCCCAAAACTGACCACAGTCCGCCGATAAACACGATGCGGGTTTGCTTAAGATTACGGAAACTAAACCGTTTACCAATGGCAATTGTTCTATTCTCGGCATATTGTTCTCTCCTGAGAACAGGATGCTTTTGTGTGGTAAAGATAAACGGGAAAGAGTATGCCGACGACGAGGAGTTCGGTTTGCACAACCTTGCATTATGGAGCGTACTAAATACGACGGCGATACAATCAGGCGATACAAGATCCTTAGGCAGAATATCAGAACCCCACACCCAGAAGGTCCTCAACCCCACGATGCTCATGGGAGAAAAGGTTTGATTGCCCAACGGTACGTATATCTTCATATTCACGCGCGATAATGCTAAGCTGTAGCGAGTACCACTTGGATTACCTGGGCGGGGTCACTCACGGGTTCCCCCAACGTTGCTTTGTCCCAACAACTGCAAACCCGTGTTATTCAAAGTCAAGGCTAGTACAGAAAGTGGAAATCTAGCTTTTCTGAGCTTCACAAACCGCCTTTCTCTTTCAGCTGTGTAGCCCTAGTTGCTCCTAGCTTCCACCCAGAAGTCGTGCCGCATATGTAGTCTATGAACCAATTAAGGTTGCTCGGGAGGGGAAAGTCTAGGATATTGCTACCCTTTTACCTTATTAGTTCATAAGTTGCTGAGTTTTGCAATAGTTTTTTCTTGATGGCCCGTAGTCCTGGTCGATGAAGATCTGGGCCATTAGAGAAGCTTAAGGCGGAGGTGCGTTTCGTAGGAATAGATTTCAGCGGGCCAATATCCATCCGCTTGGATCGAGTTTCACAAAGCTATTCGAAGGAACAGAGCCCTCATTATGCCTATTAACCCAATGCAGCAGGGTAACCTACTGGGTGACTCTGGAAGCCCGTCTAGCAGGCCGGGGAGCAAGCCCCGCCCTCTAAATCGTGAGGAAAACCTACGTTCCAATGGGAAGTGGTAACCTTTTTATTCCTTACTCGCAGCAATAGTACGTAACCGTATTTAACGCTTTCTTGTAAAGACAAAAAGTAGGCTGTCAATCGCTGTTTTTGTTCCGGGGTACTTCGCAGAAGCTTGATCTCCCAGCACGTTCCCCCAAACTGTGTCCTACCGAGTGTATGTAAAACATGTTGAAACAACGAGTTAAAGCCAAGGCTCAAGCAACACTTCTGGAGCTCACTATGTTCGGGGTGGAATTATTTTATATAAGGATTACATGAACGCCAAATTGCATAGCGACTGCTATTATAACGCAACCAAATTAAATTTTGTTGTAATGCTCCTTGCCTGAATACAGTTGTGATCCTTGTAATCTGTCGACATGAATTCTTAAGAGACGCGGCAAATAATCTGCGTCATGACATATTCAGTAGCAACAGATTGATCATCGTGCGTTGTCACGTAGTTTCAATGAGCGCCAAATGTGGCCAACAATTGGGCCTGGTCAACCGTTTGCGTGTAGCTGATATGGGGATACCTACGTGAAATCAGATGATAAATATAATCGAAGAGTATGTCAATCGCAGCATATAAACAGTACATATATCGATGGGTTTGGATGTATTATTCGCTTTGCATTAAGACCTATTATACACGTGTCACTTTTTTATATCAGGCGCCCTTAGAGCGGCAGCATAAGCGTATCGTTTTAATTGTCCCAAAGGTAATTTAATGCCCGTGCATCGTTTTGTCATGGCCGATTTTGTTAGTCTACTCCAGCATACACCTTGTCTAAATTGGAAGCGATAAAAACCAATTTAAGAGTGAGCTCCGGATAAGGTCTCCAGCTTCTACACGCCCGGACAGTGATAACTGCGCTGGGTGTGCATAAAGCATTTTTCCCCAACCTTACAATTTAAAAAAAAGCAAAAATCTCTCGAAAGCAACGCAAAGGCTTTGCCACAAAGCCATCTTGCTCGGATGTATTTAGACATCTAGGGTTTCAAGGGATCTACGGATATGTCGAAGAAATGTCACGCAATTCTGAGCTTAGGTGGGTGAAGTGGATTATGGGCTTGTGAGTTTGTAAATCCCACACTAGTTGCTGACAAATGCTTGCGACGTATGTGCATTATGTATTCTCAAAACCTCCCATTAAAAAAGGAGTTTTCTTCTCCTATCCGTCACTCGCCTTACACCGAACGCTTTCAATTTCCACGAGTCTGGCCACCAGCAATCGGGTGTTCAGCCTACCGGCCCTGCTGTCAGCGAACAGCCCTGAGACTCGCAAGTTCAAGTATATCATATCGTTTTGGCCGTATTCTGTTGTTGCCTGTAAAATTGCAAGGATGTCATTCTTTCCATATCCTCAGTCCATCTTTCTTCGGTTGTTTTGTCAACTTTTCTTCTTCTCATCCTTGGTTATATTTCTAACCCCCGGTATTATTCTTCGTTACTGGCAGCTATATTTTTTAGACGGCCTACATACGATATTTTATGTCGTATGATGCACATATGTACCTACATTGCATAGCGACCAAATGCATGTTGTGACGTGTCAGGACTGTTTACCGTGCTTGCTTCCCAACTCAAAATAGCGTTGACGTATGTCACCGTTGGCAAAAACATGCTTTTCCGAAGCTTCTCAGTCATCATTCTCTACAAAGTCCTCTTTCCTGCAATCTTTTGACCACTTTCGGCTCGTCCATTTTTTGTTGCAGGCTCGGCTTTAAAAATATCTAGCGTGTTTTGTGTTATAACTTCTAAGTAGTTGTAGGCGTTTTTATATTCGATTTGTTCCCCAAGTTCCACGGAAGTGTTTTAAGGCATCTTCCTCAGAGCGTAATACTATTTTATCATCTTTTGTTTATACCATTTTAAAACTCAGACTCGATGCATAAATTTGTTGTTCCACCTCCTCAATATAAAGCAAAAACAGTGACACCGAGCAAGGGCTGTATGCAACGCGTGTGACTGTTATTGGTCTACGATTGGATAGTTTAATACTTTTCGCCACTGGTTTCGGTATGAAGACAGCTCTGCTTGCTAACCATTCTTAAGGGATTTCTTCTCCGCCAAGAATCTTATCTCACCCGCCGTGTATGCGTACAATGGCTTACCGATATTCTTAACCAATTTTAGCGACACCCCATCCTCTCCGCAAGCAGTTTTACCGTTTCTTCAGTTAATAACCTGTTAAATCTCTTCTTTGGTTGTCTGCAAGCCAAAATTCGCTCATATGTTCCTCGATTATATATTTCATATATTTCAGCATCAAATCTATGCCTCATTCATCTTCCGTTGTGCATATCCTTTCCTCTCTCATTATCTCCAGCTATCCCCCTTGCTGTTATACATATTCTCAGAAATGTATCATATTTTTTCCTGCGCTATACTGATAGTTTACACAAACTTACAGATTAAGAAAACGTAATAAAATACCTTCAAATCTTAATCTGCAAGTTTGTGTAATTTTACGGCGTTGGCTATATTCGTTCAGTTTTCTCTTTACTTTCATGTAGTCCTCTCACCATTCTTCCCGTCGTTTCGATGTGCCGCTTTTTTTGGTTATCTGGACAGGTTTCTTTCTAATTCCAAATTTCTATTTAAACTTTCATTCCACTAGGTGTCTTGGTGCAAGACTGCCATTTAAGCTATTTAAGATTAGATTTGCTATTCTAATTCTCTTTTACGGTAGTCCTACCCCTGTTTCATTCCACTATTTTAAGCCTTTTGCAGGCTTTCTCTTATCTATTAATATTATTGTGCTTTTTCTCTTTAGTTTCAGTTGCTTGTTCTGACTGTTAAGAGTTTTAAAAGTTTGGTCTCTCCCCACATCTTGTGTTTTATCTTCGTCAATGCACATGTTTACAATCCCGTTTTCGGCTCTCTAATTGGCCAGTCAACTGTCGGCTTCATTTTGTTTCTGTATACGTGAATATTTCCACGCATTTTATACTTAGGTTCATATTCCTCAAGATATATATATATATATATATATATATATATATGTATTTATCTCGATATTACTTCCGACTAAGTAAATCCTCAAGAAAATATTAGCACGTTTTACGCTACTTTAAGTACTGCTGCATGGTATATGGCTGCATATATATATATATATATATATATATATATATATATATATATATATATATATATATATATATATATATGTTATTGTGTGACAGCTTCGGTGTTCTTAATATAGTATGCACTAATGTTCATACTTCACAATTCTAATAACTGAAAAAATTAAAACAGTTGTTGTTATTATTATTATTATTCGTAAGTCTATTATAATTGTGTAATTGTTGTTAGCGTTAGCTTATAATTATAATGCCTCAAACCGCTGTTTAACTTGATGTGGGCAACACCGGGCAACCAATTTCGTACCTGTCTTAGTTGTCTTGAGATAGACGAGCCTGTACTGAAGCTGCTGCAGCAGCTTCAGTATTGCGTGCGTGACACAGCGTGTGTGACACGATCGCGCGCAACACACGAATAAGAGGAAGTTGAACGAAGATGATAAAGGTGAAGTTGAATGAGGAAGAGGAAGATTAAGAAACGGGTAGAACGATTATTCCATTGTTTAGAAGTAGCACACTAGCGTCGGACGCTCACAGGCTCGCCGTCACACACGCGAGAGCACAACCATGCACACACAACATATTTGCGTCGCACGTCAGCACCGCCGCACAGAGAAACGAATGGCTCTTTGGCGGTGCCGAAGACGGCCGAAGACGGACCACGGATCAACGTGTACTCGCCTCCAGATTCAGCGTAGGGCTTCGTTCGGTGCCAATCGGTTCCTTCCTAGTCCTAATCCGACAATCTTGGGTGTGGTGTGTCAAGCCGTTGCCTGACGCACCAGACATGTTTGGTGAACACGGCGGCAAGCTGCATATGCAAAGTTCTCATTGATTCGCTTCTATTTCAATGTATTTATTTCTTCCAACCTGGTAATTTTTACTGAATGGGGGTGATGCTGATAATGAACGCCTGTGATGCCGATGCCGGTGATGATGATGGTGGTGGTATGTTCATTGAGGATGCTGGTGATGATGATGGTGGTGGTATGTTCATTGAAGATGCTGGTGGTGACGATGGAGGTATGATCATTGAGGATACTGGTGGTGATGTTGTTCTATGGAGGGCGGGGGCGGGGGACGAGGACGCTAGTCAAGTTGAAGCTGTTTTTGCGTTTATGCCTATGAATCATCCCAAAGCTGTCTTCGGTTCCAGTCGACGACAACGATCGGTTTCGCGTCCACATCATCTTGTGATCTTGCCTCGAAGATACCATCATCATATATATCATATATATGGGGCGCCTCAAACCAGCTCAGCGGACTCAACGGACAAATAGATAGGTCTAATCGTCCTTTCCACTGTCCCTGCGACCAATCAATGCTCTGTCTGGTGGTCAATCGGTCGGTGGGCCAGGCGCCTTGTTCCTTTGTCTCCTGTCGCCCAGGTGGTGGCGGCATATCTATCTCCGGCGGAGCGGCGCTGAGCGCCGTTTATGCGCTCACGGTGTTGTTGTTGTACTCGCATGGTCGCCGCTCAATGGACGAGTCGATGGTCGGCACGGCCAGCAGGCACATGGCCCGTGGCGAAGGCGGGGGCGTCATGTCGACGTCGCCGGCCCCGTCCGCGTCTTCGGCGTCGAGCGGGGGCGCCACCTCCTCGCAGATGATCATCGGCACCTTGACGGAGATCCGCAGGATCTCGATGCCCAGATCGGCGGGCTCTAACGTCGTGCTGTCCTGACTCTGGAGCTTCATCGTTCCGCAGCGGCGTCGGCGGCGTTACTAACAGACTAATAGGAAATCGAGTACTCCTGTTGTTGTTGTTGTTGTTATAGTTGGAAGTCTGTCGAAACACTGACTCGATCGATATAAGTGTCGAAGCACTGGCTTTTGGTGGTGTATGTAGTTGCCTGAGCAAACCGCGGACTTTTTGTATTCACAACAACGAGACACAAACCGGCCGCTGTCCGCGCAGTAACTGTTACAACGTCTCGCAGTTGACCCTTTAAACGAATCAACGGGTCGTTTGGCAAGCACTTCCTGTCGCTGGTGTGGTGTGTTTAGCGCAGACACAGTAGCTTGTTAGCTTGTTGTTGTTGTTGTTGTTGCCGCTGCTGCTGCTGTTGTTTTTGTTGCTGATTGGCGTATCGTCTTATTTACTACAGTTGTTTGCCCGCAAACTGGGTAACAGGGCGAAGACGACGATGGCCGGTTAATGACGACTCAACTCGATCACGTTTTGTCTCTGTCTCTCTCTCTCTCTCGCTCTGCGTCTCGCTCTGCTACAATATCTCTCGAAATGATCGAACAGTCGAGAAGCCGCAATGGTCTGTCTGTCTATGTCGATATACACTAAAACAGGCTGTTTGTTAAAGCCGATGGTCGTCGTGGTGGTGGTAGTGGTAGATTGGTAATCGTGTGGCACTCGAAGTGGTGGCCGACTGGACCCCGATCGTCAGCGGCTGTGGCTCGTTATTGTTGCTGCTGCTGCTGCTGTTGTTTTTGTTGCTGTTGCTGCTGCTGTTGTTGTTGCTGTTGCTATTGTTGTTGCTGTTGATATTGTTGTTGCTGTTGATATTGTTGTTGCTGTTGTAGTTATCGCCGTCGTCGTCGTCCTCCTCCTTATATTCAGTAGCACGCGGTAGCGGCAATAGGGGTAGTAGGGGTAAACAACAGCCGTATAAGCAGTAAGAAGCGCCACAATTAGTAGTCTGGCAGCAGCAGCAGGACTGTAGTCGCCTTTGGTTGAGTAGCAGTAGTAGTAGTAGTAGTAGTAGTAGTAGTAGTACTAGAAGTGGTAGTAGTGATAGTTGAACAACAACGCGTTAAGTGGCCCCACAGTCGTCACAGCAGAAGAATCAGCCCTAGCAGCAGGAACGCCACTAGCAGCTCTCTTTTGCTTGTAGGACAAACGACAAATGACTGACTGGGCCAAAACCAACCAACACTGGCCGCCAACCTGGCCCAGCAAGCGTGGCACAGCTGAGGCGCAAATGTGGCACGACTCTATTTGCCGCCCGCTTCCTCTTGGCCCTCTCTCGGAGTCGTCGTAGTCGTCTCTCTTTCTCTCTCCCTTCACACAGTCTCTTTTGCTCTCTGTCCCACCTCTTTCCACCAGCACCTCTGCACCTTTAGCCTCGGATTAGTCAGCTCGGAACAGCCAGTAACAACAACAACAACAACGAGAACACTACTAATACAACAGCAGCAACAGCAATGGCAACAACACGAAGAAGACTAACTAAGCAACGACACCAATCGCACACGGAACAGAACGGTGGCTGGCTAGAATGCTGCTGCTGCTGCTGCTTCTGGCTAGAATGCTGCTGCTGCTGCTGGCTAGACTAGGCTAACTGCAATCAACAGGGACACGACGGGTGGAGGACCGTGTGCGTCGTCTATGACGTCGACGTCGAGTTGCCGCTGACGCGCGACTTACGTCAGTCTGCCGCGTGATGGTTACTGACACGTTGACGCGATGAAGCCGGTCGGCCGGTAGTTTGGTTGTTCAGCGAGTAAATCTGTGTGGCTTTGTTGGTCTGTTTGTCAGCCTGCCTGCCTGTCTCCCTGTCTCTCTGCCGGTCGGTTTGTCTGTGCGTAAGCGTGGGTCGGCGCCGGCGGTGAATCGATTCGGGCTGGCGGCGGCGACGGCGACAGAACAACTTGGCTGGCTTCCGTCAACCGGCGGTCGCTGACAATTCACTGACAAACGCTACCAGCGCCACCAGCTTCACCAGAAACTCCACGACCACAACTGACGATGACGACGACAACGACGACTACAATGCCGGTCTAGCCGGCTGGCTAAGAGATTGACTTATAGACTTACGGACATACAGACGACTAGTAGATAGAGAGACTTACACTGTTGAGACACAGAGAGACTGCTGGACAGACGAGCAAACGGACGAATGGACAGACGGATAAGCAGATAGGCAAATGGTGACAGTGTGGGCTTGACAACACTCACTCACTCACTCACTTCCTCTTCTCCTCCTCCTTCTTCCCCCCTTACCTCAGCAGCAACAGCGACAGCAGCTTAGCTAATTAGTTGTCACAGTACGTTGTTGCGTCTCTATTGCTGCTCATAGCTCGTACCGCTTGGAGATCGGCCTCGGAGTTGCTCGACGCTGTTCGCCTGACTGTCCGAGAAAGGGGTGCTCGGCAAGAGGTGGTGCTGTCGGCAAGAGGTGCTGCGGACCCCCACGGACGAACCCCTCTCGAGCGTTTTCTTCGTCGTCGTCGGGCTGCGTCGGCGTTTCACCGGTTTCACCGTCACCAGTTGGTTGCCGTCACAAGCGCTTTCGTTAACGTTATTTACGTCGTGTTGGCTTCCTTAATTGCCCTATGCTTGATATGTCCCCGTTCCTTAGCCGAAGGCTTGCCTTGATCTGTTGCTCGCGTCCTATGTAGATGCTGTAGTCAACGTACTGGCGTCGCTGGGAAGCCTGCGTGAGCGATGTTTATCACTTCCGCGTTTGAAGGGGAGTTATTCTCCTGTTTGTTTTTTTTCTGTAATTGCTATTTTTCGTCTTGTAAATTTACTGAAATTGCTCACGTTGTTGTCTTCGCAGTGGTAGCGTACTTGGGCTAGTCAGGCGCAACTGCAGCCGATATAAGGCTCGACTTCAGTGTGCAGGCGTCCGGTTGCTCTTCTTAAAAACGCCTCGCCTCTTCAGATAGTTAGATAGATAGATAAATCAGCACTAGGCCGGTAACAACGGTCGTGGCACTATTATAGTACACGTAATGCGTATGAGTTGTAAGAACATTTGCCGTCTACCAAACTTCACTAGCAGCCAAAATGACCGCTGTGTCTTTTACACGGTTCGACGTTGTCGTTATCTTTTGCGGGGTGGACGGTGATAAAGGGCCGCCTCTTGTGCGAGCCTGCTGTCGAAGCTGTTTGAAGCTAAATATTCTTCTTGGCGGCGAGTGGTTTTGCGACGGGTGCTGCAGTTGTTGTTGTTGTTGTTGCTCCTGTTGTTCTTGCTGTGGTTGCTGCTGCTGTTGTTGCTGTTGCTGATATGGCTGACTCGCAGAAATGCCCGACTCTTCTATCAGTCGGCCAATAGTTTGGAACCAGTCTTTTGTCGTCTGGTGATGCGTTGTCCGCGATGTTTCCCAGTTTAAACTGTCTCCAATTCCACTACCGTCTGTGCTAACCCAGCTGAGCAGCTGGACTACCTTTTCACCAGCATTCCACATCAAACACACATCAAGGGCTCAATATCATAACGGCGGACGCCCGCTCGAAAGCTTTGCTTCATTCTCTTCGCGTAACGTCGCAATCTTGGCAATCGGGAGAGCCCGGCGTATAACAATGTTAAAGTCAAAAGCCGATAATGCAGTACTGCTTTGTGGAACCAACAACACGACCCGCCACGATCAGCTCGATGCTTCACCTGCTACACCGAAGGCTGCACACACCCACGCACACACACACACCACCGTACTCCAGAATGTCGATGTCAGCTAGCGAATCTTAGCTCGGGACTTCAGGTCGCTGCTTAGGTAGAGTCGCCGCTATTCGTCGTCCGCTTGCTATATAGTATATGAGCGGAGAAAACCTCCTGTCTGATCTGACAATTCTCGTAGCAATTCTAACACAAAGATAGGACCGCGTCACTCATGCCCGGTAGTTGGTCGGATTTTGCCTGTTTATCTATCTGCTCCGACAGCGTCTACTGATGCTCAAGATGCTTCGTACAGCTGATG
The DNA here is from genome assembly GCA_003439945.1 of Dermanyssus gallinae. NCBI lineage: Eukaryota > Metazoa > Arthropoda > Arachnida > Mesostigmata > Dermanyssidae > Dermanyssus > Dermanyssus gallinae. The sequence goes on from QVRM01004003.1 coordinate 764,851, forward strand.
TCTTCTTATACTCGCTGATGACCACCCTGTGTGTGTGTGCGTGCGTGTGGTGGCATAGGCCTATGCTATGTAAGCGTCTCTGTCACTGCTTTCTTTCTGTCTGACCGTGTTCTATGTCGCCTGCCGATTGTCGTCGGAGCCGGGATTGATGTCGGCGGGAGAACCCGCAAGTATGCAAAGCACTGAGCAAAGCACGCACAAATTGTCTCTTCGACGTGAATACGGAACAACACTACACAAACCGCAGCAGCGAGGTTGCCGTCGACAGAGAACGCAAAACCTCCGAACCAGACTCCGAGGAGATTGTCTTGCAGCCGAGCAGGTGTGTTCAGCGGCGGTGCGCTCTGACCCTAATGTACCGCAGTTAGTTTCTGTGCTTGCTTTGCATTGTTATTGCTGTCGTCTGATCATACTATATAGCTCATTGCCCATCCGAACGTCCTGGTTGTCTTGCCGAACCTCTAGTTACCCCGCCGACCTGCTGGCGCAGCACTCCACCGAGCCGACTGTCGACGTCGTCGTCTTCGTCAAAGCCGGAGTCCAAATCGGGAACGGAGTAGTTTCTACGCCGCCTGCGCACGCGCAGCCCAATGGCCCGCCGACGGAGGGGTTCCCTTCACTCTCCTCAGCCCACGATCAGAGGATTGAACCACCATTGGACCAGTAGCGGGCGGGTGTCGTGCGGAATGGGGGCGGGGGGAGCGGAGGGGGAGTGGGGCAGACGCTCGGGTTTGCTTCACGTTGTAGTTGCCATCATAGGCTCCAACGGGATCCGAGTCTAGGATGCAGGGCGACGTGTCTCTCTCTCATCCTCGATGTCTCAAGGCCTGGCCTGTTTCGGGAAAGGGACGCAGGCAGCTCTCCTACGCGTCAAGTCAGCTCTGAGTGTAGTCTTCCATTTCAGCCAGGATGAGGCGGGTACGGGTCTGAGTGAACGTACGTACGTCTCTTCTTCTTCTTCGTTCTGCTCTTAGTATACCGACGGACCACGCCGGGGTTGGGCGATTACGAGCAGGTGATGGTGCAGGTGATCTGATATTCGAGGTTGCGTAACGCTAAAGAAGATCACATGACTTCGGCAGCGGTAACTTCACAGTCGTCAGTTTTGGTGACTTTATTTGGTAGAGCGCTGCTAAGAATGAATTCTTTGTCTCGTCATGTAGCTTGTTAATTCAGCAGTAGTTAAGTCGCATTTTGATGAGTTCCTCTAATATATATATATATATATATATATATTTATATATTGTGCGTATGTTTTTATTATAGACTATACGTTACAGCGGTGCCGTTTGGCTTGGCAAACTTTTCCAGTTTACGGTTCTTCTGCTGAACATTGTTTCTACCAAATTGACCAATAAGTTCTAAGATGTCTACCAGGGGGTCATATCTTAACGTCTCTGGATATATACAGGGTGTTCAAGAATTTGCTTAACAAACTTTGAGATCTAGTACAAGTCGGCAAAAAAAAATTCTTATAGGACAAGGAGTCGAAATGTTGTCTAAAAGATGAGTAATTGAGCGTAAAAATCGAAATATAAGAACTGTAAAGAGTTTCATTTTTTAAGAATTATCCACAATGCAACATTTGTTCTGCTTTGTCCTCACGTAGAATGCAATTCAACAGATGCGAACTTTACTTCCAAACATGCGGGATGATGGGTTTGTCGATAAAGTCAATCAAATTCATTTATTCACCTTTGTAGGTAGCAGTGAAATACTTAGTCAAACAAAATACAACATTATACAAGGATAACAACACAAGACTAGAGTCATTTCAGGAGTAAAAACATTTCAGCCAGGTCAGCGTGCCAGGCTTCCCAGCGATTGTACTAGGGGGCAGTTAGCCGCGTGGTATCTATCACAAAAACTCCCACATCTAGAGCATTTACAACTATCGCAAGGGTCATGAAAACTTCGCTCCGCACAGAGCTTGTGGTGAAAACCGTGAATGGCGAATCGGGTCACAACATGTCTGTTTAGCCTATGTGTTCCTTTCCATCCACTATTCCTCATTGCCCCCGTGTTAAGGAACTCCACGTCAATGTCCGCCACTTTGTCCTCCCAATCCCTGCGGTTTGCAAGAAAGGCCTTCGTCACGGGTAGGTTGAAGCGACGTTGCAGGTCCTCAGAGAGCAGCGGCGTGTCCGCGAGGAGATATACGTAGCGGTTCCCAGCCGTCAGATGTAGACCCAGAGCTCGTTTAAGGAAGGAGGCCTTGACGCGGTTGAATTGTTCGAGGTTGTCTGCCGTGAGGTGGTCCCAGGTGACTCTCACCCCATAGGTCGCGATCGGAGCTATCTTGAGTTCGAACAGTCTGAGTGCCGTCTTCAGCGATAGTCTGTTCGGAGATTTGATCGCCCATGTCGCCGCCAGTGCCTTCCTGCATCTCTCAGATATGTGCGCGGAGAAGCAAGTACCGGTGACAGAGAAAATCACCCCTAAGTATGGGAAGCTGTTGACATACTTAAGTGGCGTTCTGTTGAGGCGTAGCGTGTCTTCGGCTGCTGTCCTTCCCCCTCTTCTGAACTTCATGGCCACGGTTTTGGAAAGGTTAATTGTCAGGCCTAAATCGGTGACCGCTTTGTGAAGACGGGCTAGTGCTTGTTGCACCTGAAACCTACTAGGCCCGTAAAGTACTAGATCGTCCGCGTACAAAATGACCTCGACCAGGTTTCTGGGTCCCTTTATATAACTCGGGAGGTCTTTTAGGAGTACGGAGAATAGGAGTGGGCTTAGGTTATCGCCCTGCGCCAGGCCCGTTGTCTGTATAAAAGGCTGGAGCTCCGCTACCCCGTCGTCGATGGTGATCCTATTCTCCTGGAGAATTTGTGCGAGAAGCTTTAGCACCTTCATTGGGACCCCTACCTCAGCCAGTGTGCGCAAAGCCTTCTCTCGAGGGGCCGAGTCAAAAGCCGCCTTGAAATCCACGAATACCGCATACAGCGGGTGACGTGGCTTAGCCAGGGTTTGTCGATAAAGTGAAATACAGTGAAGATATGTCTGGATAAAAGCTCGATACAACATTGTTGGTAATTTCGCTCTCACTTCAAATGAAAACACCCCTCTGTCCATTGTAAGAAATGACTTTTCGCCGAGTTGTGCTAGACTTCAATATTTAACGGGTGAATATATATATATTTATATATATAGAATCGATAATCTTGGGAACTTCGGAACATACAACTTTTACATGAAATTAGGTAAATATATATATATATATATGTATACAGAATCGATTATCTTGGGAACTTCAGAACATACAACTTTTACATGAAATCAGGTAAATATATATATATATATATATATATATATATATATATATATATACAGAATCGATAATCTTGGAAACTTCGGAACATACAACTTTTACATGAAAATAGGTAAATATATATATATATATATATATATATATATATATATATCAGAATACGTCTCCATTTTAAGATGTATGGGGTTTTTAATCAAAAGACAGTGCAACGCACACTTCCTTTGCTATGTCAGCTCCCCCTGCGCCCCTTTCAAATAATATACGCAAATACTTTAATATGTTTTTGCTTTATCTTGTATAGTGGGGACGGAAGAGCAAAACGTTGTTTACTGTATTTTAAATGCGTAAACAAGAATTTTATCTAAGCTCTAGGGGCAATTTAGCCTTCTGTGGTATACGGTAATATCGGCCAGTTTGGCGATACATCGAGTAGTGGCTAACTCATTTGTATCATTACCACTGGCGTTAGTTAGATTAAAATGAAGCAAAACAAAGCATTATTTATATAACACGATAGATATGCGATATTATGCAACATTTATTAAAGATAAACTATGTTAATTAAAAACAGCGCAAAATTATTCAACGTTCTTGTTCCTCGTTAATAAGTTAACATATATATTTGAAGCCGTTTTGCTATGTAAACAAAGGCCACAAATTAATATATGAAAATTATATATAAACTATTTAGTTTATCCAAAATGTTTCAATTCGCTTTTTAAAGTATTATAAGTTACTAGTGCAATTAGATTATTAGACTTATAGTAAATAGCCTTAGTGGACTTCCTACAGTGTACTGCCAACAAACAAAGGCGTTACTCTCCTTGGATGACACTGGCCCTCTTACCAATAAAGTAAAACATTGGAGCGAATATCTGAGACGGTCGTCTCCTGCAGCGAACGGAGGAAACGCATCCGGTTTATAAGATAACGTTGATGCAGCAACGGTACACGAATACAACTCACAATTGTCTAAGGAACTTGGTGAAGTCAAGTAAGAAGTCACTACTAAGAAAACGGTGGCAATACTTAGTGGCTAAATATCACCGCCACGTCTGACATACGTATACCCGATTGATATTAATATTGGCCAGTATCTTAATACAACACTACGTCAATTCACGTACAACGTTTCCTTAGGTAATTTATGTGTATCTGGTAACACACGCTCATACATAACCTAATCATGATTCTCTCTGTTTCCTCTCCCTCTCTCTCTCTCTCTCTCTCTATATATATATATATATATATATATATATATATAAATATAAATTATTGTGATGATTTATTAATCATTTGCAACACGTTTGCACTCTCGGCAGTGGTCGCCTATATATATTTATTATATACATATACATATAGTTAATCTTAGTGTTGGCACGACGTAATACGGTTACTACTGTGCTGCATTCAATGTCATCCCCATTTGGCAAAGCCGAGCTTTGGTGATCGGGCTTGCTACGCATAACCTCACTTGTTGGACCCTACTTTCTTCGTCATACCTCCTGTAATATAAAACGAAAAATGAATAATCGCGATGACGTTAGTAGTGATGAAGCGACAAGCCTTACAGCTTTCCCGGCACTCGACCACAGCTCGTGAGGTGTGCTGCCGAATGGGTGGCACTGCCTTGCTTAAATCGTTCTGAGTCTGGAGATAGCTGCAGCAGCAGCATCACGGCCGCGTGTCCGTTCTGCGAATGACCTCCCGACACCTTACGAGATAGTCCCACCCTGACGTCTGACGTGCTCTGTCAAGTTGCTGCTGCTGCTGGTGACGCACGATGATGTTGCTATTTATAAAACTTGGCACCACTACGCTGATCCTCCTCATTTACATAGAGTCGAATGCCATAGGGCTGTTAGCCCGCTTCGTTCGTTGGAACCAACTATTACGCCGATAAACTTGCGCGATAGAACCCCGACTAAGTATGTAGAGGTCATGCATAGATTTATATATATATATATATGTATATATATATATATACAAATCTAAGCATGACCTCTATATATATATATATATATATATATATATATATATATATGTATATAATAGAGTTAATGTTTGTTTGAGCAAAAAATATACAGTGCAGAAACGTCAATATTACACGTCACACGTTGGCGTTTTGATATCAAACATTACAAGAATTTATATAATAGCAAATATATATATATATATATATATATTTGTTTTTTTTTTGGTGGAGGGTGCGCACTGGCGCGACGGACATGGCATACTCGCGCTGTCTGGAACTCGGACTCGGCGGCTGGATATTGATTTGTCAAGTTTTTACCTGTTAAGTTCCACACCTCATCAGCGCTCGGATCTTTTTTTAGTTGTGCTACAGACTGACAGGAGTTGCGGAAAATTCCAATCGGACCAGGCAGCCATGCTCCAGGTTCCCCACCTCATGAGACACGCTTTGCCCATTATCATGCCTGTGAACCCGGTCTTCTGTAAGCAGTGTTTTCTTTCTGCTATCCAAAGCATTGCCGTCGGCGAGCTGTTTTAAAATTGGTTTTCATTCATAGTATACCTTCTTTGTTTTTTTCTGGAAAGAAGTTTCGAGAATGCATGACGCACATGCGTCACTAGCCTTCGTGACCAGTGTGGGATTCACGAACCCAATAGACCCGCATCCTATTCTCACAATACCAATATGTTGAATTGCCCGTTGAATAATGCTTGTGGAGTGGTCGGCTGCTGAGTATGATTTTAAATCGTCCGCATAAAAAGAGACAAGTGACAGTTCCTGTTACTTTTGGGAGACGAAGGACGTATATTCTGAAGAGAAGGGGACAAATGAACAACCTTTACGGCACCCTTGAGGTGCAGGGAAGAGAGTTACTTTATATGCCACCGGTTTTGACGGAAAATGTTCGTCAGGTGCTGACACCCATTGACAAGCTGTGGAATCAATATATATATATATATATATATATATATATATATATACAGTTTCTATTTTTTGTAACGGCAGTTTATGATTTACCTTGTCAAATGCCTTTAAAAAATAAAGAAATATACACGATGAAATGTTCTACAATTGATTATGTGTAGGCTCCAATCATAGCCCTTAGATATAAGTTGCTCCTGTGGAACGGCCCCTGGCAAACCCATGCTGATTTATATCAATAAATTTGTTACAGACTAAATTGTCTTTAATGAGATCAACGATCAACTTTTTCTATAAACTACGCACGATGGATAGCTGAGCCACCATCTTACGCGGATATATAATCCTCTCCTACGACTGTCCAGTCGCCTTTGCGGTCATGAACAACAATCGTGCCCATCCTCTTGTGCGTCAAAGCATCAAAAACTGCAAACGTGCAATTTCGGTACCTCCGCTTTGCAATCCTGAATTATGAGGACTGGGCTGTGTTTAAAGCTTTCTTAAAACTTTGGATTCCTTGCAGTCTAGAGTTCTATAGCTTCTGGCGTTTAATTCAGTTAGGGTATCTCAGCTTTCTCGGCTCAGTACCTCTTTGATCCTAGTTTTAGGGCTTTATAGGCCAGAAGGTCTCTTGCCACCGTCGTTCGCACGACTACCTGAAAGCATCATATCTCCGCTCTACAAAGCCTTAGTTCTCTGTGGTAATCGCGGCCTCTCTCAGAAAGTGAAGGGCATTCTTAAGAACGCCCTCCACTCCATCCTCATCCAAGAAGGGGCCGATTCTCCATATAACGACGGGTTTCGGCCATCGCGTTTTTGCGTCTTCTTTTCACATTTCTTGCGCCCTCTTCGTGCTTCTCAAGGCAAAGGGTGGGGTTCTTCTCCTTGTTCTGGGCAACCATACGCACGCTTTCCCCGACTTCTTATCGCCTGATCTAGGCTCTATGCCCCCGGAGGGTGTCTGCGAAGGGTTTATCGTCTTCGATCTTCACCCTTAGCGGATTTACCGATCTCTAGCCTCCTGGTTGGCGTTGTCAGAGATTTTCGTGCTCATTTCTAGGTTTCCACCCCCGCCACCGGCCTTCCTATAGCAGATTTCTAGAGCTCTTAAGAGGGGTTTGATTTGCCTTTCTTCTAAGACGTGCACCAATGGTGCCTCCCCCTATCTTTAAGCTGGATGACCCTCCCAATAATAACGTGTAGTACGTCTAGGGTTCTAGTTCCAATGAGCTTCTCCAGATCGACCACACACATAACCAAATGTCCTTGAGCTGCCGCCGTCTCGCTTTTAGTTCATTGAGTACGATATGAGTTTCGCAGTTTTAGTTGAGAAGTTTGACTGAAGTTCACATTTTCGAAGTTTAGCGACCAGATAGAGCAGCATTTGCGTATATATGGTTTATTTAGTGCATTCCTGTAAAGAACAGGCCTATCTTGGTAGACAGAATATAAATATAATATACAAACGTCAATGTTACATACCAGATATTGGCGTTCTGATATCAAGCATTGTAAGCGTTTATATTGTTGCAACGGTATATATACAGGGTGTTCCTATTTGTGTGGCCAAAACGCTAGGGTATGGTCAAACTCGGTGAGAAAATCAATTTTGCCAATGGGTGGAAGCCGGAAAAACGTTTTGTTTAGGAGTGGGGATGAAATTTATAAAAGCAGTTATTCAGCCTTTTTTCTTCTACATAGTTGTGCAAAATCTACGTTTGCGGGAGAACCAGTCAACGCACAAAGGAACCGATCATACCGGCGTGTTTGACGGAAAATTATGCACAATAAAGTATACATTACTAGCTTGCGTAGCAAAAAGCGAATAGCCAGATTAAGGAAAGTCATAAAAAGTCGAAATGTTACGTTAACGCTTTTTGTGCAACATCGTAATTTTTTCCATTACGACCAAAAATGCACGTCCAAAAGACTACTCTCAGGCAATAGCAGATTTAATGCCCATCATTTTCGCATCAAGGTGATGGTGTTGCGTTACGTAGTTGTCAAGTCACTAAGCTTTTTCGACAGTCATAGTTGTTATGTTTTACGTGCAAGTTTTCACGTTCAGAACCGTAAAAATTTGCCAAGACGTTTCCGCCCCCTCCTTCCACTAGGAAAATTTATTCTCTTGTTGAGTTCTACCAAACCTCAAAATATGTACCTAACTTTCTCATACGCCCTATGGAAATATGCATGCCTTCGCTTTCGATATGGCTATCGAAAAAGCTTAGTTACTTGGCAACTACGTAACGCAGCACCATCACTTTGGTACGAATGCAGTGGGCACTAAATTTGCTATTGCCTGAGAGTAGTCTTTTGAACGTACATTTTTGGTCGTAATGGAAAAAATTACGATGTTGCACAAAAAAGCGTTAACGTAACATTTTGACTTTTTATGACTTTCCTTAATCTGGCTATTCGCTTTTTGCTACGCAAGCTAGTAATGTATACTTTATTGTGCATTCCTGTAAAGAACAGGCCTATCTTGGTAGACAGAATATAAATATAATATACAAACGTCAATGTTACATACCAGATATTGGCGTTCTGATATCAAGCATTGTAAGCGTTTATATTGTTGCAACGGTATATATACAGGGTGTTCCTATTTGTGTGGCCAAAACGCTAGGGTATGGTCAAACTCGGTGAGAAAATCAATTTTGCCAATGGGTGGAAGCCGGAAAAACGTTTTGTTTAGGAGTGGGGATGAAATTTATAAAAGCAGTTATTCAGCCTTTTTTCTTCTACATAGTTGTGCAAAATCTACGTTTGCGGGAGAACCAGTCAACGCACAAAGGAACCGATCATACCGGCGTGTTTGACGGAAAATTTTTATGACTTTCCTTAATCTGGCTATTCGCTTTTTGCTACGCAAGCTAGTAATGTATACTTTATTGTGCATTCCTGTAAAGAACAGGCCTATCTTGGTAGACAGAATATAAATATAATATACAAACGTCAATGTTACATACCAGATATTGGCGTTCTGATATCAAGCATTGTAAGCGTTTATATTGTTGCAACGGTATATATACAGGGTGTTCCTATTTGTGTGGCCAAAACGCTAGGGTATGGTCAAACTCGGTGAGAAAATCAATTTTGCCAATGGGTGGAAGCCGGAAAAACGTTTTGTTTAGGAGTGGGGATGAAATTTATAAAAGCAGTTATTCAGCCTTTTTTCTTCTACATAGTTGTGCAAAATCTACGTTTGCGGGAGAACCAGTCAACGCACAAAGGAACCGATCATACCGGCGTGTTTGACGGAAAATTATGCACAATAAAGTATACATTACTAGCTTGCGTAGCAAAAAGCGAATAGCCAGATTAAGGAAAGTCATAAAAAGTCGAAATGTTACGTTAACGCTTTTTGTGCAACATCGTAATTTTTTCCATTACGACCAAAAATGCACGTCCAAAAGACTACTCTCAGGCAATAGCAGATTTAATGCCCATCATTTTCGCATCAAGGTGATGGTGTTGCGTTACGTAGTTGTCAAGTCACTAAGCTTTTTCGACAGTCATAGTTGTTATGTTTTACGTGCAAGTTTTCACGTTCAGAACCGTAAAAATTTGCCAAGACGTTTCCGCCCCCTCCTTCCACTAGGAAAATTTATTCTCTTGTTGAGTTCTACCAAACCTCAAAATATGTACCTAACTTTCTCATACGCCCTATGGAAATATGCATGCCTTCGCTTTCGATATGGCTATCGAAAAAGCTTAGTTACTTGGCAACTACGTAACGCAGCACCATCACTTTGGTACGAATGCAGTGGGCACTAAATTTGCTATTGCCTGAGAGTAGTCTTTTGAACGTACATTTTTGGTCGTAATGGAAAAAATTACGATGTTGCACAAAAAAGCGTTAACGTAACATTTTGACTTTTTATGACTTTCCTTAATCTGGCTATTCGCTTTTTGCTACGCAAGCTAGTAATGTATACTTTATTGTGCAGAATTTTCCGCCAAACACGCCGGTATGATCGGTTCCTTTGTGCGTTGACTGGTTCTCCCGCAAACGTAGATTTTGCACAACTATGTAGAAGAAAAAGGCTGAATAACTGCTTTTATAAATTTCATCCTCATCCCTAAACAAAACGTTTTCCCGGCTTCCACCCATTGGCAAAAATGATTTTCTCACCGAGTTTGACCATACCCTAGCGTTTTGGCCACACAAATAGGAACACCCTGTATATATATTTCCATTAACAGATTCCTGGATAGAGATGGCAGGCTTATCTGAGCAGATATTTTGTATAAACGAATGCAATTCGACGCACGCTTGATTACTTGATGATTCAGTTTTATTGTTACTGTCTCATACGCAAACGAAGCAGAAACATTTTGTCTCTGAATACGACAAGCAGTAGTCAAAAGTGGCGTTTAAACCTTGACGCAGTCACAGACTTTAGTTGACCATGCACGAATCCCTCTGCTTGGCTATGCTGATCAACAAAGGTGAAGAGCCGTTGTCCCAACGGACGTCGAGAGCAGCATTAATTTTTTTTTTTTCGGAACGATAGCTTTTTAAAGAAAATACTGCTAAAAAGGTAGGATATAAGGAGAAAATGTAGTATTTACATTTTTCACATTCTTACCTGTATTGGTCATTGTTATGAGGCTGTGTCTGCTACGTATTGATGGTTGCATGCTTTTGCCCTTTTACGCATGGGAAACCTGAGCGGTCGTTTCATCGCAGTCGTGTATTATTAGATATATATATATATATATATATATATCTGGCAGCTCTCTACGGAGGGGTCGGAGATGTACGGCGACTGTCCGTCGGTACGGCAGTGCGTTTGTTTATGTTAAAAACTCTGCCAAAGTTGGCGTATAGTTTAGACAGAGTGTGGCAACACCTATCTCAAGCTAATTTGTATTTGCTTGAAAAGTGCTTCACACTATACATGAAGCGAGTACTCTGCCTTTCAATCGAGGCGAGAAGCCGCTTCGTGTATGTATTGTCGGACTGCGCGCCGATGGTGGAGATGCTTCGGCTTAGGCTGCGTATAGCATTGACGAAGCCACTTAACCATTTCTTGGAAGAGTGGCGACGCAAATTCACGGAAGCAGCGACGGAGTTAAGAACGCTCGACGTCTTTAAGTCTCCTTGGTTGTGGGCCGGGGTGGCCTGCGATGACAGGCATGTATATACCAGGTACATCGTACACGGGTTCCATCACCTCGTATGCTCCCGTAGGGAGTTTCGTGAAGACTATATATATATATATATATATATATATATATATATATATATATATATATATATATATATATATATATATATATATATATATCTAATAATACACGACTGCGCTGAAACGACCGCTATATATATATATATATGAATACAAGCAAATAGCAGTCGTGTATTATTAGATATATTTATTTATATATATATATATATATATATATATGTATGCGCCTTTCGTGCTATTAAAGGAAATGCGTTTTTCGATATCCTCATTCAGTACACGTTTTTTGCGTTTGTTGATGTTACTTCTTTGATTATATGCATCATCAGTCACGAGTGCATCTTGCACACAATTTCAACAAATTACAAGAATATCATGATTATTTGTTTATTGGTGTTTAATTCTTACAATTATGATGAATTCACGTTTTCACATATATCAATCGTATTGGTTAATTTCGTGTTATCTCTTGTCGCTTATAACATAAGCCGTATTCCCTCTATAAACAGCTAGTGACTTATTAATATTATTACGCGGAAATTGGACTAGATCATTGATAAGTCGAACGGGGACAAACGATCCACAGCTGAAAAACGGCCCTTCTCTTGTTGATGTAAAGTCGTCTACGATCTACTCCTCACTTATACAAACACAGGGAAAATGTTGGTCCACGTGCTTTTTAAAGGGCCGTGGTCAAATTGGGTGCCAATCGTCGCATCTGCCAGTACGTTTTTTCTTTAATTATATTTCTTCATTGATCAGCAATTACGCCATACAACCAACATTATTCAGTGACGCAGCATATCATATCAATATAAAGCCGTTCAGGAGGGGGCAGCTCATCTTGGGCGACTCATGTCCAGAAGGCGGAATAAGGGCAAGCAATCGGCGTGGGACAAAATTTCCCTGGCGAAAGACAAGTCCTGCGCAGAAATTCTGCCTCGAAAGTTCCCTATTCCACAGGCCTGACGGACTCGGTCCGTTGAGCCCACATATCCAAACCAAAGAGCGGTATTTGGCTGAACGTCCGACCAGATGACACTAAAAGAGAGAAATACTTACACTCCCGCCGCCCGCGATTTAATACGCGCGAGCCTTTGACGGGAGTGCCCGCCAGCCCGAATAGACAGGCCAGCAGCTCCCCCACCCTCCCCCCTATCGAGGTTCGGAATGGGGGTACCACACTACTCCACCGTACCGATTAGACGCGTCCACCTCGCGATTCCGCGTTACACACCAGAATATTGCACCGTCCCCCTTTTACAGGGGAGTTAGACCCACTCCAGCGCAGGGGTTCCCCGTGATTACGGGGCCAGAAGGTCCTCCCGACCGGTGGTCTGCTTTCGTGTGGCCATTTCCCACTCATTTTGCCTATTAAGCCAAGGCAGCAGGCGTCCCGGTCGGTACCACAGGGTGTCACCCGGGGCATTAACCGTCCGGCCCGGGGGTCCTCGTGCAGAACGGTCCCCCCGTATAAACATTAGACCAGACGTTATAACTCTGACTCCCTAAGCCATGGGGAAACGGCTGATCTGGCACGTGTCGATTCGAATACGGCAAGCTTTACGGTGATATCCCACACGGTAGGCGGCATTGTACTACAAATCATATAGGGTTCCTAATTATGCAGCCTTGAGGAATGAGCTCATCATCTGTCCGTTTGCCATTGGAACATCAGGGGTGACCAAGGTGACCTTGGTCATAACGCGGACAATCGACCAGGTCATCTAGAAATCGAACGGAGATAAACGATATGTTTGAGGTAGCGCACCGTCCTTGAAGTTCAGCGCAGCACCGCGAGAACGTTTCTTGACACGGTGTAGAGTGGGAGGGGCCTGGAAAAACTGTACATTGTGACAAACGTCTGCATGGCCTTCATTAACCTTACGAGAGTGTATTTGTTAGCTAGTTCAGAATATTTACTTCTTTTCCCGGTCTCCGCATGTTCAGCCTGTCTCGACTGAGCTATGGTGCAAGTAAGATACAGATTTCATGGTCACGTCGCACGCCAAGCATTGTTATTATTACCTCCGCACGGACTCTGGGGTATACGACCTAGCGCCTCAGTTCCTACAAGATCATCTCTCACCTCAGTCGCACAAGGCATACAGTTCTTTTCCATTAGAATAAAATGGAAACACTCTCATAAAAAAAGCACTCTCATTCTTATCACTTTCGACCTCGCGATCTACTCAGTGTATATTTCTCTGAACTCCTCCTCACTTGAATATGTGAATTTTTTCGAACAGACCTCAGTACAAGTACTTGCGGTCATTCAAAAAGGCGACCTAAACTAATCTAGAATTAAAAACATTTTTTGAGAAGCTGACTTCGTGGACGAAACGGGAAGACGCCGACTCTCACCTGAACTAATCTACAGTACATAAACACTCATGGGTACATTTTCAATAACGGCAGACAGAGATAAACCTTCTTGTGCTACAAAGGCAACGCCTTCCTAAGCTAAGTTATACATGACCACAGAAGGGGTATCGAATGAAAAGTATCTCTCATTTAATACTCTTCATTGGAAATCTTTGGGCTACTAGAGGACGCCTTCCGAGAGTCCAGATCCCGTTTACCTTATAAAATGGCTAGTCACCCCCGTACTGGTAATAGCCAGATTGCCAAAAAGCGAAACACCTGCCATCACAATGAGCATGCACGCGCCGCAAGGTGAAGCACCACACAGAACGTTCTTATTTTTGCGAGGAGCACAGAAACGCACGAAGGGCCCCACACAGGACAATCAAGGTTATCAAAGTAGGCCTGGCAATCCTTGATCAAAATAGTTGAAGAAAACCCTTGGGGCAAAACTTACATAATTGGGCATAAGAAAATGCACCACGCATAGTCGCCACTGCTAGTAGAAGTGTCTGACAGACGTTAGCTGCGCTCTGTTTGCAAAGACTCCGATCGTAGCCGGTGCTTTTTTGACAATTGCAGACCTTACCTCTGAGCCTATTTTATTCCGAGATATCACAATCTACAGTACGCGAATACGCACGACCACGACAAAGCATCAATCCCAGATGCGGTTCTGTCTTAATCAGTACGTATACTTTTACAGAACCACCAACACTTTTTCACACATACGATGGATAAAGCAAGAAGGCCCTCGGCATATCGCCCTATAAATAAGTTTTCTGCATGTCTAAGTCAGCTGAGTACTTGAGGACTTTCAGAAGATCTACGCCCTACCAAAGACGAAGGCCTTTAGAGAAAACGTCTTCGTAGGGAAAGTTAAATGGCTGATATCGACCCCATGTTCCGTGAAACAAAGGCAATGACGTCGGATTTGTGGAAAGGCTGCAGTTATGCGAACCGACATCTAGTTACCAGATTTGCCGTCCACGGCTTCTACCTGAAGGTCTGTGCGCGCGAGAAGTTTCATGAGGTCTCGCCGGAGTGTATATGTAAACTTTCTGGCCGTCCGTCTGATCTATATTGCTTTCAGCGTTGCAGAAGAGCCATTTCGTTGAATCAACACTGGAAGTGTGATGCCTATAATGTATATGTGTAAACCAGACATTAGTTCATAAAACTATGTACTACTATTACTATCCATAAGCAAAGTGCTAAATGTTACTGAAACACAGATAATATGTCAAGAAAGAAACGGCTGCATTGTCTGAACATCCTCTTAGATGTCAAAAACGCGTTTAATGAATTTACGTGTGACGCCATTAACAAAGCACTTGTTGACAAATACGAACCCCTATCTACGACGCATCGTAGCGTAATACCTAGAAGGCCGAACATTTATCTACGAAGGCATGTACTATGCAATCAGAACGGGGGCCTTCAGGGGTCCGTACTGAGACTAATCCTATGAAATATAACCTCGACGGAGTATTTAGAGTTCCACTCTCACATCTATTTCGTAATCTACGCAGAGGATCTGGCACTGGGCCGTCTCCGCTCGTGACGACGATTCACTGAAAAACACCTCACAGAGCCTTGACGGATATTCGACAACACCTCTACACGCCAGGCTTCGAATTCGCTCCACAAATAACGAAAGCAATTCATTCGAACGATCTAAAGCGCCCCCCACAGCATCATCTATGTTTATGCTTCGCAGGGCACATAGAAACACCCACACTCATGGGTCCTGATCCCGGATCAGACTGTCATAGGAACACCTCATGTGCGCTATGCAGCAAAACTGCGAAGATTCTCACTCGGGCTGGAGAGGAGCAGTTGACTCTCGGCGCCATCTACTAGCCTCAGTAGTCCATAGTATCATCACAGTAGGCCGCACCCCTATGACATTTCAGTACACACACTATACGTGCAACAGTCACACTTATGGTGTGCGTATTAGCTGCATTACCGTGTGCATTACCGAATGAGTGGAATTGGCCGACGAGCATCCTGCGCGCGGAGCTGTATGCGGGTGGCAAAGGCGTCGAACAGCTGAAGCGGTCCCGTGAGCGGAGTTTGCTCAGGCCTAAAGACGCAGAAAGGTGGCGCACGTGCCGTCATCTTCGATCGACGAGGGATCGATCTTGATTCAAGGGTGCCTGTAGCGCATCGAAAATGAGCTGGCTTATTGAATGGCATGCCGCCGGCCGTTTCTCGTCGTTGTGACGCTGGCAGCGTCATAGCGGGGCCCACATAGGGGTCACAACTAAAAGGGCTCACGCCTTGCAGGCACACGCCCGTCACGTTCAGGTTGTCGCGCTCCCGTCGTCGATTGTATTGATCTATTTTTGGGTTAATAACTAGCCATAACGAATATGGTTCATTGTTTCGGGTTTGCTTTGAATGGTTTGCTCTGTAGCCCGTAGCCGAGTACGTAGAGGGAATTTCTATCGACACGTATGACGGTACGCTAAGCCGCTATAGCCATTCTTAATCTAGGATATACTCAAAAGGGTCGTTTAGCTCGGTATTACCCCAAGGTTAGAGGTAGGCGAGGTTCGATGGCAGGTCTGATTCAGAAATACGCGTGTTGGTCATCTCTATCAGAATAGATAGAAATTAGCCCTTCTATATGTGATCGGCTTCTATACATTACACACATAGCTCAGCAAATCCAAAAGCTTAACCCTGCGCCTTTGGACATCTAAATAAATAGAACAGCAAACATTTGTTATCTTTCTGCTTGAATAAATTATCTACATTGGATTTATTATTAATGCGTGATGCCCAAGTTACCGGGTTATAGGGATACGATTTGATTTTATCGTATACATGCAGACAAAGCAAGTAACCCAGAGATTGTTTTACATATTTCTTCGCGCGCATACACAGATGTGGCTGTCCTCTCATTCATTTAGACGAGATTTGGATCTGGAAACAGCGTGAGTGCCCTTATTCTACAGCTGATGACCAAACCGATTCAAGAAGTGGGTCCAACCTTCCATTGTTTGTACCAAGGCGTATTATCTACTTAGTAAAGGTATACGGAATCGGGTCTATCGTACCTTGAATTGCGCCGTCAGCAAATATTTAAGTAAGTGTTTAAATTCTGCCATTTTCTCTTGAAGGTTAACACTGTACATTTCTACAAGGAAATCCTGGTTTTTCTATTGCGTATTGCTTTCCCGACAAAATTAGTCAAACATCAAGATGCGCGGTGTCAGTATGGAGCTGCAGAGGAAAATAAGAAAATCTAAAAACAAGTCCAGAATGAACCGCGCATATTCGGCATCTTGCTAACCGAAGGCAGTGTACGCGGATGATTGACAACCAGCCACGCCTTAAGTATGCTTCGCTCTATCGCTCCTATATCGTCTTAAGAACAATTCTATAACTCGTTTTTTAATGTAAACAATAAACGCGCCCTTTAGTTAGTGATTCCGATCAGAATGTAACACAGAGAGCAAAATGCATACGGATCTAAGTTCAAGTTTATGTAGGCATGATAATAAAAATCATAATAAAATTTATAACTAACAGATTTCACGTTTTTCAAGAACGTCTTTTTGTTCTTGTGTAAGACCTTATTTAGAATGATTGAGCTGCACAGTGCAAACGTTTTTGGCATTTATTATTTACTGTGCGTCGTGCCGAGTCCATAAGCTTCTGGCTAATAAAACACACAATATCACACACTAATGCTGCGGCGTCTGTCTGTGCATTTGTAGCAAATGAAGAAAACATTGTAGTTGCCGTAGTGTCTGGCGTTACGGGATCGTTCTGCAGATTGTAGTCGAAGAGTCCCTTGAGCCTCGTATGACGCTATTTTAATCAAGGTCGGTAAGATTTACTATAATAGCACTGCGAGCAAGATTGCAAAGAAAGGCTAAATGTACTGGCTTAATAATAATAATAATAACCTCACAATTGTATTGTCCTAACACATATTAATGAAAATAAATAATAAGATTTTATTGTATATATAATAATAATAATAATAATAATAATAATAATAATAATAATAATAATAATAATAATAATAATAATAATAATAATAATAATAAAAACAGTAACAGGTAAAGGCGGAGCACGGGCGGCCGGGAAATGAGGCCACGCTTGAACAGACCCAGGACGACGCCATTGCGTTCTGCGGGTCTCAACCAGAGACTCCTTCTCTTCAGCGCGCGTGGTCAGAGCTGGCAAATCACGGTCGTTTGAGCGGCCTATGGGAACGAACAACCACGGCCACTAGCAAAGCGAGGCTACATGCAGTCTCCTCGCCCGGTGCAGGTGCATGACTGCACGCCCTCCCGAGCCCTCAGCTGGGTACCCTCCTAGACGTTGAGTCTACACGAATACTTGTCGGGTTGAGGTTAGGAGCAGAGCTAGTCTCTCCACACCGCTGCAAATGCGGTGTCGAGGTCGACTCCCTAGGCCACCATGGGCTTTCCTGTCCGCAGAGTTCAGGCAGAATTGCACGCCACTCGGCCTTGAACGAAACGTTTAGCAGAGCGCTGCGATCGGCAGGGTACCCATGCATCTTGGAGCCCCCTGGTTTAGTTCGAGACGATGGAAAGAGACCTGATGGCATGACCCTGACTCCCTTTGAGCAGGGCCAAATGCTGGTGTGGGATGCAACCGTAACCGACTCTTTAGCCCCTTCAATGGTCGGTGCGGGCGCAGTTCGCCCTGGACACGCGGTAGCCCTAGCGGAAGCAGCCAAGTGCAGAAAGTATTCAGGCGTCTCTTATTCATACTTGTTCTCACCCCTTGCGTTTGAGACCTTGGGGGGGCTGGGCTGCTCACGAAGAAACTGCTTAATGATGTCGGAAAAAGATTGGTACTCGCTACAGGAGACAAGAGGGCGGGCGAATACTTACTGCAACGTCTGTCATTAGATGTTCAAAGAGGGAATGCCGCCTCGATTAGAGGTACCCTGGCTAGGTGGACCAGCCCTAGCCTAAACCTAATGCTTTGAGTTATGCCCCAAGCGGGCTGTGCACATGTTCTTACATCACAATTGTATATCTTATACACATAAATAAATGATTATCTATATATATATACATATATATATATATATATATATATATATATATATATATATATATATATATATATATATATATATATATACATATATTTGCGGCCTCTCTTTTAGGTCTATTGTGTAAGAAGGAAGATACAATTGTTTCCCGGTGTATATATATATATAGGAACATTATTTTTATAAAGGTAAGTTACATGAAAGAAACGTATTGATTTATATTCTAAATTCGTACCACACTTCCCTGAGGCCCGTATTACGTAAAGGTGAGGTACGTACCTAAATAGCTATCCATTAACCATTAGGTGCAATTATTACATGAATCACATTATGTATGTCACTGCAGCAGCATTTTATATAATGCGGCGTGGACTAATGCAATAGGCAGAGACGGTCACAGTCGGTGTCTGAATCGTACAGAAGAAGGTGCATACAACGCCGATGCTGGCAGGGTAATTGATTAGGGAATCCAATTATATATATATATATATATATATATATATATATATATATATATATATATATATAGTAACGAAACAATCTATACGATTATAAATGGCAAAAGGCAGCTTAAAGTCGCTCATGTGCGTTGATCATTCAAAACGCTTTCGTCGTCGTGGAGTAAGCTGGGCGTTCTCCTCTGCTGACTGCCACGCTCGCTTTCAAATAAATGTCTGGAACTGCACTCGATCAACACTGGCAAGGTCGGGCGAGCAGCGGGCAAACATTTCATGCACCGTTAAAGTTCTCCGTAACCTTGGGCCCGCATCAAGGCTAGCAGCTGTATCCGTAGGGCAGGGCCTGCTTCTAGGTCAGCCAAAATCATCCCTGATGACAGTGCACCCGTAGCAGAGATACGGGAGTCAAGCGAGTCACAGATGTGCTTTTTTTAACGACGAAAGCGGAAGCTCCTTGTAAGTTGCATTCAACATAACACGAACTACGGCCCTGCTTGTGGTGGCTTATTCACTCCAAAGTGTTAACATATTACATTTTAATAAATATTTAATAATAGTTTAGTGCGGTGATTTGGGTCTACATATGCGAGGTCGGATCGAATGGTTCTGATACACGTTTATATATTTAAAAAAAAAAACATGTTTTTAATTGTCCAAAGTGTTTTTGTTCTATTTAAAATAACTCCTGCCCTCTACAACGCACGTGTGCCACCTTATTTTTCACTCTTCGAGACACTGTTTTAACGCGTCTTTCGGAATCGAGTTAAGTTGCTCCTGCATGATTTTTTCCTTATCTCCTCTATAGTTTTGAAAAGTTATCCCTTCAATTTTTTACCTGTGGAAATAAAAAAAAAGTCACAAGAACCCAGGCCCGGTGAAGGTTGCGTAAATATCAAAGTCTAATAGTTCATCAAGTAATCCGAAATCAGTAACAATGTATGCGCTAATGCGTTGCGTGATGGAGGATCCAAGAATAGTTTCTCCAGAGTTCAGGCTTCTTACACTGGACGTCTTCTCGCAATTTTCAAAATTTCGTGGCAGTGTTTCCTGTAGACCGTATAATCAGGTGGCAAAGAATCCGTAGAAGATGATTCCCCTGTAGTCGAAAAATAACGATCAAAATGGCTTTAGTGTTGGATCTGCACTGTCTAAATTTCTTCGATTGACTCTCTCTCTAGAAGCACCACTTAGAGGATTGGGCTTTGGTCTCGATGTCGTGACCACATCTTCATGATTCTTCTTCTGTAATTACTTTCTGAAGTCATGCAGGATCTTCTGGTCTCGTCTGAAGGTTCAATTTGAACATTTCCCGACGGGCAATTGTTTGCTGAAAAGTCAACCTTTTTGGAACGAACTTCGCTGCTGCTAGTCTTCTGACGCATATAATATCGAGTTAAGGCTCTTACAACTGATCCATAGGATATCTCAGATTCCTTAGCTATTTTGCTTGTAGTAGTAAATCGGCGACTTTTGTTTAAGTACGATACTATGCATTTTTTCAACGTTCTGTTCTGTTATTGACGTTGACGGTTTTTCCGAACGGAGGTCATATTCGGTTTCATGCGCCGCGAAATCGATGGTACCACGTAAGTGTGCACAGTGTTTCGGAATTCTGCTTGATTACTATAAACATTCGTAGCATTTTCACCACTTCAGTACCTATGGTTTGGTTTTTAACAGAGAACACTATGGAGAGTCGTTGCTTCTTCATTTTCGATTTGTTAAAAAAATCACCAAGCTTCGTTTTCTTCATTTCTTTGAGCCAAACTCAGACAATAAACGCTGCCACCAATTGGCGCAAAACTTTGCCTCTTTGTAGCTGATGAATGGCCTTTGTAAGTAAAATAAACCGGACGACCTTGGTGGTGCCGTTTCAATTTTTAAAATTCAAATTACTGTAACTTGTTGATCCGCCCTCCTATATATAGACGAGGGCGGAAAAATATTATAATATAGATGTCATTTTATTTGTTTCGGTTTCTCTAAGAAGTACGTAATGCCTTATAAGTTTGTAGTTGCGCTCTGATACATGCCTAGAATTATCACATTTCTTATTCCTAGTCCATCCATCCATTACGGGCTGCAAATATGTAAAGCTTATTTTCAATGCACCGAGGCCAAACATGTAGAAATACATTTTGTTTTATATTTAAGGTATTCGATGCAGTTGCGCACCTTGGGGTATTAAATACAGCTACGCACTATCGCTGCGAGTCTCTATCTCAAGCAATGTGGGACTCAAACCCAACGATTGGATGCTACTTTGTTGAGGCCCATACCCACAAAACGCACCTTCCACCTTAAGCTTCACTCTATGATAGCTCAGATATTTATAGAACAGTACTATATGTAGAGATATCTAGGGTGTGATTCCATCTTTAAATTTAGGTACTGCTTCTTGGTCCCTGGAGCCGCATTTAACAAAATCTGTGAAACTGGAGGAAGAAGTCTAATTACGCTTGAGTTGGGAATGCATTTTTGACATGATCGTGAATATTCTTGCATGTTCTGACTCACAATTTCGACAGGATTGTTTAAATGCTCTAGCCTAGCCGAGCGAGCTTCGGCGATTAAAAATCGCCTGTTGTTACGTTACAGAGACACTTTTTTTTATTCTGGTTGAGCTCTGCTGCTCACCACTGCTCATTTTATATCCAAGTATACACTTAATTAAGTTACTGAGTGAATTAAGATTCGTTCTACTTTACACCTAGTAGTGGGCTACCCGCATTGCTGCCTCCGTAATGGTACTCGTCAGACGCCGCGTACAGTTTGAAAGCTTTGTCTCGGAATAAGAAAATAAAGTTGAACAAGATGACGAGAGCTTAAAGACCTGGATATTTTCAGTGCCTCTCACCTCTCGTCTGATCTTGCATAAGGCAATTCCCACGTCTATACCACATACGAAGTTCATGGTCTGTTTGAATACGAGCTTCTACAAGGAGTGCACAGAGTCTATATATATATATATATATATATATATATATATATATATATATATATATATATATATATATATATATATATATATATATATATATATATATATATATATATATATATATATATATATATATATATATATATAATCGAATATATATATTCGGTGACAAAGGATATACGTTTCACATTTTGCGGAATAGTAACGTGATGAGTCGGCACCGCATACTGATCGTCTGACACGTCAGTTGTATAGAATTGTAAATTTGAGCTCCCTCAAAGTTTTTTCGCAGCTCATTCTGCTCGACTTGCACGGTTGCGTACCCAAGATGTGATATACCGAAAGTGGCAATCGAGGGAGTTAGAGGCTCAGTCGCCGTAGCATGCCTGGCAATTTAAATAAAATAAACGAAACGTGGGATAATCAAAGGGTAGCATTAGGCTATGGCAGGGCGGTCTGCATCTTGTCGTAATATGTTGGACGCCTCTCGAGTTATAACGTTCTCGCGAAGTGTTTGTATCCTGAGTAAACGTCAGCCCGAGCTGCTGCAGGCCGTAGCGCCGATTTTCTGACCTAGGTCAAGCCGTATTTCGATGTAGCAGTAACCAAGTCTCGTAGTTTCTTTGAGATGGTCCATAAATACCTAAAGTGCACTTTTAACTGCACGCGTAACTAACGTGCGACTCACTGAGCCCACTGAAAGCGGATTCATACAAATACCCCCGACTCGATACTACGTTGACTTGATACTGAGAAGACACTGCTCGTTGCCCTGGTAGAAATTGCTTATGCTAACCGCGTGATTTGTAGCGTGGCACAAGGATAGTTTGACGCAGCCAACAATCTGCGCGTCCAAATAATGCTTTCCAGATTGTGCGAAAGTATGGCACTGAACTCCGCCTATGCCCCACTCCATTATGTCATTCGCTGCAATCTTACACCTCTATTTGTTTCGTCCTTAGATGCAGCATCTATACTGTTTTTATTCTTAATGTCTAATATATATATATATATATATATATTGATTGACTTTGCCCTCGCCACTCAAGGGATCTCATTGGCTGCCAGGATGCCAACAAAAGTAATCCTATATTGCATTCTCTGTGTTGTTTTGTTACTTTGGCCATAATCGGACCAGATTTATGATTGCCAATTTTTTTTACGAAGCTTCTTTGATTGCGCTCCGGAGGAAGGGCGGTCAATCGCAGTGGGGCTCACTCTACGAAAAATGGTTGGCAAAGTTTTCATCAAGGAATCAATCATTGCAACTTAGATGTGATATTAAGGGAGGGTACCAAAGCTGCCGTACATGCCACCGCTGGGTATATTGAATCACGCAGGGCAAGCAAAAATAAAATTCAGATTAAGTTGGATTTTCAAAATGTTTTTAACTCGATGCGATCTCATTGGCAGTAAATGAGAGCTCCTCGTCCTATCGCACAACGATATAGAGGAGACGGCTATTGCAGTATGAGCAAAACTATCCAATGTCAAGCGGTTTACAGAGGAAAACGTTAAATTGCTGAGTGCACCATTAGCTGACGCAACAATTGTAGGCGCTCTTCAAAAGAAACTCACAGATGCGAATGGGTGGTGCATTAAATTGAAACATCTAAACGCACACTTATATCTGTACGTTTTACGGCAAAGGCTCTTAACCTGTACCCTAATGTATCTTCTACGATGCTGTCCCATGTATAAGAAAGATGCCTGGCGTACTTTATGTTTTCGACGAGCTCCTCCGAACGACACTTGAGTGGTTACTGAATGTGTGCCTAGGAGACAACGCATGAGCCCCAGCTTCGCTGCCCGTAAGCGCAGGTAGCCTCGGTATTCCTACAACCAAAGATCCGGTCCTGTTATGCTACCTTGGCTCCACCACAGACTTTAAACAGCTAATCGCTTCCATTGGCCCGGAAGGATCGAATGGGTTGGCGTACGAGACTGAGTGGTAAGTGGCTGCAGCCATGTCGTGTACTTTAGCCAGTTGCTTGAACTAGTCAGAAAGTTGGCGGCTCTGCTTGTGTTGCGGAGTACCGCAAGCTGGTGAAATACAGGGAACATTTTCCGACAAGTTCGACATCGTCCAGCCAATCGCCATGGAGACTAATAAACCCATGGGCCAAGAAACGTCAACATGTTTTAAGAAGCTTAATGGACTACGAAGTGGAGTGAATCACAGGGGTCACTGAAAGTTGCGCGCTCAGTGAAGATGAACAACACATTCTCGTGGAGAGTTTCACGAAGTCTGCGACAAAATCGACAGACCTGATGTTCGTTATATTTATATTTAGAAGTAATTTATTTGTAAGAAGCAATGTATACTTAGGCTACGTATATGAAGCTTGAACAAATGTGATTTTGACTTTATTTAAAAAGACTAAACACGATTATAAAGTATCGTCGCTCTGGAGAGTACCTACGCGTATCAATCGACCTTCGTTTGAGAGAAACGCAGCGGCAGACAAAGGTTCCCTTCCCTAATAGAGCTCCCTGAGATTCCGTCGAAAAACTAATGTTCCGAATGCTATTTTGATTACATAAATCTATATCTTATGATTTTTACTGGTATTTGTAAATATATATATAGATATATATATACATATATATATATATATATATATATATATATATATATATATATATATATATATATATATATATACATGGAAAAAAGAAGTGCATCATAGGAGAGTTCCGTATCTCTAGTCACTAATGCCCCACATGGGAGCTTTCAAGTGAAGCACCTAGAGCATATCAAGAGTAAGTGGTTTATATCGGCAACCATCTATCGGTAGGTCCATTATTACTTTTCACCTGTTGTCGTCTTCCTCTCATTTCGACGAGTGTGCAAAAGTGGTTTGGGTGCCGGGAGATGCACTATGAACCCATGCAAGAGGGCCTGCATCCGTTAAGTGGCTCCACAACGTCACTTAAAGGAATATTTAATAGCATCGTGCGCGCATCTTGCATACAGATAAAGACGCACCGTATACATTTTATACAAACACAGAATTTTCTTTTTTGACACCATAACATTAATAACCAATAGTAAAAGTACTTTATTAATTTCTGCAACCGCCAATCTATTGCGACAAAATGTATTTCCTCTGGTTTGTAAGCGTTATTTGCCCATATTTTAACGGAAAGTATAACTCACACATATCAGCTAATTAGTTCCTCTTTAGTCAACCTTCAACTTGCATATATGAATCATGCGTCAGTCACCTTCTTAGATTGGACCCGCTATTTCTTTCTCTGAATGAATTTCAAAGCTCTTTGGTTCTAATCCCTTAGTAGCTACTGAAAATTAAAAAAAATAAATCGGATACGAGAAGTGCCAGAAGTGTTTTACAAAACGAAGACATTTTTTAACAATGCGTGATTGGACCCGCTCTTTGAGCAGGGCCACGTTGACATTCGTTTATGCGTCCACGGATTCCATAACAAACTGTGTTATCGGACTGGGTTCCAATACCTTGCGTAGTGTGTCTATACGTTTTGCGATTGTCTCTATACACTTTAAAGCCTTATTTAAACCAAGTATCATCATAAAATACGTCGGTTCCCGGGTGTTGGGTTAGTAATATTGTCGGGATAATGCATATGCAACATATACTTTATATGTTCAACATAAACGCAAATGAATGGCGTTTTCTTGAACATAAAGTAGATGTTGCATTTTATTAATTTGTTAACATATAAGATATATGTTAAGAACTTAATTAAATGCAGCATTATACAAAATAATTATTTAAATAGTTATTTATGTCGGTGGACTGGCGGACGCCATTGCTTAAGTGGTGGATGTACTCAGATGGGGCTCGCCTCCGTCTTGTCTTTTACCGCTCATCTTTGGGGCAAGGATGTTTGCATTATAAAAAAAAAAGGCTCATTACGTCCGATCGCTTGTTCCTCAGTCGTTCGCGGACTGGCGGCCAGAATCGGCTGCTACGATAATAGGGAAGCTATTTCAGCAACTCTTGGCCAACACCAGCTAGAATTCGCTACCCCGGGGGGTACAGAGGTAGTAGTCCACTGTGTTCGTGCATTTTTGCAATCGCGCAAATTGCCAACGGTGATGGTTAAGCTGGACTTCCGAAACGCCTTCAATAGCGTACGGAGGGATCATTTGCTTCGAGCCGTCAAGTCGTGGGCACCATTACTGTTTCACCAGACGAACCTGGTTAGAGTTCAGAACCATTCCACCTAGTAATGCCCCACAATGCTATGCTATCGCAGACAGGTCTTCAGCAGGGTGATCCCCTGGGTCCTCCACTTTTTTGTTTGTGTATTAAGAAATTGGTGGATTCAATGCAGTCCCCCCCTTAATGCCTGGTACTAAGATGACGGGATTCTGGGCGAGGACCTCCCGACTGTACTTGACGACATACGGAAAGTTATTGAATTTGGTGCTATTAGCGGTCTGACATTGAACCCGGTTAAATGCGAAGTACATGTCACAGCTCACGACGAAGTTGAGCCGTTAGATTTAACTAACCTTTTTGACTTACTTCTGGGCTGTCGTGTAGTGGACAAGGTTAACCTAAAACTGCTAGGTGTCCCCTTATTGCCGGAAGGCATTGCAAAGGCATTAGACAGTCAAAGGGACAAGCTTGACTTCGCGGCAAGCAGACTACCCCAATTGGGGGCCCACTGCGGCTTATTACTTCTTAGATCTTGTTTTTCAGCCACGAGGTTAACATACCTGCTTAGAGGTTGCAACCTGTTTTTATCACAAGAGCTTTTACAGCCTTTTAATGGACTTAGCTTAGACATTTTAGAGATCATACTAAATCTTAAGCTGCGGCAAGGGAACAGGTAATGCTCCCGGTTTTTCAGGCGGCCTAGGTGTGCCGGACGCGGTCATGACGGCAGGACCTGCAATCGTGTCGTCATTGACCCAGGGTCCAGGGAACGGACAGGGTTAAAGCGTTATTGGACAGTGATGGGTGGAACGCCTATAACGGGGAACTTCAAAAGACTGACCGATGAGTTGTCGTTGTTATTCGATTCTCCTCCCGACGATAAGGCTAACCAGGGCAACCCCCTTACAAAAAAAGCGACTAGCAAACTTAATTAATAGAGCACCGTCTGTTGCCAGTAAAGCCAGGCTTCAAGCTGTTAGTAGTCAAGGGGCTGGGGCTTGGCTACACGCCTTACCATGTCCGCGAATTGGGACTCCGTTGGACGACGAGACCACGCGCATAAGCGCAGGGCTGCGGCTTGGTATTGACCTAGCCGTGCCCCACCGATGTCGTTGTGGTGATTTTGTGGACGCGTTGGCCCATCATGGCCTGTCATGCGGGTTAAGTGCAGGCCGACGAGCACGCCACTCCGCTCTAAATGACACCTTTAGTCGCGGACTTCGATCTGCCGGCTTCCCATGTGTTTTAGAGCCTCCGGGTCTATCGAGGGATGACGGAAAAGGACCTGACGGTCTGACTTTGACGCCCTTTGAGCGTAGCCGCATGCTTGTTTGGGACGCAACTGTAACCGACTCATTAGCCCCTTCCATGGTCGGTGCAGGTGCGGACCGAGCAGGTCATGCTTCCAGGTTAGCTAAGGCTAACAAATGCAGGAAATATTCCAGTGTGGATTATGCGCACGAATCTTGTCCGTTGGCGTTCGAGACTATGGGAACTGCAGGCCCCCTTGCGCTCAAACTTATTTAACGTGTAGGCAGAAGCCTTAATCTTTTAACAGAAGACTTGCAACAGAATTCTTGCGTCAGAGGCTGTCGCTTGACATCCAACGAGGGAATGCAGCGTCTGTTCGGGGCACATTGTTGAACTGGGCTAACCCTGGGTTAGAGAACCCGTAATCACACGTTCGCACGGAGACAATTGTCCATTCCAAAGTGCTAACATAACGAACCTATATAGAATAATAATAATAATAATAATAATAATAATAATCACCATCATCATCATCATCATCATTATTATCAGTGTTTTTCATTTAAAAAAATTATGATTATTTAGGTCGTTTTTAATTCATGAAATTTAAAAAATATGCCAGTTTGATGTTACCGAGTGCCCGATACGTACACCAAAACCGGTCGTTTTGGTATATGCATCTGGTTTGCTTTTGTCTATCTGTGCTTCTTTTTTTAGTTAAGCGTGTAAGTTAGCAACACCAGCTGCAATTTTTTAATTTTGTTGCTGCGTCACCGTTGGGTATTTTCACACAGTTTAAATTACATTACGCGTGTTAATTAGTTAATTAAATGCAATATATGCTTTATATGTTAAATAATATATATATATATATATATATATATATATATATATATATATATGGCTACTGGTGTTGCTAACTTACACGCTTAACTAAAAAAAGAAGCAAAGATAGACAAAAGCAAACCAGATGCATATACCAAAACGACCGGTTTTGGTGTACGTATAGGGCACTCGGTAACACCAAACTGGCATATTTTTTAAAGTTCATGAATTAAAAACGACCTAAAAATTCATTAATTTTATAAATGAAAAAAAAACACTGATAATAATGATGATGATTATTATTATGAACGGAATACTGCATTGATCGAACACGTAAATTCGGGATACGGATGTCTCCCCAGAGACGTGCCTCGTTAAATATCAAATTGATACTGCTACTGTTGTGATTTATGCCCGTCTTCAATACGGATTCGTAGTGTACTTGCCATACGGCATTGTTCCGTTGTGTTTTCCAAAAAGCCTACTGTTTAGCTTTTTGGGAGATTCCCAGATGTCGTTCCAGGTCAAAAGTCTGACCGCCGCAATCCTTTTGTGTGCCGACGAGACACGCTGATCGCTTCTACAGTTCGTTCCAGCTAGCCATTTAGGAAATAATAATGAGTAGATGAGTCGAAGCCCTAACGGCGGTAGAAGACGGTCAATCGAGCAATGCAACTCAGTTCTTATCGACGGCCTTACAGCGCACAAAGATCGTTACAGCGCCATTAACGTGTGCTGTAACAATCTTTGTGCGGGTTTGCCCAATCTCGACTAGCGCATTGATCTCGATGACTGTCACAATCACCAACAAATTGATTGTATTTGTCACAGCACCAACACGCCTCATGCCGCTATGATGAGCGCTAGACGCGTCACGGCAAATCACTAACTCGAATATATATAGATAGATAGATAGATAGATAGATAGATAACACCGTGAATATCCGCACGTTAATGCAGCAAGGGCAGCCAAGCGTTTGGCGTTCGAGCTATCCACCAGGGAATGGTATACTCTTCTGGTTAACTTGTGTGGCTTGAAATCCTTGGCAAATTTTTGGGGTTTGCAGTCTGCTTAAGTTGGTTCCTACATTGAGAACCAAAAGTAATTTTATTACGACTGTCACTTTGGCCAACACAGTGGTAACTGCAATAAGTCTGATTACTGCCGACTCGTTGCAATATTATAAATATATAACAGAACATATAATTGCAAACGTGTGGATAATCATAACGAGTATATATATATATATATATTGTGCAAGGGAGTCGAAGAAAAACTTTGAGACAAGAGTTGAAGTTTTCATACTGACTGCGTTTTTCCCGCAAAAACTCTGACCGCAGCCGGTGTTCTTTGAAGAGATTTTAGACCTCACCTTTAAAAGAATTATGTCAAAGCCGAACGCATACGACCAAGCAAGGCACCAGGGCCAGATGCGGTCCTTCCCGAAAGCAGAGCGCATAATTCTGAAAAAGCGCCTAAAGGTATTCGAACGAATTATTATACTTGTACAAGCGGTAGTTATTCTAAGCCTTGGAAAACGGCATGGTTAATTCTAATACCGAGCGCCGACAAACCGTAAGGAGACCCTTAGCATACTTGCCATTCGTACCCGTGTTAATGTCATTTATTGCGGTGGAGGGTTCAGCAAACGTCTTCCTCTAACCGACTCTCGCCCTGATAATGGCACGGCTTCCCTGCTTCGGCGAGCGTCTGCCAGGCCCGTCCCGGCTTTTAGGGAACGTCCTGAGGCACACCTCTAGTGGGCCCTTAACGTCAGCCCTACAGTTCAAGGCCACAGAGGGCTCGCGTTTAGGGGTCATGTACAGCACTAAGATCTCATTTCCCTTCGCTAGCCCCATCGCCTTCTTCACCAGTGTCGCCAGTGTCGTAAGGGTGTGCGGCCCCAGTCCTTTTTTCTCCGGCTTCAACGCGTTAAATGGCTCTTCCGGCGTCTCTTGGACGGCCTTAACCTTATCGAAGACTGGTTTGCCGGATCCACCAGCATCCTATGGCCCTCCCCGAAGCCCCTGGTTAATTATAAGAGTCTCTCGCTGGTTGATTTGTTCGTACATCCCGGTTTTACGTTTCATATCATGCCGCCCGGCCATTTTACTCCCAGTACTTTAATTTTTGCTTCTGCAGGTTCGCTTGCTTAGTCCTGGCCTGGATCACTTTTGTCTGAACTGCCGCGCGGAAGCGCCCACATATTACATGGTTTCCCCGCTCTCTTGTTGCCTTCGGAGATTGTCTCTTTTTCTAACTCCAGCTCGGCTCCCCGACACACTCTTCCCATGGCCCCGCTGGCTGCAGGTATCCTAATTAGATTCCTAAGGGTGCCTTTGAGCAGGCCCCTTGCAGCTTTAGCTTTGTACTCTCTGCCTTACATTTCTCCTCATCAGCTTTATCGCATTCAGCATTTGCCTCCCTCGTTTCACTCCTACGTCTCTACATTACTTAGATGCCGCGTCACCTCTGGTCAGTGAGTCAACGGAGGCCGGACAGGCCATGCTTACATTTCAGTTCATGATCTGGTGGTTTCGCTCGTTCTCTTCTAATGCTGTGTCCAGAATTAAGTTGTCTTGTTGGAAAGAGTGATGACTATGTCGTACTTAAACCCTGCGTGTATCTAAATATGTATTATTACATGTCTTTGTAATATCCTGAGATTTATACTTAGACATGTACTCTTACACTCTTATGTAGATGCACACCTTATTTATACTCCCATGTCCGTCTATCCTATTTTATATATTATGTTGTGTTATGCACTGTGTGGCGCTATATTATGTTATGTTATTTTGTATGTTATGCTCCATACTGTTAACTGTAACTGTAATGCTTAAGGATTAACTTATACTATGTATATTTAGCCTTCCCCTTAGCCTAATTTGTAACCGTTTGAAATGGGCTGGCCGTGACAGGCTAATCGAAGGCTCCCGTCCGCTACGCGCGTGGTTTTGTAAAAATATTTTCTCAATATTTGTACGATCATATGCTGTGCCTGTAAACCGCACGCCAGTCCTACCTGCTTTAAGTATTAGGGCAAGTCAGTGCCCTAATAAATGACTCATTTTACTTCAATATTTGGATTAATGTATTTTTGTTTACAGCATGGGTGTTTGTCATTTTCTGTGTATCTGTCATCAGTCGCCGTTGTATGCGTACTCTGGCGCACGATGCCACCATGTGCCATTACACATTCGTTTGTTTCTCTCGACGATTTGTCACGGTAACGCTTGGTTTCTTTAAGCTGAAATATCGCGACACTGTGCTTGGCCAGTAGTTTAAAGGGGCAAAGCTAGCAGTAAAGGTGAATCTTCGTGCCACAAGCTTTTCCACTTGTCCATCAAATGTATGAATTTCGACCGAGACAATCTATTGTCTTTGCTTTGATATTATTAAAAATTAATTTAGGCATAATGCATGGTGCGTCTAAGTTTAAATCCAACTACAATGAGCCGTAGCTCAAGAGCCAGCGTACGAAGCGTTTAAGCCTTTTGGGATTGAGGGTGGGGAGATGTGTACAGAATAATTATGGAGATTTTTCGCGTCGTATTTCCTTGAGACCTTGAACCTCAAGGACCTCCCATAGGTTTGCTCTACATACTCGGTCATACGCAGCTGAACAGTCGAGAGACACAAATGCGATTCCACAGTCCGTACCTCAGTGTGTATGTTGCTGGATTGCCTTTAACCGAATTTGTTTCCTAATCATGAACGTTCTCCAGTCTCTTCAATTAACCGCTAACTCTCATTTTTCATCTGTTTTTTTTTGCACAGGATGGTGAATGCAGTTACGCATTGTTGCTATGAAAGGGGCATGTTTCCCTCGCGGGCCGTGTGGAACTCGATCCCAGCGGTTGAGTGTTGGTCCGCCAAAATACCTACGCACTAAACAAATCTCCCTCTCACATCCGATTCTGATATCTAGTCCAAGCCATAGTTGTTCTTTGAAGTACCGAGGAGTGCTTTTCAAAAAGCAAACATTAAAATCTCTTTTCCGCGTCCGTTCGCGCCGTAAGTCGCCTAGCTCATTGTCGCGGTTGGGGTTTGGATGCCTTGTCGTGCGCCCTCGGCAGAACCCCTAAGACCTCCGGATCTTGGAGATTCCAGCACACTGTCGTGCATAACAGTACATTTTATGGACTCTCGAGCAAAGCTCGGACTGCAGGGATTGTCCACTCGTTTTGGCGTTTTGGTGATATATACGATGTGCACATGTCCAGGTTAAAATAAAGTTTTCTTTTTTCACAGTCGCAATAGCGGGAACAATGGCTGCAGCCTCATGTAATAGTAGCGCCTTCAAACCACGTTCAACTACCCAAACATCTGGTGAGATATCCGTTTTCTTCTTCTTCTCTCTTTTGTCTCGCTGAGCGTCCGTCTGGTTAACCGAACCACGGACGCCGTAGCTCTCCTTTCCCGCGGCATGGTGTCCTTGATCGTTATTAGCTTTCTCCTCTATCGCTTTTCTCCGCCTCTTCTACCTTGCCGCTGGCTTCTACCGCAGTGGATACTGCTACTACAACAACAACTATTTGTGTACTAGGACTGGCAATGCTTATGCCCCAATTTCCCAAAGAGCTTTCTTCATTCGATTGCCGGCGCATTTGGCCTGTAAATATCAACATTTCTCTAGATACCGACACAGAATAAGAGATAGAAGTAGAGTAAGGGAGGTAAATAAGTTTAAGGCAAATTGAGGTAAGGGACCGCAGAAGAGAGGAAAGACACAGACACATTGAGCACTAGTGCACCACTTTTAATGGCTTTTTTATTCTGGCGGGCGTCTGGCATCTGTTGTTCGTCGTTACGCTTTGCTTATTGTCAAATTCGTTCCAGACGATCCCCGAAAAATTACAAATGTGTACAATTTATCTTTGCGAATTATTTTTGAAACAATTTGTATGATATGTGTATACAATGTATCTGTACGAGTATATTTAAAACAATACTTTTATATATATATATATATAAATATATATATATATATATATATATATATATATATATATATATATATATATATATATATATATATATATATATATATATATATATATATATATATATATATATATATATATTTATGTATATATATAGACAACAATTAAATAGGCTGTATACAATTGTGAAGTCTACCGGTGAGATACCTTGCATACACATGCAGGTACCAGAGCAGTAGACTGAGTGTTGACGAATGCAAGGTAGATGTGTTTGAACAAGAAAAACGTTCTGAAGTTATTGTTTTTTGTTCATCGTTCGGTAAGTGTATTTGTTCTCTCTTTTTTTCTATGTATCAAAATATGTTTGATGTACCTCCTCAATATATTGCATAATGTACAGTTTTTAAGTTGGTCTTGTTGGGGGAATTCGCGTGTACAACTCCTCCCTTCTAATCTAATACAAAACTATAAAAATATATTAAAATATGTTCAATCATAATGTATATAAATATAAATAATATTATAATAATTGTATATAAAATCCTTTATTCACTACCTGAACTAGAAAACAATAGAATGTCATCCGGCCTTTACCTATATATATATATATATATATATATATATATGACGTGTATATCTCCAGCTTCAGAACTTCTTCCAGAGCTTCAGAACTCTTCGATTAGGTGGTGGTGGTGGTGTGGTTAAGATGATAAAATGTATACATACGTTGTGCACTAACGACACATTGTCTATCCGCACACGTTTGCTGCCGATCCAAGAATTGGACAAGACTTTTAGTATAAAGTACCTACAACCATATGTACGTGTGCATCTCTCTAAAGGTGAAAAGAAGTATACGACATCAAACCTATCGTGTATCGATGGTCTTATGCGACGAAGGAGAACTATCTTACAGGGGGTGAGCTTTAAGATAATTTACAGTTGGCTCGAGCGACCAGGTGGCATCTATGCGAATGTCGAGTACATGATTGTGAAACTGGTACAAGTTCTCGCGATTGTGCGACACGGTCACCGTGGTGATGTCGGCCACCCGACATTCGCCGAAGAAGATCTCGACGAGTTCCTTGTCGAGCGCGTTAGTCGCCTCATCGAGAAAGACTATCCGAGGCCGGTGAAACAGGACGCGCGCAAGCGAAAGCCGCTGTCGCTCGCCTGCAGAGAGGACGGCAAGCGCGCCGTCGAGCTCCTTATCGAGGTCGTTGTCGACACTCTTCAGGACGTGGCTCAATCGCAGAACCTTGAAGATCTGCAGGATTGCCGCCGTATCATCAGGCTGATGGCGGTCCAACGGGTAGGTGATCGTTTTGCGGAGCGTTGAGCAGGCTTCGCCGAAGAACACCTGCTGGGTGACGTACATGACCGAGCTACTGCGGCCGGTGAAGCTCACCTGACCTTCAGTCGGAGGCCACAGCCTGCGTAACACCCGTAGCAGCGACGTCTTGCCGACATTGCTCGGCCCGGCGATCAGAATGTTGCTGCCTGTGCAGATCTCCAGGTTGAGCTTGCTGACAAGTGTCCGCCCGTTAGGGCCGACAATGCTGAGCTCACGAATACTGTAGTGGGGTTCGTCCTCGTTTGTGCCCTGCTCGTTGATCGGCGCGCACGAGTCGTCCATACCGGCCATGAGCTCCGAAACTCGTCGGATCATCGCCTCGATGTATATCAGGAAGCTAATGATGTACACGTACTTGTGGCACATCCAACCGAGGTTCGACACTACAAACACGATCTTAGTCCACTCACTGCTGACTTCGGACTCGGACAGGTCTGTCTTCATCGCAAAGATGTGCATTCCGCAGATAATGTACGTCACCACATTCACCATGCGATTATCTAGCCGCATCACAAAGTAGACAGGAATGTAGAGAAATTGCACAACTTTGGAAGCCCTTAGAAGCTTGTTGAATGTCGTCTCCGTGTAGAGATACTCGGCCGCATCACCGGCATGTATGAACGCGATCCGTTCAGCATTCTCTACCACGTCGAGGTGCTGCTGCCGAAAGCGGCCTTCCATTTTTTTCACTTTGCATACGCGAGGTACGATGGGCTTGCGTAGAACTTTGCTGCAGATAACCACGAGGAAGAAGTAGCCGACGATAATAAACGGGTAGATCCAGCCAAGGCCCCGTCCCACCTGGACCACGTAGTAGGTGATCGTGAATGGCGTTGTGAGAATCGTCGATATCATCCAGCAGAGATAATCGCCGAGCACTTCGACGTCCGACCCGATCCGCTGGTCCGGATTGCTGATCGGGTCGCGCATGTTCACCTTGTAGAAGTTGTGGTCGCGAAAGTACTTTTTGTGCAGCTTGCGGGTGAGAATCTGGCGAAACATGATGGTCGCGTATCCAGTCAGAAAGCCCTTGAACGTGCTGACAATCGCATCGAGTAGCGATATCCCGCCAATCCAGATCATAAACGTAGAGAAGGCCGACGAGTCTTTTCGAGAGACTGCACCGATCAAGTCTCCCATAATCATGCCTTGCTGGTAGTCGAGAAACTGATCGATTGCTTCGAGGACGCAGAGTAGCGGCAGGAACGAGCAGAACACCTTGCTCTGACGGAATACCGTCATGAAGATATTCCATAGCTCGGCGATGATGTTTGGCAGCTTCGAGTACTCGACATCCTTGAGGTCGATTTTCACATCGGCCGGAGGGGGCATTACGCACAGTTACGCAGTGGGCGGACAGCCGGGGCTGCGCTGCGGCCTCCTGGCCGAATGCCACCACCACCACCTTTTCTACAGGACAGAGTATGGAAGTGCGTCGCTGTTGTCGTTGTTATTGTTGCTGCCGTTACTTTGGTTGTTCTCGTCGTCGTCGTCGTCGTCGTCGTCGTATGGTCTCTCTATTTGCCCCGTATCCGTCTGCCACAAATCTCGTATAGAGCGTGACGGTCAGCAGGGCGCGCCAATTCGATGTTTCGTTGCCGGTTTTGCGGTTACTCTGGCCTTTTTTCGATTCCACTAGCGACACTAGTTCAACCTGCGTGGTTTTGGTTAATACGAGGAATAGAAGATCTCGGGCTGTGAGCCGTCGTCGTACGATGTCGTAGTGTTTCTCTGACTGATCGGATGTCTATACGCATAGCGCTTGATTGGCCCAAGAGGGTGTTTCGAGGACCTCCTCTTCGAGGCCGATATCGCCGTACACATGAATGACAACGGCGACAGCGCCAACCGCGCCGTTGGTGATGTTGAGATAATGATGACGCGAATGGTGACGTGACGAACGGCAAGAGTCGACCACCACACAGGATACAGAATACAGTGCCTCTGAATCAGCAAACTAGCGTCGTTAGTGAGCGCGTCAACGAGCACCTCCAACTGAGCTGTCCGCTGTACCTGGAAATGGTCAAGCAAGACTGTATCTTGATCTAGCATCTACACACCGAAAGAAATAACTGTACACCATTAACATGAGGGCCATCACGAAACCAATAGACACACCTTTAATAGTATGTATATGTATATATGCATATATTTATATATATATATATATATATATATATATGACTTTGGGCGATCTCTCTTTGTGGTATATGTATAATCTAAGGGCTTTCAAATAACTACTCAAGAGGTAAGCAGTATTGAATGAATACACCTAGTTCACTTCTTTCAGCGCTCCAAGAGTTAATTGACCCTGATACCGCGTGCACGCTGATTCGTTCTTTATAAACCGAAGGCTCCTTAGTTAGCCGTTAGCCCTAAACTTGGTAGCCAAAAATGCGATCTGTTTTCGCAATCTGCCATAGTTGTGACACAAGCGCAAAGTATGATCCCGAAATAACAAAGGCGGAATTCCTCCGAGAATCGTGGTTTATAGTAAGAGTGTTTAAGCAATTGTTCACTCTAAACTGCTAGTATAACAAAGTTATATAAACAAAAATGCATTAATTGCAGCGTAAAAAAAAACATATATATATATATATATATATATATATATATATATATATATATTTTTTTTTTTTTAAATCTTATTCTGCTATAATTAATACGAGCTATAATTAATTGTCCATGCGTACAGAAAACAAGTATACTTATGACAGACATATCGTTGCAACGGATGAGAAGAATCTCTTCACGCATTCGACTGTAGGCATCAACGCAGTGCATGTAGCAAAGCAAAAACGCGCTATTCTATTCCTCTTTGCAGTGATGTCTAAAGACTTCTGTAATGGACCGTGCCATTCGGACACTGCAATTTAGAGTAAAAACATGTAACTAAGTCTCAAGTTTAAAGATAAAAGATAACCTACCGACAATTAGTCTTAAGAACGATGCATCATGCAAAGTGGAACTTAGCTGAAATAGATAGCGGTAAGCAGTGCAAATAATGGGTACCAGCAGACATTTCGCATATATGTATGGACACGCAACTTTTCGCATATATGCAGAGACACGCAAAATTTCGTATAGGTGCGGAGACACGCAACATTTTGCATATATGCGGAAACACGAAACATTTACACACTCATCATGTTTTTTTGTCTTATGTTCCGCAAACATCAGCATACGAACGAGCTGAATTTGGACGAACTTATGATCGTACCTGTCAATGGTAGTTGTGCTGACATTTTCGTTCCTAGCTTGATCTGACAGCTTGATCCACAAGAGCGGGTATCTAGAACAGCCAACTACAGACAAGTCACTGCCGAGACGAACAACTTCACCATTCTTCTTGTCGACTTTGAACGGTACGCGCTTAGCGCGTCGTATAGCCTAATACAGATATAAGCTTGATGATCACATGCGAGGTCTTCATCATCGTTGAGACATCATCACATCAATGTCGCATGCGTCGTGCACTCTTTGGCCTTGCACAGGCCGGGGTTCGCCGGTACTCCACTGCTACTGTTTCGTACACTTGCCAGCAGCAAGTAGTCATCATCTAGTTAGGTACACCACACCCAGACGTGATTGACACCCACGTCATCAGACATTTTTGTATTCTAGCTTCGCCGATCGATCCTCACGCCGATGTGTTGGACTCGTCAAGCTTCCAGCAAAACTGTCAGCTCGGCTAGGTCCGGCTGTTCTGCCCAAGTTCAGGCGGCAGCAGCAGCGGTGGAGACGGATGATCAGTGTCATAGACGCCGCCCGCGCTTCGTGTCGTCTCCGTATTATACTAGCATGTGAAGTAACGTGTGCCACCAGCTGTGGGCCATAAGGCAAGCGTAGGCGATGAGCTCGATTTAATCGTGTGACGAGGATTCAGCGGGCAGATGTGGGAACGAGAGCCTGCGCGCGCGAAATGTCCTCAAACGCGCTCACAAACGCCGGAGGTAGACAAAGAGATCGGCGGAGCGCGTTCGTCGATTCGTGTTCGTTAGCTCCATTAGCTGGCTCCGGGCAGATACAGCCATTCAAGCCGTTCGAGAGCACCCTTTGAGCGCCACCCTATTGGAGTGCACTCTATTGTCTGTTGCGTGCTTGTCGTCCGTGTTTTGTGTCTCTCTCCATTGTAATGGGTCGATCGATCCGTGGCATTCTCCCCTCGCAACGTCTAAATAAACGCCACATCTATTAGCCAGATCTGATTATTCTCTTGCGTGAATATTTATACGTACGAGAACACTTCTACTGCTGTTGATGCTACTGCTGATACTGCCGATACTGCTACTACTATTATTACTACTTACTACTACTACTACTATTATTACTACTACTACTACGAACATTATCACGGTCACGAGTATCGCAGTGACGTCAAATCGCGTACGGCCAGTGCGATGCGTTACGTAGTGTCGGCAGACCTTAGAAAGCGGAACCCATCCGCCCCCGCTCGTAGAATCTACATGAGGCTGTCTTTTCTCCTTCCATGTGTGGGTGTGTGCATGTGAGCCTATTTTTGTGTTTACCGACCAATTGTAATTGCGCTCTGTACGCAGGTTTGTTTTGTCACACCGTCTAACAAGTATTGAGGTGCACTTTCTCTTTCTGTCAATGCAATCTAACAACATCAACAACAACAACAAAATGTGGTATTTGACCCATACGGCCAGAGCGTTCCCTCGCGGTGTTCTGGCTAGCATTCTAGCTATTCTATTCTGCAGGAAACACTTAAAACACGTGGATGCCCGACCAAAAAGTTACCTTTCTGTTAGGGCAAGTTACTACTGTAGTGATGACAAACCCAGCCTATTCTGTCAAAAAGTGCATCAAAACGACCTAAAACATGCGAGCAAGTAGAGTCTGCTCGTCGCTCGGCCGGTAGAATAGGTGAAAACGTCACATACAGGTAGTTCAATAAGTTCTTAAAATAAAAACCAAGAATTTTCCAAATCCCGTTTTTAAATTTATCTTATTCGATATACTCCCCGAGATGCTCAATACACTTTTCCCACCAAGATTTCAGAGCTTTTATACCTCTTAAGTAGAATTCCGCGTCTTTAGACTGAAAATAGGCATTGACAGCAGCCTTAACCTCTTCCTTGCTGGAAAAACGCTTTCCACCGAGACTATTCTTCAAATGTCCGAAGAGGAAATAATCAGAGGGGGCCAGGTCTGGAGAATAGGAAGGTTGTTCAATAAGTTCGAACCTCAGTTGGGCCAGTTTTGCCGATGCTTGCCGGAACTTGTGTGCAGGAGCATTGTCCTGGTGAAACAAGACAACCTTCTTCTGCAAAGTGGGCCGTTTCACGATGAGTTCTTGCTAAAGGCAGTCTAACAGTCTTGCCTAATATTCTCCTGTGATCGTTTTACCGCTCTCAAGGTAGTCGACCAGCATTATTCTACGTTAATCTTAAAAAACTGTAGCCATCACCTTTCCGGTCAATGCCGTTGTCCGCACCCTCTTCGGAGGTCCTTCATCAGGTGCACACCATTGGCAAGATGCTTCTTGGGTCTCGGGAGTGTAGTGATGGACCCAGCTTTCATCGACGGTCATGAATCTGCGCCAAAAATCCGACGGATTGTTCGACATCTTGGCCAAATTTCGCTGTGAAGCGAAAACAGGCGCGTTTTTTTGGCCTTGGTTGAGCAAATGCGGCAGCCATTTTTCTCTGAGCTCTTTCATCTTCAAGTTTTCGTGCGGGATGAAATGCACACTACCCAAACTGATCCCCAAGGCCTCCGCTATCTCCCTAATGTTCACTCGCTTATCTGCGGCAACGATTTTCCGCACCTTGTCCACGTTTTCCTAATCAGTTGCCGTTTTTGGGCGTTTTGAACGTAGTTGATCCCGGTGCTCCTGCGACCTCTTTTTAACTCATTAATCCAGTTGGAAACAGTGGCAAAACATGGCGTAGAGTCATCGTACACCTCGTCTAACTCAGATTTCACTTGGGTCGCATTCCAACCTTTGAAATAAAATGCTTGATAACCACTCGAAACTCTTTTTTCTCCATTTTTCAAAATCACGCCGATACGTTGCACGGGAAAAGCGATCAAACGAAATCGCAACGGCCAATTACCATAATATTTTGACTGCTGGCAGTCGAAAAGTTGCAGTTCTTAATAGCGGTGGAAGCGCGCCAAAATTCGAATTCTAAAAACCTCATTCTAAAAACTTATTGAACTACCTGTATATCCAGGTCCACTATGTACTGAATCACGTCGAGCGCGGTGTACGAAGATTCACTATTGGTTGGGCTATTGATATAAATTCATTCACTCTCCTATTAGTGGATACTCTGAGGTTTACTTACTATCATATGTCTACACAATCCAGTGATATATATATATACCAGTTTGGTTATGCTTCGCCTATTTTTTCCTTTTAAGGGGTCCCTTTTAAAGACTCGCTAACTCCTTTATATAAATACCCTCTATCGAATACATGATTGCATTAGCATTTCCTTGAAGAACGCGTATATGTTCAAGAACCCTGCTTACGTTTAAAAACTGATAAGTGGTTCGTACAAAAATATGTTTTGTACAGGAAAAATAAAATATTACTATACTTTCACGTTCTTAAGACGTAATATTAAACATCACAGCAGGCGTCGTTTTTTTCCAAATATTTTTATTCATTCTCGACAGAATTGGGATTTTCTTCAATTTTAAGAAAGAGGAAGAAGTGACACGGAGCCAAGTCGGACAAACCCAAAAAGCCCCAAAAGTTATCAGCATTAACTGACGTATAAATAAATGTTGCTCTTTTGCCAACAATGCGGCAAATATTTATATATATGCTCGTTGAGCTCCATAGATTGCCTTCTTTAAATTTCGTTAGCCATTGTGAGATGTGTGATTGGTAAGTTTTAGCCATCTTAATTCATATTGC
Source organism: Dermanyssus gallinae (assembly GCA_003439945.1). NCBI lineage: Eukaryota > Metazoa > Arthropoda > Arachnida > Mesostigmata > Dermanyssidae > Dermanyssus > Dermanyssus gallinae. The sequence continues at coordinate 806,443 of QVRM01004003.1, forward strand.
CTTCACTTGCTTTTAGTTCTTATTGGTTACAACAGTGATATCTAAATAAAGTATTATTTTCAACCCCAATTGACCCTGCTATCGATACTTTATTTGCGGCAATCTAGTCCCGCTAGTAAAAGGCTGTTCAACTAATGAGTGAACTACTTAAAACTAATTAAGTTCCAATCTCTGAATGCCTTCCAAAAGAAAAACGTTGTTGATTTTAGTCTACGATTAAATCCCAAGCCACTCAACGAGCATTTTTTGCCGAGTTTAAGCTGGTCACGCAGACTTCTACGCAGTGAATCGGCTTCTAGTTTCAATGTCCCTGTTAACTACGCGTATGTACTATCTAGGTTTTCCCAATTACCGTCCTTACAGGAAGTACGTTCATCTCATCGGTCGCTGTTTTTGGGCCTCCCGCACATGGTTCATCCTCGAGATGAAAAAATTAACAAAGAAAAAGTCTTTATGCGGTACGCAGTCACCTCGGCCTTGGCGTTATCCCTATTGAGATCAAATATGCAAACCTTCCTGGCAAGAGGGCCCCAAAAATCGATCTCGTCATATTAGAAGCTATAAAAGCTATAACAAATTGGGTAGAACATGTAGGACGAACCTAACCTATCCACAGTAATCGGCTTTTACGTAGGGACGCCTTTTGCATACAAGGGCTCAAATAATATCTCCAATATATAAACAACTGTAAAGAAAAGTTAATTGGCGGCCTTAACCCTTCCTCGGGGTAAGCCAACTTATGTTGTAGACGTTAGCCATATATCAGATATTAGTATATACAGAAAGACTAGGGGTATGGCGTCTTTCTTAAGACGGTGAGTAATAACGGCGATAAGAATAGCAGAACGTCCATATAATAGACGATTGATAGGCAGTGGCAGTGGCGTGATTTTCTTACCTTCACCTTTTACGTTGAACAGCAAACTGTCAAAAAACAAAAGGCGAAGAACGTAAGGGTGAAGTCTTTTCAGATGTCTTCGAGAAACATATCCGCAGGTTCGTAATCTGGAATTTCTTTGTCAGTGTCTTCAGCAGAGCAGCTCTGACAGGTAAGGGGCCGCGTCGCCGATCCTACGGTGAGCGAACTGCAGTTATGCAAACAAAAAGCTACTCCTCTCGCTGTAGGCGGCTTATCAACACTTCTCTAGCCCTCTTTTTTTATTCTTAGGATGAATTTAGCAACAGCTAAATCGGTTCACGTTTAACGTGACATCGTCTCGTCACGTGAAGTCATTTCTGTGATTACGACATCCGTATGTACAGTTTTCACTTAAAATATGATACTCTTTAAAAATAAGATCATATTCTCACAGTAAAAATATTTTTGATCTTGTGCGCTCATGACTGGCGTCCGGCACGAGTGCTACCTTAATCCATCATAACCAGGGTATTTCCTACAGGACTGTAATAAAGGGTCCACTATATAATCATTCCTTCGATCAACTCCAATAGCAACTATGCAGCTACGACCTAGCAATGGATTTGTTCATAGACATATCCGTGACTAAGTCCTCAATTGATCTAAGGTGAAGATTTGGAAAATGCCGCAACCTCCTTTATGTATACGCCTAATGGCAGAATAAGTAGGCTCATAATACCAAAAGTAAAAATTGTATATGCAACAAAGCTCGAACGTTAAATTATAGGTTAACACCGAGTCTAAATCCGTAAATATAAACATATGTAAGTCATCGTAAACTGAGCTATTTTACCTTTTGAAGCATTTTTGATGGTTAGCTTTTATGGTCTAATATATACGTTATACATTCCTACGTAGCACCCGAACGCGACTTTCTCGTACATATCCATCCGCATTTAGCGACATCGGGTCAATGCATGTAAATCTCGCACAGTCTACGTCAGCTTAGTCATAGATAATGTACCTGCATGTACAATGCTATAAGTCAACGCTTGCTCACCGTTTTGGCCTCGTTAGGCTTCTGACAGGACCGCCGATCTTTTTTTTTTGAGTGATGATCTACGCCTAATTAAATCAAGTATTAACTGAGCATTGCTACCAATATCCTTATTCGTTTTGATTTGACGTGCTCACACTATGCCTAACCACTATTATTATTATTATTATTTTGACAAGGTAATTTGTTTATTATATGCACAATTACAACGGTATGCTATTTCATATATTTACAAATATTGCAATAAGTCGATAGTAATTTAAACCTACTACAGTTACCATTTTGTTGGCAAAAAGTTGCAGCCGGAATGCAATTACTTTTGTTTTCCTCTATGCGAGAGTCAATTTAGAAGTACTAATATACACAATATTGACGGGGTAATAGGTGCGACCTTAAATTTTCCTTTATGTTGTTTAAGGATTTCAAGCAACACACCGGAAGAGTGTTCCACTCCCTGACAGCTTGAACGCCAAAAGCTTGGCTGCCCTTGCTGCTTCGATGCAGTGTAATCTTCAGTGTGACCGTGTTAAATGCCCTGGTCTCTCTTCCCCCTCCAAGGCGATCAAGCTCTAGTATCTTCGGCCCAATCCTATGGATATTCTTAAAAATCACTATCAACGCTAAAAAGCGCATGGTATTTTTTTATATCTAATACATTGTCTTGTTTTCTCTCTTGACTGGCCGATCCTCTAAACACACGAAGAAAGCGGCCTTGTGCCACACTCAGTCGCTCCGCTTAACCCCTACTGCAGGCAATTCAAAATTCCGATCCGTACGTACGGTGACTAAAAAATGCGTTGTAGAGCAGCTTGCATGAAAATGCTCCAATTTTGTTCTTGATGTGTCTTGATGAGTTTGTGATGACAGCAAGTCGACGGATAAGGGCCTCCACATGCGCGCTGCCAGAAAGTTTTGCATCCACTGTTACACCCAGGACCTTGACACAGTCGCTAGGTTGTATCAGGTGGGCATTTATCATTACAGGTGGCATTTGAGGGATCGCGTTACTTTTTCCGAGAACCACCGCTTGAGTTTCCCTTGCATTGATTGCAATACGGTTTGCTGCACACCAAGTGTTAAGGGCAGTGACATCCTGCATCATCACGCGATGTACCTCCTCACCAGACAGCCCAACATATTTCAAAGCGCTGTTATCAGCATAAATGATAGCCGCTCCTTGTGCGATATGTTCTATATCATTTATAAAGCAGAGGAAGGCTAGTGGGCCAATGCACGAGTCCTGGGATATACCTAGCAAAACCGGGAGCAGTTCCGACCGGGTTCCCCCACGTCCACAAGCTGGTGACGCCCGACAAAGTACACCGATAGCAGTTTAATGGCGTGCTCGTCAAAGCCCAGGTGCTTGAATTTAAGTAGAAGAATATCGGAACGAACACTGTCAAAGGCGCGTCAAAGATCTAAAAAAGTGCTGCACAAAACAGTCCCTTATCTAACTCGAAACGGGTGCCCTCCACTAGCTGCATAACGGCATGACCTGTACCCCGGTTTCCAAATTGGTTGCCCGAAAGCATGTTGTTGCTTTCGAGATGCCTCGTCATTTGGCTAACAAGTGTGTTTTTTTTCAATTATATTCTTTAAGACAGGCAAAACACTCACTGGGCGGTAGTTTAACGGGTAGCCCATGCTACCACCTTTGTGGATCGGTATTTTTCTGTCGGTTTTTAGGCGGCTTAGATATGCTGCCTCTTCTATTATGGCATTACTTATGTGTTAGGGAGTCGGCGATGTGAGACCTCACGTGGTGGATAATGTGAGACTGCAAGCCGTCGTAGCCGGCTGCCGGATCCCCAATACCACTAAGTAGAGCTAACACTTGGAGTTTCGTCACCTTTTCAAAACTGATTATCGTCGCAGTGTGTTCTGGGAGATCTTCTTCAATAATACGCTCACTTATGGGATATTTTGGCAAGAATGAGGCGACGTTACTTGTGAAAAAAACGTTAATATCCACCTTGGGCACAATTCCAGATCGGTCGGCCGATGGCCGAGTCCCTAACGACCATATCCCCAAGTCGACGACGCTCCAGTTTAGTTCATTGATTTTGTAGTTTATTTCTCATCTCGTCGTACTCTTCTCGCAGTCTCAGAACGCGTATGCTGTTCGGGCATCGTTTACGGATGTTCTGCAACGAGCGTCACAAGCGACCTCTCTCGGCGATAAGATTTTTCAGCTCCGAGTGTATGCATTGTGTTTTGTGACGTCGTTGGGTGCACGCTGGCGTCAATCTCGTGGGTTCTTGAATTAAGCTGCGGAAGTCAAATGAACCCAGCGTTGGATTTACTAAGTGCGGTCGTCGTCCATTGTGTGATGTACGTTCATATCCTCACGTACCACATGGTGTTTGTGGCTATCCAAGAAGACGTTATGTTAATCAAGAAAATCCGTAAGAGGCCGGTCGAGTGGACGGTACACAACGGTTACTTTGGGAGAGTGTGGACGGTGATCTAGCTCGATTGTTATGGACTCAGTTGTTGTCAGCGGGCTTCGGTGGACCGAAATGAGCTTAAAATTGTTTTTTTGGGAGCCTTATCTGTCCAAATATAGGAAGTTGGTGGTATAGTCCAAAACATGTTTCTAAGACGCCTGCGAATCAGGTGCCCCCACAGCGTGTTAGATGACGTTGTTACAAGTTTTGACTCACTTTTCATGCAGTGCAACTTATCTGTTCTACATCAATTACGAACATGTGACTTGTTAGGACACCTTTTTGATGTACGCTCCAATAACCTAAGGAGTCAACGATCAATCACCTCAAAAGCCGTGGCCCGCGGTGAATTCGTGAACGGACTGTTTGCTTGGCGTATGGCCAAATGGGCCCATGATAATCCAAATAGCGCTCGCCTATTTGGTGATTAGTCACAATTGTCTTACAGAAGTATGTATATTGATACCAACCCTTTTATGTGAAACAAAAGTGATGTTATGTTATGTCATGTTATAACCACCAATATGGTAATGAACGACCACTTCCGGGCGTAGCCAGGTCTTGCTGAGCACAATTATATCATGAAGAGGGTAAACGTTGAGGCAATGTTTGCTATTTAAATGGACTAAGCGAACGGTTTTCTGGCCGTTTGAGGTGACGTGTAAACACGAATACATCTTCAATATATATATATTTTTTTTGTTTCTTCTTTTTTTTTTATTATAATTTTTTTAGTTGCTTTCGAGTTTCGTCATTTCCGACATCGAAGCACTCATCATTATTATTATTATTATTATTGTTTAAATCTTACAATTGTGAGGTGTAAACGTGTACTCCTTGTCTTCTCCTAGCTCCTAAATATCATTCCATGGAACCGACAATACAGCCGGCGTTTCCTCGGCACACTGCAAGCGACAGCAGTTGCCGTAGAAACTCGCCTTCGCGCCGATTCCCTTTATTATTATTATTATTATTATTATTATTATTATTATTATTATTATTATTATTATTATTATTATTATTATTATTATTATTATTATTATTATTATTATTATTATTATTATTATTATTTATTATTATTTTTCGGTTTTACAATTGTGAGGTATGAACGTTTAAGCCAGGTTCATGATGCTCTGCTGATTTCCTCAATTCATGGCGCCTATGATAGAAGCCTCGTTCCCCCTACACACGGCCAAAGACATCATCTGTCTCAAAAACATGGCCTCGCGTCGATCACCCGTAATATCTTCTATACGCTTTCCAATATCCTTCAGGATTTTCGCCGTACCTGTGCTAATGGGCCCAAGTGTCTCCAATGCAATGGGTACAAAGTGGTACCTCCTTGACAGCTCGAGATACTTTCCTCGTTTTTCAGAGTCCGCGCGTTCTGCAACCCATCCAGATTCAACTGCGCTGTGACGTAGATACGACAAGGCCGCTGTGCATTATTATTATTATTATTATTATTATTATTATTATTATTATTATTATTATTTTATATAATAAATATATTAGTAATTGTGATATATGTACATAATGATGATAATAATAAACCCCTGTTTCCAAAAAAATATTATTATTATCATCATTAATGTTACTATGAGCAGCAAGCATTACCATTCCATTGCCAACATTCTTCTCACGTGTCCAGTGCCCGTGACACCTCATCAGTAAACTAACTGCAATTCAATCGGCCTTGTCGTCAATTAAATCATTTAGTAAATTTTCCAACGCATGAGTAGTTGATACATGCAAGCATACATGCGTGAATGCGTAGCTAGCATAACATTTCGAATTTAGTAGTCCAACTGAATGAACCAGAACGTGTAAGAAAGAGCGAGAGAAAGAGAGAGAGACATGAGCGAGAGAAAGAGAGAGACATGGGCGCAAGAAGGAGAGCTCTCAAATAGAGAGAGAGAGAGGGGGAGGGAGAGAGGAGAGAGAGAGGGGGGAGAGAGGGAGAGAGAGCGACAGGGGCGCAAGAAGGAAAGCTCTCAAAAGAGAGAGAGAGTGCTTAGTTCATTAATCAATCAATTACTTCTGCCCAACTGGTGGCAGCCACGGAGACATTGGCAGACGAACCCGTCGTCGTCGTTGTCGTCGTCGTCGCCATCGTCGTTTAGTACGGCGGCCGTGCGCGCCGCTCACAAGAGGAGACAGGGAGACCTACATACAAACAAACAACCAACCAAACAAACAAACAAACAGCACATGAGGCGTGTATGTTCCAGAGGGAGGTGGACTGTTTGCGGTCAATCAGTCCGGTACGAGGATGAGTGAGTGATTCTGCAGTAGCGCCAGCAGTAGCGACGACACGGCAGTAGCAACACTGTAGTAGGCACCCACAGCAGTAGTAGCAAGACCAACAGCAGCTTTTCTAACTAGACGCCTGGCCATGGTCGGACGTCTATCTGTCTGTCTGTCTGTGGGTCGATTGGTCGGTCAGTCCGGCCGTCTGTCCGTGCGTGACACTCGTCAAGCGTCAAGCGTCACGACAAGAAGTTGCCGACGCCTTGTTGTTGGCATCATTGCACTGCACTTTACAGTCAACTTGATCGTAACGTCTCTGTCTGCTGCAGCTCAATATATACACTCTGTGTAAACACACACACACATATATATTTATATATATATATATGTATATATATATATATATATATATATATATATATATGTATATATATATATATATGTATATATATATATATAATAAGGAATACTCATGGTTTATTCATTCTAATTAATCACCAACGGTGGGAACATGACAATTGGGTCCCTGCGAACGTGTACGAACATTTACGAAGGGTCCAATGTAGGAATGTAGGTATATATATATATATATAGAGAGAGAGAGAGAGAGAGAGAGAGAGAGAAAGAGAGATACATTCGCATATCTATATATATACGAATATATCTCTGCACCACACAGTTAAACATAATTATTATGTCGCATCCATCAGCTTCTACTCACGAAAAAGAAAAAACGTCGAAAAAGCGTCTCGATTTTGGTAATCGTAGCAGCAGTTTCAGTAGTGGCGCTTCTCAAAAAATGTTGTCTTCGCTATTCGCCACATCGTCCTAATAGTAGGACGCCTTTAAGTGAAGGCGGTGCTGACGCGGTCGTTCGGTCGCTTGCTTGCTTGGTCGCAGGTACTCGGTATGACCACAATGCAGCCAGTGTACCTAGCTTGACTTTTCTTGATTGTTAGAATGTTAATAGAATGCCTATTAATATGGCCATTACAACTTCTGCTGTACAACAACAACAACAACAACAACAACAACAACAACAACGACGACAACAACAACGGCAACAACAACAACGATGACAACAACAACGACGACAACAACATACTTCTACTACTACTACATACGAAAGCTGCGGTTAATAGAAATGCGCACCGCGAGCGACTCAACTGGCGATGGCCGATAACACTTTATAGGCATAACGATAGCGTAGCGCGAATAGTTTTCTCGCGTCGGCAATATAAATATATATACATTTACATATATATATTTATATATGTCTATATATATACATATATATATATATATTTATATATATATATATATATATATATATATATATATATATATATATATATATATATATGTATATATGTATATATATATATATATATATATATATATAGACATATATAAATATATATATATATATAAATATTTTAATTGCAGCAACGTGATGCAATCAACAGGGCAACGGTGGCCGTCGACGAGATGAAAGTTTTCGAGACGTTTTTGTCCCAGGGAAAACCCTTTATTTGCGTTACATAATTTCGTATCATTCGCGTGCGTGTGGCTCTGCATATGTGTCCGTGGGTGTATGTGGTGTTCACATAATTGTCCATAAGTGTGGGCTCGTAGTGGATGGTAGCACTTTCGAGCGGATCCAGCGGGTTTTCGAGTGGACAGATACAAACTAGATAGACAACAAGAGATACAACAACAACACCACCACCACCACTTTGTCCATTAGGGAACGTGCACTTAGCGAAAGAGTGAGCGGGAAAGAGAGAGAGAGAGAGAGAGAGACAGAATGAGAAGGTTGACGCATCGAGCATCGAGGACAAGCTTACGCTAGTCGAGTCTCTATGAGATGAAACAGTAGCCGCCACGATGTTTAAAAATCGGCACACGACGAAATCGTATTTGTTGTATGATTGCTCGAGTCTATTCTGCTATGAACATGTATGAAAGAGTATATATATATATATACATGCAATTTGTGCGTATATCTATATATATTTATGTATATATACGCATGCTTGTCTGAGACGCCACAGTTACCGACTCATTAGCACCTTCAATGGTCGGTGGCGGGGCGGCCTCAGCAGGTTACGCTGGTAATCTAGCCGAGACAAGGAAGCTCGCGAAATACGCCTCAATAGACTACCCACATGAGTTCCAACCACTAGCGTTCGAGACCCTGGGCGGCCCAGGCGACGTCACTCGCAAGCTTCTCCACAGGATCGGTGAGCAGCTGAACCTCGCAGCCGAAGATAAGACATCTGCAGCCTATCTGAGACAGCGCCTCGATCTCGACGTCCAACGCGGGAATGCGGCGTCTGTCCGGAGCACGCTGTTGAAGTGGTCCCAGCCCATTCTTCCCGAGATGGAGTAATATTTCCCGTGCACACGTTCCCAGGAGACAATTGTCGTTCCACTTACTTTCTTGATAAAAACTGAAAACAAATAGATATACGCATATGTAATACATTTGACATATATCTCGTTTGACGACCCTAATCAAGCATTTCTCTCAAAAATGAAATAGTATTTTATAAAGAGAATGTCGAGTATTTGTGGGAGTTTTTGTCTCTAAGTATTTGTGCGTTTATTATGCTGGTCGATTGCTGCAACTGACAGTAGTTGGTCTTAGAATTCCTGAACGTCAGACGCCTGTTGATACATGATCATGTTGGTGCTTGTTTAAGTCTCCAATCGAGGTTCTTTGTTTTTTGCACATTTTCCACTCGTGTATTGCACTCGTCTGCAGCTTTCCAGGCTTTAAAATGGGAAAATCTCAGTACAAATTATTTCCAGTGAAAACGCATTACCTAGCGTATCTGGGGTCATCATCTCTCAGCCTAAAGTCTCCGTTATACATTTTTTTAAAACCGTTTCTTTAAGTTTCGTTTACGATATTATTTTTTAAATATTATAGGTTAAATGCTTTTTTTAGGGTCCAACGCCGTAAGCATGTTTAAGTTCGGCAAGCCATTAAAACCTGTGTTAATTCGCTGGCCACGTCTAAACTCTTTCCTGAATGAAAGAACCATAAAAAGCCGCGTCGGTCGGTCAAAGAGCCAAAATTCTGAACAAACTAGGTTCTCGTTCGGAAATATCTGTTATTCAAGAATGAGTACGTTTGGGATTTATTATCTGCTACATTATATTATGTGCAATACAGTACATTCATGGGTGGAGTAAAATAAAATATGTGGCTTTATGCAATCTATATGCGGTCGAGCTAGAAAGAGTACAAACTGTCAAATTATATGTATGTTGCCGGAGTGTTGCATATGACATCCTGTAGCCTAAATCCTTTCGGGTCAAGAGTTTTACAAAAAAATAAATTATATAATTAAATACTGAGAACTGAATAGTTCTAAATTCAACCTTGGAGTAAAGTGCAGCTTAGTTTCAATTCCCACACTTATTTTCGCATTTCGCAGAATTTTACGCTCACTCTGAATCTGTACATTATCTTGCCTACTTAATGTTTGTTGTCGTAGAACTTTGTTGTGACACTGTTTCACTTTGACCCCACTCACATGATTAGCCTTTCGCAGCCCTTCCGTCAGACTACAATTTATTATGTTTACTACTATATAAAGTTTATTTTCCGTATAAAACATTAAGTATATGTTTACTATTACTAAAGGGCCGAAAAGCCTTTAGAGTATACTAAACTACAAACAAAAACGCTCAAAGTCATGGCTTATATATATATATATATATATATATAAATATATTTAAACTACAAACAAGAACGCTCAAAGTCATGGCTTATATATATATATATATATATATAAATATATATATATAGTGCTGGTGTGTCTATTGGCCGCGTAAGGGCACCCATTTGTATGTTGTACAGTTATTTCGTTCGGTGTGTAGAGATACGCTAGATCTATTATAGATACGGTCTTGCTTGACCATTTTCAAGTACAGCCGACAGCTCAATTGGAGGTGCTGTTGGACGGCACGCTCACTAACGACGCCAGTTTGCTGATTCAGAGTCAGCATTGTGTGTATCTTGTGGTGGTCGACCTTTACAGTTCGTCACGTTCGTCACCATTCTCGTCACCATCAGCATTATCAGCATCATCATCATCATCGGCGCTGTTGTCGCTGTCGCCGTTGTCATTCATATGTGTACGGCGATATCGGCCTCGAAGAGGAGGTCCTCGAAACAAACTCTTGGACCAATCAAGCGCTATGCGCATAGGCATCCGATCAGTCAGAGAAGAACCACGACCGCGTACGGTGGCTCATTTTGCCCGAGATCGCTCGTTTTTGCCGCATTCACCAACACCACACAGGAACAAGTGTCACTAGTGCAATCCAGAAGAAAAAGGCCAGGGTAACCGCAAAACCCTGCCTGCTGACCGACACGCTCTCTGCGAGATTAGGGGCAGACGGATACGGGTCCAAATAGGTCTTAGGTTATACAAATAGGTCGATATTACGACGACGACGACGAGAAGAACAACCAAAGTAACGGCAACAACAATAACAACGACGACAGCGACGCAACCCCAGGCTCGATCGTGTAGAAAAGGTGGTGGTGGTGGCGGTGGTGGTGGTGGCATTCGGCCAGGAGGCCGCAGCGCAGCCCCGGCTGTCCGCCCACTGCGTACCTGAGCGTAATGCCGCCTCCGGCCGACCTGAAACTCGACCTCAAGGATGTCGAGTACTCGAAGCTGCCAAACATCCTCGCCGAGCTATGGAATATCTTCATGACGGTATTCCGTCAGAGCAAGTTGTTCTGCTCGTTCCTGCCGATACTCTGCATCCTCGAAGGTATCGATCAGTTTCTCAGTTACCAGAAAGGCATGATTACGGGCGATTTAATCGGTGCCGTCTCCCGCAAAGACTTGTCGGCGTTCACCACGTTCATGATCTGGATTGGCGGGATATCGCTACTCGATGCGATTATCAGCACGTTCGAGGGCTTTCTGACTGGATACGCGACCATCATGTTTCGGCAGATTCTCACCCGCAAGCTGCACAAAAAGTACTTTCGGGACCACAACTTCTACAAGGTGAACATGCGCGACCCGATCAGCAATCCGGACCAGCGGATCGGGTCGGACGTCGAAGTGCTTGGCGATTATCTCTGCTGGATGGTATCGACGATTCTCACGACGCCATTCACGATTACCTACTACGTGGTCCAGGTGGGACGGGGCCTTGGCTGGATCTACCCGTTTATTATCGTCGGCTACTTCTTCCTTGTGGTTGCCTGCAGCAAAGTTTTACGCAAGCCCATCGTACCTCGGGTATGCAAAGTGAAAAAAATGGAAGGCCGCTTTCGGCAGCAGCACCTCGACGTGGTAGAGAATGCTGAACGGATCGCGTTCATACATGCCGGTGACGCGGCCGAGTATCTCTACACGGAGACGACATTCAACAAACTTCTAAGGGCATCAAAGGTTGTGCAATTTCTCTACATTCCAGTCTACTTTGTGATGTGGCTAGATAGCCGCATGGTGAGTGTGGTGACGTACATTATCTGCGGAATGCACATCTTTGCGATGAAGACAGACCTGTCCGAGTCCGAAGTCAGCAGTGAGTGGACTAAGATCGTGTTTGTAGTGTCGAGCCTCGGTTGGATGTGCCACAAGTACGTGTACATCATTAGCTATTTGATATACATCGAGGCGATGATCCGACGAGTTTCGGAGCTGATGGCCGGTATGGACGACTCATGCGCGCCGATCAACGAGCAGGGCACCAACGATGACGAACCCCACTACAGTATTCGTGAGCTTAGCATTGTCGGCCCTAACGGGCGGACACTTGTCAGCAAGCTCAACCTGGAGATCTGCACAGGCAGCAACATTCTGATCGCCGGGCCGAGCAATGTTGGCAAGACGTCGCTGCTACGGGTGTTACGCAGGCTGTGGCCTCCGACTGAAGGTCAGGTGAGCTTCACCGGCCGCAGTAGCTCGGTAATGTACGTCACCCAGCAGGTGTTCTTTGGCGAAGCCTGCTCAACGCTCCGCAAAACGATCACCTACCCGTTCGACCGCCATCAGCCTGATGATACGGCGGCAATCCTGCAGGTCATCGAGGTTCTGCGATTGAGCCACGTCCTGAAGAGTGTCAACAACGACCTCGATAAGGAGCTCGACGGCGCGCTTGCCGTCCTCTCTGCAGGCGAGCGACAGCGGCTTTCGCTTGCGCGCGTCCTGTTTCACCGGCCTCGGATAGTCTTTCTCGATGAGGCGACTAACGCGCTCGACAAGGAACTCGTCGAGATCTTCTTCGGCGAATGTCGGGTGGCCGACATCACCACGGTGACCGTGTCGCACAATCGCGAGAACCTGTACCAGTTTCACAATCATGTGCTCGACATTCGCATAGATGCCACCTGGTCCTTCGAGCCAACTGTAAATTATCGTAATGCTATCCCTCTGTAAAATAGTCCTCTCTCATTGCATAAGACCATAGATACACGTTTGGTGTCGTATACATTTTTTTCACGGCTGGCGGGATGCGCATCTGCATATATTCACATGGTTGCACGTATTTTATACATTATACACATATTATATATATATATATATATATATATATATATATATATATATATATATATATATATATATAAAATTGTCTTTTAGAGAACGATGAACGGCAGACATTAATTTCAGACCGATTTTCTTGTTCAAACACTTGCATTCGTCAACACTCAGTCTGCTACGTTGGAATCTGCACGTGTATGCAATATCTCACCGGTAGACTTAACAATTGTATATAACTTATTTTATTTTTGTCTTATATATATATAAATATATATATAGTTCTTGTTGTAAACCTACTCGTACAGATAAATTCTATACATATAAGCATACTTGTTGTTTGACGAGTGACTCGTAAAGCTTGTATACATGTATACATTTATGGTTTATCGGGGATCGTCTGGAATGAATGTGGCAAGTAAAGCGTACCTACGAACGACAGATGTCAGATGCCCGCCATAATAAAGAAGCCGCCATTAAACGTGGCGCGAGTGGTACTCGAAGTGCCTGTGTGTTCCCTCTCTTCTGCGCTTCCCTTTTCTCTGTTTGTCTATTTACCTCTTTCTCTATGCATCTATCTCGTATGTTTGTGTCGGTATATCTAAATAGAAATGTTGATAAGAACAGGCCAAACCGCAGTCGAGGAATGAAAGCTCTTTGGGAAATTGGGGCATAAGCGTTCCCCCTCGTAGTATACAAATAGTTGTTGTTGTGTTGTTGTAGTAGTAGTAGTAGTAGTAGAAGTAGTAGTAATAGTAGTAGTTGAAGTAGTGTTAAAAATGGTTCCAGCTCCTTGCCTCTTCCTGAGGCCATTTAGGTGAGAGGTTTGTAGTGGGTATTATGCCAACAACATCGGCGTCGAGTTCCACACTACCCGTTTTGGGTGTGCGTAAAAGCATTTTTTCCCTCTCACAACAAAAAAAATTGTGTCCACCGCGATAGCAGTTAGCAGCTAGGACACGTAACGGTAGTTGCCAGTAGCAAGGTAGAGGAAAAGGAGGAAAAGGTGGAAAAAGACGATGGCGAAGAGAAAGCTTATAACAATCAAAGACGCTATGCTGCTGGCATTTCGTGGTTTGGTTAAGCAGATGTATCTAAAAAGGTAGCCTAATTTTAAACGGCTCATGTGCACAGCGCATATATAGCCTAAACGTCAAAATGGGCAGGGAATCTTTTCTGTTCAAGTTTTGCTTGAGAGTCGATGCAATATCTATCATTGTGCATGACAAGTGTCGGCAGACTCAAATACCAACTATATATATTCGCAGATTTGAAGGGCGCCTGCAACATCTGACCGCGAATTACGAATGAAACGCATTTGGGGCGCCACGCGAAGTGTGAGCTCTCGACGCCAAAAATCAAGCACTCCTCAAAGATGTGCTGTATGTCGCCCTGTGCCGCGCATTGTAAAGCAAACACGTGAGAAAGCGCTCACCCAATAGCAATGCGATTACCTCGCAAAAGATCCAAGTCCCGCAAGAACCTAGTTAAAAGTCAAAGGGTTATAGGGTGACACTGGGCGTTGAACAAGCCACACCTCTAGACTAGGCATATTTATTCATCAATTCATATGGCAATCTTGTGTAAGTGAATGTGTTAACTTTAGATGGTATAGAGCTACTCGAGATGCCCGGCTGACCTGCCAGGTTTGTAGTTTATCGCTTCCTCCACACTAATAGAATCCGTATTCGCGCCTAATCAAAGTCAGCGTAGAAATAGCCGGAATCGCCAAGACCCGACGGTCCCAGGGAGTCTGCGGGGACAACAAGATAATGCACTCGAGCCCCAACCACGACAATGAGCCAGCCGGCTAACGTGCGACGGACGGGGACAGGAAACCTCAGTGTTTGCTTTTTGAAAAGCATTCCTTGGCACTTCAAAAAACAACTATGGTCTGGACTGGATGCCGGGATTCGATGTGAGGGGGAATTAAGGGAGAGATGTGTTTAGTGAGTAGGGAGTCTTGGCGGGCCAGCATTTAACCTCTGGGCTCGAGTTCCACACGGCACGAGTGGAATCCATGCCCTTTTTATAGCAACAATGCGTAACTGCATTCATCTTTCTCTACAAAGAAATAGATGGAGAAGGAAAGTTGCCAGAATTTATTGAAAAAACGGGAGATTATTCATGATTGAAAAACAAATTCGGTGAAAGGCAATCTAGCGGCATACACCCCAATAGTGGTGAGGCCTGTACTACACCGTATTTGCGCAAAACTTTGCGCTACGCAAATCGTGAATAGATAATAATAAATAAAATAATGGCAATTGGGTTTTAGGCGTAAAGGGCAATATAAATTTAAATATATTTATTCTCACTTATGCCATCATCACTAGAGTACAGAACTGTGGAATGGGATATGTGTCTCTCGACTGTTCGCGCTTTGAAACCAGAAAAATAACCGGAACCGCCAACTGTCACGGTGCTGGCGACACTGGTGAAAAAGGCTACGGGGCTAGCAAAGGCAAATGAGGCCCTAGTGCTGTATATGACCCCAGCTGTATATTTTGGGGGCCTGCTAAAGCTACACAGAATGTCTGACCCGAATAAGGAAGACTATGAGGTAGAATTCAGGCCCCATTCTAAATTCACAAGTATAAAATTGATACAAATATCATAAGACGCTACTTGACGAACTGATTATTAGAAAACACGCTTTCAATAGAACATGATAGCGTTTGATTCCTACGTCAAAAATATTTGACTGTTCAGGTGCAAAAGCGAAACACAAAATTCTACAAAGTGTGTACGCACACATGCATGGCCAAGTCGGTTCAGGTGCGCAGCCGCCAGGTGGAGAAGGAAATTTTGTGTGTTGTGTGCTGATGTATATATTGCTCACCAGATAAACCAGCAAATAATATCATCAACGACATTTGTGTAAATCTTGGCTCAGATCAGAGTACGTACGTCGTTGTAACAAGAAGCCTCAACTGCGACTCAATCAATTGACAGCAAGCACTTGTCGTCACTTCAGGACAGGTACACAGGACATAATTTGCCTTGGAGGCAACGTGTGTGCCAACATTGATAACAGCATAATCAATATCGTTATGACCACTATACCTGACCCAACAAAGGCGGCGTGCCATAAAGTTAGCACTACATTGTCGTCTTACCTAGTAGTTTTAAATTCAGGCTCCCCTGTTGTGGAAACAGGGAACCTTACTGTCGCATGTACCGTGCAACTATATATTAGCCAGAAAGAACTACGTAGCCAAGCCAAAAGTCGCACATGTGGCAAAGCTCGGCCGCGATTGCAGTAATATCAAATCAATCATTCGTCTCTATCTAGAGATGAGCAATATCGTAGGGCCTCACATATAGCTCTAAGGCGCACTTTCCGGAAAATCAAGACAAAGGCAAAAACAGAAAGATGATGACTAGAGGTGCCGTACGCAAGAAATCAAATAAATCATTCTGAAAACATGCCTCCTCCCAGCAAAAAAGGCTTTCTTATGTGGGAAGTTTCGGGAATGCATAATGCACATGCGTCATCAGAAACAGCATCGGCTGGTGTGGGGCTCCCAAATCCACTTAACCCAGATTTTTCCCCTTCACCTTTAGACACGGGGCAGTGCATGGCGTTTCTTTGACATCCTAGCAAGAAGGCTATGTTAGTTGAACATAAACAACTGCGACTGAATAGCACTTCGCTGAAGACAGTTCGAACAAGATCAATTAGCAGATCAACAGCAATAAGACGGCAAGCACATATCGAAAACTGGTTTCTAGTATCTATCTGCTTTAATGTGAACGCGCGCTCAGTGATTGAAGCCAGACGTACATACCGTCTCGCAGTTTTCTAGAAGACCGCCGGTCAGATGACTCGTTACCTGTTCGTCGCTGAGCAGGTGGTTCGCCCCCCCCCCCCTACGAGGTAGGGCTAAGACACGGACAAATGTTGCGGTAGCGCTAGTGCTTAAGGCTATAAAGTCAAAAGCAAAGGAAGAAACCTGCCGGTTCACACCTACCAATATACGAGAACTTTGAAAACGACGTTAGTGCTGTAATACCGCAAGCATTTATTTAACGTATGCCGGGGCAACTCTGGCGATCTGACTGACGATCGAAATGTTGCCCTGGCCAGAACAACCACAAAGCTTTCTTTACGGACGTTTTACACTAGTCGCTATCCGTAAGTAAAACAAGTATGTTTGTACAACAGCAGAAGGATATCAAGCAAATGAATGACCTATTCTTCAGTTGAGGAAACAGTTGTGTTTGAGGCAAATTTTAATGTTTAAACAAAAACGCGTTGTTTCTTAAAAACGTACTTTAGAGAGTATGCATTTTATTGTAATAGGTTACTGTCATAGTGTCGATAAAGTTGTGCGGCAAACTGGAGAATCTGCTGAGTATGACAATGCAATTTTTAGACTTGACAAACACCCTCCGTAGCGTACTACATATAAATTTAAACAAAACTTCTACGTGGTATAAGGAGAATGGCTTAACTACAAATATAACAAATAAGACTTTGACAATACTATAAGACTTAGCCGTGGAGGTGCGTAAGCAAGTAGGTTGCCACTCGAGTCTTCTCCATTTTAGCCACTTGGAGAAAAAGTAGGCAAAGGAAGCCGCAGAGCGAACTCCTCTTGGACGCCTTAGGAACCGTGACTTTAAAACCGCACAAGATGTATTAAAATGCATATATTAAGATAAAACCATAGCAACATGATCTTTTAGCTACAAGGGCATCTTGTTAGAGAAAATAATCTCCCTGACAAAAGCACTGGGCCCTCCATGCTGAGTATTATTCGCGACCATCGTACTTTACTTGCCCAATCAGAAAACAGTGATAAAATACATTGTACATCACAAGTGCGAGATTGACTTTTAATATACTACGAGTCTATAAAGGACTTTTAAGACTAACGGAACATGAACTTTGTTGCGGCAAACTTTACCGCTATATTCTTTTTTTCTGCCTGGTCTTTGTTCAGCTCTGCAGACGAATTGGGCAGTGCTCGCTCGAGTAACGCACCACGAGTGCAAATACATTATATGTATATAACGCAGCTATTATGATATTGACAAATATCATCAAGTTTATCCTAAGATTTTCTTATTTTGATTGGATTGCAAGATTTCAGACAACTATGTAAAGTCTTACAATCAGAACACAAAGGTAAACAAAAAAAAGACAAAAATTGAGGAAACAATTTCTCCATTGAGCCTCTGCGGGATCTTAATAATGGCAAAAATCAGAATGTTCTTAATCAGATAAATACTTGTTTTGTTAAGCTGACAAAACGTTTGGGAGTAAAGTGAGTTTAAAGATACGAGGCGTTTAACTGATTGCGTAATGTACGATCTACGTACATTTCCAGCCCCGTCGGCTAATTTATTATCAAAGTTCATAATTTAATAATAGAACATTTGGCAGATTGCTTAAGTATGTTTGCTTATCTGCTAGAGCATTTGTTAATTTTATGTTCTAAACAAATTATTTTCCGGATTGCTTAAAAACTGCACTTGTAACACTGTTGGAGGTTACTGAACAGGGACCTTATTCATGGCAACATACGTCCAACTTCAGTATCTGACTTTGCTAGTAAAATGTTTGAGAAAGTACTTAATACCCATAGTAAGGCAAATCCAGTAGTCAACAGTGGACGACCTGGGTTTTGAAAAATATGCACACTATGCATCTATATGTTTAAAGAAAATGTTTGATTGTGTATACTGATAAAGATTATTTGACAAATTTGGCTTCTGGGATCAGGAAAATCAGTCTTAAACAACTCACAAGAACACCTTTAATAGTAAACTGTCATTACTGCATTGCGCGTAATGTTGCATCTAATATTTCGCTGGATATATGATCAGACCGATCATTCTAGGCATTAGCCGTATTCTCTTTGGCTTGGGATAAATGGAAAGCATTATAGATGTTTGGGGCAGTTAACGCATTTTGCATTTCTGTGGTATATGTATTTATTTTTGCTGTAATTTATGCTCTGAAATATAATACACTGATAGAATTAAATTGAAAAATAGTGCCTATAGTACCAAAAATGCCACTAGTGATGGATATAGTCGTCACTACATCTACCTGGTGGCAAATAAGTTTTTGCTCCCGCATCGCCTTATGAATATAAAATCTAGTTTTCTAGATACTTTTTGTTTTTTGAGGCTCTCAAGTAAACAATCACTAAAACGTTATATTAGATTATATCTAAGTAGAATTCCCCCAGGCACTCACAAAATAGGCATATATGATTTTTTATGATTAATGGCAGATAATCGTATTATATTTTTTTTCTTAATCATGTTTTTCAAAATAAAACTATATATACAGAATCATTTATATCGTTATGTACTTAGTTCGATATTTGCTACTACACTAGCTTGCGTAGCGAAAAGCGAATAACCAGAATAAGGAAATGCATAAAAAGTCGATATGTCACGTTAACGCCTTTTCATGAAAAATCGTAAAATTTTTCCATTACGACCAAAAATGCACATCCAAAAGACCACTCTCATGCAATAGCAAATGTAGTCATGTTTTACGTGCAAGTTTTCACGTTCAGAACCGTAAAATTTTGCCAAGACGTTTCCGCCCCCTTCTTCCACTAGGAAAAATTATTCTCTTTCCTAGTTCTATCAAACCTTGGAATAAGTACATAATGATATGAATGACCCTGTATATATATATATATATATATATATATATATATATATATATATATATATATATTTATTTATTTATTTATTTTCTTAAGTGAGTAATTAGTACTGACGGTCTCGCGTTTGCACACGCGGACATAGTTGCCTTTTCTGCTTTTCAGTTCCTATCTATGCACTACATTGTACTGCGTTTAAGTATGACAATG
This sequence comes from Dermanyssus gallinae, assembly GCA_003439945.1. Taxonomy (NCBI): domain Eukaryota; kingdom Metazoa; phylum Arthropoda; class Arachnida; order Mesostigmata; family Dermanyssidae; genus Dermanyssus; species Dermanyssus gallinae. The sequence continues at coordinate 826,419 of QVRM01004003.1, forward strand.
AAATATATCTAAATAAAAAACAACTTGTTGTTTATACTAATATATAGCCATTTTTCTTAGAAATACGCCTCTAAAAGGTGAAGTGGCATGAGTGACGCCGATCGGTATTACCCTATTAGCTACACGGAACAAATGCAACAGCACAACAGAGAAAGATAAGCCGTGCAAAACACGCTGCGAATTTCCCCTTAGGCAAAAATGCTGTTACCTCTCTCAGGATAAATGATATATATATAAATAAACATACATACATTATTCAGCGTGATGTATATATATATATATATATATATACATTTATACATAAATTAATTATCTTGAAAAAGGTAATAGCATTTTACAAACTGCCTAATGGGAAATTCACACTGTATTTAAAATTTGTTTGGCTTATCATATTGTCATGTTATATAGCTATACACACTCAGTGCGTAGATTATGCGTGACTGAATGGTTGTTGAATTCCGTTCTGTGCCGCTAAAATGATCAATGTCACACATGCGGCAGTTTTTGTAGACATCGTTGTCAATATCATATTGTTTATGCTCTGTATGTCCAAAACTAGCTTTGGCTAATTATAAAGAGATTGTAAAGCTCCCTTAAAATAAACATGTTTTTTAATGGAATGTTGAAGGAGAGGGAGAAATTTCTTCGTTCGGAGTATTAGTAAATTACAGAATGTTGATATACCGATCCCCAAAAGAGAGTAGGCGTATGCTATTTGTTGTTGAAAGAGACAGTCAGCCAAGCTGACTTTGCAGTGGACAGAGTTGTGGCTTTATTCATATATGTAGTTTACTTTCATTATATATAAATATTGAAAAAATATGTATAAATATATATATTTTTTTCTTTGTCAGTCTAGCTGGTATGCCACGACGCACAGGAGCGAATTCACAGACATGAAATATAAGGTGAATAAAAAGTCAAAAGTACATTGGAGGTTTACTTTTAACTTTGTAAAGATATATCCTGCCGCTATCAGGATAGGAGCCCCAATATACGAAAATAACGTTGATACTTACGGTCTACATCAATCAGGCTGTCTAAGAAGTTCTAGAAGAAGTGTGCGGCAAATAGAGTTAAATTAAATTATTAAAAGAGCCCCTAGGAAGATAAGATTGCCAGCTGAAAACTGGAACCTCATGACCTTGCAGTGGACAACGACAAATGGCGTGATGGCATATCTATACCGGTATAGTCTCACGGCAAGTGCTTAGTTTGGGATGCTACAATGTTCTGCATTGTAACTCCCTCGTATCTCAATCATAGCTTTTTGCCAGTACAGAATGGGTAGTGGAGTATGCCGAATTGAAAGGGAAACGCAAATACGCAGATCTCAAGAACCATCTCAATTTTTTTTACCGGTTGCTATGGGACACTAGGGCGCATCAGCAGTGCGATGGCAATATTTATTCGGAAATGGTTTATTCAGCGGGGCATGAAAAGGCATAAAGAGACGCATGTCGATGAAGCTGATGTAAGCTGCATCCCGTCTTTCAGTGTTTACACGCGCAGTCTCTGTTAGGCTCATGAAAGCTAAACGTCGCGCAGACCCATGGAGGTGGTGAAGCTCGCGGATCACATAACTTGTGGTGTAATCCGGGGCTGCCGGGCTATAGGTATATCTTCCAGCCCTCATCGATAATAATAATAATAATAATAATAATAATAATAATAATAATAATAAAAAAATAATAATAATAATAATAATATCTATCGCCATGAAAAAAAAAAAAATAAATAATAATAATAATAATAATAATAATAATAATAATAATAACCACATCAGATTGGAGTGGCTGTTAAAGGCGGCGCAGAAGCACTAGTACATGCTGCGCGCGCCCTTTTTTTGGAGACTGAAAACCAAGTATCTGGTGAAACTTGATTTCTACAATGCATTTAATACGTTAAGAAGGGACAGGATACTAGATGCAGTGATGAAGAAAAGTCCAGAGCTTCTGCCTATGGTCTGGCAAAGTTACAGAGATCCTTCACTCTTCGGAAACAGGCATTCAGCAGGGTGACCTGCTCTGTTTAGTCTCGGTATATCAGATCTAGTATTGCAACTACAGAGCCCTTTCAACGTGTGGCATCTAGATGACGCCACGCTTGCCGGCCCTGGGAGTATCATCGCGACAAATGTAAGAAGCGTGCTGCAGTTTGAAGAAGACAGAGGACTGACACTGAATGCTTCAGAATGTGAGATTACTGCTGTCGGCGGCTCGCCTCAGGGGAGAAAGGAAGCAATTCAGGAGATCACAGAAATACTCCCTGGTATCACGCGCGTAGAGCTGAACAACTTAGAAGTTTTGGAGGCCCCCGTAAGGCAAGACGGAATTTCGCATACGCTCTCTATAAAGAAAAAAGCCCTTACCAAAATTCATCCACGACTGATACGCTTGCATCCTCAGGCTGCGCTGTGCATTTGGAGATATAGCCTGGGGTCGTCAAGATTTAATTACATACTGCGTACATGCCCTGCTTTGGTGTGTCCTGAAGAATTAACCGCGTATGATGACGTCGGCAGGGACATACTTAGTGAAGTTCTAAACGTAAACTTAGAGGAGAACACCTGGCAGAGAGCAAGTCTTCCGACACGTGAAGATGGTCTGGGAATAAGGAGTGCCACTGACAAGCTCCTGCCAACTTTCTCCGCATGATGTCAGCGCTTAGACTCTGCGCTCGCGTCTGCGAGCCGTTTCAGTGCAAACTGTGTGGAGAGACAGTAGATTCCAGTGGCCTACACCCACTGAGTTGCCCGAAGACCGCCGGTAGATCGTCCAGACATGTTGAACTAAACAGTGTGATTATAAGGTCCCTTAGGAAAACCGGTATACCATCTACAGTTGAACCGAGAGGTTTAGTGTCTGCTGGCGAAAAAAGATCTGATGGCGTGACCACTGCATTATGGTTACGTGGGAAGTCCTTAGCTTGGGATACAACAGTTTCGTGCACAACCGCGGCTTCCAATTTACACCACAGCTCAGTTGAGCCGGGTGGGTAGCAGAGCACGCGGAAACAAGATATCTTTTGTGCCAATTGCCATGGAGACATTAGGACCAATCAGCAAGGGAACCGAAGCATTTCTCAAAGATTTAAGTAAGGGAATTCAGGAGGTCACAAGCGACCGAAGAGAGGGTCAATTGAAGCAAGCGTTACCCTTGGCCGTTTGCAGAGGGAACGCGGCATCTATTTTAGGCGCCATGGAGTAAAAATATTATTTAAAAAAATTGCAATAATACGTTCAGACCTCACAACTGTAACATTGTTTAACATGTAATAAATAATAATAATAATAATAATATTTTTTTGGAACAAGGGTTTATTATCATCATTATGTACATGTATTACAATTACTAATATATTAATTCTACAACGTCTACAATATTGCTAATCATCTTGGCGTTGAACGGCTGACGGCGTTCGGATTTGGAACGCGCGTCAGTCTGGTCGTCCTTCTGAGGAACAGGTCACTAGGCAGAAGGGGAGGGATCAAATCGCCACTCAAGCTACCCACTTAACCATTTTGTCGGCCTGCGAGTTAGATGTAGACGATATTAGACTGAATGCAGTTTCATCCGACGTCGCCGGAGCATGGGTCGATGTGTATCCCTCCGAGCTCGTAGACAGTAAGCTGGCCGACGATCAGTTCCGTGCCGCCAGTGGTCTTAGATTTGGTATTGTCATGTTTGAGAGAGAGAAATGTCCATGCGGTGGAACAGTTCGTAAGCGCGGCCCGCATCGGCGTATATGCACTAAGCTGGCGGGGCTTACGCAGGGCCGCCATGATGCCATCAATGACATCCTCGGGCGCGATTTTAGGCAAGTCGGCTACCGGGTTACGCTGGAGCCTGGTAGACTGCGGAGGGACGACAGGCGTCGACCAGATGGCCTTACCAGCCGGGACTGGGACCGTAATCGGCCGCTGGCGTGGAAACTCATTGTCTCAGACACGTACACTCTCGGCACTTGCCAGCGCAGGTGTCGGCCACATCATTCACCAACGGGAGATGCAAAAATGGCGCCTATACGCGCATCTTCTTGAGAACCACGTTGAAATGTTGTTCGGTCTCGAGTCATCTGGTGTTTAGGGCAAGGATGCACTTAAACAGACAAGAAAGCTTAGGAAGAATCTCATTAAGGCCACAGCGGAGCCAAGATCGATCACGCTCCTCCGACAGAAGGTGTCATTGGAACTACAGAGAGGCAACGCCGAGGTGGCGTTGGGTGGCCACCGACACTGGAGCAATATTAATAATCATATAAGCAACATAGTAGACATTTTTTAAAAATACTCAAAATGTTATATAATTAATATATTAGTAATTGTAAAACATGCACCGAAAAAAGCGTGCTGCCAACTCGCAAGATGGTCCTACCGCCGGAGCAATTCCGCTTCAGGAAGGGCCGAGGTACACAGGATCCGATCCACATATTTCGGCCGACAGTTGAGCGGGCGTTTCTCTGACGCAGTCTTTATTGATTGCGTCGAGGTCTTCGATAAATCCCCTCACCACCTATTAGGCGAATTGTAACGCACGTTTAAGTGGGTGGTTCTCTTCTGCAAGTTCTTTCTAGCATCCTTTGCTAAGGGATGCTGCCTGCTAGTGGATTTGTGGAGTGGTGGCACGCTAAGAGAAAAATGAAAAATTGCTGGGAGCCCCGCAGTGAAACTCACTTAGATCCCTACCGTTCGCTCTACTAATCGCTTTCTAAAAGATCTTATAACGACGGCGCTGTGCCCGACCTTTTTAGATCCAGTCTTATCACCCCTATCTACAATAAAGACTCGAAAACATGTACTAAGAATTACAAAGTTTGTCATGGTAAACGCTCCTGTACATTTTACTAGCCACAGCGATAGTAGCGCCCTCTGTCCACGGAATTTTATATGCATACAGGTAGTTCAATAAGTTCTTAGAATGAAAACCAAGAATTTTCCAAATCATGTTTTTAAATTTATCTTATTCGATATATTCCCCGAGATGCTCAATACACTTTTCCCACCAAGATTTCAGAGCTTTTATACCTCTTAAGTAGAATTCCGCGTCTTTAGACTGAAAATAGGCATTGACAGCAGCCTAACCTCTTCATTGCTGGAAAAACGCTTTCCACCGAGACTAGTCTTCAAATGTCCGAAGAGGAAATAATCAGAGGGGGCCCGGTCTGGAGAATAGAAAGGTTGTTCAATAAGTTCGAACCTCAGTTGGGGCAGTTTTGCCGAAGCTTGACGGGACTTGTGTGCAGGAGCATTGTCCTGGTGAAACAGGACAACCTTCTTCTGCAAAGCGGGCCGTTTCACGATGAGTTCTTGCTAAAGGCAGTCTAACAGTCTTGCCTAATAATCTCCTGTGATCGTTTTACCGCTCTCAAGGTAGTCGACCAGCATTATTCTACGTTGGTCTTAAAAAAACTGTAGCCATCACCTTTCCGGTCAATGCCGTTGTCCGCACCCTCTTCGGAGGTCCTTCATCAGGTGCACACCATTGGCAAGATGCTTCTTGGGTCTCGGGAGTGTAGTGATGGACCCAGCTTTCATCGACGGTCATGAATCTGCGCCAAAAATCCGACGGATTGTTCGACATCTTGGCCAAATTTCGCTGTGAAGCGAAAACAGGCGCGTTTTTTTGGCCTTGGTTGAGCAAATGCGGCAGCCATTTTTCTCTGAGCTCTTTCATCTTCAAGTTTTCGTGCAGGATGAAATGCACACTACCCAAACTGATCCCCAAGGCCTCCGCTATATCCCTAATGTTCACTCGCTTATCTGCGGCAACGATTTTCCGCACCTTTTCCACGTTTTCCTAATCAGTTGCCGTTTTTGGGCGTTTTGAACGTAGTTCATCCCGGTGCTCCTGCGACCTCTTTTTAACTCATTAATCCAGTTGGAAACAGTGGCAAAACATGGCGCAGAGTCACCGTACACCTCGTCTAACTCAGTTTTCACTTGGGTCGCATTCCAACCTTTGAAATAAAATGCTTGATAACCACTCGAAACTCTTTTTTCTCAATTTTTCAAAATCATGCCGATACGTTGCACGGGAAAAGCGATCAAACGAAATCGCAAAGGCCAATCACCATAATATTTTGACTGCTGGCAGTCGAAAAGTTGCAGTTCCTAATAGCGGTGGAAGCGCGCCGAAATTCGAATTCTAAAAAGCTCATTCTAAGAACTTATTGAACTACCTGTATATTTGGTATTCAGCGCGTCTGACTTCTCCACTAAAATTCCTATACTAGTACGATTTATTCTCAAAATTATGCTTAGCGTTTCAGAGCATCTTATATTGCCTGGACTCCGCCTCACCCTCTGAATACTTCTGATAGAGCGGCAAGGAAGAACTGCCAAATTGCTTACCGTTAAATGTGAATCTCTACTGTGACCTTGTTAGAGTACAGAAGTAAATCTTTCTCTCTCTCTTGATTGTTGACATTGCGCAACAGTGGGTGTCAACGTGTCTATATATCATAGTTTGGTCTGACTAATCTCGGTCGGCCGCCGCAATGGGTATTGCAGTTGACCCTAGCGAACATGTGTTCCAGAATCACCTTTAAGGCGGGGTACACATACCGGGAATGTATGACTTTATTATAGCACGTATCACTCCTCGTTTCTCGTTATTCCATTGGAAATTCATGGGATGAAATGGCGCTAGCGGTAAATTCTAGGTTCTTCTCTCTATAGCCTTTCTCCTACAAAAATACAGTGAAATGCGCTTTGTCAGCTCAAACTTTTAGGGCTGCCAGACAACTGTTTGACATCACACAAAACATTTACAGAGTCTAGCTGAAAAAAACATGACTATCAATTCAATATTTTATTGATTCAAAGGTCATACCTTGCTCGATTTTTTTGGCGCTTGAAACATTTATGTAATATTTGCATAGCAAGTTACCGAGTGGACACACACAAACGAAGATCATTTTTACTTATTTAGACTAATATTGCATTTATCTGACATTTTTAAACTCTGCGTCTCCACTTCTATTATTTATGTTGTACATATAATCAAAGTGTACCCCTAGATATAACTAAAACAGAGAGAAAAGCATTGGCATTTTTGCGGATACTCTATTTATGGCTTTAACACTGCAATATGATGTTGATAATGACATGGCATGGTAGGACAAGCGCCATAGAAAGGTTCTTTATTAAAGGCAGTCATCGAAGGCCTCTGCGGTGATATTTACGCCGGCGGCTTGCAGTTCTTCGACAGCCGCTGGCCAGCAGTCCGTCTTCTGGCCCAAAATGAATACACCGGCTTGCGTATCTGCAATATAAAAAAAAAAAAAAAAAATATATATATATATATATATATATATATATATATATATATTAGGCTAACTGTAGCAATGCTAAATACGTATATAGTACCCATTGCCATATGGTGTTCTACTATTGTGGGAGAAGCTGGGAGTGAACGAGTTATGCTTAACTGACCGAGGTAAGATGTTTATTTCTAAAGATGGTTTTCGCGCTATCAAAACATGCGGAGAATCAAAACATGAAGATCGCCCGCTGCTGAGGGAGGGTTTGCAAAAACGATGGAATTTAAAGAAAACATGCGCCTTTGACGTTAATATGCTAAACTGGTCAAATAAAATCATTCAGGTGGACATAGGATGGAACAGCAGCAACAAGAGAGAAGAAGCACTGGAGATCGATGCAGACAGTGCTAGAACCAATGTAATAGATACTACACTTAAGAGATTGGTGGTTCTCTCGAAACACTTTGATAGAACATAAACATAATTTGCCAGTCCGAATGCTAATATATATTCTAGTATCAAGTAGTGACTACGCTATTGGATTTAATTTATATAGCCAATTTCGACATATGAATTGGTCAATTGACATAGAAAAGATTGGATCTTTTCTATAGGGATAAATTTACTTCAGATTTCTCTCGGAACATAATAACCCCGAACCGCCGCTTGATTTCCCTTCTGTGCATCAATAAGTTGTGAGGTAGCTTGAGAAATTCATATATATATATATATGGAAATTAAAAACTCACCAGTTTTTGAAAGACACTCGAAAATGACGACCATGTCGGGGCATGCCGTGACAGTGAAAGCGGTTTGGAAGAAAGGCCCGTTTCCGTAATAGCAACCGTCCTCGCCTTTCTCATATTCGTACCTGAAATAAAGCATTTAATGCAATGACATGTATCGTGCAAGCATAAAACTTTCGTGGTCGAGCATATTCCATAAGATTCCTCTTCGTGACGGCGAGCCCCAAGATCGTCCTCGCAGATTCGGAGTCCCATACATCACTCATAGAGATCGTGATGGATTCGAATCTGCGAGGTTTTTGCGGGTTGGGGAGCGCCGCTCTTAGGAACTCGACGTCATATTTGGTGATTTTGTCCTGCCGCGCTTTTGCCAGGTCCCGGTTCGGGCCGCAAACCTCGGCATCTAAAACCCAGACCTCGGTAGGTGTTGTTATTACGAGGTCGGGCTTTAGACCCGGTGCGCCCGGGTGCGCCTATATATATATATATATATATATATATATAGGTGCGCCCGGGTGCGCCTATATATATATATATATATATATATATATATATATATATATATATATAAAGAATACGACTGCAATACTTTAATGATAAAAGACTAACTAAAAAAGTTTACAAACATATATATAGAAAAGCTTAATTGCTTACGTTGGTTTCGGGCCCTTGTCTACCGTGTATTTCGTATGTCCAGGTGTAAATTCCGCCGTATCGTCGTAACAGCCTGCGTTACCCTCAGGATCCTTAAAGTAGATCACCTTATGCTTCCCTTGGGCTAACTGTAGACAGACACAAAAAATGAAATCAGATCTGTTTATCGCCCACGATTAAATAAAACATTTGCTTATTATATATATATATATATATATATATATACCATGTGTATGTGGGCATGCTAAACTAGAGTGGCTTGTTTTTAAGTGTAACAGATAATTTGAATCCCAGTACAACTGTGTAAAGCCCTACCGGAGCCAGGCGCCAAGTAACACTTGTTAAACATGGATCGTACGCGCGAATATACTCGCGCCCACAGATGTGAAGCGCAACATATACGATGTTTCAACTCACTTAGTCGAGCTATTACAGATGCAATATTGGAACTTCCAATGTGAATTACATGAAAGAAAGAAGGTTCTAATTACGACGTGGTGATCGTGTCTGTTACCTTAGGTATTGCCGTTTCCAGGTCGGAATCACATGATGCACACGCGTCTCTTGGAATTTCTGCCCAACCTGATAAATTCAATAAAGTAGCCGAACAAGGTACGTTAATCATCAATACCGCTAGGTCATTTGAAGCGTCCTACTTTTGTTGTGATCACCTGTTCGGATTTGGTTAGCAAAGCTTGCACGTAGCTAATAATCTACGCAGATCAACCCACCACGGAACTCTGACAAACTGCACACTTATTACTTCGCTCATCACTTGCTAGCGACATTGGTGCAGACCTTTTTTTCTTTTAACGTAGTCGCTTTATTCGATCCATATCACATATGAATAAAAGCCTTTTCTTGGAGTGCACATTACAGTTATGTCGTCGGAAACACTGCCAGTCGGACGGAGTGGTCAGGATGGCCTGTGACTTCGACTTCATGACATGAATTGAAATTATGTAAACTGTTCTTCAGCTGATATTTGTTAAACGCAGGGTAAGATTAAGTACCTTAATGCAAATACACTCTCCTATTAGCAGAGACATAACGCTGTTGATAAGTCAGGTTATCTAACCACCCAAGAGAGATACGAGAAGCTGACGACCGGAAACAGACCTTCAGAGAGTCAGTAGCAGGACTTTGAGGCGTTATGTATCCATCACCTCATTGTGAGTTATACTGAAGTACGTCATTCTGGCTAGTAAACAAATGGCAGTGACGCAGTTAACGTATAAGCCTCAGCTACTTGCATCTGGGATATCTTACCTTCGCTGACAGCAGCAGCCAAAACTGCAGCCACTATGAGGATGAAGGCCATGTTATCAGCTAGAAGCGGGACGGAGTCTGTCGCTCTGGACCAGCGGCTAGAGGAAGAGCTAGTGGAACAGACGAGGCCGTTGTTCTGTCTGTTCCCGTTGGTGGCTTTGCTGCATTTATATATGCCGGCCCACACTTTCTGTCCAGTCCGTTACTCTGTTGTATATCCTGTAGAACTGAAATATACGTCTACATTCTCAAATATTATATTAGCATATGTGCATACATATGCTTTAATGTATGCATTTAAACTACGTTTTTTTTCTACAACTACGCAAAAACAGCATTGCTGTATTTGAGGTTGAAACGTGTAGAGGAATATATGTTTTTGTATTTTTAATTTAGCCGTTACACCTCCCGTAGGGGCAGCGTCTTATCGTATCTATCGAGGTTTGAGCTATTGAAGCACTGAAGCGTGCAAAAAGAGTAGCGGATGACAAATTGATGTGTTTTCTGCAGTGGTCGTTTCCAGTCCTTCGTAGCTATTGCGGGTAATCTGTGGAATCTAGGGTCTACGTCGAACAGCTTAATTCAGAAATTCAACCTGAAATGTTTGAGACACGGCAAGCTTGAATTGCGTTACCGAGTCTTCCACCAAGGGTTGTGTTAGAAACCATTTGATGAACCATGCAGTTCCTTGCGGAGGAATACTCACAATCAGAGAAATACTCGCGTTGGCAGTTCCACGCAAGTCGTGCCTATTACGTTTGGGCATAACTTTCAATAGAAATGGCGGATTGGGAAGTGTAATTAAGAAAATGGCTCGAAGTTTTCAGTCGGACAAGCTGTTATATATTCTATACTAACTATATAAAGGTTAAATCGTGAAAATCGCTTAAGAATCACGGGCAATGTCCAGAAGCTCTCATGGGTTTGATTACTATAGTTAGACCGCACCTCGAACCCTATGGGTCATATAAGATGTTAAAATGAGTTCGCATTCCGGCGATGGGTCCAGATTAGGGTGAGCCTGGAGCTGGCATCGCTTAGCTTGACCTTACAAAAAAAGAAGGTAAGAATGGAGCAATGAGTAATGACAGCATGCATTATACTGACCGACGCTCCTCAGCAATTACATTAAGAGTTAACCTCAACTTTACGATATACCATAGACGCATGACCCTTGCGTCTCTTGCCTTTAGGACACTGGGTAGCTCGGGATCACTCAGCATAGTTATTGCTCAAGAAATCGGATCAACTCGACACCATAACAGGGGGCGAGAGGAGGGGAGACTTCTTCCGTCAGCATTTTCCATCAACCGAAATAGTTATATTTGCACTTTTTATATCGTTCACAGTGAGTTTAGAACTTGGCGCTTAATTGTATTGAATAAGTGGCGTTTTTTGTCAAATCTACAATGGGTTGTTTGTGAAGACTGCAAACCATGCTTACCGTTTTGCTCTGAAACCTTGTATTTTTTGTGTTTTTAATTTAACATTAACTTAAATCCGTACAACTTAAAAATATAAGTTTTTCTCCTTATCTGAGACTTGTGGTATCATTGTCGCAGATCTTCCTTATTCTATGCGCCAGTTACATTGTACGTATATACGAGTACGTATATAGACAAAGTGCGTACGTTAAATCCGTCTCAAGTGTGCTCTAGATGTTGACCGTACAATCATTACAGATGCAAATAAGTTTGTAAAGTTTCTATGATAGGGTATACATATGATTTTTATCAGTTGATTCTCTGAAAGTTTAAAAGTTCTAAAAAATTATAAGCGCTAAATTTATTTAGAATAAAAGTTATTCCTGATACTGCCTTCCAACTGCTCCTTATTTTACCATGTCAACGATCTTCTTAGCCTAGAATTAATAACATTTTTAAGAAGGTTGTTTTTAATTTTACCCGTATCGGACCATCTTCTGTTCCCTACGGGCTTGGAGCTCACCGTGTGGTATATCTTCAATGCACCGAGGGCCGGATATGTCGAGATATCTAGGGTTTCCCCAACAGTCCCTGTGGCAGCATGGCCGCTGACACTCAGCGGTATGGTTAATCATCTATTCTCAATGAGCATTGCTCAAAGAAAATTCGATCAACAACAGGGATCGAACCGGCGACACCCCGGTGATGACAAGCACACCAATCCCCTAGACCGCGCCGCTATTGAAATTCTTAGCCTACAGAGTGATATGTGAACTATTGTACTATTCGACCAATTCATGGTGAATACCCCTGAAAGAGAACATATCTTTACCTCGATGGCTTTAAACACACCCTATACGCACCTATATGCCCCACTGTCTATACACGCCTTGGTTACTTTATATTTTTAATTTATTTATACTAGTGTTAACGCACATTTGCAAATCTTGTCAAATATTACTTTTTCGATATTGCAGGACACAGAATACAATCGAAGAGGATCGTTAGCGAATGTCTTCGCGCCGGAGGACCACCAGCTGTAGAAGTAAGCTTCCTTGGATACTCTTGGAATCACTAGCAAGGGATAGGAACAAGTGCGGCCTCGAAGATGTCAGGGTCACCTTGTCATTGGCTATAAGCGCGTCATTTCCATTGATCCCACTGGCTATTTATCCTCTCATCTAAGCTTGCTCATTAATTTTACTTTGTTAACACTCGGGCTGGGTAACTGTGTTTATGTTACATCAAAATGTTTCGAAACAACCAACAATCTAGCGTTTTGCTAGTTCTGCTGTGGTCCGAACCGCCGAACATACTGCGGCGTGGTATCGATCACATTTGCTCCAGCACTGTCTGCATTGACATTCATCTTGTGATTCATGAAAACCCTTTACGTTGCACAAAACGTAAAGAAATCCGTGGGCTGTACAGGTTGTAGTTGGATGTTGATTTCTTGCCATTCAGTGCTCGTAATTGCTACTGTTCCATAAATACCTATATCCATCTCACTAATTTTGGTTTGCCAGTTTCGCATATAAACTTTAAAAACGCACGTTTTGTTCAGATAGCATCGTTTATGTAGATCTGCTGTCAGCTGCGGGGCACCCTCCAACACGTGAACAACCCTATTCCTGCATGTATTCGATAACGCAAAAGCCCTATTTAGAACGGAAAACCTCACGCCTTCAATTAAACGCATTTCTTCTACTACTTGTCCCATATTAGTGAAATACCATATGTGGCTCTGGGTGTTATCTGTATCCCGAAAAGAGCAATTGCTGCAGGAACCGAAAGCATATATAGACATTTAATTGCCGCAGCTGCGGTGGCGGCCTTACTGAGCCTTTCCTGGATGTGTGATTGAAAGCTGCTACCGCTTGTTGATAAGGTTATACCTAGGTATGTATTTTTTTTTTGCAAATTTCAGTTCTGTTCCCCTGATTTGAAGAACGCCACCCCTGGCCATGCGGCCGCTCCTTCGAACTATCATAGCTACTGTATTTCCCCAATTAACCTTCAAGCCAGAGGATGTACATACACTCTGTCTCCTTGCACTGTCTCATTTTGATAATTACCAAGCTTCGGGCAGCCTTAGCCGGCTAATTGGCGCTTGATATCACACGAAATTTAAGCATGATCTCATAGTTGGTAAAATGCAGATACCTATACTATGAGAAGCTCATATACCCGGTAGAGAAATTAAGCTAAACAAAGTGGTGACTTCTCATAGTGACGTCAGTCCACCGTTTGTCGGCTTGCACTGCAACGTGACTGGTTTTAACATTGACGGGTTTAGAAAATGACCTGGCGTTGAAGTGTAGGCTTGGATAATCACTGTTTCCTTGAGCCAATTTTGCTCTGGGAGCATACTGACTAACGGTAAGGTTTGTTTAATAATTAAGCCATTGCTGACATATTGTATTATTCTTGAAGGTAAGGTGACCGTTGTTCTGTTTGTTTTCGCTGGTGGCTTTGCTGTATGTATCTATAACGCTTCGCCCTTTCTGTCAAGCTTGCTTACTCTGTCGTATTTCGCGATGCTCCTCCTATGTGCAGACACCTACGCAAAACATATGCGCAATTAATGTCGGCCATGCAAATCACACTCTAATTAACACTAAACATTTGTTGTAGAGAAAGAGATAGCTAAATGGAAGTCTTGCGTTACGAGGTTTAAGAGCTCATGCGCCTATTACGCCGATCTTCAGATAAGTGCAGAGCGTATACAGATCTATCGATAACATAGGTTCAAATACAAGCAAGCAAAGAGCAAGCGTCGATTTGACGATGGAAAGAAGGCCCGACTTCATAGAAGGGCGGATGTTGAGCCTAATATCTAAATTATACATTGGCGAAAGAGGAATATGCACAACATAGGCCAGGAGTCAATAGGTCAGCATTTGATTCTGCTCCTGTTTGACCCAATTACTCATATAATCCAGCGGATAGGTATTCACTCACCCTGGATGAAAACGTCATGAATTCTCTTTTTAGGGAGAAGGAAGTCGCGAAGATTCTGAGTGGTCTTCCAACGTGGAGGAGCAGTGGTCACGATGGGATCTTTTACTAAAACTGGGAGGAACTTTCAATGGTCCTTGCAAGTCAGTTGTCTATGCTTTTTAACCATTTAATCGACGAGAAGTAAGTACTCCAGGCCAGGAACAACGTAAGATTATTCCTGCTATTCAGGGAAAGGCGCGGCAATCAAGTGGATTTGTTGGATCGTGCTGCCAACTCTCAAGGTGGTCCTACCGTCAAAGCAATTGGAGAAAGAGCTTCAGGAAAGGCCGAGGTACACAGGATTTTATTCATATATTTCGGCCGAAAGTTGAGCTGGCGTTTTTCTGACGCAGTCTTCATTGATTGCGTCGAAATATTCGACAAATCCCCTTACCACTTATAAGTCGACCTATAAAGCACTCATGGCACGCTTAGGTAAGTTGTCTCCTTTTGCAAGCGCTTTTCAGCTTCTCTTCTACAGACTGCCTGGTAATGGACAGGTGGAGCGATGACACCCTAAAGTTACGAGAAGAATAAAAAATGCTGGGAGCCCCGCAGTAAAACTTACTCACTGCCGATGCATGCAAATCCAAATAGCGCTTGCCTATTTGACGATCAGTTTTGTTTTTCTTTCAGAAGTACGTCTACTGAAAACTATACATATATAGCTATAATAATTGTTGGGGGAAATTTTAGGGGTTGGGCGGAGCGACTAAGTGTGGCACAGGGGCGCTTTCTTCGTATGTTTCGGGGATCGGCCAGTCGAGAGAGAAAACAACACAATATATTAGATATAGAAAATACCATGTGCTATTTAACCTTGCTAGTAATTTTTAAGAATATCCATGGGATTGGGCCGAAGATACTAGAACTTAATCGCCTTGGAGGGGCAAGAGAGACCAGAGCATCTAACACGGTCACACTGAAGATCCGCATGCATCGAAGCAGCAAGGGCAGCCAAGCTTTTGGCGTGCGAGCTGTCAGAGAGTGGAACACTCTTCCGGTTAGCTTGCGTTGTTTGAAATCCTTAAATAACTTCAAAGAGAATTTAAAGTCACACCTATAACCCCGTCAATAATAATGGATACACTAGTCTTCCTAAATTGACCCTCGCATAGAGGTAAACACAAGTCATTTTATTCCGGCTGCAACTTTTTACCAACACAATGGTAACTGTGGTAGGTTTAAATTACTATATCCTCCTTGCAAATATTTGTAAATGTATGAAACAACATACCATTGTAATTGTGTATATAATAAATAAATGACCTTGTTCAAAAAAAATGTACCACACACCCTTTATCTGATTAAACAAAAAGAGTGTTATGTTATGTTATTAGTAACGATGTGTGCGCCGGTGCGTTATCGTGATAAAAGGTCCAAGAGTTATTTATCCAGAGCTCCGGCCTCTTGCGCCGGACGTTCTCGCAATTTACTCTTTCGTTGAACGCAACACAGGAAGGATTGGGCTAGACATTTCTCGACGGGTGTTAATTTGCTAGAAATTCAACACTTGTGGAACAAACTTTGCTGACAGTTTTGTGACTCATGAAATATTGATTAAGACTGTTACAACTGATCGAAAAGACCTGTCCAATTTCTCTCCCTTTTCCGTGATAGTATTTCGAATGCGTTGTTGAGCACTTTATCATGAACTTTTTCAACATTTTCTTCGGTTATTGACGTCGACGGCCTTTCAAAACGGTCACCTCCGGACTCTTTGGTGCCACGTATGCACAGTGTTTCGGGATACGGTACCACGTATGCACAGTGTTTCGGAATACTGCGTGATCACCATAAGCACTTTGTAACATTTCCACCACATTGACCCAAATCCGCAATTTTCAAGAAATCTTTTTTTAAGGTAAGTATGTGTCAAGCCGGTGTCAAACCTGAACCCCGTGGTGGCATTTTGTATTTCATTGTCCGTCATTCCTTGATGAAACAATTCGCACTTAGTGGCGTTAATCTCTAGTCTTGTTGAAGCAGCTGATTCCCGTATGGTTCGGAGATCCGTAGCTGCCACGTCCAAGTCAGAGTCGGCCAAGGTGAGGTCGTTTAGATCTGGCACGACGAAGCTACTCTTCGGCTGGAGAAGGAACGGCTGGAGAAGCAAGCTGAAAAACAGCAATGCATCTGGTTCCCCCGTTGGAAACTTGTTGGCGACATAATGCGTTTGCTTCTAAAACAGAGCGGCGTGGGTCTCGCATACGAGAAGTGGGTTTTGTTGTAAAGACCCTTGCTCAGGGATTTAAAAAAAAGGTAAGGGCGTCTTGGATGTCAACTTTGACAGTGGTGCACCTAAATCTGGAGGAAGCTACGCGTAGCGTGGACGCTAGCTTTGGGTTTTGACTTTGTGCCCTATCCCAGCTGAGAAAAGGTCGAGACTTTCAGGAAGTCCTCCCGCTGGCTGGTTATCGTCATTCATTGTTTCAAAAGCGGGGACGGTGTAGAAGGCAGAGCGGGGTTTCCCTAGGACCAGTGGGATACTCTGCACGAGATTTGTAAGATCTATCATAGAGAAGGGGAGTGTGCTCAGCACCGGAAGCCTGGAAGAAGATCGGCGAATGCGACTACCGCCTATGTTTTCTGTGGAATCAAGTCAAGTCAAAAGCACCTCTATTGAAGAGTCATATACGCCTAAGTATACATTGCTTTTAACAAAATATTTAGCCTCTGAATATAATTAGAACATACATCAGGTCTGTCGACTTCGCAGACTTCGTGGAACTCTCCATGAAAATGTGTTGTTTACCTTCACTGAGCGCGCAACTTCCAGTAATCTAACATTCACACCACTTCGCAGTTCATTAATTATATATTTAAACATGGTCTGATCAATCCCGAGAAAACACAATTTTTTATAGAGCGATAGGTTACCTCGTTCGTGTAACGTACGTATTGGCAGAAAAGATACACCTTCAAGAGGAATATTACATCTTTTTGATATCCGTCTCATACATTTAGCCTGTACCCTCTCAATGGCATTTATAGCCTTAGCCATATAAGGAGCCCAAACTTGGCTGCAATAGAGAAATTTGGGTAAGACTAGACTTCTGTACAAAGTAACATAAAAATCAAGATTTTTTAAAATGAAGCGTCTAAATATGGTCTTACATAGTTGTGAAGCAGAAGTGACGGTGGCAATAATATGTTGAGAAAAGTCTAATTTGGGGGTTACAATCACACCAAGATCACGAAAATATTTAACTACTGGTATTGCATCCTTAGCGAGTGCATACAGTGGCGAACTGCCATCTGACGACACCACGGCACATTTAGGCACAGATATTTGCATCCTATTCTCGCAACACCAGTTTTCAATATTTTTAATTGCTAGTTGAATAATACTTGTGGAATTGTCGACTGCTGAGTATATTTTTAAATCATCCGCAAATAAGAGATAAGTGACACCTTCTGGAATCACTGTTGGGAGGTCGAGGGCGTATATTCTGAAGAGCAGGGGTCCAATGCAGGATCCTTGCGGCACCCCTGAGGTGCTGGGGAGGAGGTCATTTTCTACGTTACCGAATTTGACGGTAAAATTTCGCCCGGTAACGTATGCTGACACCCATTGACAAGTTGTGGAATCAAGGTCAATACTTTCTAATTTTTGTAGCATAAGTTTGGGTTTCACCTTATCAGATGCCTTTGAAAAATAAAAATATATGCAATGAAATGTTCTACGATTATTTATGTGTAGACTCCAATCGTGGATCATAGATATAGGTTGTGTCTCTGTGGAACGGCCTTTGGCAAAGCCATGCTGATTTGTTGCACACTAAAAAGTTTTCAATATAATCAACGATTAACTTCTCCATTAAAATACACGCAATGGACAGTTGAGCCACCGGCCGGTAGTTATCCACTGAATCCTTAGCACTTTTTTAAATATACGCGTTACAATTGACCTTCGAAAGAATGAAGGAACTTGCCCATCACAATACGATCTCTGGAAAATATACAGTAATGGTTCGGCGATAAAATCACAAGTGTTTTAACAAAAAAAACTGGTGGAATACCATCTGGTGTAAAACTGCACTTTTTCTTGAGTGTTTTGATATTTTTAATTATGTCCTCGATTGAGATTAAAACTGCTAATGAATGGTTTGGTTATGACGTCTTTCTAAACGCACGCGATTCGTTAGTGACGACGGCTGATCATCCGGAGGTGTATATACAGAGGAAAACAGTTTGGAGAATGCCGCCGCTTTACCTCGGTTATGAGTACATTATCGACTTTTAGTAAAGGAAGTTCCTCACGACCTCAGAGTCGCTTATTCGCGTAGCGATAAAATGATTTAGCATTCATAAGAAATAGTTTTGACTCACGCTCGAAAAGAGCTGTGAGATGCTCCCGGCCACCATAATTTCCAGTGCAGCGCTTTTATTTGATATGTTGATATTCGATTAAGAACGAAAAGCTAAATAAGCAAGGCGTAGAATGGATCTGTTAGAAATCCTAAATGTACCCATTTTGGGTCTGGTGTTGCGTCTGACCAGGCTAAACCCGCTCAGTACCCACAACGCCTATCACCTATTAAAATCATCTCCTGGTTTAGCAAGGATCGCCCATATCCTCCGCATCACAGGCGTCGAAGCAAGTTAATATCTGCTGCGGGATTTGGACAAGAGCCTAAGAACCAGCCTTAGGGACTTCCTCAAACTAAATCTATACGACAGCAACTGGGCTTAAGCTACCCTCCCCCCCCCCCTTAGACTCCGAGGTCTGGGATTTGGCTTTACAGCACACGTTGCGTTACACGCCTCAAAGGGCTCTGTTTGGCACATCAGCCCACCCATGGTCCCACAGGCTTTCCAAGACACCAAAGAGCTTGGCGAAATTCGAGGACCTCGTAGGCTAGGCCTACCTCCTGAGGCAAACAAACACCTATAAAAGTCCTACGACGACCTCATTGTTTTGTAAAAGTACCAGCATTTACTTTCTAACGCACTAACCACGGCAGACAAAGCCCGACTGCGCGCGGTCGTCCAGAGAGCAGCCAGCAAGTGGCCCGAAGCTATCCGCTACTTAAACCTTAACACTTTATTTGACCACGAAGGCTGTTGCCTGTGCATAGGTTTGAAGTTGGGCGCAAAGCTAACTGAAGAGCACCGGTGTTCGTGCGGAACACAGGTGGATATCTAGGGAACCCGTGGGCTGTCCTGCAGTAGAAGCGAAGGACGTCAAAGCCGCCACAGCGAGGTGAATGCTTTTACAGCCCGAGACTTCAGGTCAGCTCTAATGCCGTGCGTCCGAAAGCCAAACGGTCTACTGAAAAAGTTATATCTTGCTCGAAACTTTTTGGCGCTTAAAACTTTAAATAATATTTGCACAGCAAATTGCCAAGTGGGCACACACAAACGAAGATCATTTTTGCTCACTTAGATGGAAAGCAATACTATAATTGCAGTTATCTGACATTTTTAAACTCTCCGTCTTCTCTTCTATTATTTATGTTATAAATAAAAGCACAGTGTGACCTAGAGAAAATTAAAACACAGAGAAATGCATTGGCATATTTACGAATACTTTATTTATGGCTTTAACACTGCAATATGATGTTGATAATGAAGGGGCATGCTAGGACATTCTCTATTGATGGGTTGTCTATTAGAGGCAGTCATCGAAGGCCTCTGCGGTGATATTTACGCCGGCGGCCTGCAGCTCTTCAACAGCCGCTGGCCAGCAGTCCGTCTTCTGGCCCAAAATGAATACACCGGCTTGCGTATCTGCAATATATATATATATATATATATATATATATATATATATTAGGCTAACTATCGCAATGGGTGCTAAATATGTATATAGTACCCATTGCGACATATGATGTTCTACAGCTGTGGGAGAAGCTGGGAGTGAACGAGTTACGCTTAACTGACGGAGGTGAGATGAGATTTATTTCTAAAGATGGTTTTCGCGCTATCAAATGCATGCAGGAATAGTGATAGCCAATTTCGCTATGTGAATTTGTTAATCAATTGGCGTATAAAAGGTTGGCTCTCTTCTCTACACACGGACCTTTAGATTTTTTTTTGACAAACCAAACCGTCTGCTGCATCTTGGAACAGAATACCCCAAACCGCCGCTTGATTTCTTTTTTGCGCATCAATAAGTTGTGGGGTAACTTGATATATATATATATATATTTATATATATATATATATATATATAAATATATATATAAATTAAAAACTCACCAGTTTTTGAAAGGCACTCGAAAATGACGACCATGTCAGGACATGCCGTGACAGTGAAAGCAGTTTGGAAGAAAGGTCCGTTCCCGTAATAGCAACCGTCCTCGCCTTTCTCATATTCATACCTAAAATAAATGATTTAGTGTCATATATCGTGCAAACATAAAACTTTCGTGGTCGAGCATCTTCTAATACCTCACCTGATGTTTGTGGATGTCTTATATGGATATATATATATATATATATATATATATATATCACGAAACGCCCTTTGTACGCCCTACCTATCTGGTAAGGAGTATTTAAACCTACTAAAGCTCAGGATCAACGCACTACCAACGCGTGCCAGATTGGCCAGGGGACGCCCGGGTTACAACAAACGTTGTAGGCACGGGTGTCATGCGCCTGAGACGTTGGCTCATGTCGCTCAGATGTGCGATACAACGCACAAACAAACTATAAAAAGACATGACGACGTCTGTGATCGCGTGGCGCGTCTTCGCCGCGAGAGGGGTCATGAGGTGGTTCGTGATCGAGTATTCCGTCGACCGGGCGCACCGGGTCTAAAGCCCGACCTCGTCATAACAACACCAACCGAGGTCTGGGTTTTAGATGCCGAGGTTTGCGGCCCGAACAGGGACCTCGCAAAAGCGTGGCAGGAGAAGATCACCAAAGATGACGTCGAGTTCCTTAGAGCGGCGTTCCCCGACCCGCAAAAACCTCGTAGATTCGGATCCATCACGATCTCTATGAGTGGTGTATGGGACTCTGAATCTGCGAGTACGCTCTTGGGGCTCGGCGTCAAGAAGAGGAATCTTATGGATCTTACCGTTTTAACGTTGCAAGGAACCTTGAGGATATACCGCTCGCACTGGGTCCATAAGAGCGGGGGCTACCACCAAGCAAGGACACGGACATTTGATTCTTAATCTCACGTGACACCTTTTTACCACAATTTTTATTAAAGCGAGCACCGCCGATTGTGCAAACGATTAATTGTATTGATTATTGCAAATGATTAATAAATCATCACAATATTTTCTATATATATATATATATATATATATATATATATATATATACATATATATATATAGAAAAGCTAAATTGCTTACGTTGGTTTTGGGCCCTTGTCTACCGTGTATTTCGTATGTCCAGGTGTAAATTCCGCCGTGTCGTCGTAACAGCCTGCGTTACCCTCAGGATCCTTGAAGTAGATCACCTTATGCTTCCCTTGGGCTAACTGTAGACAGACACGAAAAATTAAATCAAGATCAAGTTAAATATAATATCTTTTATTCTATATATGTATACCGTGTATATCTGGCCATGCCAAATTAGAGTGGCTTGTTTTTATGTACAACAGATAATTTGTATCTCAGTACAACTGCTTAAAGCCCAACTGGAGTCAGTCGCCAAGTAACATCTAATATACATGGATCGTGCGCGTGCATACATTGGCGCCCACAGATGTGAAGCGCGGCATATACGATATTTCAACTCACTCAGTCGAGCTATTACAGATGCAACATTGGAACTTCTAACGTACATTACGTAGAAGAAAGAAGGTTCTAATTGCGACGTGGTGAGCATCGTGTCCGTTACCTTAGGTATTGCCGTTTCCAGGTCGGAATCACATGATGCACACGCGTCCCTTGGTATTTCTGCCCAACCTGATAAATTCAATAAAGTAGCCGAACAAAGCCAGTTAATCATCAATACCGCTAAGTCATTTAAAACGTCCTATTTTTGTTGCGATTTTAGGCAAAATCTGTTCCTGTTGAACACGGATTTGGTTAGCAAAGCTTGCATCAAGCTAATAATCTATGCAGATCAACCCACATCGGTACTCTCTGCGAAGCAATGACAGTTTTTGACAAACTGCACATCTGATACTTCGCTCACTACTTGCTAGCGACATAAGTGCATACTTTTCTCCTCTCTAGCATCCGCTTTATTTGATCTATATCATATGCACGAATGAACGCTTTTTTAGTGCACATTACAGTAATGTCGTCGGAAACACTGCCGGCGAGACTGCGTGGTCAGAATGGCCTATGACTCCGATTCCATGAGATGAATATCGATTACGTGATTTGTTTGTCAGCAGATATTTGTTAAGCGCAGGGAATAGGTTAGTACCTGTATATATTTATAATTTATTAATGATGCCAATGGAGCGACAATTGTCTCCCGAGAACGTGTGCGCCGTAAATGTTACTCAATCTCGTAAAGAGTGGGCTGAGACCACATTAGCAGTGTGCCCCGGACGGACGCAGCATTCCCGCGTTGAACGTCGAGATCAAGACGTTGTCTCAAGAAACCTGCAGATCGCTTATCACCAGTTGCCAGGTTTAACTGCTCACCGACTCTGTTGAGAAGTTTGCGGGTGATGTTGCCTGGGCCGCCCAGGGTTTCAAATGCTAGCGGCTGAAACTCATGTGGGTACCCGATGGAAGCGTATTTGACAAGCTTCCTTGTCTCGTCTAGACTGCCAGCGTAGCCTGCCGAGACCGCCCCGCCACCGACCATTGAAGGTGCTAATGAGTCGGTGACTGTGGCGTCCCAAACAAGCATCCTTCCCCTACTGAAAGAGGTAAGGGTCATTCCATCTGGGCGCTTACCATCTACGGCGGAGAGACCTTAGGGCTCTAGAATGCAGGGGTATCCGCATGATCGAAGCGCTCGGCTGAAAGTGTCGTTAATACCGGCATGTCTGGCCCGCCGTCCGGCGCCTATGATGCACGATAAACCGTGATGCGCTAATTTGTCTACAGGTTGACCGCATCTGCATTGATGAGGAGTGACGAGGTCACAGCCAAGACGAAGACCTGTCGCAATTCTTGTTGTTTCATTGTCCAGGAGAGTGCCCAGTGGGGCGCTGGGAACTGCATGCAACCAAGCTCCGGATCCCTTGGCAGCGACCGCTTGGAGGCGAGCCTTCATGGAGTTGTCGGCAGCCCCTGCGAGTAAGCTGCAATACGCTTCGTCGTATAAGAACGCGCTCCAGTCCCGCTGGCTCAAAGGGTTATCCGGAACGCCCCTGCATACTGTCTTTAGTTCTTCATGTAAGCGTCCCTTGAGTTCGTTGTACTGAACAATACCGGCCTCGTCTAATAGTGCGTGTCTTTAGTTCTTCATGTAAGCGTCCCTTGAGTTCGTTGTACTGAACAATGCCGGTTAGTACCTTAGTGCAAATGCAGTCTCTTGTTGGTATAACGCTGTTGATAAATCAGGTGACTGAACCACCTCGAAAGAGACACGAGAAGCTGACGGCCGGAAACAGTTCTTCAGACGGAAGCCTGAGCTGGTGTATTACTCAATCTATCACTCAATCGAGTAAACGGTAAGCCTAAACCAGTTGCGGGAATCTGAGACGTTATATATCGATCACTACATTGTGACTTATACTGAAGTACTTCACTGTGGCTTATAAACAAATGACAGTAACGCAGTTTACGTATAGCCTTCAGCTGCTTGCAACATGAAGTGCATCTGGGATATCTTACCTTCGCTGACAGCAGCAGCCAAAACTGCAGCAACTATGAAGATGAAGGCCATGTTATCAGCTAGAAGCGGGACGAAGTCTGTCGCTCTGGACCAGCGGCTACAGGAAGAGCTAATGGAACAGACGAGGCCGTTGTTCTGTCTGTTCCCGTTGGTGGCGTTGCTGCACTTATATATGCCGGTCCGCCCTTTCTGTCCAGCCTGTTACTCTGTTGTAGATCCTGTAGTACTGAAAAAAAAAAAAATATATATATATATATGAATACATTAACATACGTCCACAATTTCAAATTCCACTTTCGCATATGTGCAAACATGTGTTTTATTGTATGCATTATAAAACCATACATTAACCATATGCACATATAAAATCATATATAAATAAAATGTATGCATTTAAACTAAGTTGTTTCGACAACTACCCAAAAAAGACAAGCCGCGCTACGTAGCACTATTTCACTACGTCGTAGCACTATTTCAACAGCATTGCTGTATTTGAGGTTGGAGCGGTTAGAGAAACATTTCTGCCTTTTTAAATGAGCCGTTATTTCTCCCATAGCGTATTATCGTATGACAAGCTATCGGGGCACTGAAGCATGCAAGACGGGTAGCGGGAGACAAAATGACGTGTTTCCAGTCGTTTCCAGTTCTTCGTAGCCATTGCCGGTGATCCGTGGAATCTGGGGTCTACGTCGAGCAGTTTAGTTCAAAAATTTAACCTGAAGTGTTCGAGTCATGGCAAGCTTGAACCGCGTTAGCAGGTCTTCCACCAAGGGTTGTATTAGATACCATTGGGTAAATGTCGGATACCATTAGATAAACCATACATTTTCTTGCAGAAGAACACTCACAACCACGTAAATATTTGCGGTCTTCGTAGGTTAGAAGCTCCACGTAAGTCGTGGAAGAAAATAGTTCGAAGTTTTCAGTGGGACGAGGTTTCAGTGGGTGTTGTATATTTTATACTAACTAAACAATTCTAATCGTGAAAATGGCTTCAAAATCACGAGCAAGAAGCTCTTATGGGTTTGATTACTATAGTTCTACCGAATCTTGAATCCTATGGGGTCATATAAGATGTTAAAATGAGTTCACATTCTAGCGATGGCTCCAGACTAGAGCATGCAGATTAAAGTTGGTCGTCGCTTAGCTTGACCTTAAAAAAAACCGGTAAGAACGGAGCAATGAATAATGAAAGCATGCATTATACTGGCCGATGCTTCTTAGCAATTACGGCAAGCGTTAACCTCAAATTCACGACCCTTGTGTCTCTAAAGACACCGGGTAGCTCAGGATCACTCAGCATAGTTACTGCTCAAGGAATCAGATCAACTCGGCACCATAACTAGGGACAGAAAGAGGGGAGACTTCTTCCGTCAGCATTTTTCCATAAACCAAAATGCCAATATTTGCACGTTGTAATTGTTCACAATGAGTTTAGTAGCTTAAGGTGATGTTCTTGTCCTCCAAGAAGAAGCTCGTTCTTTAAAATTATTTATATAAAAACCAAACAGCTGCGCTCATAACGGCTTCGCGGAGTGGTAAACATCGGCGTTGATATCTGCGACACGATGGCAGATAAATGCTAATTGGCGTTACGTCATTTGAAGGTCAAGGTATGCGGCTCTCCAACAAGCCACGCGTCCTCGACAGCAAATGCTATTCTGTTATACTCATTCTATGCATATGACACCGGGCAAAAACAAATCTCTCTCATTTTATAAAAAAAATTAAAATATTTTATTTAAAGTAACGGCCTTTGCTAGCTATACATTGTACCCATCTTTCCGGCAACTTGTGGATTCCTTTCCAGAAGAAGTCCGTACCTTTAGAGGCAAACTGATGAACTACCTATTTTCGGACGTTTTCGTCGAAGAAAATGTCTGCTTAGCCAGAGCATGATCTTGCGATGCGAAGTCGGTTCCTTTGCTATATTCCATTCAGTTCATGTGGGACCCACTTTGAGAGCTTCAGGATCTTCCCTTTTGTTTTCAAGCGTCTGCAAACGGTTACTTGGCATATGTTTAGTTGAGCAGCGAGTTCTTCGTGCGTTTGCGTGTCATCTACGTCCAACAACGCTGGCAATTGTGTGTTCTCAAACGTTTTTGACAATTTTCGGCGTGCTTCGTCGTTCTGTTCAAAATTGCCACGGTTGAACTTTTTAAACAACTCATTTAACTCATCGCCGTAAGCTTCCACAAGCATTTCATGCGCTTCGGTCGCAAATTTTTCCAAATGATAACAAAAATGAGAACTCTCGGCAAATCGGTGATTTTTGGCACAAAGTTCGACATGGTAAACCCTCCTGGAAATTTTATGGGAAATACGCAGGTGAGGCTTTGCTCGTCAAACAATAAGACAGACACTCCAACAACAGAACTGCGTCATTACGCTATCGGCTGCTAGCGCCCTCTACGCGCGCATAATCTCGCGCCCACAGATGTGAAGCGCAACATGTACGATATTTCAGCTCATTTAGTCGAGCTATTACAGATGGCAATATCGGACCTTCAAATGTGAATTACGTAAAAGAAAGAAGGCTTTAATTACGACGTGGTGAGTATCGTGTCTGTTACCTTAGGTATTGCCGTTTCCAGGTCGGAATCACATGATGCACACGCGTCCCTTGGTATTTCTGCCCAACCTGATAGATTTAGTAAAGTAGTAATGATCGATGGAAGCGCACCGCCCGGGGTGCGGGATTACCTGCCACCAGGGGGCGCAAGGAATGCCTATAATATGCGGCGTCGGCGCTGATTAAGCCGGTTACTCAAACGGTGAGTATCCTTATTGCCACTACGTAGATACCACACCCAACAAGGACAGTTAATCATAAATACCGCTAGGTCATTTAAAGCGCTATTTTTGTTGTGATCGCTCGTTCAACGCCTGTCCGTGTGGAACGGATTTCGTTAGCAAAGCTTGCATTAAGCTAATCATCTATGAAGATCAACCCACCACGTAACTCTCTGCAAAGTTATGACGGTTTTTGACAAACTGCACATTTGATGTGCAGTTTGTCACTCATCACCTGCTAGTGACATAAGTGCATACATTTTCTTCGTTTAAGCAGTGGCTTTGTTCGATCTATATCACATGTATGAATAAAAGCCTTTTTTGAAGTGCACATTACAGCAATGTCGTCGGTAGCACTGCCGGTCAAACTGCGTGGTCAAAATAGCCTATATTGATCGTGTCAGCACACTCTGCGGACGCGATCAAAGAGTATGTATGTCGAATAATAGAGACAGACACAGAAGTGAAAGTGACAAAACTTGCTGGCATGAACCAGGAGTATTACAACAGCTATCACGTGCAGGTAGCTGCAAATAAATTCAATGAACTACTAGACCCGTCCGTCTGGCCAGACGGCATTCACTTCCGCCCGTACCGCGGCCAGTTACACCAATATAGAGTGTCCAGCGCAGTGCACGAAGTGGGGGCGAGCATTGGCGCCAAACGATACAGGGCAAGCGTGGAGGAAGATCACAGTGAAAACAAAGAAATGGAGACAAATCAATGACAAAATAGCCAGACAACACCCCAAGAACTCAAAACAGCTCCATCGAAATGTCTGCTATGGAATGTCGAATCTCTCAACCAATTATATCGAACAACAGGAGAGAACATATTCAACAAATACGACATATTGCTCCTAACGGAAACCTTCGAAACAGACCCCACAAAAACCCCTTCCCCCACCACAAAGTATTTCACGGACTGGCAGTCAAATCGGAGGAACGAGGAAGATCAAAATGGGGCGTATGTATAGGAGTAAGAACAACGGAGAATGCCAAGCTTCTTAATAGCACTGCCAGACACATTGTACTAGAGCTCACCGATTATTACTTAATCTGTATTTATAGCCCGCCTGAAAAGGCGGTAGATCAAGTGATACAGGACATTGGCGACTGTATGGGACTTTGCACAGATGCGAATAAAAATGTAGTGATAGGTGGAGATTTTAAGTGTGACTTGACAAAAGAAACTTTTAGAAAAATGAGTTTTAAAACAGGAATTGACGAGCTTGGCCATTCACAGTAATTCTTCAGAGCCTACATATATTAGTTGGAATGGATACAGAGCGGATGATATTATTCTCTCATCAGTATCACAGACGACAGATACTATATTTGGCATCACTATCCGCCCATCGTAAACACTCTCAGGTCGAGTTCAAACTGAATCGCAAACAACGTGTGGTCACGTCCCAAATTAAGCACGTCCACCGCTCACTAAACAAAAAAATCAGAGACACAGGCCTTGGTTTAATGAGAAATGCCGGAAAATTAAGCACGCAATCTGTTCAATTCAAAATAGGTCACCAGCAACACTCCGCCGCATAGCAGAGATGAAAACGGAATTCACGCACATGAAAAGAGAGAAAAAATTGCGTTACGAACAAGATCACTGTGAACGGCTTATAACAGCAAGCGTGCAGAAGCTGTGGCTGCTTCTCCCGAGGAGACCAACGTCGCTAAATCCAGTGATAAACGATAATGACTGGGTGGATCACTTCAGAAGACTTCTGACACAAGAGTGCGCATTGCCAGACCGAGATGCCTGTGACGATGATAATTTTACAGGTTTTACCGAAAACGAAGTCGAAGCCGCTATTAAGCAGAAACAAGATGGGAAGTCGACAGGGCCAGATCTTGTATATGAAGACCTCAAGAAGAATGTAAATGTAGTTTGTCCAATTCTAACAAAGTTATACAATGTATGTCTTAGACAAGGGATACCCGTCGAGTGGCGGCAAAGCTTTCTGCAGCCTATCTTCAAACGTAAAGGAGATCCAACTGACCCGAGACACTATAGAGGCATCGCACCCATAAGCGTGCTCTATAAGATTCTAACATCGCTAATCGTTAACAGGCTGTACTCGGCCACCGAGGAGAAGGTCCCGCCGGAGCAATATGGCTTTCTACGGGGACGGTCTAGGTCAGATGCGGTCTCATTTGTAGTGAAACATGTATTTGCTCCAGCACTGTCTGCATTGACATTTATCCAGTGGTTCATGAAAACCCTCCACGTTGCACAGAACGTG
This sequence comes from Dermanyssus gallinae, assembly GCA_003439945.1. Lineage (NCBI taxonomy): Eukaryota > Metazoa > Arthropoda > Arachnida > Mesostigmata > Dermanyssidae > Dermanyssus > Dermanyssus gallinae. The sequence continues at coordinate 855,530 of QVRM01004003.1, forward strand.
ATGAAATCCGTGGGCTGCAAATGTCGTAGTTATATGTCGATCTTTTACCCCGCTACCCTGCCATTTAGTGCTCGTCATTTCTGCTGTTCCATAAATACTTATGTCCACCTCACTAAATTTGGTTTGTCAGTTACGCATATAAAATTCCGAAATTTCATAGCTAATGTATTTTTACAATTGACCTTCAAGCCCTTCTCATCCATGAATGTAACTAGATCCATGTCTTGTTTCACCCTGAAAAAGCTGCAACCAAAGATGACCACATCATCAGCGTACAGTAAGATTCTGGCCCACTCTCGGTTCCAGCCCGTCCTTATCCGCTCTGAGTTTGCCTATTAAGCCAAGGCAACAGGCATCCCAATCGACACCCTTAGGTTGACGAGACCCAAAGCATTGACCGATCGGTCCGGGTTCGGTCCGTGGACACCGTTCCCGTATCTTATTAGCTTTCATAGTCCTTAAGTGACCACGGCAAGATAACAATAAATATTTTTTTACTACCACAGTGAACCTCGACCGAATTCAAATATTTATTGCGGATAGCAACGTTCTGCATACTGCGCATACTGTTCAGTCTGCTTTAAGAGGCTAGTTACAAGTTATTTACATTTGTTGTTGTTCCCTACAAATAAGTTACATCCAAAACGTTATTCTAATATATGATAAGCTTGGCTGCTGAATTTCAATTAACCTAGAGAGTCGTGGCCTATCAGCGCTTTGCGTGGGCGCGCCACTTCTCCACAATATCTGCTGCTTTTTTTATATGGCCGACTGCCCAGAGACACCCAGCGCTCTGAATTTGGCACTCTGCAAATGAATTCGTTGTCATCCATTAGCCGAAGTGAAGAGCTAAAGATCGAAGTCTACGAGGCTGAGACTCGAAATGTTTAACGTTAACAAGACTGTAGAGTTTTTTTAGCTTTGGTGTATACGATTTATAGCACATCTATTTGTCTCATTTATTGTCTTGCTGGGTACTTGCGCAGTACTGTATCTGTGTCCTACCTCGTATGTGCATGCATATTTTCACTAATTTAAATCCAACTGGGTAAGGTTTTTGCAAACCCCCTAAACGGATGTTGCAGAAGTTTTACAAAGCTCTATACAAAAAAATCCTGCTTTACTTGATACGTTAGTATAATATTTTATTTCTGTCAGTAAAGGTCAAATCTTACAATGCTCGCGTAGTCTTTTCTGCATCTATTCCAGTCAAAGTATAGAAGCATTTCGAAGAGGCGCACATGGTGCGGGCTAACAGCGTTCTGCATCATCAATATCCGTCATTTAGCCACGCGATATGCAACTCATGACCCATAACAAGCTCTGCGGACATTTTTGTCGGCTGGAGGAGGGGTGCATATGCAAACAAAGTGGTGACTTCTCATTGTGACACCAGCCCATCGTTTGTCCGTTTGCACTGCAACATGACTGCACATGGGCGGGTTTAGAGGCTAACCTGGCGTTGTAGTGTAGAACTGGATAATAACACTGCTTGCTTGAGGGTTTACCGAGCAACGTTACTCTTTGTTTAATTATGGAGCCATTACTGACATATTGTATTGCTGTTTTCAAAAACATCGAGCGTCTAATTTAGGCAGATCACAATGATGTGCTTAAGGCTACGTGTGGCATTTAGTGGTTATCTTTAGCTGCTGGAGCATGATCAACATTTCACATGGTTAACATCGATGACCATCATCACACTTAGAGCCGCCGCAAACCACTTTAGACATCTAGGGGAGTACTTCAGTTGGGCGATATTATGTCTGGTTTTTTAACATGTCTTAAGAAAGAATCCGTAGAGTTGTTGTTCGTACATCTATTTTGTGATAGCCAATAGCAATCACTTTCTCTACTACAAGCAGACTCACATACAGCTTGCATGCACGCGCTTCTTTTTCATACTTTTCCAAAAGGTAGGAATTCGGGTTTAATAGGTTAACCATCCTCACCATCGTCCGTTGCTTCGTAGTGAAAGGCCATAGAACGTACATCTATCGGTATCTAAAGTAAAGTTGTCGGGCTGTTGTCCCTCAGCCAAGATTTAACGTATACGGAACTGTTTTTCACATTGCTTCATAGACGGACCCCCATAAATACAAACGCGCAACGGTGGGGCTCGAACCCACGCACCTATGTGTCTTCTCCGGTTGCGAGGCGCAGACTTAAGCCACCGGGTTCGACACCTATCGGTATCTGCACCGTAGTTCTAGAGCCCTACCTCCTAAAACACGTACCATTCGAAATGGTCAAATAGAGCATGTTCTTAAGGCCTTTGTGGTGGAGCTGCTTGACAGACACCGGGATTGGCTGTACTGTGGATAGTCAGAAAAAAAAAAATATTAATTGAGTTTTTTTCCCCGTAGCCTCTTTCCTACAGTAATGCAGTGGCAAGCGTAACGTCAGCATAGACGTTCAAGATCGTTAGGCAATTGTTTGTCAGCATAAAATACACAGGAAGTCTATCTAAAAGAGAACTTACAACGATATCAGTATTATTAGTCGGTATTGCGTGGGAAATGGCCAAATGAGCACATACGAAATTAAAGTAATTGTTACTTATTTGGGCGAAAACCAAGGCTAAGATTGCATCCATATGATGCTTTTAAATTATCCGTCTACTCTCATTATGTTATACAAAAAAAGCACAGTATACTTTACTTATTATTTTAAGCACTACTAGATGGTAGTGGAAGTACATACAGGAAACGCCATTGACGGGTTATCTATTTGAGGCAGTCATCGACAATATCTGCAGTGATAATTACGCCAGCGGCCTGCAGTTTACCTGTTGGCAGAGGCATGACGTTATTGATATGTCAGGTAGCGAGCGTAACTACCTCAAGAGGGTTACAGTGATCTGACAGCCGGAAGCAATCTCCAAAAAAGAAAGGTGGCTGAACTTGTCTACTACCCCCTCAGAGAAGAGCGGCAATGAGAAACGTTACCTTTCCATCGACAGGTCATGTGCAGCCTAGACTCTCGCCCGGGACTTCAAATCTAAGGCATAAACAAACACGGGAACCTCACAAAAACCGCGCATACATGTGACCCCACGGAGACGAAGCGGTTCGTTCTGGCTGGTAAACAAATGGCACTGAAGCAGTTCACAACTAGCCCTCAGCAACGTTCAACATGAGTTTAATGTGGTGTATCTTACACTCTTTGATAGCGACGGCCAAAACGGCAGCGACGATGATGATGATGATGAAACCCATATAATTATCTAGAAGATGAAAGGAGTCTGTCGCTTTGGATTAGCGACTACTAGAAGCCGTTGTTTTGTCTGTTACCGTTGGCGGCGGCTATCGACAAGAAGTACATACCCCAGGCCAAGGACAACAGAAGATTATTCCTGCTATTCAAGGGGGGGTGCGCGATGATCGTGTGGCTGATCCGAATCCCCATTCGGGCATTGCATTAAAGCTCTTACCGAGATCAGCACGAAGAAGATAACTTGAGACAACTACTGTCTTTTGCAGTGTTCAGAGGGAATGCTGTTTCCATCATTAGTGAACTCGACAATTGCATGTGAACCTGTTGGGCAACTAAAGCTTCCGAGCTTAATTATAAACAAAGCGAGATGAAAATAGAAACATTAGTGATACACTAGAACATATAAATAATTTTTAAACACGTATTCCGGAATCGAGTTGAGTTGCTCCTGCGATTTTTTCTTTTTCCCTTCTATAGTCTCGAACCGTTGCCCCTCCACATTTTTCATTCACAGGGACAGGAAAAGTCACAAGGAGGCAGGTCCGCCGTCTAGGGAGGTTGCAAAAATATAGAAATCAAAGCTTTTATTAAAAAAACGAAATTATTTTTTTTTTCGGTATGCCAATAAGCCACCAAAGGGAACATGCATCTCTTTTCCCCATCAATTTGGGTCCTACAGGGGCTGGTACGTCTCTTAAAATGCTTAGAGTCTCGCTGCACACGTTTCTACCCTGTTCTGTGCATCCGGGCCAGGCATTTCAGTGGCAAATTACCCACGCAACATTTCTCATCAAGATGACTTTGTTACCTTGTCTGACTTTGCAATCTACTCTTTTCTCTCTGGTTTTAAAGCGAAGACTGGCCTTATACCAAACATGAAAACTTTCCTCTGATTTTTTGTAAAAATTCTGCGTTATTTTTTGCCGAACCACTAAAACTATTTAACGAAATTACTCGCTTCTGTTCCATACATTGGAAAATCTATAAATCCACATATGAATAGTGCAATGAGTGAACCCATTTTTTAGTGACTGTCACTTTCAAGTAGAGGTGGGTGCCAAACTTAGTTGTCCATATCCTGCATTATCTGGTATGCTTCAAGGGGGATGTCAAATATCTTGAATGTGCAGATGACTTAAAACTTTATTACACTGTTTGCTCCAGTGACTTTCATGCTGCTCTGCAGTCAGCTGTCGATGGCATTGCTCGAAGGTGTTCTGAAAATAACTTGATTCCCTCGCCCTCCAAATGCGTAGTTCTGAGACATGGTGCACTTGTTTTCGACTTTAAAATTAACAATTGCAACTGCATTTTAGCGACTTCATCTTATACACGGGACTTAGGCATATATATATATATATATATATATATATATATATATATATATACAGGGTCATTCGTATCGAAATGTACTTCTTTCGAGGTTTGATAAAACTCGGCAAGAAAATAATTTTTCCCTATGGAGGGAGGACGCGGAAACGTTTTGTTTAGGAGTGAGGATGCAATTTATAAAAGTCGTTATTCTGCCTTATTTTCTTCTACATCGTTGTAGAACCAGTCAACGCATGAATCAACCGATCATACTAGTGTGTTCGGCGGAAAATGCTATCTAACGCAAGCTACCAAAAGGCAAATTGGTGGAATAAAGATAGTCATAAAAAGTCGAATTGTTGTTATAACTTACGTTGAAGCTTTCACGTGCAAAATCGTAAAATTTTGCCATTACGCTCAAAAACACTCTCTGATAGCAAATTGAATGCCCGTACCAAAGTGATGGTGCTGCGTTACGTAGTTGCGGAGTAACTAAGCTTTTTCGACAGCCATATCGAAAGCAAAGGCATGCATACTTCCTAGCATCTTGACCTGCTTTAGCACAAAAACCACTTGCGCACGTTCAGAAACACACCAGCATTTGTTTATTACAAGAAGTGCTCAAAGTTCCGTCCGCCTACCACTAAACACGTTCTGTAGCGATTACACTGGCTCTCTTGCACTCGTATAAATATGTTAGGCATTGCCCTAACGGCGTCAGCAGCATTGAATATACGGTCGACCAGATCTTCACGCGATTCAACGGGAGTTTCGTAGACAACACTCTTTAGGTAGCCCCACAAAAACAACTCGAGGCTTGTTAAATCGGGGGATCGAGGTGGCCAAGCTATAGACCCGCCTCGGGCGATCCACTGATTCTCGAATGTCTCGTTTAGGTATTCTCGAACCGTAGCAGAGTTGTGTGACGGCGCACCGTCATGCTGGAATGAAACGAGACATCTGCTTAACGAGGGTTACAACCGCCGCCGCACTCCTCCGACACCTAGAAACAAGAAAAACTTTAAAAACTTAAAGAAATTAAGACACTGCGTCTTAAGCAGTGTTAGCACATGGGGCTGATTGTAGCAAGCCTATACAAGTCATTACTACTATTCCTAAGGACGCCAGTGCCCCAGGCCCGACGAAGATTGGGTAATTTACTTTACAAAAACTGGAAAAATATACCTTTCTGCCAGAGACCCCGATGCGCGATGACAGAGACCCTAGTTAAGAAATTCCAGATTTTACTGACAAGGAAGCTAAACAAACGGCCTCTTGCCAGGAGAATCCACGTCAGGGTCCATGAAGTTTGTTCCACGACACACCTCAAACGACCAAACTAGCTATGAAAAAACTTACACTGCGTTTCTTCGTGCATGACGAAGCCTGCCTTCTGAGGGACTTCTGTTGATCTATTTTTCAACACTTGTACGTAATACCCTACAATGTTGTTCATCATCAAAAATGACGACGACAAACATTACGAACAAACGTCTACACCGATTCAAGCCATCGGTGTAACTCGGCTACTCCGTTCCTTTTAATTTAGGCGCAACTAGGCTTGCCGGTTTGTTGCTAGTGACCCTAAAGGCTCGAACGCTTTTTGCGAGAACGTTTTAGCAAATTCCCGTAGCCATCTTTGTAACGATTTTTTAGCCACTCGCAATACGTTTGTATAAGAGCTCGCGTGTGCCCGAGCGTATACAAGCGGCTTACCTTTGGACACTGTAGAGGTATGTGGCGATCATGAGAATGCTAGCTGCAGACGACAAATGCTTAGCAGGTTCCCACGTATCTTGATTCGCCGACCGGCCCTTCCAGCGCACCCGAAATATATCAGCTTGCTGCACCACCTTATAGTTCACGATCTTCTCTACAATGTACGCTGACGCAGCAAATGCACAAACAGGTTCTATAAGCATCACAGAACATTATGTTAATATCTCACGTTCACAGAACATTTTATTAATATTTCACCTTCATTATATATATATATATATATATATATATATTAATTATTCGCTCTGAGCAATCTGACCAGGTAGCTATGCCTCGTCGCTGCTGTATCTATCTTTACACTTTAGTTAAAAAAAAAAGCTGCTACATAAGGTGAAGCACTAGCAACACGCAGGTGATTCTACGCTATAATGTCACCTCGTCTCCCGCTAAGCACACAATACGCTGCGACAGGCCGGTGACGCTGTTCCACGTTAGTGCGTAGAACGCCACATATAACTCTATCCTAAAAACATGTATCTATATAAAAAAAATTGCAACAAAGGCTTTGATTTTACAACTAGCGCTGAAGCTGTTTCCTCTTTTTTGCTATCTATCTGTACCCATGCCAGACACATTTTATATCCTCTATCAACACTGTACGGTAGCTAGGTGTAGCAGTTTATCTCAATCTGTTCATACTATATACGTTGTTAAAACGGTTTTGGGTGTAGTAGGCATAATTGGTGGGCGTCCGGTTATAAAAAACCTACATGTGTAAAACGTGATGGCGAAATTTGTTAACCTTGTAATTTATTTTTGTTAACCTAGTTGGGACACTATATATATATATATATATATCGTCCTGCAAGATTAAGATAATTTTGTTTGCTGCATCTTTATTCATTGGAATCACATGGGCTAACGACACATTAAAAAAAATGCTGAACTAAAGATGAGTTTTCCCGTGATCGAGTTTCGCTTATTTTTTAAATATTTGATCGCTCAATTAGCTTTTTTATTTTATCTCATGTTTTCTAGAGAGTTCTTACATAGTTTTTAAACATTGCCTCTAATATCTTTGGGGCCTATTACTTACCGTCTTTTAGAATGATCGTACGCTTAGGCTTAACACATTTAGAGCCCGTTTGCTTGTTCGACGATGAGCGACGTCTTTTTGTAAGGTTACCGCGATCGTCCTGAGAGTCAATAGAGCGGCGGGTAACCGTACCTGTGCTGCTGCTGTAATCTGTTCTTCGAGAACGTTTGTCCTTGGTTCCTGGTTCTGCAAAGAGTTATATAAAAAACGCGCGTATATATATATATATATATATATATATATATATATATATATATATATGGAAAATTGATATGAAGATTAACCATCAGCCAGCGGCCGCAAGATGTCGTGGATTGGGCTGCGCGCAATCCGAAGCACTACACACAGCGTTGAACTACAGAGAATTGCGCCTGTGCTCCAACTTCAGCTGCATACATTAGAACCTCTATAAGGAATTTTGCAGACTCGTAAACAGAGAGTAGAACATGACGTTGTTATTGGGGTCTTTTCATATGAATGTGCCTTGCAAGAGAGGTACGTGAGCTTAATATATGTTTAGTGTCGGTAGGCTCACCTAAGTTGCCATAGGAATGTGACCCTACTGGCAAGCACACTTCAGAAGTTTTTATCTTCAAGGTAGACTACGTGGGCCTATGGCAGACTCGTAGCAAACACATCGATGACCGACAAACCCATGTCGTAAGAGCGTGGGTTTTGTCTTTTACTAATTGTTAATAAGTTACAAATTGTGGAGCACTAAACGATTTTTTACTCATAGTAGTGTTTGGCTTCTTCAAGTATGACTTCGTGTACTCCTCGATTATGTTTACTCGTTCTCTCGTAAGAACGATCATGTTGGCTTCAATGGTAATGCCTCGACACTGCCAAGTTGTTGTCATCCTGGTTCAACATGGTCCAACATGCAGCGGCTGAAGGGTGTTTTTCATTGATCGCTAAATTGTAGGTTTTTATTTTACGCCATGCGTTCTAAATATTTACTTCATAGCTTTTAAAGATGCCCTGGAAAAATGTAGGGTAGTTACTTACGGTCCTTCAGAATGCTCGTATGCTTAGTCTTAGCACGTTTAGAGCCCGTTTGCGGTTTCAACGAGGAGCGGCGTGAGGATTTCTTCTTCGCAGAGTCACCGCCTCCGCATTGAGAGTCAATATTGCGGGAGGTAGCCGCAGCTGTGCCTTTATGATCTGACCCTTGAAAAAGTTTGTCCTCGCGCCGCTTGCTTTCAGTTCCATCACATCGAGCAGCATACACTGACGGAGTTGTCTGGACGGAATCCTCGTTGGGCGCCTGCGCTGTGTCCACCCGAATTATAGGTTGAACCTCCTCATCCGATTCTGTAAGGAACTCTGAACAATGCGTGTGCATATATAGGCATTATTAAAGCAGTAGTACATATATATATATATATATATATATATATATATATATATATATAGGGTCATTCTTATCAAAATGTACTTCTTTCGAGGCTTGATAGAACTCGGCAAGAAAATATTTTTTTCCTATGGAGGGAGGACGCGGAAATGTTTTGTTTAGGAATGAGGTTGAAATTTATAAAAGTCGTTATTCTGCCTTATTTTATTCTACATAGTTGTACAAAATCTACCTTTGCGGGAGAACCAGTCGACGCATGAAGCAACCGTTCATACTAGTGCGTTCGGCGTCCACCGTGCTCGCCCAGACATTCACCGAAAAGCGATCCTGGCGATTATGCCCGCGAGTCATATTCGGGTTTTCGTAGGCCCACCAATAAGTGGTGTGTGCATTAAACACACCATCTTGGCTAAACGAAGCCTCATCCGTAAACAGAACAAGTGCAGGGAACCTGTCCAGTATTTCCACTTTCTCCAAAAACTGTCGACAGTATTCAGTACGTAGCTGATAGTCACTGGGTCGCAGAGTTTGAATTCGCTGGTACCGGTATGGACGCAGTCCTTCATCGGCCAGTGTCCTTTGCACAATTGTGGATCTGACCCCGGCATACACAGATAACTCCCTAATGCTCACAGAAGGCCGCTCGGCTAGTTCTTGAAGAATGAGTTCTTCCACATCTGCTGTTCTCGTCGTCCGTGTCCGACCAGTGTCGCGCCTCGAATGACGCGAATTCCGAACCAAAGCCCGCACAAACTTCCAATAGAAACTCGTGCGAACTGCGAATAAATTCGAATCAAAGCCCGCGCGAACTTCCAATAGAAACTCGTGCGAACTGCGAATAACTTCGAATCTAAGCCCGCGCAAACTGCGAATCAAAGCCCGCGCAGAAGCTGCTCAGCGTAAACAAATGCTGTTGTGTTTCTTCCCGCCAGATTAGATGCAGCTGCCTATCGTGCGTTTTTGATCCATACGTTACCCCAGTTGTAGGAACGCGTCCTGGAAAGCGTTCGTCTGAGAATGCCGCCACACAACTCTGCTACGGTTCGAGAATACCTAAACGAGACATTCGAGAATCACTGGATCGGCCGAGGCGGGTCGCTTGGCCACCTCGATCCCCCGATTTAACAAGCCTCGACTTTTGTTGTGGGGCTACCTAAAGAGCTTTGTCTACGAAACCCCCGTTGAATCGCGTCAAGATCTGGCCAACCGTATATTCAACGCTGCTGCCGCCGTTAGGACAATGTCTAACACGAGTGCAAGAGAGCCTGTGCAATCGCTACAGAACCGGTTTAGTGGTAGGCGGACGGAACTTTGAGCACTTCTTATAATAAACAAATGCTGGTGTGTTTCTGAACGTGCGCAAGTGGTTTCCGCCGAACACACTAGTATGATCGGTTGCTTCATGCGTCGACTGGTTCTCCCGCAAACGTAGATTTTGTACAACTATGTAGAAGAAAATAAGGCAGAATAACGACTTTTATAAATTTCATCCTCACTCCTAAACAAAACGTTTCCGCGTCCTCCCTCCATAGGGAAAAATTTTCTTGCCGAGTTCTATCAAATCTCAAAAGAAGTACATTTTGATACGAATGACCCTGTAGATGTATACAGGGTGTTTCAAAAAAGTTTTTTTTTCAATCGATAGTAAGAATTGTAGAGCTCGTAAAAGCAAATCTTTTTTCCAATGGAACATAATCTCTAAGTAGTCTTGTTTCGGAATGAGAGTTAAATTACTACAATTTGTGACACTGGTGTTTTTGCCCGACATAGGAGCACAAAATGTGTTGTTGCGAGACAACCAGTGCGCCTATACAGAAACTAAGCAAAATTCTGCTTCTTCCATAGAACATATAACGTCGGCCAGAAGATGCGACATGGTTGTTTAGAACAGAATTTGCAAAAAAAGGAGTTCTCTTATTAGCTTTCACACCAAATACCTCAAAATCAGTACCCTACGACCACTCAAGCGCTCAAAACTAACACATTCAGGCAGACGCACATTTCACAAGACGGTTATTTTGGTACCAAACTTATGGCAATGCGCAATGTGGTCGCGGAGTAGTTAAGATTTTTAGGCGGGATGCCCAGATTAAGTGTATGCATAAATGACTGTCAAGCGACGCGCTGAGGCTGTCGCGCGACACGTCGGCTTTAGTAAACGTCGCCATACAGTCATTTTACATGCACTTAAATTGGACGTCCCACCGAAAAATCTTAATTACTCCACAACCACAGCGCGCATTGCCATACGTTTGGTACCAAAATGCTCGTCATGAAATGCGATCGCGTCTGCCTGAATGTGTTAGTTTTGAGCGCTGTGGGTGGTCGTAGGGTATTGATTTTGAGACATTTGGTGTGTTTTTAAGTTTTGAAAATAATTTAACTCTCATTCCGAAACAAGACTTCTTCGAGGCCATGTTCCATTGGAATATTTGCTTTAACAAGCTCTACAATTCTTACTATCGATTAAAAAAACTTTTTTGAAACCCCTATATATATATATATATATTTATATATATGCCTAAGTCCCGTGTATATGGTAAAGTCGGTAAAATGCAGTTGCAACGTACTATGGTTTCAAGGAAAACAGTAAAATTTATTGATGAAGCTGATGTTTGTTAGACACTCGACGGACTCCCGTTTACAGACGAAAACCTGCGGCACATCTAATATATATTGAGCTTGGCTGCTAAATTTCAATTAACCTGAAGAGTGCTGGCCTATCAGCGCTTAGCGTGGGCGCGCCACTCCTCCACAGTGTCCGCTGCTTTTTTAAATGGCCGACAGCCCAGAGAAACCCAGCGCTCTGAACTTGGCGCACTGCAAATTAATCCGTTGTCATCCACTAGCCCAAGTGAAGAGCTACGGATTAAAGTCTACGAGGCTGTGTGCGAAATGTTCAACGTTACCAGGACAGTCGAGTGTTTTAGCTTTGGCGTATACGATTTATATAACATCTAAGGGAGTGAGTATAATTTCAGGGAAACAGAAGCAGTTGTTGATGAGGCTGAGGTTTGTTAGACAATCGCCGGACTTCTGTTTACGGGTCGAAAACCTGCGGCACATCAGCTCACTGCCGTCTTGTCTTTCACGTTCTGCTTGAGCTCGCAACCAGCCTAATCGACGCACAGGCAAAAGTGTTCCCTTTTAGCCGTTCACTCTGTCTATCGACATCAGCTCACCCTGATAAGCCTTCCCGCTTTCGCATTACCGTATAAGTGTTCTCACGTGCGTCGTTACTTTACGTCGTGGCTTACCAGGAAACGTAACCATGGCGTGTGGCTGTCTCCATTTATTGACCTGCTGCGTGTATACGCACCACTGTATATGTGTCGTGCCTTATATGCACATGCATATTTTCAAGAATTCAGGTCCAACCTGGCAAGGGTTTTGCGAATTCGATATCGGTTGTTGTAGCGGTTTGACGGAGCTCTATACGAAAGATATCTGCTTTACTTGATATGTAAATATACAATTTTATCTCTTTTTTTTTAAATCTCTGTCATTCAACGGAAAATGTTATCGCACTGTCTTTTCTGCATCTATTCTAGTCAAAGTATAGGAGAATTCCGAAGGGGCGAACATGGTGCGGGCTGCATAAGATCGCTTTTGCTTTGAATTCCCAAAACTGGCCCTGACATTTTAGACAAACAGAACTAGTTGTATTCAAATGTCTCCACGAATGTGATTTTTACGATGTGCGGGCGATAGAGTCCGGTCTGGAACGACCCTCTGCACGATATCCGTCAGTTAGCCACGCGATATGCTACTTAGGGTCCATTACAAGCTCTGCGGGCATTTTCATCGGCTGAAGGAGGGGTGCATATGCAAACAAAGTGGTGATTTCTCACAGTGACACCAGCCCACCGTTTGTCGGCTTGCACTGCAACATGACTGCACATGGGCGGGTTCAGAGGCTAACCTGGCGTTGAAGTGCAGAACTGGATAATCAGTGCTTGCTTGAGGGCCTACCGACCGACGTTACTCTTCGTTTAATTATGGAGACATTACTGACATATTGTATTGCTGTTTCTTTGGGGCGGAACGTTCAAAAACATTAAGCGTCTAATTTAGGCAGATAACAATGACGTGAATTGAGCTAAAACTACGTGTGACATTAAGTGGTTATCTTTAGCTGCTGGAACACGATCAACATTTCACATGGTTAACATCGATGACCATCATCAAACTTAGAGCCGCCGCTTTAGACCACTTTAGACATCTAGGGAAGTACTTCAGTTGGGCGATGTTATGTCTGGTCTTTCAACATGTTTTAAGCAAGAATCCGTCGAGTTGTTGCTCGTACCTATGCTGTGTGATAGCTAAATACCCCATCCCATACAGCTTCTATACATGCGCTTCATTTTCATACTTTTTTAAAAGGTAGGAATTCGGGTTTAATGGGTTAACCGTCCGTAGCTTCGAAGTGAAAGGCCCTAAAACGCACATATGTGTCTGTATAGGCTGCGTTTTTTCCCCAAATGAATATATTATTGCTCCGCGATGTTGGTCGTACGGCGGTCAGTCGGATGAGATATCAATTAAGTTTTTCCTTCGGAAGCTTCTTTCCTACAGTCATGCAATGACAAAGCGCAAAGTCAGCGGAGATGTTCAATCGTTAGGCAATTGTTAGTCATCACAAAATACATACAAAGTCTATCACGAAAAAAAATATTATTAGTCAGTTTTGTATGGGAAATGGCCAAATGAGCACATACAAAATCAAATAATTGTCATTCATTTGGGCGAAATCCAAGGCTAAGATTGCATTCATATGACGCTTTTTAGACTGTTCGTCATCTTTCATTATGTTGTACAAAAAGGCACAGTGTGGCCCCTAAACACTAGAAACAGATAGGAAAACATTCGAATATGTACGGATGCTTTATTTATTGTTTTAAGCACTCCACCGCGACAAGTAGAAGCCGTTGTTCTGTCTGTTCCCGTTGGTGGCTTTGCTGCATGCATCTATAACCACCCGTCCTTTCTGTCTAGCTTGCTTACTCTGTCGTAACTCTTGTAAGCCTGGAAGTTATATATATATATATATATATATATATATATATATATATATATATATATATATATATATATATATATATATATATATATATTCACGTAATATCTCTAAATGCCCGTTTATCATATCTGCAACATATGCGCAGGCAGCTACGCAAAACACCCGGTCCCGAGGCATGGTCACTTCTCCAGAAGATTGGAAAATGAATCGAACTGACGTCAGGAGAGAACAGAGTTCTTGCCTATTTACCTATTTGCGTCAACGGCTATCACTGGCGGTTCAGCGCGGTAATGCGGCAGCAACAATTAACACAATATGGGGGGCACAGTAATGGGGACACAATATATATATATATATATATATATATATATATATATATATATATATATATATATATATATATATATATATATTTATATATAAATATATATATATATATATATATATATCATAGTGCTTGGTATTCAAATCAACCGGAGTTCATTTGAATCAATACTTACCTGGTGCCGGGCCCTCCGTGATCAAGAGGGCGGAGACCGCAGGAGGAGGCTTTGCCATTGCACTTCGGCAGGGCTGAGACCTGCCACTCTCCCAAACTGGGAAAGATGGGGCATGTAATTTTTGGTAGTGCGCGATCGATAAGTAATATGGATTTGAATTGCTATCACGGTGCCTGCGCAGACACGAAGCCTAAAGTATTGTCCTTGACCTCCAAGAAGGAGTTTGTCCTTGGACTTAATTCCTTGACGAGATGGCAGATAAATTCTAATTGACGCCACGTCATTTGAAGGTTAACGTATACGGCCCTCCAACAAGCGACGCGTCCTCGATAGGCAACACTATGCTGTTATGCTCAGTCTATGCATATGACACCGGAGTTTTTGAGCAAAAACAAATGTCTCTTATTCTATAAAGAATGAAGATATTTTATTTAAAGTAACGGTTCTCGCTAGACATACACAACTTTCGAAGTCCGTATTTTTAGAGGCAAACCGATTACTACCCGTTTTCGGACGTTTTCATAGGAAGAAAATTTCTGCTTAGCCAGAGAATGATCTTGTGCTGCGAAGAGGTGGAGCCAAGTTTAGCGAATTAGCGGATGGGAAAGGATTTTGCAAAGAAAATGCTTTATAAGTTTGCGAGCAAGATGGCTTAGTGGCAAAGCCTTTGCCTTGCATTTGGGAGGACTGGGTTCGAGACCCAGACCGGCCACTCTTAAATTGGTTTGCATGGTTTCCAAATTAGACAAGGTAAATGCCGGAGTGGCTTAAAAATTAGCCATGGCATGAAAAAACCGTTCACAACCATTAGTCTTACGGAAAATAAAAAACAAGTTTCCGACGGTTTCATCAGATTTTAGCCGCTTATAAGAGACAACACCTTACTTTTATCTCGCTAAACACAGAGCATTGTATTTTTCCAAAGCGATTCGGTCTCACAGTCGATGACACGGCTGCGACAGGATCTAACCATGACTTTTGGCGCTCGGGATTGATAAGGAAGATCCACTTTTCAGCTTCAATAACGATCCGATGCAAGAATATCTTCCGCTAAAATCTGACGAGCTGAATCTCACAAGTAGTTCATCGGTTCTTTTGCTGTTTTCCATTCAGTTCAGGTGGGACCCACTTTGAGAGCTTTAGGATTTTCCCTATTGTTTTCAATGCCAACGGTTACTTGGCACATCCTTCGTCCGCCGAGGGCATTCTCGCCGTAAGCTTCAACAAGCATTTTATGCGCTTCGGTAGCAGATTTTTAATACAAGTTTATTTCATCAGAAATTGGTAGATATTACCTAAATTGATATCGGCTAATAACATCTTTCACTACTGCATGCATCGAACTAGCTTGCATTGCGGTATGTGGTTTCGGTCAATATTACACGTGCCACAACACTTACATACACAGTCTCAACCAACGTTGTCGATGCGTTTCGCGGCAGTTCAAGCATATGTTCACAAAATTAGCTTTTATCTCATCTATCTATTTAATGTTGTCTAAGGTTAAATTTGGTGAAATGGCCCGCGGGCAGTAAGTTATATTTGGAGCTATTTTTATCTTGAAAATGTTTATTCCAGTCTTAGTGTCAATCTGTGTAAGAATCCGAGTAGCGTCATGGCCGATATTGCGTCTGCACGCTGTTCCCTGTGTGTGCTTTGTAAAAGATGGGCCAGGGGTCAAGGTTACTTGAAGATAGCTAAATTGACTTACTAATTCAATATTTTGGTTATTGACCCTGATGGTATAGTCAAGACTGGCGTATCGACCTCCTGGGGAAAATCGAAGAACTTTTGTCTTGGATATATTAATTGTCAGTTTATACTGTGCGCACCTTTGGCTAATTTCATTTAGGTGAAACTGTAGATGTGGTCTTTACTTGGTCATTATGATAAGATTGTCAACGTAGAAAACATGCGGGGCTTTAGCATTTTGAAGTACTTGGCTTAACCCTGTGACATAGAGGATGAATAAGAAAGGGCTTGCCGTGTCGCTTTGTGCTAGCCCAATTGACTGTTTAACTTCTTGCGCAATACAGTGAGGCCAATTTCTGATTGTGATGTAGTTCGCAGTGAGCTTCTCATTAGGGTGAACATTCGACTTTTGATTCCACAATGCTGTCGCATAATTTCCAGGAGGCAGTCTCTAGGCACACAATCAACAACAGTTTTGAAGTCAACAAACGCTGCGTAGGTCATCTGTCCGTCGTTGGAACGTTCCCGCAGGTGACGATGGACTTCCCTGAGAGCTCGTTCAGTTGAGCGACCTTCTAAGAACCCATTCTAAGCAAAAAATAAAGCAGATTTTTCCAAATGATAACAGAAAATAAGAACTCCCGGCAAATTGGCGATTTTTGGCACAAAGTCGACATGGTAAACGCTCCTGGAAATGTTGTAAGAAATACGCAGGTGAGGTGTTGCTATTTCTTTTTATTTAAACAAGAAGCCAACCGCTGCACCAACAGAACTGCGTCATTGCACTATATAGTAGCGCCCTCTATTCACGGAATCCAATTGTATATGCATATATTCGGTCTTCAGCGCGGATGAATTTCCCCCTAAAATTCCTAAACTAGTACGATTTTATTTCAAAATTATAACTTTGCGTAGAGCACCTTATATTGCCAGGACTCCGCCTCGCCCTCTGAATAACTGAATCAATAAGGGTCTAATGTTGTTTCTACGCTACTTCTGATAGAGCGGCAAAGAAGAACTGCCAAAGTGCTTACCGTTAAATATGAATCTCTACTGTAAGCTTGTTAGAGTAGAGAAAAAGGTAAATCTATTTCTCTTGATTGTTGACATTGCGCCTAATGTTAACAGTGTGTGTAAATGTGTCCGTATATCGTCTGACTAATCTCGGTCGGCCGCCGCAATGGGTATTGCAGTTGACCCTAGCGAACATGTGTTCCAGAATCACCTTTAAGGCCGAGTACACATTACGGGAAAGTACGACTTTATTATAGCACGTATCACTTCTCGTTCCTCGTTATTCCATTGGAAATACATGGGATGAAATGGCGCCAGTGGTAAATCTAGGTTCTTCTCTCTATAGCCTTTGTCCTACAAAAATACAGTATAATGCGCCTCGTCAGCTCAAACGTTTAGGGCTGCCAGGCAACTGTTTGACATCACACAAAACACTTACAGAATATAGCTGAATAAAACATGACTACCAATTCAATAATCTATTGATTCAAATGTCATACCTTGCTCGAATTTTTGGCGCTTGAAACATTTAAGTAATATTTGCATAGCAAGTTTCCAAGTGGGCACACACCAACAAAGATCATTTTTACTCACTTAGATGAAAAGCAATATTAATATTGCATTTATCTGACGTTTTTAAACTCTGCATCTCCTCTTCTATTATTTATGTTGTAAATAAAGGCAAAGTGTACCCCTAGATATAACTTAAACAGAGAGAAAAACATTGGCATTTTTCAGATACTTTATTTATGGCTTGAACACTGCAATATGATGTTGATAATGAAACGGCATGCTAGGACATGCGTCATGGAATGGTTCTTTATTAAAGGCAGTCATCGAAGGCCTCTGCGGTGATATTTACGCCGGCGGCCTGCAGTTCTTCGACAGCCGCTGGCCAGCAGTCTGTCTTCTGGCCCAAAATGAATACACCGGCTTGCGTATCTGTAAAATATTTGGTGTTATATATATATATATATATATATATATATATAAGGTCAATCAATTGAAGTGTAAAAGGTTGGTTCTTTTCTCTACTCTTAAAGTTTGCTTTAGATTTTTCTTGACAAACCAAACAGTCTGCTGCATCTCGGAACATAATACCCCAAACCGCCGCTTGATTTCCATTTTTGGGCATCAATAAGTTGTGGGGTAACTTGATATATATATATATATATATATGTATATATGTTTATATATATATATATATATATATATATATATATAAATTAAAAACTCACCAGTTTTTGAAAGGCACTCGAAAATGACGACCATGTCAGGGCATGCCGTGACAGTGAAAGCAGTTTGAAAGAAAGGTCCGTTCCCGTAATAGCAACCGTCCTCGCCTTTCTCATATTCATACCTGAAATAAGTGATTTAGTGTCATATATCGTGCAAACATAAAACTTTCGTGGTCGAGCATCTTCTAATACCTCACCTGATGTTTGTGGATGTCTTATATGGATATATATATATATATATATCACGAAACGCCCTTTGTACGCCCTACCTATCTGGTAAAGAGTATTTAAACCTACTAAAGCTCAGGATCAACGCACTACCAACGCGTGCCAGATTGGCCAGGGGACGCCCGGGTTACAACAAACGTTGTAGGCACGGGTGTCATGCGCCTGAGACGTTGGCTCATGTCGCTCAGATGTGCGATACAACGCACAAACAAACCATAAAAAGACATGACGACGTCTGTGATTGCGTGGCGCGTTTTCGCCGCGAGAGGGGTCATGAGGTAGTTCGTGATCGATTATTCCGTCGACCGGGCGCACCGGGTCTAAAGCCCGACCTCGTCATAACAACACCAACCGAGGTCTGGGTTTTAGATGCCGAGGTTTGCGGCCCGAACAGGGACCTCGCAAAAGCATGGCAGGACTAGATCACCAAAGATGACGTCGAGTTCCTAAAAGCGGCGCTCCCCGACCCGCAAAAACCTCGCAGATTCGGATCCATCACGATCTCTATGAGTGGTGTATGGGACTCTTAATCTACGAGTTCGCTCTTGGGGCTCGGCGTCAAGAAGAGGAATCTTATGGATCTTAGCGTTTTAACGTTGCAATGAACCTTGAGGATATACCGCTCGCACCGGGTCCATAAGAGCGGGGGCTACCACCAAGCAAGGACACGGACACCTGATTCTTAATCTCACGTGACACCTTTTTACCACCATTTTTATTAAGGCGAGCACTGCCGAGTGTGCAAACGTATTGCAAATGATTAATAAATCATCACAATATTTTCTATATATATATATATATATATATATATATATATATATATATATATATATATAGAATACGTAAATTGCTTACGTTGGTTTCGGGCCCTTGTCTACCGTGTATTTCGTATGTCCAGGTGTAAATTCCGCCGTGTCGTCGTAACAGCCTGCGTTACCCTCAGGATCCTTGAAGTAGATCACCTTATGCTTCCCTTGGGCTAACTGTAGACAGACACGAAAAATTAAATCAAGATCAAGTTAAGTATAATCTTTTTTATTCTATATATGTATACTGTGTATATCTGGGCATGCCAAATTAGAGTGGCTTGTTTTTATGTACAATAGAACATTTGTATCTCAGTACAACTGCTTAAAGCCCAACCGGAGTCAGGCGCCAAGTAACATCTAATATACATGGATCGTGCGCGTGCATACATTGGCGCCCACAGATGTGAAGCGCGGCATATACGATATTTCAACTCACTCAGTCGAGCTATTACAGATGCAACATTGAAACTTCTAATGTAAATTACGTAGAAGAAAGAAAGTTCTAATTGCGACGTGGTCAGTATCGTGTCTGTTACCTTAGGTATTGCCGTTTCCAGGTCGGAATCACATGATGCACACGCGTCCCTTGGTATTTCTGCCCAACCTGATAAATTCAATAAAGTAGCCGAACAAAGCCAGTTAATCATCAATACCGCTAAGTCATTTAAAACGTCCTATTTTTGTTGTGATTTTATGCGAAATCTGTCCCTGTTGAACACGGATTTGGTTAGCAAAGCGTGCATCAAGCTAATAATCCATGCAGATCAACCCACATCGGTACTCTCTGCGAAGCAATGACAGTTTTTGACAAACTGCACATCTGATACTTCGCTTACTACTTGCTAGCGACATAAGTGCATACTTTTCTCCTCTCTAGCATCCGCTTTATTTGATCTATATCATATGCACGAATGAACGCTTTTTTAGTGCACCTTACAGTAATGTCGTCGGAAACACTGCCGGCGAGACTGCGTGGTCAGAATGGCCTATGACTCCGATTCCATGAGATGAATATCGATTACGTGATTTGTTTGTCAGCAGATATTTGTTACGCGCAGGGAATAGGTTAGTACCTTAGTGTAAATGCAGTCTCTTGTTGGTATAACGCTGTTGATAAATCAGGTGACTGAACCACCTCAAGAGAGACACGAGAAGCTGACGGCCGGAAACAGTTCTTCAGACGGAAGTCTGAGCTGGTGTATTACTCAATCTATCACTCAATAGAGTAAACGGTAAGCCTAAACCAGTAGCGGGAACCTAAGACGTTATATATCGATCACTACATTGTGACTTATACTGAAGTACTTCACTGTGGCTTATAAACAAATGGCAGTAACGCAGTTTACGTATAGCCTTCAGCTACTTCCAACATGAAGTGCATCTGGGATATCTCACCTTCGCTGACAGCAGCAGCCAAAACTGCAGCAACTATGACGATGAAGGCCATGTTATAAGCTAGAAGTGGGACGAAGTCTGTCGCTCTGGACCAGCGGCTACAGGAAGAGCTAATGGAACAGACGAGGCCGTTGTTCTGTCTGCTCCCGTTGGTGGCGTTGCTGCACTTATATATGCAGGTCCGCCCTTTCTGTCCAGCCTGTTACTCTGTTGTAGGTGCTGTAGTACTGAAATATATATATATATATATATATATATATATATATGAATACATTGACATACGTCCACAATTTCAAATTCCACTTTCGCATATGTGCAAACATATGTTTTAATGTATGAATTATAAAACCATACATTAACCATATGCACATATGAAATCATATATAAATAAAATGTATGCATTTAAACTAAGTTGTTTCGACAACTACGCAAAAAAGACAAGCCGCGCTACGTAGCACTATTTCACTACGTCGTAGCACTATTTCAACAGCATTGCTGTATTTGAGGTTGGAGCGGTTAGAGAAACATTTCTGCCTTTTTAAATGAGCCGTTATTTCTCCCATAGCGTATTATCGTATGGCAAGCTATCGGGGCACTGAAGCATGCAAGACGGGTAGCGGGAGACAAAATGACGTGTTTCCTGCGGCAGTCGTTTCCAGGTCTTCGTAGCCATTCCTGGTGATCCGTGGAATCTGGGGTCTACGTCGAGCAGCTTAGTTCAAAAATTTAACTAACTGAAGTGTTCGAGTCATGGCAAGCTTGAACCGCGTTACCAGGTCTTCCACCAAGGGCTGTGTTAGACACCATTGGGTAAATGTCGGATACCATTAGATAAACCTACCGATACATTTTCTTGCAGAGGAACACTCACAACCAGGTAAATATTTGCGGTCTCCGTAGGTTAGAAGCTCCACGTAAGTCGTGGAAGAAAATGGTTCGAAGTTTTCAGTGGAACGAGGTTTCAGTGGGTGTTGTATATTTTATACTAACTAAACAATTCTAATCGTGAAAATGGCTTCAAAATCACGAGCAAGAAGCTCTCATGGGTTTGATTACTATAGTTATACCGAATCTTGAATCCTATGGGGTCATATAAGATGTTAAAATGAGTTCACATTCTAGCGATGGCTCCAGACTAGAGCATGCAGATTAGAGCTGGTCGTCGCTTAGCTTGACCTTAAAAAAAAAACGGTAAGAACGGAGCAATGAATAATGAAAGCATGCATTATACTGGCCGATGCTCCTTAGCAATGACGGCAAGCGTTAACCTCAAATTCACGACCCTTGTGTCTCTTGCCCTAAAGACACTGGGTAGCTCAGGATCACTCAGCATAGTTATTGCTCAAGGAATCAGATCAACTCGGCACCATAACTGGGGACGAGAGGAGGGGAGACTTCTTCCGTCAGCATTTTTCCATAAACCAAAATGCCAATATTCGCACGTTGTAATTGTTCGTCGTTGTAAACATCGGCGTTGATATCTGCGTCACGATGGCAGATAAATGCTAATTGGCGTTACGTCATTTGAAGGTCAAGGTATGCGGCTCTCCAACAAGCCACGCGTCCTCGACAGCAAATGCTATTCTGTTATACTCATTCTATGCATATGACACCGGGCAAAAACAAATCTCTCTAATTTTATAAAAAAATAAAAATATTTTATTTAAAGTAACGGCCTTTGCTAGCTATACATTGTACCCATCTTTCCGGCAACTTGTGGATTCCTTTCCAGAAGAAGTCCGTACCTTTAGAGGCAAACCGATGAACTACCTATTTTCGGACGTTTTCGTCGAAGAAAATGTCTGCTTAGCCAGAGCATGATATTGCGATGCGAAGTCGGTTCTTTTGCTATATACCATTCAGTTTATGTGGGACCCACTTTGAGAGCTTCAGGATCTTCCCTTTTGTTTTCAAGCGTCTGCAAACGGTTACTTGGCATATGTTTAGTTAAGCAGCGAGTTCTTCGTGCGTTTGCGTGTCATCTACGTCCAACAACACTGGCAATTGAGTGTTCTCAAACGTTTTTGACAATTTTCGGCGTGCTTCGTCGTTCTGTTCAAAATTGCCACGGTTGAACTTTTTAAACAACTCATTCTCGCCGTAAGCTTCCACAAGCATTTCATGCGCTTCGGTCGTAAATTTTTCCAAATGATAACAAAAATGAGAACTCTCGGCAAATCGGTGATTTTTGGCGCAAAGTTCGACATGCTAAACCCTCCTAGAAATTGTAAGGGAAATACGCAGGTGAGGCTTTGCTCGTCAAACAATAAGACAGACACTCCAACAACAGAACTGCGTCATTGCACTATCGGCTGCTAGCGCCCTCTACGCGCGCATAATCTCGCGCCCACAGCGCATGAAGCGCAACATGTACGATATTTCAGCTCATTTAGTCGAGCTATTACAGATGGCAATATCGGAACTTCAAATGTGAATTACGTAAAAGAAAGAAGGCTTTAATTACGACGTGGTGCGAATCGTGTCTGTTACCTTAGGTATTGCCGTTTCCAGGTCGGAATCACATGATGCACACGCGTCCCTTGGTATTTCTGCCCAGCCTGATAAATTTAGTAAAGTAGTAATAATCGATGGAAGCGCACCGCCCGGGGTGCGGGATTACCTGCCACCAGGGGGCGCAAGGAATGCCTATAAAATGGTCTGAAATAAACCAGAGAGCCTTTTCGGAGTCGGCGCTGATTAAGCCGGTTGCCATTTTTTATTGCCTTATTTATTATTGCCACCACGTAGATACCACACCCAACAAGGACAGTTAATCATAAATACCGCTAGGTCATTTAAAGCGCTATTTTTGTTGTGATCGCCCGTTCAACGCCTGTCCGTGTGGAACGGATTTCGTCAGCAAAGCTTGCATTAAGCTAATCATCTATGAAGATCAACCCACCACGGTAATCTCTACAAAGTTATGACGGTTTTTGACAATAACTGCACATTTGATGTGCAGTTTGTCACTCATCACCTGCTAGTGACATAAGTGCATACATTTTCTTCGTTTAAGCAGTGGCTTTGTTCGATCTATATCACATGTATGAATAAAAGCCTTTTTTGGAGTGCACATTACAGCAATGTCGTCGGTAGCACTGCCGGTCAAACTGCGTGGTCAAAATAGCCTATATTGATCGTGTCAGCACACTCTGCGGACGCGATCAAAGAGTATGTATGTCGAATAATAGGGACAGACACAGAAGTGAAAGTGACAAAACTTGCTGGCATGAACCAGGAGTATTACAACAGCTATCACGTGCAGGTAGCTGCAAATAAATTCAATGAACTACTAGACCCGTCCGTCTGGCCAGACGGCATTCACTTCCGCCCGTACCGCGGCCAGTTACACCAATATAGAGTGTCCAGCGCAGTGCACGAAGTGAGGGCGAGCATTGACGCCAAACGATGCAGGGCAATCGTGGAGGAAGATCACAGTGAAAACAAAGAAATAGAGACAAATCAATGACAAAATAGCCAGACAACACCCCAAGAACTCAAAACAGCTCCATCGAAATGTCTGCTATGGAATGTCGAATCTCTCAACCAATTATATCGAACAACAGGAGAGAACATATTCAGCAAATACGACATATTGCTTCTAACGGAAACCTTCGAAACAGACCCCACAAAGACCCCTTCCCCCACCACAAAGTTTTCACGGACTGGCAGACGAGGAAGATCAAAATGGGGCGTATGCATAGGAGTAAGAACAACGGAGAATGCCAAGCTTCTTCATAGCACTGCCAGACACATTGTTCTAGAGCTCACCGATTATTACTTAATCTGTATTTATAGCCCGCCTGAAAAGACGGTAGATCAAGTGATACAGGACATTGGCGACTGTATGGGACTTTGCACAGATGCGAATAAAAATGTAGTAATAGGTGGAGATTTTAAGTGTGACTTGACAAAAGAAACTTTTAGAAAAAAGAGTTTTAAAACAGGAATTGACGAGCTTGGACTGGCCATTCACAGTAATTCTTCAGAGCTTACATATATTAGTTGGAATGGATACAGAGCGGATGACATTATTCTCTCATCAGTATCACAGACGACAGATATTATATTTGGAATCACTATCCACCCATCGGCTCATCGTAAACATTCTCAGGTGGAGTTCAAACTGAATCGCAAACAACGTGTGGTCACGTCCCAAATTAAGCACGTCCACCGCTCACTAAACAAAAAAATCCAGAGACACAGGCCTTGGTTTGATGAGGAATGCCGGAAAATGAAGCACGCAATCTGTTCAATTCAAAATAGGGCACCAGCAACACTCCGCCGCATAGCAGAGATGAAAACAGAATTCACGCACATTTAAAAAGAGAAAAAATTGCGTTACGAACAAGATCACCGTGTACGGCTTATAACAGCAAGTGTGCAGAAGCCGTGGCTGCTTCTCCCGAGGAGACCAACGTCGCTAAATCCAGTGATAAACGATAATGACTGGGTGGATCACTTCAGAAGACTTCTGACACAAGAGTCCGCATTGCCAGACCGAGATGCCTGTGACGATGATAATTTTACAGGTTTTACCGAAAACGAAGTCGAAGCCGCTATTAAGCAGAAATAAGATGGGAAGTCGACAGGGCCAGATCTTGTATATGAAGACCTCAAGAAGAATGTAAATGTAGTTTGTCCAATTCTAACAAAATTATACAATGTATGTCTTAGACAAGGGATACCCGTCGAGTGGCGGCAAAGCTTTCTGCAGCCTATCTTCAAACGTAAAGGAGATCCAACTGACCCGAGACACTATAGAGGCATCGCACTCACAAGCGTGCTCTATAAGATTCTAACATCGCTAATCGTTAACAGGCTGTACTCGGCCACCGAGGAGAAGGTCCCGCCGGAGCAATATGGTTTTCTACGGGGACGGTCTACGTCAGATGCGGTCTCATTTGTAGTGAAACATGTATTTGCACCAGCACTGTCTGCATTAACATTTATCCAGTGGTTCATGAAAACCCTCCACGTTGCACAGAACGTGATGAAATCCGTGGGCTGCAAATGTCGTAGTTATATGTCGATATTTTACCCCGCTACCCTGCCATTTAGTGCTCGTCATTTCTGCTGTTCCATAAATACTTATGTCCACCTCACTAAATTTGGTTTGTCAGTTACGCATATAAAATTCCGAAATTTCATAGCTAATGTATTTTTACAATTGACCTTCAAGCCCTTCTCATTCATGAATGTAACTAGTCGATCCATGGCTTGTTTCACCCTGAAAAAGCTGCAACCAAAGATGACCACATCATCAGCGTACAGTAAGATTCTGGCCCACTCTCGGTTCCAGCCCGTCCTTATCCGCTCTGAGTTTGCCTATTAAGCCAAGGCAACAGGCATCCCAATCGACACCCTTAGGTTGACGCGGCCCAAAGCATTGACCGATCGGTCCGGGTTCGGTCCGCGGACACCGTTCCCGTATCTTATTAGCTTTCATAGTCCTTAAGTGACCACGGCAAGATAACAATAAATATTTTTTACTACCACAGTGAACCTCGACCGAATTCAAATGTTTATTGCGGATAGCAACGTTCTGCATACTGCGCATACTGTTCAGTCTGCTTTAAGAGGCTAGTTACAAGTTATTTACATTTGTTGTTGTTCCCTACAAATAAGTTACATCCAAAACGTTATTCTAATATATGATAAGCTTGGCTGCTGAATTTCAATTAACCTGGAGAGTGGTGGCCTATCAGCGCTTTGCGTGGGCGCGCCACTTCTCCACAATATCTGCTACTTTTTTTTAGATGGCCGACTGCCCAGAGACACCCAGCGCTCTGAATTTGGCACTCTGCAAATGAATCCGTTGTCATCCATTAGCCCAAGTGAAGAGCTAAGGATCGAAGTCTACGAGGCTGAGGCTCGGAATGTTTAACGTTAACAAGACTGTAGAGTTTTTTTAGCTTTGGTGTATACGATTTATAGCACATCTAAGGGATGTATTATGGTTTCAAGGAAAACAGTAACATTTATAAATGAGGCTGAGGGTTATTAGACAACCGCCGAACTTCCGTTTACGGACGAAAACCTGCGGCTTACCAGGAGACGTAACCGTGGCGTGTTTACTCATTTATTTGTCTCATTTATTGTCTTGCTGGGTACTTGCGCACTACTGTATCTGTGTCCTACCTCGTATGTGCATGCATATTTTCACTAATTTAAATCCAACTGGGTAAGGTTTTTGCGAACCCCCTATTGGATGTTGCAGAAGTTTTACAAAGCTCTATACAAAAAAAACCTGCTTTACTTGATACGTTATTATAATATTTTATTTCTGTCAGTAAAGGTCAAATCTTACAATTCTCGCGTAGTCTTTTCTGCATCTATTCTAGTCAAAGTATAGAAGCATTTCGAAGAGGCGCACATGGTGCGGGCTAACAGCGTTCTGCATAAAATCGCCTTTGCGTTTGCATTCCCAAAACTGGCCCTGAATTTAGACAAACAGAACTAGTTGTATTTGGATATCTCCACTATTGTGATTTCTACGATGTGAGAGCGATGGGATCAGTTTCGGAACGACTCTCTACACAATATCCGTCATTTAGCCACGCGATATGCAACTCATGACCCATAACAAGCTCTGCGGGCATTTTTGTCGGCTGGAGGAGGAGTGCATATGCAAACAAAGTGGTGACTTCTCATTGTGACACCAGCCCATCGTTTGTCCGTTTGCACTGCAACATGACTGCACATGGGCGGGTTTAGATGCTAACCTGGCGTTGCTTGAGGGTTTACCGAGCAACGTTACTCTTTGTTTAATTATAGAGCCATTACTGACATATTGTATTGCTGTTTGGGGTTCAACGTTTAAAAACATCGAGCGTCTAATTTAGGCAGATCACAACGATGTGCTTAAGGCTACGTGTGGCATTACGTGGTTATCTTTAGCTGCTGGAGCATGATCAACATTTCACATGGTTAACATCGATGACCATCATCACACTTAGAGCCGCCGCAAACCACTTTAGACATCTAGGGCAGTACTTCAGTTGGGCGATATTATGTCTGGTTTTTTAACATGTCTTAAGAAAGAATCCGTAGAGTTGTTGCTCGTACTTCTATTTTGTGATAGCCAACAGCAATTACTTTCTCTACTACAAGCAGACTCACATGCAGCTTGCATGCACGCGCTTCTTTTTCATACTTTTCCAAAAGGTAGGAATTCGGGTTTAATAGGTTAACCGTCCTCACCATCGTCCGTTGCTTCGTAGTGAAAGGCCATAGAACGTACATCTATCGGTATCTAAAGTAAAGTTGTCGGGCTGTTGTCCCTCAGCCAAGATTTAACGTATACGGAACTGTTTTTCACATTGCTTCATAGACGGACTCCCATAATTACAAATGCGCAACGGTGGGGCTCGAACCCACGCACCTATGTGTCTTCTCCGGTTGCGAGGCGCAGACTTAAGCCACCGGGTTCGACACCTATCGGTATCTGCACCGTAGTTCTAGAGCCCTACCTCCTAAAACACGTACCATTCGAAATGGTCAAATAAAGCATGTTCTTAAGGCCTTTGTGGTGGAGCTGCTTGACATACACCGGGATTGGCTGTACTGTAGATAGTCAGAAAAAAAAAATATTAATTGAGTTTTTTCCCCGTAGCCTCCTTCCTACAGTAATGCAGTGGCAAAGCGTAACGTCAGCATAGACGTTCAAGATCGTTAGGCAATTGTTTGTCATCACAAAATACACACGAAGTCTATCTAAAAGAGAACTTACAACGATATCAATATTATTAGTCGGTATTGCGTGGGAAATGGCCAAATTAGCACATACGAAATAAAATAATTGTTACTTATTTGGGCGAAAACCAAGGCTAAGATTGCATCTATATGACGCTTTTAAACTCTCCGTCTACTCTCATTATGTTATACAAAAAAGCACAGTATACTTTACTTATAATTTCAAGCACTTCTAGATGGTAGTGGAAGTACATACAGGGGACGCCATTGACGGGTTATCTATTTGAGGCAGTCATCGATGATATCTGCAGTGATAATTACGCCAGCGGCCTGCAGTTTACCTGTTGGCAGAGGCATGACGTTATTGATATGTCAGGTAGCGAGCGTAACTACCTCAAGAGGGTTACAATGATCTGACAGCCGGAAGCAATCTCCAAAAAAGAAAGGTGGCTGAACTTGTCTACTACCCCCTCAGAGAAGAGCGGCCATGAGAAACGTTACCTTTCCATCGACAGGTCATGTGCAGCCTAGACTCTCGCCGGGACTTCAAATCCCACCCACGGAGACGAAGCGGTTCGTTCTGGCTGGTAAACAAATGGCACTGAAGCAGTTCACAACTAGCCCTCAGCAACGTTCAACTAGAGTTTAATGTGGTATATCTTACACTCTTTTATAGCGACGGCCAAAAAAACGGCAGCGACGATGATGATGATGAAACACATATAATTATCTAGAAGATGAAAGGAGTCTGTCGCTTTGGGTTAGCGACCACTAGAAGCCGTTGTTTTGTCTGTTACCGTTGGCGGCGGCTATCGACAAGAAGTAAATACCCCAGGCCAGGGACAACGGAAGATTATCCCTGCTATTCAAGGGGGGGTGCGCGATGATCGTGTGGTTGATCCGAATCCCCATTCGGGCATTGCATTAAAGCTCTTACCGAGATCAGCACGAAGAAGATAACTTGAGACAACTACTGTCTTTTGCAGTCTTCAGAGGGAATGCTGTTTCCATCATCAAGTGAACCCGACAATTGCATTTGAACCTGTTGGGCAACTAAAGCTTCCGAGCTTTATTATAAACAAAGCGAGATGAAAATAGAAACATTAGTGATACACTAGAACATATAAACAATTTTTAAACACGTATTCCGGAATCGAGTTGAGTTGCTCCTGCGATTTTTTCTTTTTCCCTTCTATAGTCTCGAACCGTTGTCCCTCCACATTTTTTATTCACAGAAACAGGAAAAGTCACAAGGAGGCAGGTCCGCCGACTAGGGAGGTTGCAAAAATATATAAATCAAAGCTTCTATAAAAAAAACGAAATTATTTTTTTTTGGTATGCCAATAAGCCACTAAAGGGAACATGCATCTCTTTTCCCCATCAATTTGGGTCCTACAGGGGCTGGTACTGTCTCATAAAAAGCTTAGAGTCTCGCTGCACACGTTTCTACCCTGTTCTGTGCATCCGGGCCAGGCATTTCAGTGGCAAATTACCCACGCAACATTTCTCATCAAGATGACTTTGTTACCTTGTCTGACTTTGCAATCTACTCTTTTCTCTCTGGTTTTAAAGCAAAGACTGGCCTTATACCAAACATGAAAACTTTTCTCTGTTTTTTTGTAAAAATTCTGCGTTATTTTTTGCCGAACCACTAAAACTATTTGACGAAATCACTCGCTTCTGTTCCATACATTGGAAAATCTATGAATCCACATATGAATAGTGCAATGAGTGAACCCATTTTTTAGTGACTGTCACTTTCAAGTAGAGGTGGGTGCCAAACTTAGTTGTCCATATCCTGCATTATCTGGTATGCTTCAAGGGGGATGTCAAATATCTTGAATGTGCAGATGACTTAAAACTTTATTACACTGTTTGCTCCAGTGACTTTCATGCTGCTCTGCAGTCAGCTGTCGATGGCATTGCTCGAAGGTGTTCTGAAAATAACTTGATTCCCTCGCCCTCCAAATGCGTAGTTCTGAGACATGGTGCACTTGTTTTCGACTTTAAAATTAACAATTGCAACTGCATTTTAGCGACTTCATCTTATACACGGGACTTAGGCATATATATATATATATATAATATATATATATATATATATATATATATATATATATATATATATATATATATATATATATATATATATATATATATATATATATATATATATATATATATATATATATATATATATATATATACAGGGTCATTCGTATCGAAATGTACTTCTTTCGAGGTTTGATAAAACTCGGCAAGAAAATAATTTTTCCCTATGGAGGGAGGACGCGGAAACGTTTTGTTTAGGAGTGAGGATGCAATTTATAAAAGTCGTTATTCTGCCTTATTTTCTTCTACATCGTTGTAGAACCAGTCAACGCATGAATCAACCGATCATACTAGTGTGTTCGGCGGAAAATGCTATCTAACGCAAGCTACCAAAAGGCAAATTGGTGGATTAAAGATAGTCATAAAAAGTCGAATTGTTGTTATAACTTACGTTGAAGCTTTCACGTGCAAAATCGTAAAATTTTGCCATTACGCTCAAAAACACTCTCTGATAGCAAATTGAATGCCCGTACCAAAGTGATGGTGCTGCGTTACGTAGTTGCGGAGTAACTAAGCTTTTTCGACAGCCATATCGAAAGCAAAGGCATGCATACTTCCTAGCATCTTGACCTGCTTTAGCACAAAAACCACTTGCGCACGTTCAGAAACACACCAGCATTTGTTTATTACAAGAAGTGCTCAAAGTTCCGTCCGCCTACCACTAAACACGTTCTGTAGCGATTGCACTGGCTCTCTTGCACTCGTATAAATATGTTAGGCATTGCCCTAACGGCGTCAGCAGCATTGAATATACGGTCGACCAGATCTTCACGCGATTCAACGGGAGTTTCGTAGACAACACTCTCTAGGTAGCCCCACAAAAACAAGTCGAGGCTTGTTAAATCGGGGGATCGAGGTGGCCAAGCTATAGACCCGCCTCGGGCGATCCACTGATTCTCGAATGTCTCGTTTAGGTATTCTCGAACCGTAGCAGAGTTGTGTGACGGCGCACCGTCATGCTGGAATGAAACGAGACATCTGCTTAACGAGGGTTACAACCGCCGCCGCACTCCTCCGACACCCAGAAACAAGAAAAACTTTAAACACTTGAAGAAATTAAGACACTGCGTCTTAAGCAGTGTTAGCACATGGGGCTGATTGTAGCAAGCCTATACAAGTCATTACTACTATTCCTAAGGACGCCAGTGCCCCAGCCCCGACGAAGATTGGGTAATTTACTTTACAAAAACTGGAGAAATAAACATTTCTGCCAGAGACCCCGATGCCCGATGACAGAGACCCTAGTTAAGAAATTCCGGATTTTACTGACAAGGAAGCTAGACAAACGGCCTCTTGCCAGGAGAATCCAGGTCAGGGTCCATGAAGTTTGTTCCGAGTCACACCTCAAACGACCAAACTAGCTATGGAAAGACTTACACTGCGTTTTCTCGTGCACGACGAAGCCTGCCTTCTGAGGGACCATTTGCTAAACTTCTGTTGATCTATTCTTCAACACTTGTACGTAATACCCTACAACGTTGTTCATCATCAAAAATGACGACGACAAACATTACGAACAAACGTCTACACCGATTCAAGCCATCGGTGTAACTCGGCTACTCCGTTACTTTTAATTTAGGCGCAACTAGGCTTGCCGGTTTGTTGCCAGTGACCTTAAAGGCTCGGACGCTTTTTGCGAGAACGTTTTAGCAAACTCCCGTAGCCATCTTTGTAACGATTTTTTAGCCACTCGCAATACGTTTGTATGAGAGCTCGCGTGTGCCCGAGCGTATACAAGCGGCTTACCTTTGGACACTGTAGAGGTATGTGGCGATCATGAGAATGCTAGCTGCAGACGACAAATGCTTAGCAGGTTCCCACGTATCTTGATTGGCCGACCAGCCCTTCCAGCGCACCCGAAATGTGTCAACTTGCTGCACCACCTTATAGTTCACGATCTTCTCTATAATGTACGCTGAAGCAGCAAATGCACAAACAGGTTCTATAAGCATCACAGAACATTATGTTAATATCTCACGTTCACAGAACATTTTATTAATATTTCACCTTCATTATATATATATATATATATATATATATATATATATATATATACATATATATATATTAATTATTCGCTCTGAGCAATCTGACCAGGTAGCTATGCCTCGTCGCTGCTGTATCTATCTTTACACTTTAGTTTAAAAAAAAGCTGCTACATAAGGTGAAGCACTAGCAACACGCAGGTGATTCTACGCTATAATGTCACCTCGTCTCCCGCTAAGCACACAATACGCTGCGACAGGCCGGTGACGCTGTTCCACGTTAGTGCGTAGAACGCCACATATAACTCTGTCCTAAAAACATGTTTCTATATAAAAAAAAATTGCAACAAAGGCTTTGATTTTACAACTAGCGCTGAAGCTGTTTCCTCTTTTTTGCTATCTATCTGTACCCATGCCAGACACTTTTTATATCCTCTATCAACACTGTACGGTATCTAGGTGTAGCAGTTGATCTCAATCTGTTCATACTATATACGTTGTTAAAACGGTTTTGGGTGTAGTAGGCATAATTGGTGGGCGTCCGGTTATAAAAAACCTACATGTGTAAAACGTGATGGCGAAATTTGTTAACCTTGTAATTTATTTTTGTTAACCTAGTTGGGACACTATATATATCGTCCTGCAAGATTAAGATAATTTTGTTTGCTGCATCTTTATTCATTGGAATCACATGGGCTAACGACACATTAAAAAAAAATGCTAAACTAAAGATGAGTTTTCCCGTGATCGAGTTTCGCTTATTTTTAAAATATTTGATCGCTCAATTAGCTTTTTTATTCTATCTCATGTTTTCTAGAGAGTTATTACATAGTTTTTAAACATTGCCTCTAATAATTTGGGGCCTATTACTTACCGTCTTTTAGAATGATCGTACCCTTAGGCTTAACACATTTAGAGCCCGTTTGCTTGTTCGACGATGAGCGACGTCTTTTTGTAAGGTTACCGCGATCGTCCTGAGAGTCAATAGAGCGGCGGCTAACCGTACCTGTGCTGCTGCTGTAATCTGTTCTTCGAGAACGTTTGTCCTTGGTTCCTGGTTCTGCAAAGAGTTATATAAAAAACGCGCGTATATATATATATATATATATATATGGAAAATTGATATGAAGATTAACCATATCGGCAAATCCGATTTGTAAGAATACCGTTTCATCTCAGCAACAGTTAATTTGCTTTCGTTATTTCTAGGTGTTCTATAAGTTACGTCATGAGGATATGGTTTTGTCTTTTACTAATTGTTAATAAGTTACAAATTGTGGAGCACTAAACGATTTTTTACTCATAGTAGTGTTAGGCTTCTTCAAGTATGACTTCGTGTACTCCTCGATTATGTTCACTCGTTCTCTCGTAAGAACGATCATGTTGGCTTCAATGGTAATGCCTCGACACTGCCAAGTTGTTGTCATCCTGGTTCAACATGGTCCAACATGCAGCGGCTGAAGGGTGTTTTTCATTGATCGCTAAATTGTAGGTTTTTATTTTACGCCATGCGTTCTAAATATTTACTCCATAGCTTTTAAGTATGCCCTGGAAAAATGTAGGGTAGTTACTTACGGTCCTTCAGAATGCTCGTATGCTTAGTCTTAGCACGTTTAGAGCCCGTTTGCGGTTTCAACGAGGAGCGGCGTGAGGATTTCTTCTTCGCAGAGTCACCGCCTCCGCATTGAGAGTCAATATTGCGGGAGGTAGCCGCAGCTGTGCCTTTATGATCTGACCCTTGAAAAAGTTTGTCCTCGCGCCGCTTGCTTTCAGTTCCATCACATCGAGCAGCATACACTGACGGAGTTGTCTGGACGGAATCCTCGTTGGGCGCCTGCGCTGTGTCCACCCGAATTATAGGTTGAACCTTCTGATCCGATTCTGTAAGGAACTCTGAACAATGCGTGTGCATATATAGGCATTATTGAAGCAGTAGTACATATATACGAGTATATAGGGTCATTCTTATCAAAATGTACTTCTTTCGAGGCTTGATAGAACTCGGCAAGAAAATATTTTTTCCTATGGAGGGAGGACGCGGAAATGTTTTGTTTAGGAATGAGGTTGAAATTTATAAAAGTCGTTATTCTGCCTTATTTTCTTCTACATAGTTGTACAAAATCTACCTTTGCGGGAGAACCAGTCAACGCATGAAGCAACCGTTCATGCTAGTGCGTTCGGCGTCCACCGTGCTCGCCCAGACATTCACCGAAAAGCGATCCTGGCGATTATGCCCGCGATAAGTGGTGTGTGCAATAAACACACCATCTTGGCTAAACGAAGCCTCATCCGTAAACAGAACAAGTGCAGGGAACCTGTCCAGTATTTCCACTTTCTCCAAAAACTGTCGACAGTATTCAGTACGTAGCTGATAGTCACTGGGTCGCAGAGTATGAATTCGCTGGTACCGGTATGGACACAGTCCTTCATCGGCCAGTGTCCTTTGCACAATTGTGGATCTGACCCCGGCATACACAGATAACTCCCTAATGCTCACAGAAGGCCGCTCGGCTAGTTCTTGAAGAATGAGTACTTCCACATCTGCTGTTCTCGTCGTCCGTGTCCGTCCAGTGTCGCGCCTCGAATGACGCGAATTCCGAACCAAAGCCCGCACAAACTTCCAATAGAAACTCGTGCGAACTGCGAATAAATTCGAATCAAAGCGCGCGCGAACTTCCAATAGAAACTCGTGCGACCTGCGAATAACTTCGAATCTAAGCCCGCGCAAACTGCGAATCAAAGCCCGCGGGGAAGCTGCTCAGCTAGAACAATGTCTAACACGAGTGCAAAAGAGCCTGTGCAATCGCTACAGAACCTGTTTAGTAATAGGCGGACGGAACTTTGAGCACTTCTTATAATAAACAAATGCTGGTGTGTTTCTGAACGTGCGCAAGTGGTTTCCGCCGACACACTAGTATGATCGGTTGCTTCATGCGTCGACTGGTTCTCCCGCAAACGTAGATTTTGTACAACTATGTAGAAGAAAATAAGGCAGAATAACGACTTTTATCAATTTCATCGTCACTGCTAAACAAAACGTTTCCCCTGTACGTTCAACCCTGTAGATATATACAGGGTGTTTCAAAAAAGGTTTTTTTAATCGATAGTAAGAATTGTAGAGCTCGTTAAAGCAAATATTTTTTTTCCAATGGAACATAATCTCTAAGTAGTCTTGTTTCGGAATGAGAGTTAAATTACTACAATTTGTGACACTGGTGTTTTTACCCGACATAGGAGCACAAAATGTGTTGTTGCGAGACAACCAGTGCGCCTATACAGAAACTAAGCAAAATTCTGCTTGTTCCATAGAACATATAACGTCGGCCAGAAGATGCGACATGGTTGTTTAGAACAGAAACTAGGAGTTCTCTTATTAGCTTTCACACCAAATACCTCAAAATCAATACCCTACGACCACTCAACCGCTCAAAACTAACACATTCAGACAGACGCACATTTCACAAGACGGTTATTTTGGTACCAAACTTATGGCAATGCGCAATGTGGTTGCGGAGTAGTTAAGATTTTTAGGCGGGATGCCCAGATTAAGTGCATGCATAAATGACTGTTTAGCGACGCGCTGAGGCTGTCGCGCGACACGTCGGCTTTAGTAAACGTCACCACACAGTCATTTTACATGCACTTAAATTGGACGTCCCACCGAAAAATCTTAATTACTCCACAACCACAACGCGCATTGCCATACGTTTGGTACCAAAATGATCGTCATGAAATGCGATCGCGTCTGCCTGAATGTGTTCTTCTTAGAGGCCACGTTCCATTGGAAAAAATATTTCCTTTAACCAGCTCTACAAGTCTTACTATCGATTAAAAAACGTTTTTGAAACACCCTGTATATACAATATACATATGCCCAAGTCCCGTGTATAAGATGAAGTCGATAAAATGCAGTTGCAATGTACTATGGTTTCAAGGAAAACAGTAAAATTTATTGATGAGGCTGATGTTTGTTAGACACTCGACGGACTCCCGTTTACGGACGAAAACCTGCGGCACATCTAATATATATTGAGCTTGGCTGCTGAATTTCAATTAACCTGGAGAGTGCTGGCCTGTCAGCGCTTAGCGTGAGCGCGCCACTCCTCCACAATGTCCGTTGCTTTTTTAAATGGCCGACAGCCCAGAGAGACCCAGCGCTCTGAACTTGGCGCACTGCAGATGAATCCGTTGCCATCCACTAGCCCAAGTGAAGAGCTAAGGATTAAAGTCTACGAGGCTGCGTGCGAAATGTTCAACGTTACCAGGACAGTCGAGTGTTTTAGCTTTTGCGTATACGATTTATATAACATCTAAGGGAGTGAGTATAATTTCAGGGAAACAGAAGCAGTTGTTGATGAGGCTGAGGTTTGTTAGACAATCGCCGGACTTCTGTTTACGGATCGAAAACCTGCGGCACATCAGCTCACTGCCGTCTTGTCTTTCACGTTCTGCTTGAGCTCGCAACCAGCCTATTCGACGCACAGGCAAAAGTATTCCCTTTTAGCCGTCCACTCTGTCTATCGACATCAGCTCACCCTGATAAGCCTTCCCGCTTACGTACTGCCGTATAAGTGCTATCACATGCGTCGTTACTTTACGTCGTGGCTTACCAGGAAACGTAACCATGGCGTGTGTTTGTCTCCATTTATTGACCTGCTGGGTATATATGCACCACTGTATATGTGTCGTGCCTTATATGCACATGCATATTTTCAAGAATTCAGGTCTAACCTGGCAAGGGTTTTGCGAATTCGATATCGGTTGTTGTAGCAGTTTGACGGAACTCTATACTAAAGGTATCTGCTTTACTTGATACGTGAATATAATATTTATCTCTGTCAGTCAAGGGCAAATGTTATCGCACTGTCTTTTCTGCATCTATTCTAGTCAAAGTATTGAAGGATTACGCCGAAGGGGCGAACTGATATATATATTGTGTAACTGCCTGGGGCGGAACGTTCAACAAAACATCGAGCGTCTAATTAAAATAGCGTGCTTAAGGCTAAGTGTGGCATTAAATGGTTATCTTCAGCTGCTGGAGCATGATCGACACATGGTTAACATCGATGACCCGTTCAAACTTAGAGCACCCGCAAACCACTTTAGACATCAAGAGGAGTTCTTCAGTTAGGCGATATTATGTCTGTTTTTTAACTTGTTTTAAGAACGTTTCCGTAGGGTTGTTGTTCGTACTTATATTTTGTGATAGCCAACAGCAATCACTTTCTCTACTACAAGCAGACTCCTATACAGCTTTTATGCATGCGCTTCTTTTTCATACTTTTTCACAAGGTAGAAATTCGGGTTTAATAGGTTAACCGTTCTCACCATCGTCCGTTGCTTCGTAGTACAACGTACATCTATCGGTATATGCATCGTAGTTTTAGAGCCCTACCTCTTAAAACACGTACAATTTCAAATTATCAAATAGAGTATGTTCTTAAGACCTTTGTGGTGGAGCTGCTCGACAGACACCGGGATTGGCTGTACTGTGTTTAGTCAGAAAAAAAAGATTGTTAATTGAGTTTTTCCTTCTTCGTACACTTAAGCAGTGGCCTCTTTCGTACAGTTATGCAGTGGCAAAGCGTAAAGTCAGCGTAGACGTTTTTTTTTTTTTAATAGCGCCGTTATTAAAAGGGGTTGATACAGGTTACAACAATGAAGATACACCAAATTGTTCCGGCGATAACTGCTTGGATTGGTACATTCGAGCTATTCGCCAGGCAAATATATTATTAATACGCTCAGTGCGAGCGGTGTCCTTTGGCACAATAGTGTGACCACTACGTAGGCTGTTGGAGTAGATGTCAAAAAATTTGTCAATCATTCCTGCCCTTTGAAGTATGCGGAGGGCAGAGACATTTTGTTTTACAAACAGGGCGGAGATTGGCGGTAGGGCGATCGCATCCCTGTCGAGGTTGCACCGGCATCTTAATCGCCTTAAAAATTTGCGTTGGACGCCCTCAAGCTTATTGAGGAAACCTTTTTGGTATGGTTCCCACACCGGGGAGCAGTACATTAGTCTTGAGAGAACTATGGCTTTGTACATCTTTATATATACATCGGAATCCCTGACAATAAAACAACGAAACAACATATTTACAAGTAACACAGAGGATTTTACCAGCTGGTGCACGTGCTCCTTAAAAGTTAGGTTAGCGGTGACCTGTATACCTAAGTCTCTCGAGACGGGAAGCGTGGGGAGAACGGTCCCATTGATCTCATAGTCAAAATCAGTCGACCCACGCTTCAGAACGACACATTTCTGAGCCGAGAGAATCATTCCGTTCTCGACACACCAACGGGCGATTCCGTCAACAGCCCTTTGCAGCCGAGCGTGCGAGGTGCTGTCATTCACAGGGCAGTAGAACTTGAGGTCGTCGGCGTACTCGAGGTACTTCACCCCAGGAGGGACAAGCCGGCCGATATCAGAAATAAAAATGGCGTACAGCAGAGGAGACGCGCATCCGCCCTGAGGGACACCTGACGGGGCAGGCCAGGGTCGACTGAGGACGTTTTCAACCTTGACGCGATACGAGCGGCCGGATAGGTAGGCTTTGAACCATCGAACAGTGGAAGCGTGGATTCCAAGCGAGACCAACTTCTTGATGAAAAGATCGTGTTCAACCCTGTCGAATGCACTCTTCTGGTCAAAATATATACAGTGGAAGTTGACGTTGTGATTCATATTCATGGCCCAGTCTTGTGTCATTTCCAGTAGTTGGGTGCACGTCGAGCAATGTGCGACGTAGCCATGCTGGGCAGGATCGAGGAGAACGTTACGGGTGAGGTGACGAACCAAGTGCGCAACCGCGAGCTTTTCGAAGACGGTGCACGCGATGGAACATTGAGAGACCGGCCGATAGTTGCAGACATCCATTTTGGAGCCTTTTTTGTGTATAGCCGTCACTATCGATTCGCGGAAGGTGTTGGGTACTTGACCATCGTTGTATGAGCGTTCAAATAGCAGTTTCAGAGGCTCGGCGAGAAAAATGGCAAACTTCTTGTAGAAGATCGGTGGAATGCCATCGGGAGTGTGGCTGCATTTCCCTTTCAGATGAGAGAGCACCTAGTAAATTTCTTCTTCCGAGAAAACCAGCGGCGAGTCTTGGATGGGAGATGTGGAGTGGCTGAGCCTGTCACGATGTGTGTTAGAAGACGTCGGTGATGTGGACGCGCCTTGTGAGTCACGAAACAGAGACGAGAAATGCTGGGCTAACAAACTGGCTTTTTCTTCCGGCTTGGTAGCAGTAACGTTGACAGATTGCAGAGAGGGTAGAGACCCAGTATCCTTCAGCCGCGCGTTCACATAACGGAAGAAAACTCTGCCATCGTTGTGATTCAGGTTCAGTTCGGTTAGCGAGCGTAGTCGCCTTGTTGCCTTCATCAGTTTTTGATGAAGAGCAACGCTCGGGGACGAAGAGACGAGATTCTCCAAGAGGGAGACGTAGTCGCGAAGGTTGCGCCATTGAGTGTTAGCATCAAGTCTGGGTGTAAACTCGTTGATCAGGAAATTGCAGCAGTCACAGAATTTCTCATACATCGTGTTCACCCCGTCGCAGTCACGGAAAAAGGCACTCCAGTCTATAGCGTTCAGATGGGCAGCAATGTTGACTTCGTCCATCTTTTTGTAACTGAGACGGATGCAGTCGGATGAGAAGTCGGTGTTTTCCAGAGCGATATCAAAGCTAATTGCTTTGTGATCTGAGTCCACAGGAGGGTCGACAGGTGCAAGATTTCCTATAATATCGGGGTCGGTGGAGAAGAGCAGATCTAGCGTAGCACCAGCTTTGTGTGTGAGAGAAGAAATGGGCTGAAGTAGCCCATTGTCGTCACAACAGTCGGCAAAGACACTCTCTTTCGTCGTGGAGTCGTTGGGAACCGGAATAGACCAGTTTATCCGCGGCAGGTTGAAGTCTCCGACAAGAACGATTGGAGCGTCGACAGTACAGTAGAAGTCTATGGCCGCACATGTGTCCCGTATACGGGCGAGACGAGCAGCGGAGTCACCAGCATTGGTAACATAGAAACAGATGACGCGAATTTTGTTGTTATTACTTAGAAGATCGAGTGCCACATGCTCACCAACAAAATCTTGTGTTACACTGACGGCGCTCAGATGATTGCTGACGAGAATGCAGACGCCCCCACCGCGTGACGGTCTGTCGAGGCGAAATACCTGGTAACGATTATTAAAGGAGAGTTCAGCATCAGAGATCCAAACGTCAAACCAGGTCTCGCACAGAAGAAGCAGATCAATGTTTTGCGAGGCACAATGCGCGAGAATGGCAAGTGCCGCCGATTTGGCGGCCGATCGAGAGTTTAGAAAGAGTGATTTTATTTTACGGTCCCTAGTAGAGGATGGGTCCGGTCCAGGTTCGGTATCGATTGCGAGACGCGGGTCAGACCCAGGGAGTCAATCGGAAGTGCGACATTCGATGACATCTGTGTCCCTCACCCTGTCATTGAAGACTTTGATTACGGCTCCCTCATTCCATATGTGTTGATCGAACATTTTGTCGGTGTCCGAGTCGGGGACCTCGACATAGAAGGAGCTGTAGTGGTCATACCGGGTTTTCAGTTTTTAGATCGTTAGGCAGTTCTTTGTCATCACAAAATACACACGAAGTCTATCTAACAGAGAAATTACAACGAGATCGATATAATTAGTCAGTATTGCGTGGGAAATAGCCAAATGAGCACATACAAAATAAATTAATTGTTATTTATTTGGGCGAAAACCAAGACTAAGATTGCATCTATATGACTTTTAAACTCTCCGTCTCCTCTCATTATGTTATACAAAAAAGGCACAGTATACTTAACGTATTGTTTTAAGCACTAGTCGAGACAGCGCGCACAGCCCAAATTTCTCTTTTTGGAGAAATAGGCGATGTCCGGCGACTGTTCGTCCCGACGGCAGTGGCGCTTTTCTACCTCAAGGTTGTTCCGGCGCTGATGTATGGTCTTGACAGAGCATGGAAACACCTCACTCGGGCAAACGTTGGTTTGCTTGAAAGGTGTTTTACAATGTACACGAAGCGAGTACTTTGTCTGTCAATGCGGGCAAGGAGCCGCTTTGTGTACCTAATGTCAGGCTGTGCACCAGTTGCTGAGATAATTCGATTGAGGTTGAAGACGCCGCGTACAGTACCATTTGAGAGCTTTATCTCGGAATGGGAAAATAAAGTTAAACAAGTCCGACGAGAGGTCGGAGACCTGTATGTTTTCAGGGCCTCTCACCTCTGGTCTGGTCTTGCGTGTGACAATCGTCACGTCTATACCAGATACATAGTTCATGGCTATCATCACCTGGTTTGTTCGAATACGAGCTTCCACGAAGAGTACACCGAGTGCGTCTGTCGACTGCGCTCTCAGGCGTGTA
The DNA here is from genome assembly GCA_003439945.1 of Dermanyssus gallinae. Taxonomy (NCBI): domain Eukaryota; kingdom Metazoa; phylum Arthropoda; class Arachnida; order Mesostigmata; family Dermanyssidae; genus Dermanyssus; species Dermanyssus gallinae. Next base: position 897,299 of record QVRM01004003.1, read on the forward strand.
CGAAGAGTCATGCATATGCCTGCCTGGTCCTTGCGAAAAGATCACTGCACTGCCTCTCTCAAATAACATGCCGTGAGCAGCTGAGTGTATAATTGTATAATATGTATAATTGTTCATGTTATATGCATACCCAATATGAGTGAAATAAATACGATGATGATTGTTTTAAGCACTGTCGAGTCCGGTGGCGTGGTGGCATGCGTCTGCGCCTCGCGACCGGAGGAGACACATAGGTGCGCGGGTTCGAGCCCCACCGTTGCACATTTGTATTTGTGGGGGTCCGCCTGTGAAGCAATGATGAAGATTTCGCTAAATCTTGGCTGAGAGTCAGCCCCGAAAGGATTTTATTGTTTTAAGTACTACTAGATGGTAGTGGAAGTACATACAGGAAACGCCGTTGACAAGTTATCTTTTTGAGGCAGTCATCGATGGTATCTGCAGTGATAATTACGCCAGCGGCCTGCAGTTTACTTGTTGGCAGAGGCATAACGTTATTGATATGTCAGGTAGCGTAACTACCTCCAGAAGGTTACAATGATCTGACAGCCGGAAACGATCTCCAGCTCTTACCGAGATCAGCACGAAGAAGATAACTTGAGTCAACTACTGCAGTACTAAGAAGGAATTTTGTTTCCATCATCAGTGAACCCGACAATTGCATGTGAACCTGTTGTTTTATGTAACTAAAGCTTCCGAGCTTAATTATAGACAAAGCGAGATGAAAATAGAAACATTAGTAATACACTAGAACATATAAATCATTGTTAAACACGTCTTCCGAAATTGAGTTGAGTTGCTCCTGCGATTTTTTCTTTTTTTCGAGGAAGAGTCACGGGGAGACAGGTCCGCCGAATAGGGAGGTTGCAAAAATATAGAATTCAAAGCTTCTATGAAAAACGAAATTCTTTTTTTTTCGCTATGTCAATAAACCACCAAAGGGAACATGCATCTCTTTTCCCCATCAATTTAGGTCCTGCAGGGGCTGATACTGTCTCACAAAAATCTTAGATTCTCGCTGAGCACGTTTCTACCCTGTTCTGTGCGTCCGGGCCAGGCAGTTCAGTAGCAAATTACCCACGCAACATTTCTCATCAAGATGACTTGGTTACCTTGTCTGAGTTTGCAATCTACTCTTTTCTCTCTGGTTTTAAAGCCAAGACTGGCCTTATACCAAACATGAAAACTTTCCTCTGATCTTTTGCAAAAATGCTGCGTTATTTTTTGCCGAGCCACTAAAACTAATTTTTAAAAGATCTTATAGTGAAGGCACAGTGCCCGAGTTTTTTAGACGCTGTCATATCACCCCTGTACACAAGAAAAACCCAAAAACGAAATGTGAGAAACAAACTACCGGCCAGTTTCAGAACGCCATTTCTGAAAAAGTTTTAGTTAACCACTTAAATAAGTTATTTATTTTAAACCGCTCACTTGACTCTGTCCAACACGGCTTCACCACCCATTGGTCTACACGTACACAGCCTTTGGAGATAACCCAGGACTAGGTTATACCTATAAATTCCCGAAAAACTTTTACTGCGTTTATTTTGACTAAAAGAGCGCATTTGACGAAATTACTCGCTTCTGCTCCATACATTGGAAAATCTATAAACTCACATATGAATAGTGCAATGAGTGAACCCATTTTTTAGTGACTGTCACTTTCAAGTAGAGGTGGGTGCCAAACTTAGTTGTCCATATCCTGCATTATCTGGTGTGCTTCAAGGGGGGATGTTCTATACACGATTTTTGTTTTGGACATTAATAAGCGCCTGTCACTTGATGTCAAATATCTTAAATGTGCAGATGACTTAAAACTTTATTACACTGTTTGTTCCAGTGACTTTCATGCTGCTCTGCAGTCAGCTGTCGATGGCATTCCTCGATGGTGTTCTGAAAATAACATGATTCCCTCGCCCTCCAAATGCGTAGTTCTGAAACATGGTGCACTTGTTTTCGACTTTAAAATTAACGATTGCAACTGCATTTTAGCGACTTCATCTTATACACGGGCCATAGGCATATATATATATATATATATATATATACAGGATCATTCGTATCGAAATGTACTTCTTTTGAGGTTTAATAGAACTCGGCAAGAAAATAATTTTTCCCTCTAAAGGGAGGACGCGGAAACGTTTTGTTTAGGAGTGAGGACGAAATTTATAAAAGTCGTTATTCTGCCTTACTTTCTTCTACATAGACAGCCATATCGACAGACTTCTTTTTCGACAGCCATATCGAAAGCAAAGGCATGCATACTTCCTAGCATCTTGACCTGCTTTAGCACAGAAACCACTTGCGCACGTTCAGAAACACACCAGCATTTGTTTATTCTAAGAAGTGCTCAAAGTTCCGTCCGCCTACCATTAAACACGTTCTGTAGCGATTGCACAGGCTCTCTTGCACTCGTGTAAATATGTTAGGCATTGCCCTAACGGCGTCAGCAGCGTTGAATATACGGTCGACCAGATCTTCACGCGATTCAACGGGGGTTTCGTAGACAACACTCTTTAGGTAGCCCCACAAAAAAAGGTCGAGGCTTGTTAAATCGGGGGATCGAGGTGGCCAAGCTATAGACTCGCCTCGGCCGATTCACTGATTCTCGAATGTCTCGTTTAGGTATTCTCGAACCGTAGCAGAGTTGTGTGGCGGCGCACCGTCATGCTGGAATGAAACGAGACATCTGCTTAACGAGGGTTACAACCGCCGCCGCACTCCTCCGACACCCAGAAACAAGGAAAACTTTAAAAACTTAAAGAAATTAAGACACTGCGTCTTAAGCAGTGTTAGCACATAGAGCTCATTGTAGAAAGTCTATACAAATCATTACTACTATTCCTAAGGACGCCAGTGCCCCACACCCGACGAAGATTGGGTAATTTACTTTACAAAAACTGGAGAAATAAACATTTCTGCCAGAGGCCCCGATGCCCGATGACAGAGATCCTAGTTAAGAAATTCCGGATTTTACTGACAAGGAAGCTAGACAAACGGCCTCTTGCCAGGAGAATCCACGTCAGGGTCCATGAAGTTTGTTCCGAGTCACACCTCAAACGACCAAATTAGCTATGGAAAGACTTACACTGCGTTTTCTCGTGCATTACGAAGCCTGCCTTCTGAGGGACCATTTGCTAAACTTCTGTTGATCTATTCTTCAACACTTGTACGTAATACCCTACAACGTTGTTCATCATCAAAAATGACGACGACAAACATTACGAACAAACGTCTACACCGATTCAAGCCATCGGTGTAACTCGGCTACTCCGTTACTTTTAATTTAGGCGCAACTAGGCTTGCCGGTTTGTTGCCAGTGACCTTAAAGGCTCAAACGCTTTTTGCGAGAACGTTTTAGCAAACTCCCGTAGCCATCTTTGTAACGATTTTTTAGCCACTCGCAATACGTTTGTATGAGAGCTCGCGTGTGCCCGAGCGTATACAAGCGGCTTACCTTTGGACACTGTAGAGGTATGTGGCGATCATGAGAATGCTAGCTGCAGACGACAAATGCTTAGCAGGTTCCCACGTATCTTGATTGGCCGACCAGCCCTTCCAGCGCACCCGAAATGTATCAGCTTGCTGCACCACCTTATAGTCCACGATCTTCTCTACAATGTACGCTGAAGCAGCAAATGCACAAACAGGTTCTATAAGCATCACAGAACATTATGTTAATATCTCACGTTCACAGAACATTTTATTAATATTTCGCCTTCATTATATATATATATATATATATTAATTATTCGCTCTGAGCAATCTGACCAGGTAGCTATGCCTCGTCGCTGCTGTATCTATCTTTACACTTTAGTTTAAAAAAAAAGCTGCTACATAAGGTAAAACACTAGCAACACGCAGGTGATTCTACGCTATAATGTCACCTCGTCTCCCGCTAAGCACACAATACGCTGCGACAGGCCGGTGACGCTGTTCCACGTTAGTGCGTAGAACACCACATATAACTCTATCCTAAAAACATGTATCTATATAAAAAAAATTGCAACAAAGGCTTTGATTTTACAACCAGCGCTGAAGCTATTTCCTCTTTTTTGCTATCTATCTGTAGCCATGCCAGACACTTTTTATATCCTCTATCAACACTGTACGGTATCTAGGTGTAGCAGTTGATCTCAATCTGTTCATACTATATACGTTGTTAAAACGGTTTTGGGTGTAGTAGGCATAATTGGTGGGCGTCCGGTTATAAAAAACCTACATGTGTAAAACGTGATGGCGAAATTTGTTAACCTTGTAATTTATTTTTGTTAACCTAGTTGGGACACTATATATATCGTCCTGCAAGATTAAGATAATTTTGTTTGCTGCATCTTTATTCATTGGAATCACATGGGCTAACGACACATTTAAAAAAATACTAAACTAAAGATGAGTTTTCACGTGATCGAGTTTCGCTTATTTTTTTAATATTTGATCGCTCAATTAGCTTTTTTATTTTATCTCATGTCACATAGTTTTTAAACATTGCCTCTAATATCTTTGGGGCCTATTACTTACCGTCTTTTAGAATGATCGTACGCTTAGGCCTAACACATTTAGAGCCCGTTTGCTTATTCGACGATGAGCGACGTCTTTTTGTAAGGTTACCGCGATCGTCCTGAGAGTCAATAGAGCGGCGGCTAACCGTACCTGTGCTGCTGCTGTAATCTGTTCCTCGAGAACGTTTGTCCTTGCTTCCTGGTTCTGCAAAGAGTTATATAGAAAAACGCGCGTATATATATATATATATATTTGGAAAATTGATATGAAGATTAACCATATCGGCAAATCCGATTTGTAAGGATACCGTTTCATCTCAGCAACAGTTAATTTGCTTTCGTTATTTCTAGGTGTTCTATAAGTTACGTCATGAGTATATGGTTGCTCCAACACCTAATAACACCACCGCCATGGCGTTAACACGAACAAATAAAGGTCGCATATTTGGGCCAGCGGCCGCAAGATGTCGTGGATTGGGCTGCGCGCAATCCGAAGCATTACACACAGCGTTGAACTACAGGGAATTGCGCCTGTGCTCCAACTTCAGCTGCATACATTAGAACCTCTATTAGGAATTTTGCAGACTCGTAAACAGAGAGTAGAACATGACGTTGTTCTTGGGGTCTTTTCATATGAATGTGCCTTGCAAGAGAGGTACGTGAGCTTAATATATGTTTAGTGTCGGTAGGCTCACCTAAGTTGCCATAGGAATGTGACCCTACTGGCAAGCACACTTCAGAAGTTTTTATCTTCAAGGTGTAGACTACGTGGGCCTATGGCAGACTCGTAGCAAACACATCGATGACCGACAAACCCATGTCGTAAGAGCGTGGGTTTTGTCTTCTACTAATTGTTAATAAGTTACAAATTGTGGAGCACTAAACGATTTTTTACTCATAGTAGTGTTTGGCTTCTTCAAGTATGACTTCGTGTACTCCTAGATTATGTTCACTCGTTCTCTCGTAAGAACGATCATGTTGGCTTCAATGGTAATGCCTCGACACTGCCAAGTTGTTGTCATCCTGGTTCAACATGGTCCAACTTCCAGCGGCTGAAGGGTGTTTTTCATTGATCGCTATATTGTAGGTTTTTATTTTACTCCATGCGTTCTAAATATTTACTTCATAGCTTTTAAAGATGCCCTGGAAAAATGTAGGGTAGTTACTTACGGTCCTTCAGAATGCTCGTATGCTTAGTCTTAGCACGTTTAGAGCCCGTTTGCGGTTTCAACGAGGAGCGGCGTGAGGATTTCTTCTTCGCAGAGTCACCGCCTCCGCATTGAGAGTCAATATTGCGGGAGGTAGCCGCAGCTGTGCCTTTATGATCTGACCCTTGAAAAAGTTTGTCCTCGCGCCGCTTGCTTTCAGTTCCATCACATCGAGCAGCATACACTGACGGAGTTGTCTGGACGGAATCCTCCTTGGGCGCCTACGCTGTGTCCACCCGAATTATAGGTTGAACCTCCTCATCCGATTCTGTAAGGAACTCTGAACAATGCGTGTGCATATATAGGCATTATTGAAGCAGTAGTACATATATATATATATATATATATATATATATATATAGGGTCATTCTTATCAAAATGTACTTCTTTCGAGGCTTGATAGAACTCGGCAAGAAAATATTTTTTTCCTATGGAGGGAGGACGCGGAAATGTTTTGTTTAGGAATGAGGTTGAAATTTAAAAAAATCGTTATTCTGCCTTATTTTCTTCTACATAGTTGTACAAAATCTACCTTTGCGGGAGAACCAGTCAAAGCATGAAGCAACCGTTCATACTAGTGCGTTCGGCGTCCACCGTGCCCGCCCAGACATTCACCGAAAAGCGATCCTGGCGATTATGGCCGCGAGTCATATTCGGGTTTTCGTAGGCCCACCAATAAGTGGTGTGTGCATTAAACACACCATCTTGGCTAAACGAAGCCTCATCCGTAAACAGAACAAGTGCAGGGAACCTGTCCAGTATTTCCACTTTCTCCAAAAACTGTCGACAGTATTCAGTACGTAGCTGATAGTCACTGGGTCGCAGAGTTTGAATTCGCTGGTACCGGTATGGACGCAGTCCTTCATCGGCCAGTGTCCTTTGCACAATTGTGGAACTGACCCCGGCATACACAGATAACTCCCTAATGCTCACAGAAGGCCGCTCGGCTAGTTCTTGAAGAATGAGTTCTTCCACATCTGCTGTTCTCGTCGTCCGTGTCCGACCAGTGTCGCGCCTCGAATGACGCGAATTCCGAACCAAAGTCCGCACAAACTTCCAATAGAAACTTGTGCGAACTGCGAATAAATTCGAATCAAAGCCCGCGCGAACTTCCAATAGAAACTCGTGCGACCTGCGAATAACTTCGAATCTAAGCCCGCGCAAACTGCGAATCAAAGCCCGCGCAGAAGCTGCTCAGCGTAAACAAATGCTGGTGTGTTTCTTCCCGCCAGATTAGATGCAGCTGCCTATCGTGCGTTTTTGATCCATACGTTACCCCAGTTGTAGGAACGCGTCCTGGAAAGCGTTCGTCTGAGAATGCCGCCACACAACTCTGCTACGGTTCGAGAATACCTAAACGAGACATTCGAGAATCACTAGATCGACCGAGGCGGGTCTATAGCTTGGCCACCTCGATCCCCCGATTTAACAAGCCTCGACTTTTTTGTGGGGCTACCTAAAGAGTTTTGTCTACGAAACCCCCGTTGAATCGCGTCAAAATCTGGTCGACCGTATATTCAACGCTGCTGCCGCCGTTAGGGCAATGTCTAACACGAGTGCAAGAGAGCCTGTGCAATCGCTACAGAACCTGTTTAGTGGTAGGCGGACGGAACTTTGAGCACTTCTTATAATAAACAAATGCTGGTGTGTTTCTGAACGTGCGCAAGTGGTTTCCGCCGAACGCACTAGTATAATCGGTTGCTTCATGCGTTGACTGGTTCTCCCGCAAAGGTAGATTTTGTACAACAATGTAGAAGAAAATAAGGCAGAATAACGACTTTTATAAATTTCATCCTCACTCCTAAACAAAACGTTTCCGCGTCCTCCCTCCATAGGGAAAAATTTTCTTGCCGAGTTCTATCAAATCTCAAAAGAAGTACATTTTGATACGAATGACCCTGTAGATGTATACAGGGTGTTTCAAAAAAGTTTTTTTTTTCAATCGATAGTAAGAATTGTAGAGCTCGTAAAAGCAAATATTTTTTCCAATGAAACATAATCTCTAAGTAGTCTTGTTTCGGAATGAGAGTTAAATTACTACAATTTGTGACACTGGTGTTTTTGCCCGACATAGGAGCACAAAATGTGTTGTTGCAAGACAACCAGTGCCCCTATACAGAAACTAAGCAAAATTCTGCTTCTTCCATAGAACATATAACGTCGGCCAGAAGATGCGACATGGTTGTTTAGAACAGAATTTGCAAAAAAAGGAGTTCTCTTATTAGCTTTCACACCAAATACCTCAAAATCAGTACCCTACGACCACTCAAGCGCTCAAAACTAACACATTCAGGCAGACGCACATTTCACAAGACGGTTATTTTGGTACCAAACTTATGGCAATGCGCAATGTGGTCGCGGAGTAGTTAAGATTTTTAGGCGGGATGCCCAGATTAAGTGTATGCATAAATGACTGTTTAGCGACGCGCTGAGGCTGTCGCGCGACACGTCGGCTTTAGTAAACGTCGCCACACAGTCATTTTACATGCACTTAAATTGGACGTCCCACCGAAAAATCTTAATTACTCCACAACCACAGCGCGCATTGCCATACGTTTGGTACCAAAATGATCGTCATGAAATGCGATCGCGTCTGCCTGAATGTGTTAGTTTTGAGCGCTGTGGGTGGTCGTAGGGTATTGATTTTGAGACATTTGGTGTGTTTATAAGTTTTGAGAATATTTTAACTCTCATTCCGAAACAAGACTTCTTCGAGGCCGTGTTCCATTGGAATATTTGCTTTAACAAGCTCTACAATTCTTACTATCGATTAAAAAAACTTTTTTGAAACCCCTGTATATATATATATATGCCTAAGTCCCGTGTATATGGTAAAGTCGATAAAATGCAGTTGCAATGTACTATGGTTTCAAGGAAAACAGTAAAATTTATTGATGAGGCTGATGTTTGTTAGACACTCGACGGACTCCCGTTTACAGACGAAAACCTGCGGCACATCTAATATATATTGAGCTTGGCTGCTGAATTTCAATTAACCTGGAGAGTGCTGGCCTATCAGCGCTTAGCGTGGGGGGCGCGCCACTCCTCCACAATGTCCGCTGCTTTTTTAAATGGCCGACAGCCCAGAAAAACCCAGCGCTCTGAACTTGGCGCACTGCAGATGAATCCGTTGCCATCCACTAGCCCAAGTGAAGAGCTAAGGATTAAAGTCTACGAGGCTGTGTGCGAAATGTTCAACGTTACCAGGACAGTCGAGTGTTTTAGCTTTGGCGTATAAGATTTATATAACATCTAAGGGAGTGAGTATGATTTCAGGGAAACAGAAGCATTTGTTGATGAGGCTGAGGTTTGTTAGATAATCGTCGGACTTCTGTTTACGGGTCGAAAACCTGCGGCACATCAGCTCACTGCTTACACGTTCTGCTTGAGCTCGCAACCAGCCTAATCGACGCACAGGCAAACATTCCCTTTTAGTCGTCCACTCTGTCTATCGACATCAGCTCACCCTGATAAGCCTTTCCGCTTATCAGGGCGAGCTTTACGTCGTGGCTTACCAGGAAACGTAACCATGGCGTGTGTTTGTCTCCATTTATTGACCTGCTGGGTGTATACGCACCACTGTATATGTTTCGTGCCTTATATGCATATTTTCAAGAATTCAGGTCCAACCTGGCAAGGGTTTTGCGAATTCGATATCGCTTGTTGTAGCGGTTTGACGGAGTTCTATACGAAAGATATCTGCTTTACTTGATATGTAAATATACAATTTTATCTCTATCAGTCAACGGAAAATGTTATCGCATTTCTGTCTTTTCTGCATCTATTTTAGTCAAAGTATAGAAGAATTCCGAAGGGGCGAACATGGTGCGGGCTGCATAAGATCGCTTTTGCGTTTGAATTTACAATACTGGCCCTGACATTTTAGACAAACAGAACTAGTGGTATTCAAATGTCTTCACGAATGTGATTTTTACGATGTGCGGGCGATGGAGTTCGGTCTGGAACGACCCTCTGCACGATATCCGTCAGTTAGCCACGCGATATGCTACTCATGCAGTCCATCACAAGCTCTGCGGGCATTTTCATCGGCTGAAGGAGGGGTGCATATGCAAACAAAGTGGTGATTTCTCATAGTGACACCAGCCCACCGTTTGTCGGCTTGCACTGAAACATGACTGCACATGGGCGGGTTCAGAGGCTAACCTGGCGTTGAAGTGCAGAACTGGATAATCAGTGCTTGCTTGAGGGCCTACCGGCCGACGTTACTCTTCGTTTAATTATGGAGACATAACTCACATATTGTATTGCTGTTTCTTTGGGGCGGAACGTTCAAAAACATTGAGCGTCTAATTTAGGCAGATCACAATGACGTGCTTAAGGCCACGTGTGACATTAAGTGGTTATCTTTAGCTGCTGGAACACGATCAACATTTCACATGGTTAACATCGATGACCATCATCAAACTTAGAGCCGCCGCTTTAGACCACTTTAGACATCTAGGGAAGTACTTCAGTTGGGCGATATTATGTCTGGTCTTTCAACATGTTTTAAGCAAGAATCCGTAGAGTTGTTGCTCGTACCTATGCTGTGTGATAGCTAAATACCCCATCCCATACAGCTTCTATGCAGGCGCTTTTTTCCCATACTTTTTTAAAAGGTAAAAATTTGGGTTTAATGGGTTAACCGTCTGTATAGGCTGCGTGTTCTTGCCAAATGAATATATTGCTCCGCGATGTTGAAGCCCTACCTCATAAAACACGCACAATTCGAGATGGCCGAATACAGTATGTTCTTAAGGCCTTTGTGATGGGGCTGCTCGACAGACACCGGGATAGGTTGTACTGCGGTTAGTCGGATGAGATATTCTTAATTAAGTTTTTCCTTCGGAAGCTTCTTTCCTACAGTCATGCAATGACAAAGCGCAACGTCAGCGGAGATGTTCAATCGTTAGGCAATTGTTAGTCATCACAAAATACATACAAAGTCTATCACGAAAAAAAAACATTATTAGTCAGTTTTGTATGGGAAATGGCCAAATGAGCACATACAAAATCAAATAATTGTTATTCATTTGGGCGAAATCCAAGGCTAAGATTGCATCCATATGACGCTTTTAAACTGTTCGTCATCTTTCATTATGTTGTACAAAAAGGCACAGTGTGGCCCCTAAGCACTAGAAACAGATAGGAAAACATTAGAATATGTCCGGATGCTTTATTTATTGTTTTAAGCACTCCACCGCGACAAGTAGAAGTCGTTGTTCTGTCTGTTCCCGTTGGTGGCTTTGCTGCATGCATATATAACCACCCGTCCTTTCTGTCTAGCTTGCTTACTCTGTCGTAACTCCTGTAAGCCTGACATTGGAAGTTATATATATATATATATATATATATATATACACACGTAATATCTCTAAATGCCCGGTTAGCATATCTGCAACATATGCGCAGGCAGCTACGCAAAACACCCGGTCCCGAGGCATGGTCTCTTCTCCAGAGATTGGAACATGAATCGAACTGACGTCAGGAGAGAACAGAGTTCTTGCCTATTTACCTATTTACGTCAACGGCTATCACTGGCGGTTCAGCGCGGTAATGCGGCAGCAACAATTAACACAATAAGGGGGGGCACAGTAATGGGGACACAATATATATATATATATATATATATATATATATATATATATATATATATATATATATATATATATATATATTTATATATATATATATATATATATATATCTCATATTGCTTGGTATTCAAATCAACCGAAGTTGATTTGAATCAATATTTACCTGGTGCCGGGCCCTCCGTGATCAAGAAGGCGGAGACCCCAGGAGGAGGCTTTGCCATTGCACTTCGGCAGGGCTGAGACCTGCCGCTCTCCCAAACTGGGAAAGATGGGGCATGTAATTTTTGGTAGTGCGCGATCGATAAGTAATATGGATTTGAATTGCTATCACCGTGCCTGCGCAGACACGAAGCCTAAAGTATTGTCCTTGACCTCCAAGAAGGAGTTTGTCCTTGGACTTCATTCCTTGACGAGATGGCAGATAAATGCTAATTGACGCCACGTCATTTGAAGGTTAACGTGTATGGCCCTCCAACAAGCGACGCGTCCTCGATAGGCAACACTATGCTGTTATGCTCAGTCTATGCATATGACACCGGATTTTTTGAGCAAAAACAAATGTCTCTTATTCTATAAAGAATGAAGATATTTTATTTAAAGTAACGGTTCTCGCTAGACATACACACCTTTCGAAGTTCGTATCTTTAGAGGAAAACCGATTAACTACCTGTTTTCGGACGTTTTCATAGAAAGAAAATAAGATGGCTTAGTGGCAAAGCCTTTGCCTTGCATTTGGGAGGACTGGGTTCGAGACCCAGACCGGCCACTCTTAAATTAGTTTGCATGGTTTCCAAGTTATACAAGGTAAATGCCGGAGTAGATTAAAAATTAGCCATGGCATGAAAAAAACGTTCACAACCATTAGTCTTACGGAAAATGGAGCAAGGAACAAGGAGGCAGGTCCGCCGAGGTTGCAAAAATATAGAAATCAAAGCTTCTATAAAAAACGAAATTCTTTTTTTTCGGTATGCCAATAAGCCACCAAAGGGAACATGCATCTCTTTTCCCTATCAATTTAGGTCCTACAGGGGCTAGTAATGTCTCACAAAAAGCTTAGATTCTCGCTGAACACGTTTCTACCCTGTTCTGTACATCCGGGCCAGGCATTTCAGTGGCAAATTACCCACGCAACATTTCTCATCAAAATGACTTGGTTACCTTGTCTGAGTTTGCAATCTACTCTTTTCTCTCTGGTTTTAAAGCGAAGACTGGCCTTATACCAAACATGAAAACTTTCCTCTAATTTTTTGTGAAAATGCTGCGTTATTTTTTGCCGAGCCACTAAAACTAATTTTCAAAAGATTTTATAGCGAAGGCACAGTGCCCGAGCTTTTTAGACGCTGTCATATCACCCCTGTACACAAGAAAAACCCTAAAACAAATGGTGAGTTTTAGAACGCTAGATGCCATGCTGCATTTCTGAAAAAGTTTTAGTTAACCACTTAAATAAGTTCTTTATTTTAAACCGCTCACTTGACTTTGTCAAACACGGCTTCACCACCCATTGGTCTACACGTACACAGCCTTTGGAGATAACCCAGGAGTAGGTTATGCTTATAAATTCCTGAAAAACGCTTTACTGCGTTTATTTTGACTAAAAGAGCGCATTTGACGAAATTACTCGCTTCTGCTCCGCACATTGGAAAATCTATAAATCCACATATGAAAAGTGCAATGAGCGAAGGCATTTTTTAGTGACTGTCACTTTCAAGTAGAGGTGGGTGCCAAACTTAGTTGTCCATATCCTGCATTATCTGGTATGCTTCAAGGGGGATGTTCTATACACGATTTTTGTTTTGGACATTAATAAGCGCCTGTCACTTGATGTCAAATATCTTAAATGTGCAGATGACTTAAAACTTTATTACACTGTTTGCTCCAGTGACTTTCATGCTGCTCTGCAGTCAGCTCTCGATGGCATTGCTCGATGGTGTTCTGAAAATAACACGATTCCCTCGCCCTTCAAATGCGTAGTTCTAAAACATAGTGCACTTGTTTTTGATTTTAAAATTAACGATAGCGACTTTATCTTATACACGAAACTTAGGCATATATATATATATATATACACAGGGTGTTCCCAAAAAGTTTTTTTTAATCGATAGTAAGAATTGTAGAGCTCGTTAAAGCAAATATTTTTTTTTTCAATGGAACATAATCTCTAAGTAGTCTTGTTTCGGAATGAGAGTTAAATTACTACAATTGGTGACACTGCTGTTTTTGCCCGACATAGGAGCATACAATGTGTTGTTGCGAGACAGCCAGTGCGCCTATACAGAGACTAAGCACACCGTCGTATTCGTGAAACTTTCACAGAACATATAACGTCGACCAGAAGATGCGACATTGTCGTTTAGAACAGAATTTGCAAAAAAAGAGCTATTTTATTAGTTTTCACACCAAATACCTCAAACTCATTACCCTACGACCACTCACAGCGCTCAAAACTAACACATTCAGGTAGACGCACATTTCATGACGGTCATTTTGATACCAAACTTATGGCCATGCGCAATGTGGTCAGCACCGGAAGACCTATGAAGAAGATCAGGGAATTTAGGAAGGATGCGACAACTGCCTGTGCTATCTGTGGGATCACACTCGAAAAGACCTGTAAGAAGCTTCCGGCCACCATCATTTCCAAATGGGCATTGACCGTCTCCAGCACTCGGGACTGAAGCAGTGAGAGCTTTGACGTTTGATGCTGGGACAGGTCGTAGCCATCAGAGGGCGTGCCAGGAATCTCGCTGCTCGACTCTCCTGTGGAGGTGTCATCTTCACCGGTGGTACCTCGGTAATATCTTTGAGAGAATTGCAGAATTCACAACAAGCGTGTTCTATAGCGCCTCTACGAGCAAGAATTCGCTTTGCATAGAAGCTGTGTGCGAATGGTGAAAACGATGAGACTATAATTAAAGCTGCAGCGCATTTATCTGATATGTTGATATTCAAGTAAGAAGGAAAAGTTAAACAAGCAAGTGGTTCCAAGCCATCTCCTCCTCAAAACTTGACACTTTACTTGACCACGAACTCTTTTGTCTCTGCATAGGTTTGACGTTAAGGGCAGAGCTACTGAAGAGCACCGGTGCCCGTGCGGAACACCAGTGGATATTTAGAGAGCCACAGGCTTTCCTGCAGTAGAAGTGAAGGACGTCAAAGCCGTCACAGCGAGGTGAATGCTTTTACAGCCCGAGCCTTCAGGTCAGCTCCAACTTACTTACTTAGATAAAAAACAATACTATTATAGCATTTATCTGACATTTTTTAACTCTCCGTCTCCTCTTCTATTATTTATGTTGTAACTAAGAGCACAGTGTGCCCCTAGAGAAAATTAAAACACAGAGAGAAGCATTGGCATATTTACGAATACTTTATTTATGGCTTTCACACTGCAATATGATGTTGATAATGAAACGGCATGCTAGGACATGCGTCATGGAATGGTTCTTTATTAAAGGCAGTCATCGAAGGCCTCTGCGATGATATTTACGCCAGCACCCTGCAGTTCTTCGACAGCCGCTGGCCAGCAGTCCGTCTTCTGACCCAAAATGAATACACCGGCTTGCGTATCTGTAATATATTCGGTATATATATATATATATATATATATATATATATATATATATATATATATATATATATTCTAGTGTCAAGTAGTACCTACGCTATTTTATCAAATGTATATAGCTAATTCGCTATATGAATTGGTCAATCCATTGGCGTGGAAAAGGTTGGTTCGCTTCTCTACAGAATTTACTTTAGATTTTTCTTGACAAACCAAATTGTCTGCTGCATCTCGGAACATAATACCCCAAACCGCCGCTTGATTTTCTTTTTGTGCATCAAGAAGTTGTGGAGTAGCTTACAAAATGCACCATTGTATGTATATATATATATATATATATATATATATATATATATATAAAGTGTGTTGCAAAAAATTAGCAACTCATGTTTTTTTGCGATAATTTCGGCTTGGTTTATTTGAATGGCTTGAACATGAGTATAGTGTTGATTTCATTGCAATCTCAAAATCGGTTCATACAAAAAATAAAAAAGTGTGAAAAAACAGTGTTGCAAAATATTAGCAACAATAACATGCTAACAACACAGCTCTTTTTTGTAAAGGATAGTCGATACTACAGCTGATATTCGATCCCAGGGATCAAATGTCAGGAATATTGTCTAGCTAAATCAATCGTCATATAGCTGCAAAATATTCTACAGCTTAGTCGTTGTTCCGAACTAACGACGAATCTTATGTTTAAACTATGGGTCGTACAAAGGATCTTTCGGATAACGAAAAGACAAGAATTGAGGCATATGCTGAGCTCGGTCATACAGTAACTGCTATAGCAACCAGATTAGGACGGCATAAGAGCACCATCAGCAGGTTCTTACACCCTGGAGTGAACCAAAGGTGCAGATCTTACAGTGGGCGTAAGCCAGTTTTGACTATTCGAGATCGGCGAAGGATCATACAGTTGGCTACTCATGACCAAATGTCTTCTTCCAGGATCAAGACTACTTTGGGAGCGCCAGTGCACCGATCCACAGTGTACCGAGTGTTAAGTTCTGACAAAAACGTGCGATACGCGAAAAGGAAGTTTATGCCGCGACTGCAACCGAAGCACATTGTCGCACGGCGTGAATTTTCGCATAGATACCAAACTTGGGATAACGAGTGGAAAAACATCGTCTTCTCGGATGAAAAGAAATTTAATCTCGATGGCCCTGACGGCTGTCAGTACTATTGGCACGACTTACGGAAGGAACCTAAATGGTTCTCGAAACGTGTGGCCGGTGGTGGCTCTGTGAAATATTGGGGCGCGTTTGGATATAATGGGAAGTCTGATCTAGTCGAGATTGTGGGCCGAAACAATTCGGTTGTTGATCATTCACAGTCAGGTAAGACAATGTACCAGCGCATTGTCGGTTCCCAGTTAGAAGCCCACTTCAGAAGAATTGGGGGACCTGACGCAGTTTTTCAACAAGACAACGCCACGTTTCATACCTCGGCTAGCACTATAGCCTTTTTTCAAGAACAAGGAGTGCCACTTTTTGACTGGCCGGCATTGAGTCCAGACCTGAATCCTATTGAAAATCTTTGGGGACATTTGGTAAAGCAGATTTACGCAAATGGTCGACAATATAATCATTTGTCGGACCTCAAAGAAGCTGTCCAGCAAGCATGGACTAATATTCCACTTTCGTACTTACAACAGCTCATTAACTCCATGAAAGACCGAGTTTACGATTTGATTCAGAAGAAGGGACGAAAAACCCGTTTCTAGAATAAAATATGTAGTTTCAAATGAGTCATACAGCCCTGCTAAGAATCGAATACGCTGTAAGGCGCTATTGTTGCTAATATTTTGCAACACTGTTTTTTCACACTCTTTTATTTTTTGTATGAACCGATGTTGAGATTGCAATGAAATCAACACTATACTCATGTTTCGTCATGTACATCATGCGCTTAAAATTTCAAGCCATTCAAATAAACCAAGCCGAAATTATCACAAAAAAACATGAGTTGCTAATTTTTTGCAACACACTTTATATATAACTCACCAGTTTTCGAAAGACACTCGAAAATGACGACCATGTCAGGGCATGCCGTGACAGTGAAAGCAGTTTGGAAGAAAGGTCCGTTCCCGTAATAGCAACCGTCCTCGCCTTTCTCATATTCATACCTAAAATAAAGCATTCAATGCAATTACATATATCGTGCAAACATAAAACTCTCGTGGTCGAGCATTTTCTAATATCTCATTTGACTTTTGTGGATTTGATTTTTCTGGCGGATGAGTGCCTATATATATATATATATATATAAGAAAAGCTAAATTGCTTACGTTGGTTTCGGGCCTTTGTCCACCGTGTATTTCGTATGTCCAGGTGTAAATTCCGCCGTGTCGTCGTAGCAGCCTGCATTACCTTCAGGATCCTTGAAGTAGATCACCTTATGCTTCCCTTGGGCTAACTGTAGACAGGCACGAAGAATGAAATCACGATATGTTCATCGCCCACGGTTAAATATAACCTTTGTTTATTCTATATATGTGTACCGTGTGTATCTGGGTATGTCAGAATGGCTTGTTTTTAACTACAACAGATAATTTGTATCTCAGTACAACTGCTTAAAGCCCTACCGAAACCAGGCGCCAAGCAACACCTGTTATACATGGATCGTACGCGCGCACACATTGGCGCCCACAGATGTGAGCGCGACACATACGATGTTTCAACTCACTTAGTCAAGCTATTACAGATGCAATATCGGAACTTCTGATGTAAAATACGTGAAAGAAAGAAGGTTCTAGTTACGATGTGGTGAGAATCGTGTCTGTTACCTTAGGTATTGCCGTTTCCAGGTCGGAATCACATGATGCACACGCGTCCCTTGGTATTTCTGCCCAACCTGATCAATTCAATAATGTAGCCGAACAAGGACAGCTAATCAATAATACCGCCAGGTCATTTAAAGCGTCCTATTTTTGTTGTTGTCACCTGTTCAACACCTGTCCGTGTTGAACAAATTTGCTTAGCAAAGCTTGCTTTAAGCTAATACTCTATGCAGATCAACTCACCACGGTCCTCTCTATAAAGCATTGACAGTTTCTAACAAGCTGCGTACCTGATACTTCGCTCATTACCTGCTAGCGACATAAGTGCATACGTTTTTTTCGCTTAAGCAGTCGCTTTATTCGATCCATGTAACATGTATTGATGAAAACCTTTTTTTGAGGTGCACATCACAGTTATGTCGTCGGAAACACTGCCGGTCGAACGGAGTGGTCAGGATGCCCTATGACTTCGACTTTATGAGATGAATATCGAATATGTAATGTGTTTGTCAGCAGATATTTGTTAAGCGCAGGGAATAGGTTAGAACCTTAGTGCAAATGCACTCTCCTGTTGGCATAACGCTGTTGATAAGTCAGGTCACTTAACCACCTTTAGAGAGACACGAGAAGCTGACGGCCGGAAACAGTTCTTCAGAACGAAGAGGTGTCTGAGCTGGCGTATTACTCAATAGAGTAAGCGGCAAGTCTAAATCGGTAGCGGGAATTTAAGACGTCGTATATCCATCACCACATTGTGAGTTATAATGAGGTTTGCCCGGAGATGACGTATTTTTATACTAGATTAAGTCGTGACTATAAATGAGTTGTAAAGAACGCCATAAAGGAATATGAAGAACGAAAACAATGCAAGCTGCTCCTAGAAGCGCAACAACGGCCTCATAAGTGGCTGCAGACAGACAGGCGCGTTACTGCGTGTCCTATCCCACATTACATACTAAATGCTCATTTCCGTCAAATGTTTGCTAGTGCCATGACCGTTCCGAGCGATTCACCTTGCGCCTTGTTTTACCAGACTTTTTAACGAGGTGATGAAAACGGTCCAACTACCCTCGGAATGGAAAACCAGTCTTCTAAGCATTATCCCTAAAGGAAAAGGAGACTCGTTGGCACCGTTGTCTTACCGAGGTATCGCAAAGAAGAGCGAAATCTACAAAGTTCTATCGGCTATCCTAGCCCGTCGGTTAGAGCATTTTCTTGAGATTAACAGAAAGCTGCCGGAGCAACAACATGGCTTCAGAAGGGGCCGGTCAACAATGATAGCATGTGCTGTACTTCTAAATTCGATACAACGGGCACTTCGAACTAAAGGGGCTTATCTATTTGCTATATTTGTAGATTTTAAAGCGGGCTTTGATACGGTCGCACGAACAATTATACTTGACAAGCTGGCTTTTTGCGGGATCTCATTGAATATATTGGAGCTCATTAAAGACATTTTACAGGAAGGACAAGTTATTATAGATGACGGAGGCGCTAAACACATGGCGATCTTACAGATCACTGGTGTTGCCCAAGGTGATAATCTTAGCCCCCTGCTGTTTTCGGTGCTGGTGAGAGACCTTTCTGAAGAGATACGGAGTCGGCACTCGCAGGTAGACGTCCTTATGTATGCAGACGACTTAATGCTATATTCTCGCAGTCGATTCCATTTGCAACAATCCCTTGCGACCTTGCAGCATTACGTTCATCGAAACCAGTTGGAAATAAATATAGATAAAACAAAGGCAATGAAGTTTAGACGTGGAGGGAAATTGGCTGGAATCGACGAACTACGGTTAGGTTAAAAATCTATAGAATTTGGCTCGAACTTCTCATACCTAGGGGTTATGTTTTCGTCTCGAGGTACGAACTTCTCGAGGCACATTGATGAACGAATTCGAAAAGGCCTACAGTTTTTTCATAGTATCCGAGACCCTCATAAACTATCAATGGACGTTGCCGTTCATCTCTTTAACCTAAAGATTGCGCCTACTGCTTCTTACGGTATACAGGTGATATGGCCGCATCTGACGAAGTTAACTTTAAGGCGCTTGACCAAATTAAGGCCGCTTTTCTAAAAAAGACGCTAAGAGTCCACCGCACTAGTCTCAACAGATTAGTCTATTTACTGGCGTCGACTCCCCAATTTGTTGAAAATTTAAACAAAAAATGCACGTGTTACCGAAAACGGCAGCTTTCAACGAGTACATGTCTGAATGGGAGAATAAGATGGCAGACATTGGACCCGCTCTTTTATGAAACCAGGCAATGACGTGTACTTCATGGAAGCGCTGCAACTATGAGAATAGACACCTAATTGCACGATTTGCTGTACATGGCTTCCACATGAAGATCTGTATTCGAGAGAAGTTCGATGCAATTTCCTCGTTATGCTTGTGCAAACTTTGCGGGAGACAGTGTGACTTATATCACCTTCAATGATGCGATAGAGCAGTTCCGTTGACTCGACTTTTAGAACCGTGATGAATATATGTATATGTGAATGTGTGCTTTCTCTGTACGCGCAATATTGTAAACCAACCACCGGTTAATAAAGCTATTATGTTATTATGTTATAATGAAGTACTTCACTCTGGCTAATAAACAAATGGCAGTAACGTATAGTCTTCAGCTACTTGCAACATGAAGTGCATCTGGGATATCTTACCTTCGCTGACAGCGGCAGCCAAAACTGCAGCGACTATGAGGATGAAGCCCATGTTATCAGCTAGAAGCAGGACGTAGTCTGTCGCTCTGGACCAGCGGCTGGAGGAAGAGCTAGTGGAACAGACGAGGCCGTGGTTCTGTCTGTTCTTGTTGGTGGCGTTGCTGCACTTATATATGCCGGTCCGCCCTTTCTGTCCAGTCTGTTACTGTGCTGTGTATCCTGTAGAACTGAACTATATATATATATATGGATACACCTACATACGTCCACATTCTCAAATACCATATTAGCATATGTGCATACATATGTTTTATGTGGATACATTTAAACTAAGTTGTTTCTACAACTACGCAAAAACTACTTCTACTATTAACACCAGTACTATATGAACAGCATTGCTATATTTGAGGTTGAAGCGAGTAGAGGAATAATTGTTTTTGTTACAGTTATGCCTTCGGACAAACGGTCGGCCGGACGGCGTGGTCAGGATGGCTTTCTCATTTCGATTCAATGAAATGAAACTTGAATATGTAAGCTATCAGTGTCAGCAGACATTTGTTAAGCGAATGGTATCATATATTAGTTAGGATATTTGTTTATATAGACAATGTACATTAAATCGTAGGACTCCTGTGCACATACACTTTTCTGTTGGCAGGGGCATAACTTGTTGTTGATATGTCAGATCATTTAACTACCTCGGAAGTTAGTACGGGGGTTAAGAGGATCTGACGGCCGGAAATAATCTCCATAAAGCAGAGGTGGCTAAGATGGTCTACTACCTCTCAGAGTAGAGTGGCAATTAAGGACGTTATCTTTTTATCGACAGAACATGTGCAGCCCAGACTCTCGCCCGGACCCTCAGAACCAAGACATAAGCCAAGACGGGAACCTCACAAAAACCCCTCGACGGAGGCGAAGCAGTTCGTTCTGCCTCGTAAGCAAATAACAGTACAAGAGTTTACATATGACACTAAGCTACGTGTAACATGAAGTGAATGTCGTATATCTTACCTTTGTTGAGATAGCGACGGCCGAAACGGCCGCGACTATGATGATAAGACCCATATAATTTCATCTAGAAGAGGAAAATAGTCTGTCGCTCTAAATCAGCGACTACTATTGGCTACTATCCTATATATGGTACGTGTCTAGAAAGCGCTTATGGAACCAATTCTAACTTACGGAATTACTCTGTGAGGCGCCACGTATTCCACGACCCTAGGCAAGCTAAGGGTCGTTCAGAATGACGCGGTTAGAGCCATAATACTCTTCCTTGTCGCGCGAGTGTGACTCCATGGTACACCAGGCTCGGGCTTCTCAAGCTTGATCAGCTGACACGTTTATAGTTAGCCGTGCTAGCCTATAAGGTGCAAAACAATGGAATCCCTTCAGATTGTGTTTTTGACTTACCCCAGTACGGTCGCAGCGCTACAGGAACCAACTCAGAGTGCCAGGGTTTAGACTCACTCTACTTCGGCTGTCACTGGCCTACATGCTGCTTACGGTCTGGAACGAGCTGCCATTGGCGCTTCGAAATGCAGGCCGGGCCGCTGTTTTTAAACGACATCTTCTCTTACTGCTGAAGAACGAAGAAACAAGAGACTCCGAGTGAATTGTTTTAAACTTATTTTACTATATAGGTAATTAACTTGTATTAGGTTGGTTCTAAAGTTTTGAATTTGTATTGTGTTACTTATACTCAATTTTGTTGCTTTACACTTCTGATTTGTGCATACATTCGTAAACTTCTGTTGTGCTACTTATACTCAATTTTATTGCTTTATCGCGTACACACTTTTGATCGGTACAAAGACTCGTATATTATGTATATTTTGAATGAAAGGTGACAGATTGCCAACTTGTTGCGCACGTCAATAAACCTGATTGATTGATTGATTGGAAGCCGTTGTTCTGTCTGTTCCCGTTGGTGGCTTTGCTGAATTTATATCTGCATATATATATATATATATATATATATATATATATAGGAGGCCCGACTTCTTAGAAGGGCGGATGTGAATCCTAATACCTAGATTATACGTCGGCGGAAGACAAATATACACAACATGTCCCAGGTGCTAATAGGTCAGCTGTTTGATTTTATTACTGTTTGACCCAATTGCCCCCTCATATAATCTAGCGGTTAAGCATCCACTCACCCGATATGAGCACGTCATAAATTCAATTTTAGGGAAAGGAGGTCGCAAAGATTCTGTGTGGTCCTCCAACGCGGAGAAGCAGTGTTTACGACGGGATTTTTTACGAGCACTGAGCAGATTTTCCAGTGACCATGCAAGTCAGTTGTCTATAAGCGCGTTGTAAAGCGCGACGATAATGTGGATATTATGAATCCTTACCGGTACATTGCCTCGAAACGCCATATAATTATAATAAACCCGTGTTCAAAATTCTGTAATTATAATTATTCTAAAGGAACAGTTGAAACATACAGGAGTCAGCTGCTTCCGCAACTCTTCGGCGCCGCTGTCTTCCCTCAGGGAGCACCTAGCCTTTGCGCTGTGTTAGCGCCCAGGTGGCTTTATTCTTGCTGTGTTTGATAATTTTTGGTGTGAACGGGGACTTACTTCTTGAGAGCAAGAAGACACAAAGATCGTACGCCTGCCCCAGTTACAAATACTCGCGGGTCAGGTTCGGCTTGGCTTATTGCGACGCACCGAGACCGCCAATAGAGGGTGTGAGAGAGTCCGTTACAGTAGCGTCCCATGCGAGCCTATGACTGCTTCCAAACGGGACCAAGATTAATCCGTCCGAAGTCGTTGATAGCTAGACGTATATATGATTTTTATATATTGTATATATGATTTTTCTGTAATGTATTACTAATTGTTTTAAATGCAGTGTACAATGCATATAAGAAATATCTCTCAAAGACCGTTTTCTCTAGAAAGTGCGTACGCTACTGTGAAGTTGACGTTGAACTTTAAATTGATCTGATCCTCCTGAAGATTGAGCTGATCCTCAGCCAAGATTCAACGTCCACGGGACTGTTTTTTGCATTTTGAACCTAACTATAGCAATCAAGCCTATGACAGCTTCTGGACATTGCTCGTAACTCTTGTCATCACCACGATTAGGACTATGCGGTTAGTATATAGTGTACAACGGGTCGTCCCACTGAAACCTTCGAGCCGTTTTCTTTAATACACTTTCCCATCCGCCATTTCTATCGAAAATTCTGTCCACGCGTAGTAGACACGACTTACGTGGAACTGTCAACCTAGCGAATGCGAGTATTTCTCTGTTTGTGAGTATTCCCCTGCGAGAAACCGTCTGAGTACCTAATGGTATCCGACGTTTACCTAATATAATCGAACACAACCCTTAATGGAGGACCTAATAACGCGGTTCAAGCTTGCCGTAACTCGAGCAGTCCAGGTTGATTTTTCGAACTTATCTGTTCGACGTAGACCCCAAATTCCACAGATCGCCGGCAATGGCTACGGAGAAGAAGCGACCATTGCAAAAAACACGTCAATTTATCATCCGCTACTCTTCTTTCACTTAAATGCTCCGATAGCTTGTCATACGATAAAACGCTGCCCCCACGGGAGACTAACGACTCATTTAAGGAGGCCAAACAATTACTTCTCTACCTGTCTCAACCTCCAACTAAAGCTATACTGTTACTATAGTATCGGGACTAGTAGAACGGCCTATCCTTTTTTGTGTAATTTTAGAAGCAACTTAATTTAAATGCATACATTAAAACATATGTATGCATATATGCTTAAGTGGCATTTGAGAATATGGTATATTTTAGTTCTACAGATTATGCAACAGAGTAGCAGGCTGGACAGAAAGGGCGGACCGGCATATATAAGTGCAGCAACGCCACCAACGGGAACAGACAGAACAACGGCCTCGTCTGTTCCACTAGCTCTTCCTCTAGCCGCCGGTCCAGAGCGACAGACTTCGTCCCGCTTCTAGCTGATAACATGGCCTTCATCCTCATAGTCGCTGCAGTTTTGGCTGCCGCTGTCAGCGAAGGTAAGATATCCCAGATGCACTTCATGTTGCAAGTAGCTGAGGGGTATATGTAAACTGCCATTTGTTTATTAGCCAGAGTGAAGTATTTGATTATAACTCACAATGTAGTGATGGAAATACAACGTCTTAAACTCCCGCTACTGACTTAGACTTACCGCTTACTCTATGAAGTGATAGATTGAATAATACACCAGCTCAGACACCCCTTCTTTTTGAAAACTGTCTTCGGCCATCAGCTTCTCGTGTATCTCTTAAGGTGGTTAAGTGACCTAACTTATCAACAGCGTTATGCCAACAGGAGAGTGCATTATTAGCTTAATGCGAGCTTTGCTAACCAAATCCGTTCAACACGGACAGGTGTTGAACGGGTAATCACGACAAAAATAGGACGCTTTAAATGACCTAGCGGTATTAATGATTAACTGTTTTTGTTCGGCTACTTTATTTAATTTGTCAGGTTGGGCAGAAATACCAAGGGACGCGTGTGCATCATGTGATTCCGATCTGGAAACGGCAATACCTAAGGTAACAGTCACAATACTCAACACGTCGTAATTAGAACCTTCTTTCTTTTATGTAATTCACATTGGAAGTTCCAATATTGCATCTGTAATAGCTCGACTAAGTGAGTTGAAACATCGTATATGTTGCGCTTCATATCTGTGGGCGCGAGTATATTCGCGCGTACGATCCATGTTTAACAAGTGTTACTTGGCACCTGGCTCCGGTAGGGCTTTAAGCAGTTGTATTAAGAGACAAATTATCTGTTGTAATTAAAAACAAGCCACTCAAATTTGGCATGCGCAGATACACACGAGCATACACATATAAAGAATAAACACAGGTTGTATTTAACCGTGGACGCTAAACATATCTTGATTTTATTCTTCGTGTCTGTCTACAGCTAGCCCAAGGAAAGCATAAGGTAATCTACTTCAAGGATCCTGAAGGTAATGCAGGCTGTTACGATGATACGGCGGAATTTACACCTGGACATACGAAATACACGGTAGACAAAGGCCCGAAACCAACGTAAGCAATTTAGCTTTCTATATATATATATATATATATATGCCTACGTTACAAAAAATGATATATATATATATATATATATATATGCATATATATATATATATATATATATATATATATATATATATATATATATATATATATATATATATATGCACCATATATATATACATATATATATATATATATATATATATACCATCAAGCAAGGACACGGACAACTGACTCTTAACTTCACGTGACACCATTTTACCACCATTTTTATTAAGGCGAGCACTGCCGAGTGTGCAAACGTATTGTAAATGATAAATAAATCATCACAATATTTTCTATATATATATATATATATATATATATATACATATATATATTTTTTCTATATATATATATATATACATATATATATATATTTTCTATATATATATATATATATATATGTAAACTTTATTTATTCTGTCCTTAATCATTTAAGTATTGCAATCGTATTCTCCATGCACCTAGCCGCCAGAAAAATCAAATTCACAACAATCAAATGAGGTATTAGAAGATGCTCGACCACGTAATTTTTATGTTTGCAGAATTTACGTTATTGTATTAAATAATTTCTTTCAGGTATGAATATGAGAAAGGCGAGGACGGTTGCTACTACGGGAATGGACCTTTCTTCCAAACTGCTTTCACTGTCACGGCCTGCCCAGACATGGTCGTCATTTTCGAGTGCCTTTCGAAAACTGGTGAGTTTTTAATCTATATATATATATATATATAAATTAAAAACCGTCGGTAAAGTATATTTATATATATACTTTCTCAAGCTATCCCACAACTTATTGATGCCCAAAAATGGAAATCAAGCGGCGGTTTGGGGTATTATGTTCCGAGATGCAGCAGACTGTTTGGTTTGTCAAGAAAAATCTAAAGCAAACTCTAAGAGTAGAGAAAAGAACCAACCTTTTACACTTCAATTGATTGACCAAAGCTTATATATATATATATATATGTATATATATAACATCGAATTTATTACAGATACGCAAGCCGGTGTATTCATTTTGGGCCAAAAGACGGACTGCTGGCCAGCGGCTGTCGAAGAACTGCAGGCCGCCGGCGTAAATATCACCGCAGAGGCCTTCGATGACTGCCTTTAATAAAGAACCTTTCTATGGCGCATGTCCTAGCATGCCATTTCATTATCAACATCATATTGCAGTGTTAAAGCCATAAATAAAGTATCTGAAAAGTGCCAATGTTTTTCTCTCTGTTTAAGTTATCTCTAGGGGTACACTTTGCCTTTATTTACAACATAAGTAATAGAAGAGGAGATGCAGAGTTTAAAAACGTCAGATAAATGCAATATTAATATTGCTTTTCATCTAAGTGAGTAAAAATGATCTTTGTTGGTGTGTGCCCACTTGGAAACTTGCTATGCAAATATTACTTAAATGTTTCAAGCGCCAAAAATTCGAGCAAGGTATGACATTTGAATCAATAGATTATTGAATTGGTTGTCATGTTTTATTCAGCTAGATTCTGTAAGTGCTTTGTGTGATGTCAAACAGTTGTCTGGCAGCCCTAAGCGTTTGAACTGACGAAGCGCGTTATACCGTATTTTTGTAGGAGAAAAGCTATAGAGAGAAGAACCTAGATTTACCGCTGGCGCCATTTCATCCCATGGATTTCCAATGGAATAACGAGGAACGAGAAGTGATACGTGCTATAATAAAGTCGTACTTTCCCGTAGTGTGTACTCGGCCGCCTTAAAGGTGATTCTGGAACACATGTTCGCTAGGGTCAACTGCAATACCCATTGCGGCGGCCGACCGAGATTAGTCAGACTAAACTACGATATACGGACACGTTTACACACACTGTTAACATTAGGCGCAATGTCAACAATCAAGAGAAATAGATTTACCTTTTTCTCTACTCTAACAAGCTTACAGTAGAGATTCATATTTAACGGTAAGCACTTTGGCAGTTCTTCTTTGCCGCTCTATCAGAAGTAGCGTAGAAACAACATTAGACCCTTATTGATTGAGTTATTCAGAGGGCGAGGCGGAGTCCTGGCAATATAAGGTGCTCTACGCAAAGTTATAATTTTTAAATAATATCGTACTAGTTTAGGAATTTTAGGGGGAAATTCATCCGCGCTGAATACCGAATATATGCATATACAATTGGATTCCCTGAATAGAGGAACGTGTCGACTTTGTGCCAAAAATTGTGCCAATTTGCCGGGAGTTCTTATTTTCTGTTATCATTTGGAAAAATCTGCTTTATTTTTTGCTTAGAATGGGTTCTTAGAAGGTCGCTCAACTGAACGAGCTCTCAGGGAAGTCCATCGTCACCTGCGGGAACGTTCCAACGACGGACAGATGACCTACGCAGCGTTTGTTGACTTCAAAACTGTTGTTGATTGTGTGCCTAGAGACTGCCTCCTGGAAATTATGCGACAGCATTGTGGAATCAAAGGTCGAATGTTCACCCTAATGAGAAGCTCACTGCGAACTACATCACAATCAGAAATGGGCCTCACTGTATTGCGCAAGAAGTTAAACAGTCAATTGGGCTAGCACAAAGCGACACGGCAAGCTCTTTCTTATTCATCCTCTATGTCACAGGGTTAAGCCAAGTACTTCAAAATGCTAAAGCCCCGCATGTTTTCTACGTTGACAATCTTATCATAATGACCAAGTAAAGACCACATCTACAGTTCACCTGAATGAAATTAGCCAAAGGTGCGCACAGTATAAACTGACAATTAATATATTTAAGACAAATGTTCTTCGATTTTCCCGAGGAGGTCGATACGCCAGTCTTGACTATACCATCAGGGTCAATAACCAAAATATTGAATTAGTAAGTCAATTTAGCTATCTCGAACTAGCCTTGACCCCTGGCCCATCTTTTACAAAGCACACACAGGGAACAGCGTGCAGACGCAATATCGGCCATGACGCTACTCGGATTCTTACACAGATTGACACTAAGACTGGAATAAACATTTTCAAGATAAACTTGCTCCAAATAGAACTTACTGCCCATGGACCATTTTACCAAATTTAACCTTAGACAACATTACATAGATAGATTAAATAAAAGTTAATTTTGTGAACATATGCTCGAACTGCCGCGAAACGCATTGACAACGTTAGTTGAGACTGTGTATGTAAGTGTTGTGGCACGTTTAATATTGATCGAAACCACATACCGCAATGCAAGCTAGTTGGAGGCATGCAGTAGTGAAAGATGTTATTAGCCGATATCAATTTAGGTAATATCTACCAATTTCTGGTGAAATAAACTTGTATTAAAAATCTGCTACCGAAGCGCATAAAATGCTTGTTGAAGCTTACGGCGAGAATGCCCTCGGCGGACAAAGGATGTGCCAAGTAACCGTTGGCATTGAAAACAATAGGGAAAATCCTAAAGCTCTCAAAGTGGGTCCCACCTGAACTGAATGGAAAACAGCAAAACAACCGATGAACTACTTGTGAGATTCAGCTCGTCAGATTTTAGCGGAAGTTATTCTTGCAATGGATCGTAATTGAAGTTGAAAAGTGGATCTTCCTTATCAATCCCGAGCGCCAAAAGTCATGGTTAGATCCCGTCGCAGCCGTGTCATCGACTGTGAGACCGAATCGCTTTGGAAAAATACAATGCTCTGTGTTTAGCGAGATAAAAGAAAGGTGTTGTCTCTTATAAGCTGCTAAAATCTGATGAAACTGTCGGAAACTTTTTTTTAATTTTCCGTAAGACTAATGGTTGTGAACGGTTTTTTCATGCCATGGCTAATTTTTAATCCACTTCGGCATTTACCTTGTCTAATTTGGAAACCATGCAAACCAATTTACGAGTGGCCGGTCTGGGTCTCGAACCCAGTCCTCCCAAATGCAAGGCAAAGGCTTTGCCACTAAGCCATCTTGCTCGCAAACTTATAAAGCATTTTCTTTGCAAAATCCTTTCCCATCCGCTAATTCGCTAAACTCGGCTCCACCTCTTCGCAGCACAAGATCACGCTCTGGCTAAGCAGAAATTTTCTTCCTATGAAAACGTCCGAAGACGGGTAGTTAATCGGTTTGCCTCTAAAGATACGGACTTCGAAAGGTGTGTATGTCTAGCGAGAACCGTTACTTTAAATAAAATATCTTCATTCTTTATAGAATAAGAGACATTTGTTTTTGCTCAAAAAATCCGATGTCATATGCATAAACTGAGCATAACAGCATAGTGTTGCCTATCGAGGACGCGTCGCTTGTTGGAGGGCCGTATACGTTAACCTTCAAATGACGTGGCGTCAATTAGCATTTATCTGCCATCTCGTCAAGGAATTAAGTCCAAGGACAAACTCTTTCTTGGAGGTCAAGGACAATACTTTAGGCTTCGTGTCTGCGCAGGCACCGTGATAGCAATTCAAATCCATATTACTTATCGATCGCGCACTACCAGAAATTATATGCCCCATCTTGCCCAGTTTGGGAGAGTGGCAGGTCTCAGCCCTGCCGAAGTGCAATGGCAAAGCCTCCTCCTGGGGTCTCCGCCTTCTTGATCACGGAGGGCCCGGCACCAGGTAAGTATTGATTCAAATCAACTTCGGTTGATTTGAATACCAAGCAATATGAGATATATATATATATATATATAAATATATATATTGTGTCCCCATTACTGTGCCCCCCCTTATTGTGTTAATGGTTGCTGCCGCATTACCGCGCTGAACCGCCAGTGATAGCCGTTGACGTAAATAGGTAAATAGGCAAGAACTCTGTTCTCTCCTGACGTCAGTTCGATTCATGTTCCAATCTTCTGGAGAAGAGACCATGCCTCGGGACCGGGTGTTTTGCGTAGCTGCCTGCGCATATGTTGCAGATATGCTAAACGGGCATTTAGAGATATTACGTGTATATATATATATATATATATATATATATATATATATATATATATATATATATATATATAACTTCCAATGCCAGGCTTACAGGAGTTACGACAGAGTAAGTAAGCTAGACAGAAAGGACGGGTGGTTATATATGCTATCTGTTTCTAGTGTTTAGGGGCCACACTGTGCCTTTTTGTACAACATAATGAAAGATGACGAACAGTCTAAAAAGCGTCATATGAATGCAATATTAGCCTTGGATTTCGCCCAAATGAATAACAATTATTTGATTTTGTATGTGCTCATTTGGCCATTTCCCATACAAAACTGACTAATAATATTTTTTTTTCGTGATAGACTTTGTATGTATTTTGTGATGACTAACAATTGCCTAACGATTGAACATCTCCGCTGACGTTGCGCTTTGTCATTGCATGACTGTAGGAAAGAAGCTTCCGAAGGAAAAACTTAATTAATAATATCTCATCCGACTGACCGCCGTACGACCAACATCGTGGAGCAATAATATATTCATTTGGGGAAAAAACGCAGCCTATACAGACACATATGTGCGTTTTAGGGCCTTTCACTACGAAGCTACGGACGGTTAACCCATTAAACCCGAACTCCTACCTTTTAAAAAAGTATGAAAATGAAGCGCATGTATAGAAGCTGTATGGGATGGGGTATTTAGCTATCACACAACATAGGTACGAGCAACAACTCTACGGATTCTTGCTTAAAACATGTTGAAAGACCAGACATAATATCGCCCAACTCAAGTACTTCCCTAGATGTCTAAAGTGGTCTAAAGCGGCGGCTCTAAGTTTGATGATGGTCATCGATGTTAACCATGTGAAATGTTGATCGTGTTCCAGCAGCTAAAGATAACCACTTAATGTCACACGTAGTTTTAGCTCAATTCACGTCATTGTTATCTGCCTAAATTAGACGCTTAATGTTTTTGAACGTTCCGCCCCAAAGAAACAGCAATACAATATGTCAGTAATGTCTCCATAATTAAACGAAAAGTAACGTCGGTCGGTAGGCCTTCAAGCAAGCACTGATTATCCAGTTCTGCACTTCAACGCCAGGTTAGCCTCTGAACCCGCCCATGTGCAGTCATGTTGCAGTGCAAGCCGACAAACGGTGGGCTGGTGTCACTATGAGAAATCACCACTTTGTTTGCATATGCACCCCTCCTTCAGCCGATGAAAATGCCCGCAGAGCTTGTGATGGACTGCATGAGTAGCATATCGCGTGGCTAACTGACGGATATCGTGCAGAGGGTCGTTCCAGACCGGACTCCATCGCCCGCACATCGTAAAAATCACATTCGTGGAGACATTTGAATACCACTAGTTCTGTTTGTCTAAAATGTCAGGGCCAGTTTTGGGAATTCAAAAGCAAAAGCGGTCTTATGCAGCCCGCACCATGTTCGCCCCTTTGGAATTCTCCTATACTTTGACTAGAATAGATGCAGAAAAGACAGTGCGATAACATGTTCCGTTGAATGACAGAGATAAAAAAAGAGAGATAAAATTGTATATTTGCGTATCAAGTAAAGCAGATATCTGTAGTATAGAGCTCCGTCAAACTGCTACAACAACCGATATCGAATTCGCAAAACCCTTGCCAGGTTGGACCTGAATTCTTGAAAATATGCATGTGCATATAAGGCACGACACATATACAGTGGTGCGTATACACCCAGCAGGTCAATAAATGGAGACAGCCACACGCCATGGTTACGTTTCCTGGTAAGCCACGACGTAAAGTAACGACACCCGTGAGAACACTTATACGGTAGTGCGTTAGCGGGAAGGCTTATTGGGGTGAGCTGATGTCGATAGACAGAGTGGACGGCTAAAAGGGAATACTTTTGCCTGTGCGTCGATTAGGCTGGTTGCGAGCTCAAGCAGAACGTGTAAGCAGTGAGCTGATATGCCGCAGGTTTTCGTCCGTAAACAGAAGTCCGGCGATTGTCTAACAAACCTCAGCCTCATCAACAACTGCTTCTGTTTCCCTGAAATTATACTCACTCCCTTAGATGTTATATAAATCGTATACGCAAAAGCTAAAACACTCGACTGTCCTGGTAACGTTGAACATTTCGCACACAGCCTCGTAGACTTTAATCCTTAGCTCTTCACTTGGGCTAGTGGATGACAACGGATTCATCTGCAGTGCGCCAAGTTCAGAGCGCTGGGTTTCTCTGGGCTGTCGGCCATTTAAAAAAGCAGCGGACATTGTGGAGGAGTGGCGCGCTCACGCTAAGCGCTGATAGGCCAGCACTCTCCAGGTTAATTGAAATTCAGCAGCCAAGCTCAATATATATTAGATGTGCCGCAGGTTTTCGTCCGTAAACGGGAGTCCGTCGAGTGTCTAACAAACATCAGCCTCATCAATAAATTTTACTGTTTTCCTTGAAACCATAGTACATTGCAACTGCATTTTATCGACTTCATCTTATACACGGGACTTGGGCATATGTATATTGTATATACAGGGTGTTTCAAAAAAGTTTTTTAATCGATAGTAAGACTTGTAGAGCTTGTTAAAGCAAATATTTTTTTCCAATGGAACGTGGCCTCTAAGAAGTCTTGTTTCGGAATGAAAGATAAAATGACTCTCAAAACTTAAAAAACACACCAAATGCCTCAAAATCAATACACTATGACCACCCACAGCGCTCAAAACTAACACATTCAGACAGACGCACATTTCATGACGATTATTTTGGTACCAAACGTATGGCAATGCGCGCTGTGGTTGTGGAGTAATTAAGATTTTTCGGTGGGACGTCCAATTTAAGTGCATGTAAAATGACTGTGTGGCGACGTTTACTAAAGCCGACGTGTCGCGCGACAGCCTCAGCGCGTCGCTAAACAGTCATTTATGCATACACTTAATCTGGGCATCCCGCCTAAAAATCTTAACTACTCCGCAACCACATTGCGCATTGCCATAAGTTTGGTACCAAAATAACCGTCTTGTGAAATGTGCGTCCGCCTGAATGTGTTAGTTTTGAGCGATTGAGTGGTCTTAGGGTATTGATTTTGAGGTATTTGGCGTGAAAGCTAATGAGAGAACTCCAAATTCCTTTTTAGCAAATTCTGTTCTAAACAACCATGTTGCATCTTCTGGCCGACGTTATATGTTCTATGGAACAAGCAGAATTTTGCTTAGTTTCTGTATAGGCGCACTGGTTGTCTCGCAACAACACATTTTGTGCTCCTATGTCGGGTAAAAACACCAGTGTCACAATTTGTAGTAATTTAACTCTCATTCCGAAACAAGACTACTTAGAGATTAGGTTCCATTGGAAAAAAAATATTTGCTTTAACGAGCTCTACAATTCTTACTATCGATTAAAAAAAAACTTTTATTTGAAACACCCTGTATATATCTACAGGGTTGAACGTACAGGGGAAACGTTTTGTTTAGGAGTGAGGATGAAATTGATAAAAGTCGTTATTCTGCCTTATTTTCTTCTACATAGTTGTACAAAATCTACGTTTGCGGGAGAACCAGTCGACGCATGAAGCAACCGATCATACTAGTGTGTTCGGCGGAAACCACTTGCGCACGCTCAGAAACACACCAGCATTTGTTTATTATAAGAAGTGCTCAAAGTTCCGTCCGCCTACCACTAAACAGGTTCTGTAGCGATTGCACAGGCTCTCTTGTACTCGTGTTAGACATTGTTTTAACGGCGGCAGCAGCGTTGAATATACGGTCGACCAGATCTTGACGCGATTCAACGGGGGTTTCGTAGACAAAACTCTTTAGGTAGCCCCACAAAAAAAGTCGAGGCTTGTTAAATCGGGGGATCGAGGTGGCCAAGCTATAGACCCGCCTCGGCCGATCCAGTGATTCTCGAATGTCTCGTTTAGGTATTCTCGAACCGTAGCAGAGTTGTGTGGCGGCATTCTCAGACGAACGCTTTCCAGGACGCGTTCCTACAACTGGGGTAACGTATGGATCAAAAACGCACGATAGGCAGCTGCATCTAATCTGGCGGGAAGAAACACACCAGCATTTGTTTACGCTGAGCAGCTTCTGCGCGGGCTTTGATTCGCAGTTTGCGCGGGCTTAGATTCGAAGTTATTCGCAGTTCGCACGAGTTTCTATTGGAAGTTCGCGCGGGCTTTGATTCGAATTTATTCGCAGTTCGCACGAGTTTCTATTGGAAGTTTGTGCGGGCTTTGGTTTCGGAATTCGCGTCATTCGAGGCGCGACACTGGTCGGACACGGACGACGAGAACAGCGGATTTGGTAGAACTCATTCTTCAAGAACTAGCCGAGCAGCCTTCTGTGAGCATTAGGGAGTTATCTGTGTATGCCGGAGTCAGTTCCACAATTGTGCAAAGGACACTGGCCGATGAAGGACTGCGTCCATACCGGTACCAGCGAATTCAAACTCTGCGACCCAGTGACTATCAGCTACGTACTGAATACTGTCGACAGTTTTTGGAGAAAGTGGAAATACTGGACAGGTTCCCTGCACTTGTTCTGTTTACGGATGAGGCTTCGTTTAGCCAAGATGGTGTGTTTAATGCACACACCACTTATTGGTGGGCCTACGAAAACCCGAATATGACTCGCGGGCATAATCGCCAGGATCGCTTTTCGGTGAATGTCTGGGCGGGCACGGTGGACGCCGAACGCACTAGTATGAACGGTTGCTTCATGCGTTGACTGGTTCTCCCGCAAAGGTAGATTTTGTACAACTATGTAGAAGAAAATAAGGCAGAATAACGACTTTTATAAATTTCAACCTCATTCTTAAACAAAACATTTCCGCGTCCTCCCTCCATAGGAAAAAAATATTTTCTTGCCGAGTTCTATCAAGCCTCGAAAGAAGTACATTTTGATAAGAATGACCCAATATATATATACATATGTAGTACTGCTTTAATAATGCCTATATATGCACACGCATCAGAGTTCCTTACAGAATCGGATGAGGAGGTTCGCCCTATAATTCGGGTGGACACAGCGCAGGCGCCCAGCGAGGATTCCGTCCAGACAACTCCGTCAGTGTATGCTGCTCGATGTGATGGAACTGAAAGCAAGCGGCGCGAGGACAAACTTTTTCAAGGGTCAGATCATAAAGGCACAGCTGCGGCTACCTCCCGCAATATTGACTCTCAATGCGGAGGCGGTGACTCTGCGAAGAAGAAATCCTCACGCCGCTCCTCGTTGAAACCGCAAACGGGCTCTAAACGTGCTAAGACTAAGCATACGAGCATTCTGAAGGACCGTAAGTAACTAACCTACATTTTTCCAGGGCATCTTTAAAAGCTATAACGTAAATATTTAGAACGCATGGAGTAAAATAAAAACCTACAATTTAGCGATTAATAAAAAACACCCTTCAGCCGCTGCATGTTGGACCATGTTGAACCAGAATGACAACAACTTGGCAGTGTCGAGGCATTACCATTGAAGCCAACATAATCGTTCTTACGAGAGAACGAGTGAACATAATCGAGGAGTACACGAAGTCATACTTGAAGAAGCCAAACACTACTATGAGTAAAAAATCGTTTAGTGCTCCACAATTTGTAACTTATTAACAATTAGTAAAAGACAAAACCCACGCTCTTACGACATGGGCTTGTCGGTCATCGATGTGTTTGCTACGAGTCTGCCATAGGCCCACGTAGTCTACCTTGAAGATAAAAACTTCTGAAGTGTGCTTGCCAGTAGGGTCACATTCCTATGGCAACTTAGGTGAGCCTACCGACACTAAACATATATTAAGCTCATGTACCTATCTTGCAAGGCACATTCATATGAAAAGACCCCAATAACAACGTCATGTTCTACTCTCTGTTTACGAGTCTGCAAAATTCCTTATAGAGGTTCTAATGTATGCAGCTGAAGTTGGAGTACAGGCGCAATTCTCTGTAGTTCAACGCTGTGTGTAATGCTTCGGATTGCGCGCAGCCCAATCCACGACATCTTGCGGCCGCTGGCCCAAATATGCGACCTTTATTTGTTCGTGTTAACGCCATGGCGGTGGTGTTATTAGGTGTTGGAGCAACCATATCCTCATGACGTAACTTATAGAACACCTAGAAATAACGAAAGCAAATTAACTGTTGCTGAGATGAAACGGTATTCTTACAAATCGAATTTGCCGATATGGTTAATCTTCATATCAATTTTCCAAATATATATATATATATATATACGCGCGTTTTTTATATAAC
Source organism: Dermanyssus gallinae (assembly GCA_003439945.1). Taxonomy (NCBI): domain Eukaryota; kingdom Metazoa; phylum Arthropoda; class Arachnida; order Mesostigmata; family Dermanyssidae; genus Dermanyssus; species Dermanyssus gallinae. The sequence goes on from QVRM01004003.1 coordinate 933,766, forward strand.
TCTTTGCAGAACCAGGAATCAAGGACAAACGTTCTCGAGGAACAGATTACAGCAGCAGCACAGGTACGGTTACCCGCCGCTCTATTGACTCTCAGGACGATCGCGGTAACCTTACAAAAAGACGTCGCTCATCGTCGAACAAGCAAACGGGCCTTAAATATGTTAAGCCTAAGCGTACGATCATTCTAAAAGACGGTAAGTAATAGGCCCCAAATATATTAGAGGCAATGTTTAAAAACTATGTAATAACTCTCTAGAAAACATGAGATAAAATAAAAAAGCTAATTAAGCGATCAAATATTTAAAAAATAAGCGAAACTCGATCACGGGCTCATAAACTCATCTTTAGTTCAGCATTTTTTTGTATGTGTCGTTAGCCCATGTGATTCCAATGAATAAAGATGCAGCAAACAACGATATATATATATATATATATATATAGTGTCCCAACTAGGTTAACAAAAATAAATTACAAGGTTAACAAATTTCGCCATCACGTTTTACACATGTAGGTTTTTATAACCGGACGCCCACCAATTATGCCTACTACACCCAAAACCGTTTGAACAACGTATATAGTATGAACAGATTGAGATCAACTGCTACACCTAGATACCGTACAGTGTTGATAGAGGATATAAAAAGTGTCTGGCATGGGTACAGATAGATAGCAAAAAAGAGGAAATAGCTTCAGCGCTGGTTGTAAAATCAAAGCCTTGGTTGAAATTTTTTTATATAGATACATGTTTTTAGGATAGAGTTATATGTGGCGTTCTACGCACTAACGTGGAACAGCGTCACCGGCCTGTCGCAGCGTATTGTGTGCTTAGCGGGAGACGAGGTGTCATTATAGCGTAGAATCACCTGCGTGTTGCTAGTGCTTTACCTTATGTAGCAGCTTTTTTTTAAACTAAAGTGTAAATATATATACAGCAGCGACGAGGCATAGCTACCTGGTCAGATTGCTCAGAGCGAATAATTATGATATATATATATATATATATATATATATAATGAAGGTGAAATATTAATAAAATGTTCTGTGAACGTGAGATATTAATATAATGTTCTGTGATGCTTATAGAACCTGTTTGTGCATTTGCTGCTTCAGCGTACATTGTAGAGAAGATCGTGGACTATAAGGTGGTGCAGCAAGCTGATACATTTCGGGTGCGCTGGAAGGGCTGGTCGGCCAATCAAGATACGTGGGAACCTGCTAAGCATTTGTCGTCTGCAGCTAGCATTCTCATGATCGCCACATACCTCTACAGTGTCCAAAGGTAAGCCGCTTGTATACGCTCGGGCACACGCGAGCTCTCATACAAACGTATTGCGAGTGGCTAAAAAATCGTTACAAAGATGGCTACGGGAGTTTGCTAAAACGTTCTCGCAAAAAGCGTCCGAGCCTTTAAGGTCACTGGCAACAAACCGGCAAGCCTAGTTGCGCCTAAATTAAAAGTAACGGAGTAGCCGAGTTACATCGATGGCTTGAATCGGTGTAGACGTTTGTTCGTAATGTTTGTCGTCGTCATTTTTGATGATGACGACGTTGTAGGGTATTACGTACAAGTGTTGAAGAATAGATCAACAGAAGTTTAGCAAATGGTCCCTCAGAAGGCAGGCTTCGTCATGCACGAGAAAACGCAGTGTAAGTCTTTCCATAGCTAGTTTGGTCGTTTGAGGTGTGACTCGGAACAAACTTCATGGACCCTGACGTGGATTCTCCTGGCAAGAGGCCGTTTGTCTAGCTTCATTGTCAGTAAAATCCGGAATTTCTTAACTAGGGTCTTTGTCATCGGGCATCGGGGTCTCTGGCAGAAATGTTTATTTCTCCAGTTTTTGTAAAGTAAATTACCCAATCTTCGTCGGGGCTGGGGCACTGGCGTCCTTAGGAATAGTAGTAATGACTTGTATAGACTTTCTACAATGAGCTCTATGTGCTAACACTGATTAAGACGCAGTGTCTTAATTTCTTTAAGTTTTTAAAGTTTTCCTTGTTTCTGGGTGTCGGAGGAGTGCGGCGGCGGTTGTAACCCTCGTTAAGCAGATGTCTCGTTTCATTCCAGCATGACGGTGCGCCGCCACACAACTCTGCTACGGTTCGAGAATACCTAAACGAGACATTCGAGAATCAGTGGATCGGCCGAGGCGAGTCTAGAGCTTGGCCACCTCGATCCCCCGATTTAACAAGCCTCGACCTTTCTTGTGGGGCTACCTAAAGAGTGTTGTCTACGAAACCCCCGTTGAATCGCGTGAAGATCTGGTCGACCGTATATTCAACGCTGCTGACGCCGTTAGGGCAATGCCTAACATATTTACACGAGTGCAAGAGAGCCTGTGCAATCGCTACAGAACGTGTTTAATGGTAGGCGGACGGAACTTTGAGCACTTCTTAGAATAAACAAATGCTGGTGTGTTTCTAAACGTGCGCAAGTGGTTTCTGTGCTAAAGCAGGTCAAGATGCTAGGAAGTATGCATGCCTTTGCTTTCGATATGGCTGTCGAAAAAGAAGTCTGTCGATATGGCTGTCTATGTAGAAGAAAGTAAGACAGAATAACGACTTTTATAAATTTCGTCCTCACTCCTAAACAAAACGTTTCCGCGTCCTCCCTTTATAGGGAAAAATTATTTTCTTGCCGAGTTCTATCAAACCTCAAAAGAAGTACATTTCGATACGAATGATCCTGTATATATATATATATATATATATATATATATACCTATGGCCCGTGTATAAGATGAAGTCGCTAAAATGCAGTTGCAATCGTTAATTTTAAAGTCGAAAACAAGTGCACCATGTTTCAGAACTACGCATTTGGAGGGCGAGGGAATCATGTTATTTTCAGAACACCATCGAGCAATGCCATCGACAGCTGACTGCAGAGCAGCATGAAAGTCACTGGAACAAACAGTGTAATAAAGTTTTAAGTCATCTGCACATTTAAGATATTTGACATCAAGTGACAGGCGCTTATTAATGTCCAAAACAGAAATCGTGTATAGAACATCCCCCTTGAAGCACACCAGATAATGCAGGATATGGACAACTAAGTTTGGCATCCACCTCTACTTGAAAGTGACAGTCACTAAAAAATGGGTTCACTCATTGTACTATTTATATGTGAGTTTATAGATTTTCCAATGTCTGGAGCAGAAGCGAGTAATTTCGTCAAATGCGCTCTTTTAGTCAAAATAAACGCAGTAAAACGTTTTTCGGGAATTTATAGGCATAACCTAGTCCTGGGTTATCTCCAAAGGCTGTGTACGTGTAGACCAATGGGTGGTGAAGTCGTGTTGGACAGAGTCAAGTGAGCGGTTTAAAATAAAGAACTTATTTAAGTGGTTAACTAAAACTTTTTCAGAAATGCAGCATGGCATCTAGCGTTCTGAAACTGGCCGGTAGTTTGTTTCTCACAATTCGTTTTTGGGTTTTTCTTGTGTACAGGGGTGATATGACAGCGTCTAAAAAACTCGGGCACTGTGCCTTCGCTATAAGATCTTTTAAAAATTAGTTTTAGTGGCTCGGCAAAAAATAACGCAGCATTTTTGCAAAAGATCAGAGGAAAGTTTTCATGTTTGGTATAAGGCCAGTCTTCGCTTTAAAACCAGAGAGAAAAGAGTAGGTTGCAAACTCAGACAAAGTAACCAAGTTATCTTGATGAGAAATGTTGCGTGGGTAATTTGCTACTGAACTGCCTGGCCCGGACGCACAGAACAGGGTAGAAACGTGCTCAGCGAGAATCTAAGCTTTTTGTGAGACAGTATCAGCCCCTGCAGGACCTAAATTGATGGGGAAAAGAGATGCATGTTCCCTTTGGTGGTTTATTGACATAGCGAAGAAAAAAAGAATTTCGTTTTTCATAGAAGCTTTGAATTCTATATTTTTGCAACCTCCCTAGTCGGCGGACCTGTCTCCCCGTGACTCTTCCTCGAAAAAAAAAAATCGCAGGAGCAACTCAACTCAATTTCGGAAGACGTGTTTAACAATGATTTATATGTTCTAGTGTATTACTAATGTTTCTATTTTCATCTCGCTTTGTTTATAATTAAGCTCGGAAGCTTTAGTTACATAAAACAACAGGTTCACATGCAATTGTCGGGTTCACTGATGATGGAAACAAAAGTCCCTCTTAATACTGCAGTAGTTGACTCAAGTTATCTTCTTCGTGCTGATCTCGGTAAGAGCTTTAATGCAATGCCCGAATGGGGATTCGGATCAACCACACGATCATCGCGCACTCCCCCTTGAATAGCAGGAATAATCTGCCGTTGTCCCTGGCCTGGGGTATTTACTTCTTGTCGATAGCCGCCGCCAACGGTAACAGACAAAACAACGGCTTCTAGTAGTCGCTAATCCAAAGCGACAGACTCCTTTCATCTTTTAGATAATTATATGGGTTTCATCATCATCATCGTCGCTGCCGTTTTGGCCGTCGCTATCAAAGAGTGTAAGAGACACCACATTAAACTCATGTTGAACGTTGCTGAAGGCTAGTTGTGAACTGCTTCAGTGCCATTTGTTTACCAGCCAGAACGAACCGCTTCGTCTCCGTGGGGTCACATGTATGCGCGGACGTTCTTGTCGACCGGTTTTTGTGAGGTTACCGTGTTTGTTTATACTTTATGTATTTAGATTTAAAGACGCGGGCGAGAGTCTAGGCTGCACATGTCCTGTCGATGTAAAGGTACCGTTTCTAGTTGCCGCTCTTCTCTGAGGGGTAGTAGACAAGTTCAGCCACCTTTCTTTTCTGGAGATCGTTTCCGGCTGTCAGATCATTGTAACCTTCTGGAGGTAGTTACGCTACCTGACATATCAATAACGTTATGCCTCTGCCAACAGGTAAACTGCAGGCCGCTGGCGTAATTATCACTGCAGATACCATCGATGACTGCCTAAAAAAGATAACTTGTCGACGGCGTTTCCTGTATGTACTTCCACTACCATCTAGTAGTACTTAAAACAATAAAATCCTTTCGGGGCTGACTCTCAGCCAAGATTTAGCGAAATCTTCATCATTGCTTCACAGGCGGACCCCCACAAATACAAATGTGCAACGGTGGGGCTCGAACCCGCGCACCTATGTGTCTCCTCCGGTCGCGAGGCGCAGACGCATGCCACCACGCCACCGGACTCGACAGTGCTTAAAACAATCATCATCGTATTTATTTCACTCATATTGGGTATGCATATAACATGAACAATTATACATATTATACAATTATACACTCAGCTGCTCACGGCATGTTATTCGAGAGAGGCAGTGCAGTGATCTTTTCGCAAGGACCAGGCAGGCATATGCATGAAACTTCGTACACGCCTGAGAGCGCAGTCGACAGACGCACTCGGTGTACTCTTCGTGGAAGCTCGTATTCGAACAAACCAGGTGATGATAGCCATGAACTATGTATCCGGTATAGACGTGACGATTGTCACACGCAAGACCAGACCAGAGGTGAGAGGCCCTGAAAACATACAGGTCTCCGACCTCTCGTCGGACTTGTTTAACCTTATTTTCCCATTCCGAGATAAAGCTCTCAAATGGTACTGTACGCGGCGTCTTCAACCTCAATCGAATCATCTCAGCAACTGGTGCACAGCCGGACATTAGGTACACAAAGCGGCTCCTTGCCCGCATTGACAGACAAAGTACTCGCTTCATGTACATTGTAAAACACCTTTCAAGCAAACCAAAGTTTGCCCGAGTGAGGTGTTTCCATGCTCTGTCAAGACTATACATCAGCGCCGGAACAACCTTGAGGTAGAAAAGCGCCACTGCCGTCGGGACGAACAGTCGCCGGACATCGCCTATTTCTCCAAAAAGAGAAATTTGGGCTGTGCGCGCTGTCTCGACTAGTGCTTAAAACAATACGTTAAGTATACTGTGCCTTTTTTGTATAACATAATGAGAGGAGACGGAGAGTTTAAAAGTCATATAGATGCAATCTTAGTCTTGGTTTTCGCCCAAATAAATAACAATTAATTTATTTTGTATGTGCTCATTTGGCTATTTCCCACGCAATACTGACTAATTATATCGATCTCGTTGTAATTTCTCTGTTAGATAGACTTCGTGTGTATTTTGTGATGACAAAGAACTGCCTAACGATCTAGAAACTGAAAACCCGGTATGACCACTACAGCTCCTTCTATGTCGAGGTCCCCGACTCGGACACCGACAAAATGTTCGATCAACACATTTGGAATGAGGGGGCCGTAATCAAAGTCTTCAATGACAGGGTGAGGGACACAGATGTCATCGAATGTCGCACTTCCGATTGACCCGCGTCTCGCAATCGATACCGAACCTGGACCGGACCCATCCTATACTAGGGACCGTAAAATAAAATCACTCTTTCTAAACTCTCGATCGGCCGCCAAACCGGGGGCGCTTGATGCCATTCTCGCGCATTGTGCCTCGCAAAACATTGATCTGCTTCTTCTCTGCGAGACCTGGTTTGACGTTTGAATCTCTGATGCTGAACTCTCCTTTAATAATCGTTACCAGGTATTTCGCCTCGACAGACCGTCACGCGGTGGGGGCGTCTGCATTCTCGTCAGCAATCACCTGAACGCCGTCAGTGTAAAACAAGATCTTGTTGGTGAGCATGTGGCACTCGATCTTCTAAGTAATAACAACAAAATTCGCGTCATCTGTTTCTATGTTACCAATGCTGGTGACTCCGCTGCTCGTCTCGCCCGTATACGGGACACATGTGCGGCCATAGACTTCTACTGTACTGTCGACGCTCCAATCGTTCTTGTCGGAGACTTCAACCTGCCGCGGATAAACTGGTCTGTTCCGGCTCCCAACGACTCCACGACGAAAGAGAGTGTCTTTGCCGACTGTTGTGACGACAATGGGCTACTTCAGCCCATTTCTTTTCCCACACACAAAGCTGGTGCTACGCTAGATCTGCTCTTCTCCACCGACCCCGATATCATAGGAAATCTTGCACCTGTCGACCCTCCTGTGGACTCAGATCACAAAGCAATTAGCTTTGATATCGATCTGGAAAACACCGACTTCTCATCCAACTGCATCCGTCTCAGTTACACGCCGTCAGTGTAAAACAAGATCTTGTTGGTGAGCATGTGGCACTCGATCTTCTAAGTAATAACAACAAAATTCGCGTCATCTGTTTCTATGTTACCAATGCTGGTGACTCCGCTGCTCGTCTCGCCCGTATACGGGACACATGTGCGGCCATAGACTTCTACTGTACTGTCGACGCTCCAATCGTTCTTGTCGGAGACTTCAACCTGCCGCGGATAAACTGGTCTGTTCCGGTTCCCAACGACTCCACGACGAAAGAGAGTGTCTTTGCCGACTGTTGTGACGACAATGGGCTACTTCAGCCCATTTCTTTTCCCACACACAAAGCTGGTGCTACGCTAGATCTGCTCTTCTCCACCGACCCCGATATCATAGGAAATCTTGCACCTGTCGACCCTCCTGTGGACTCAGATCACAAAGCAATTAGCTTTGATATCGCTCTGGAAAACACCGACTTCTCATCCGACTGCATCCGTCTCAGTTACAAACAGATGGACGAAGTCAACATTGCTGCCCATCTGAACGCTATAGACTGGAGTGCCTTTTTCCGTGACTGCGACGGGGTGAACACGATGTATGAGAAATTCTGTGACTGCTGCAATTTCCTGATCAACGAGTTTACACCCAGACTTGATGCTAACGCTCAATGGCGCAACCTTCGCGACTACGTCCCCCTCTTGGAGAATCTCGTCTCTTCGTCCCCGAGCATTGCTCTTCATCAAAAACTGATGAAGGCAACAAGGCGACTACGCTCGCTAACCGAACTGAACCTGAATCACAACGATGGCAGAGTTTTCTTTCGTTATGTGAACGCGCGGCTAAAGGATACTGGGTCTCTACCCTCTCTGCAATCTGTCAACGTTACTGCTACCAAGCCGGAAGAAAAAGCCAGTTTGTCTCTGTTTCGTGACTCACAAGGCGCGTCCACATCACCGACGTCTTCTAACACACATCGTGACAGGCTCAGCCACTCCACATCTCCCATCCAAGACTCGCCGCTGCTTTTCTCGGAAAAAGAAATTTACAAAGTGCTCTCTCATCTGAAAGGGAAATGCAGCCACACTCCCGATGGCATTCCACCGATCTTCTACAAGAAGTTTGCCATTTTTCTCGCCGAGCCTCTGAAACTGCTATTTGAACGCTCATACAATGATGGTCAAGTACCCAACCCCTTCCGCGAATCGATAGTGACGGCTATACACAAAAAAGGCTCCAAAATGGATGTCTGCAACTATCGGCCGGTCTCTCAATGTTCCATCGCGTGCACCGTCTTCAGAAAGCTCGCGGTTGCGCACTTGGTTCGTCACCTCACCCGTAACTTTCTCCTCGATCCTGCCCAGCACGGCTACGTCGCACATCGCTCGACGTGCACCCAACTACTGGAAATGACACAAGACTGGGCCATGAATATGAATCACAACGTCAACTTCCACTGTATATATTTTGACCAGAAGAGTGCATTCGACAGGGTTGAACACGATATTTTCATCAAGAAGTTGGTCTCGCTTGGAATCCACGCTTCCACTGTTCGATGGTTCAAAGCCTACCTATCCGGCCGCTCGTATCGCGTCAAGGTTGACAACGTCCTCAGTCGACCCTGGCCTGCCCCGTCGGGTGTCCCTCAGGGCGGATGCGCGTCTCCTCTGCTGTACGCCATTTTTATTTCTGATATCGGCCGGCATGTCCCTCCTGGGGTGAAGTACCTAGAGTACGCCGACGACCTCAAGCTCTACTGCCCTGTGAATGACAGCACCTCGCACGCTCGGCTGCAAAGGGCTGTTGACGGAATCGCCCGTTGGTGTGTCGAGAACGGAATGATTCTCTCGGCTCAGAAATGTGTTGTTCTGAAGCGTGGGTCGACTGATTTTGACTATGAGATCAATGGGACCGTTCTCCCCACGCTTCCCGTCACGAGAGACTTAGGTATACAGGTCACCGCTAACCTAACTTTTAAGGGGCACGTGCACCAGCTGGTGAAATCCTCTGCAATACTTGTAAATATGTTGTTTCGTTGTTTTATTGTCAGGGATCCCGTTGTATATATAAAGATGTACAAAGCCATAGTTCTCTCAAGACTAATGTACTGCTCCCCGGTGTGGGAACCATACCAAAAAGGTTTCCTCAATAAGCTTGAGGGCGTCCAACGCAAATTTTTAAGGCGATTAAGATGGCGGTGCAACCTCGACAGGGATGCGATCGCCCTACCGCCAATCTCCGCCCTGTTTGTAAAACAAAATGTCTCTGCCCTCCGCATACTTCAAAGGGCAGGAATGATTGACAAATTTTTTGACATCTACTCCAACAGCCTACGTAGTGGTCACACTATTGTGCCAAAGGACACCGCTCGCACTGAGCGTATTAATAATATATTTGCCTGGCGAATAGCTCGAATGTACCAATCCAAGCAGTTATCGCCGGAACAATTTGGTGTATCTTTATTGTTGTAACCTGTATCAACCCCTTTTAAAAAAGGCGCTATTGAATTAAAAAAAAGAACGTCTACGCTGACGTTACGCTTTGCCACTGCATAACTGTACGAAGAAGGAAAAACTCAATTAACAATCTTTTTTTCTGACTAACCACAGTACAGCCAATCCCGGTGTCTGTCGAGCAGCTCCACCACAAAGGTCTTAAGAACATACTCTATTTGATAATTTGAAATTGTACGTGTTTTAAGAGGTAGGGCTCTAAAACTACGATGCACATACCGATAGATGTACGTTGTAGGGTCTTTCACTACGAAGCAACGGACGATGGTGAGAACGGTTAACCTATTAAACCCGAATTCCTACCTTGTGAAAAAGTATGAAAAAGAAGCGCATGCATAAAAGCTGTATGGGAGTCTGCTTGTAATAGAGAAAGTGATTGCTGTTGGCTATCACAAAATATAAGTACGAACAACAACCCTACGGAAACTTTCTTAAAACAAGTTAAAAAACAGACATAATATCGCCTAACTAAAGAACTCCTCTTGATGTCTAAAGTGGTTTGCGGGTGCTCTAAGTTTGAACGGGTCATTGATGTTAACCATGTGTCGATCATGCTCCAGCAGCTGAAGATAACCATTTAATGCCACACGTAGCCTTAAGCACGCTATTTTAAATAGACAGAATACAAGAATATTATATTCACGTACAAGTAAAGCAGATACCTTTAGTATAGAGTTCCGTCAAACTGCTACAACAACCGATATCGAATTCGCAAAACCCTTGCCAGGTTAGACCTGAATTCTTGAAAATATGCATGTGCATATAAGGCACGACACATATACAGTGGTGCGTATACACCCAGCAGGTCAATAAATGGAGACAGCCACACGCCATGGTTACGTTTCCTGGTAAGCCACGACGTAAAGTAACGACGCACGTGAGAACACTTATACGGCAGTACGTTAGCGGGAAGGCTTATCAGGGTGAGCTGATGTCGATAGACAGAGTGGACGGCTAAAAGGGAATACTTTTGCCTGTGCGTCGATTAGGCTGGTTGCGAGCTCAAGCAGAACGTGTAAGACAAGACGGCAGTGAGCTGATGTGCCGCAGGTTTTCGTCCGTAAACGGGAGTCTGTCGATTGTCGAACAAGCGTCAGCCTCATCAATAAAATTTACTGTTTTCCTTGAAATTATAGTACATCCTTTAGGTTTGCTTTAAATCGTAAACACCAAAGCTGAAAAACTCTATTGTCTTGTTAGTGTTGAACATTCCGAACACAGCCTCGTAGACTTCAATATTTAGCTTTTCACTTGGGCTAATGGATGACAACGGATTTATTTGCAGAGCACCAAGATCAGAGCGTTGGGTGTCTCTGGGCAGTCGGTCATTTGAAAAAGCAGCAGGCATTGTGGAGAAGTGGCGCGCCTACGCAAAGCGCTGATAGGCCGTCACTCTTTAGGTTAATTGAAATGCAGCAGCCAAGCTTATTATATATTAGAATAAAGTTTTGAACGTAACGTGCTTGTAGCGAACAACACAAATGTAAATGACTTGTGACTAGCCTCTTGGAGCAGACTGAACAGGCACAGTATGCAAAACGTGACTATCCGCACCTATCATTTGAATTCGGTCGAGGTTGACTGAGGAAGTAAGAACAAAATGTATTGTGATATTGCCGTGGCTCACCTAAGGACTGTCAAAGCTAATAAGATATGGGGACGGTGACCGCGCACCGAACCCAGGCCGATCGGTCAATGCTTTGGGCCTCGTCAACCTAAGAGTGTCGGGATGCCTGCTGCCTTGGCTTAATAGACAAAATTAAATGAGAGTCTCCATAACCAGCGGAATCAATGAAAATGGCGCGCTCATAGCCAATGACAAGGTGACCCGACATTTCCAAGGCCGCATTTGTTCGTATTCCTCGCTGTTGATCCCAAGAGTATCCAAAGAAGCTTACTACTACAGCTGGCGGTCTTCCGGCGTGAAGACATTTGCTAACGACAGCCCTTCGGTTGTATCCTGCAATATTGACAAATATTAATGTTTGTCAAGATTTGCGAATGTGCGTTAATACTAGTATTAGTAAATAAAAATATAAAGTAACAAAGACGTGTATAGACAGTGGGGTATATTGGTGCGTATAAGGTGTGTTTGAAGCTATCGAGGTAGAGATATAAAACACCGAGAAGCGCATTTTGTAGGTGTGCTACGATGCTTAGATCTACCGCCCAAAAAATTCATAGAAATCGGTGAAAATTTGTATTCGAAACGTATATAATAATGTATAATAATTATATTTTTGGAGAAACAAATAAAAATGTATATGTTTGTTCTGTCATAGAAATTTCACAAACTTTTTTTGTATCTTTAATGACTGTACATTCAACATTTAAAAGCACGCTCAAGACGGATTTACGTACGCATCGCGTTTCTATAAGTACTAGTATTTATGTGCAATGCCTCTGGCATAGAATAAGGAAGACTTGCGACAAGGATACCACAAGTCCCAGGAAAAGAAAAAAGCTATATTTTACAAGTCGTACGGATTTAGGTTAATGCTAGTATAAAAACACAAGGACTCAGAGCAAAGCTGTAAACATGAGTTTGTAGTTTTCTCGAACAACCCATTGTAGATTTTATAAAAAAAAAGAATGCCACAAAATCAATAGAATTAAGCGGCAAGTTCTAGCCTCATTGTGAACGATATACAAAGTGCGAATATAGGCATTTTGGCTGATGGAAAAATGCTGACGGAAGAAGTCTCTCCTTTTCTTGTCCCCAGTTATGGTGCCGAATTGGTCTGATTTCTTGAGCAAAAACTATGCTGAGTGATCCCGAGCTACCTAGTGTTTTAAAGGCAAGGGGCACAAGGATCGTACACCTGTCCCAGTTACGAATACTCCCGGGTCTTGTTCGGCTCGGCGTAGTGCGAAGCACCGAGACCTCCAATAGAAGGTGCGAGAGAGTCCGTTACAGTGGCGTCCCGTGCGAGCATATGACTGCTCCTAAACGGTACTAAGATTATTCCGTCAGATATCCTTGATAGCTAGACTTGTAAACAATATATATATGTTTTTTTCCTATATTGTATTTCTAATTGTTTCTAGTGCAGTGTGCAATGAATATAAGAAATATCCCTTAAAGTCCCTTTCCCCTGGAAAGTGCGTTCGCTACTGTGAAGTTGACGTTGAACCTAACTATAGCAATCAAGCCTATGACAGCTTCTGGACATTGTCATCAAGCGTGTTTTAAACGAGAAAGAGCGGGTTAACCGCATGCGCATGTCGACGCCCTCTGTGGCTACGGGGGGCCGGCGCGACCAGTAAACCGGGCAATTACACCCCCCCCTCAGTAGCTTGTAGTAATGCTAACTATACTTACCTGCTGGGGGGAAGGGGGACATGACTAGTTTTTAGTGGGTTGGAGCCTCACACTACCGGCCCACACTTGCAGTTGAGGGCAATTCTGCAGTGAAGACCGCGTGTGCGTTCCGCATTTTCCAGTTAGTTCTCTAAAAAACAAGTCACATTTTCTAAATAGCTCTCTCAAAAAAATGATGGACATTGCTCTTAACTCTTGTCATCATCACGATTAGGACTGTGCAGTTAGCATAAAGTCGACAACGGCTCGTCCCACTGAAGCCTTCGAGCCATTTTCTTTAATACATGTTCCAATCCGCCATTTCTATCGAAAATTCGGGTCAAACGTAGTAGGACGACTTACGTGGAACTGCCAACTACGGGAGACATAACGGCTCATTTAAGGAGGCCAAACATTTACTTCTCTACCCGCTCCAATCTCAACTAAGGCTATACTGTGACTATAGTATCAGGACTAGTGGAATGGCGTATCTTTTTTGTGTAATTGTAAAAGCAAATTAATTCAAATGCATACATTAAAACATGTGTATGCGTATATGCTAAAGTGGCATTTGAGAATGTGGCATGTTTCAGTTCTACAGGTTATACAACAGAGTAACAGGCTGGACAGAAAGGGCGGACCGGCATATATAAGTGCAGCAACGCCACCAACGGGAACAGACAGAACAACGGCCTCGTCTGTTCCACTAGCTCTTCCTCTAGCCGCTGGTCCAGAGCGACAGACTCCGTCCCGCTTCTAGCTGATAACATGGCCTTCATCCTTATAGTCGCTGCAGTTTTGGCTGCTGCTGTCAGCGAAGGTAAGATATCCTAGATGCACTTCATGTTGCACGTAGCTGAGGGGTATATATAAACTGCGTCATTGCCATTTGTTTATTAGCCAGAGTGAAGTATTTGATTATAACTTACAATGTGGTGATGGAAATATAACGTCTTAAATTCCCGCTACTGACGTAGGCTTACCGCTTACTCTATTAAGTGATAGACTGAGTAATACACCAGCTCAGATATCACTTCTTTTTGAAAACTGTTTCCAGTCATCAGCTTCTCGTGTCTTTCTTAAGGTGGTTAAGTGACCTAACTTATCAACAGCGTTATAGAGTGCATAATTAGCTTAATGAATGCTTTGCTAACCAAATCCCGTTCAACACGGACAGGTGTTGAACGGGTGATCACAACAGAAATAGGACGCTTTAAATGACCTAGCGGTATTAATGATTAACTGTTTTTGTTCGGCTACTTCATTTAATTTGTCAGGTTGGGCAGAAATTCCAAGGGACGCGTGTGCATCATGTGATTCCGATCTGGAAACGGCAATACCTAAGGTAACAGTCACAATACTCAACACGTCGTAATTAGAACCTTCTTTCTACTATGTAATTCACATGGAGTTACGATATTGCATCTGTAATAGCTCGACTAAGTGAGTTGAAACATTGTATATGTTGCGCTTCATATCTGTGGGCGCGAGTATATTCGCGCGTACGATCCATGTTTAACAAGTGTTACTTGGCACCTGGCTCCGGTAGGGCTTTAAGCAGTTGTATTGAGAGACAAATTATCTGTTGTAATTAAAAACAAGCCACTCAAATCTGGCATGCGCAGATACACACGGGCATACACATATAAAGAATAAACACAGGTTGTATTTAACCGTGGACGCTAAACATATCTTGATTTTATTCTTCGTGTCTGTCTACAGTTAGCCCAAGGAAAGCATAAGGTAATCTACTTCAAGGATCCTGAAGGTAATGCAGGCTGTTACGATGATACGGCGGAATTTACACCTGGACATACGAAATACACGGTAGACAAAGGCCCGAAACCAACGTAAGCAATTTAGCTTTCTATATATATATATATATATATACTTAACGTATATGCATACGTTACAAAAATGATATATATATGCATATATATATATATATATATATATATATATATATATATATATATATATATATATATATAAATGCATATATATATATATATATATATATATATGTAAACTTTCTTTATTCTGTTCTTAATCATTTAAGTATTGCAATAGTATTCTCCATGCACCTAGCCGCCAGAAAAATCAAATCCACAAAAATCAAATGAGGTATTAGAAGATGCTCGACCACGTAATTTTTATGTTTGCACAATATACGTTATTGTATTAAATACTTTATTTCAGGTATGAATATGAGAAAGGCGAGGACGGTTGCTACTACGGGAATGGACCTTTCTTCCAAACTGCTTTCACTGTCACGGCCTGCCCAGACATGGTCGTCATTTTCGAGTGCCTTTCGAAAACTGGTGAGTTTTTAATTTATATATACAGGGTATTACAGGAATATTTGATCAACGATATGTGGAATTGTAGAGCTCGTTAAGACAAATATTTTTTCCAATGGAACATGGTCTCTAAGAGGCCCTGTTTCGGAATGAGAGTTAAATTACTTCAATTTGTGACATTGGTGTTTTTGCTCGACATAGGAGCATAGAATGTGCTGTTGCGAGACAACCAGGTTTCCTAGACAGAAGCTAAACACATCGCCGTGTTCGTGAGAAAATTCTGCTTCTTTCGAAGAACTCATAAGGCCGGTCAGAAGATGCTACATGGTCGCTTAGAAGAGAATTCGCCAAAATGAAGTTATTTTATTAACCTTCACGCCCAATACCTCAAAATCATTACCTTACGACCACTTACAGCGCTCTAAACTAACATATTCAGGCAAATGTGTTAGTTTAGAGCGCTGTAAGCGCTGTAAAAATTCGCATTTCATGACGATCATTTTGGTACCAAACTTATGGCAATGCGAGCTGTGGTTGCGGAGTAATTACGATTTTTCGGCGGGATGTCCAGATTAAGTGCATGTAAAATGACGCGCTGCGGCTGTCGCGCGACACGTCGGCGGTAGTGAACGTCGCCACACAGTCATTTTACATGCACTCTGGACATCCCGCCGAAAAATCGTAATTACTCCGCAACCACAGCTCGCATTGCCATAAGTTTGGTACCAATATGTTAGTTTAGAGCGCTGTAAGTGGTCGTAGGGTAATGATTTTGAGGTATTGGGTGTGAAGGTTAATAAAATAACTTCATTTTGGCGAATTCTCTTCTAAGGATCATGTAGCATCTTCTGACCGGCCTTATTCTATGCTCCCATGTCGGGCAAAACACCAATGTCACAAATTGTAGTAATTTAACTCTCATTCCGAAACAGGGCCTCTTAGAGACCATGTTCAATTGGAAAAAATATTTGCCTTAACGAGTTCTACAATTCCATGTATCGTTGATCAAATATTCCTGTAATACCCTGTATATATATATATATAAATTAAAAACTGTCGGTAAAGTATATTTATATATATACTTTCTCAAGCTACCCCACAACTTATTGATGCCCAAAAATGGAAATCAAGCGGCGGTTTGGGGTATTATGTTCCGAGATGCAGCAGACTGTTTGGTTTGTCAAGAAAAATCTAAAGCAAACTCTAAGAGTAGAGAAAAGAACCAACCTTTTACACTTCAATTGATTGACCAAAGCTTATATATATATATAACACCAAATATTTTACAGATACGCAAGCCGGTGTATTCATTTTGGGCCAGAAGACAGACTGCTGGCCAGCGGCTGTCGAAGAACTGCAGGCCGCCGGCGTAAATATCACCGCAGAGGCCTTCGATGACTGCCTTTAATAAAGAACCATTCCATGACGCATGTCCTAGCATGCCGTTTCATTATCAACATCATATTGCAGTGTTCAAGCCATAAATAAAGTATCTGAAAAATGCCAATGTTTTTCTCTCTGTTTAAGTTATCTCTAGGCGTACACTTTGCCTTTATTTACAACATAAATAATAGAAGAGGAGATGCAGAGTTTAAAAACGTCAGATAAATGCAATATTAAAATTGCTTTTCATCTAAGTGAGTAAAAATGATCTTTGTTGGTGTGTGCCCACTTGGAAACTTGCTATGCAAATATTACTTAAATGTTTCAAGCGCCAAAAATTCGAGCAAGGTATGACATTTGAATCAATAGATTATTGAATTGGTTGTCATGTTTTATTCAGCTAGATTCTGTAAGTGCTTTGTGTGATGTCAAACAGTTGTCTGGCAGCCCTAAGCGTTTGAACTGACGAAGCGCGTTATACTGTATTTTTGTAGGAGAAAAGCTATAGAGAGAAGAACCTAGATTTACCGCTGGCGCCATTTCATCCCATGGATTTCCAATGGAATAACGAGGAACGAGAAGTGATACGTGCTATAATAAAGTCGTACTTTCCCGTAGTGTGTACTCGGCCGCCTTAAAGGTGATTCTGGAACACATGTTCGCTAGGGTCAACTGCAATACCCATTGCGGCGGCCGACCGAGATTAGTCAGACTAAACTACGATATACGGACACGTTTACACACACTGTTAACATTAGGCGCAATGTCAACAATCAAGAGAAATAGATTTACCTTTTTCTCTACTCTAACAAGCTTACAGTAGAGATTCATATTTAACGGTAAGCACTTTGGCAGTTCTTCTTTGCCGCTCTATCAGAAGTAGCGTAGAAACAACATTAGACCCTTATTGAATGAGTTATTCAGAGGGCGAGGCGGAGTCCTGGCAATATAAGGTGCTCTACGCAAAGTTATAATTTAGAAATAAAATCGTACTAGTTTAGGAATTTTAGGGGGAAATTCATCCGCGCTGAATACCGAATATATGCATATAAAATTGGATTCCGTGAATAGAGGGCGCTTCTATATAGTGCAATGACGCAGTTCTGTTGGTGCAGCGGTTGGCTCCTTGTTTAAATAAAAAGAAATAGCAAAGCCTCACCTGCGTATTTCTTACAACATTTCCAGGAGCGTTTACCATGTCGACTTTGTGCCAAAAATCGCCAATTTGCCGGGAGTTCTTATTTTCTGTTATCATTTGGAAAAATCTGCTTTATTTTTTTGCTTAGAATTGGTTCTTAGAAGGTCGCTCAACTGAACGAGCTCTCAGGGAAGTCCATCGTCACCTGCGGGAACGTTCCAACGACGGACAGATGACCTACGCAGCGTTTGTTGACTTCAAAACTGTTGTTGATTGTGTGCCTAGAGACTGCCTCCTGGAAATTATGCGACAGCATTGTGGAATCAAAAGTCGAATGTTCACCCTAATGAGAAGCTCACTGCGAACTACATCACAATCAGAAATTGGCCTCACTGTATTGCGCAAGAAGTTAAACAGTCAATTGGGCTAGCACAAAGCGACACGGCAAGCCCTTTCTTATTCATCCTCTATGTCACAGGGTTGAGCCAAGTAATTCAAAATGCTAAAGCTCCGCATGTTTTCTACGTTGACAATCTTATCATAATGACCAAGTAAAGACCACATCTACAGTTTCACTTGAATGAAATTAGCCAAAGCTGCGCACAGTATAAACTGACAATTAATATATCCAAGACAAAAGTTCTTCGATTTTCCCGAGGAGGTCGATACGCCAGTCTTGACTATACCATCAGGGTCAATAACCAAAATATTGAATTAGTAAGTCAATTTAGCTATCTCGAAGTAACCTTGACCCCTGGCCCATCTTTTATAAAGCACACACACATGGAACAGCGTGCAGACGCCATATCGGCCATGACGCTACTCGGATTCTTACACAGATTTACACTAAGACTGGAATAAACATTTTCAAGATAAAATAGCTCCAAATATAACTTACTGCCCATGGGCCATTTCATCAAATTTAACCTTAGGGAACATTAAATAGATAGATTAAATAAAAGCTAATTTTGTGAACATATGCTCGAACTGCCGCGAAACGCATCGACAACGTTGGTTGAGACTGTGTATGTAAGTGTTGTGGCACGTGTAATATTGTAACGAAGTTACTGTGTACGCATCATAGCATATTCAAATAAGTCCTAACCGACCACGTCCAACGGCTACAGCACCCGCGCCAGAATCTCAACGTACACAACGTTCACCGACCGCAACATGTCTCAACCAGCCAGCAGAGAACAGCCACAGCCTTTCGCGCCGAAACCCCAACGTCCTCCTCCTCCGCCGTCTAAACGATCATCGGCCGACATCGGGAGAGGGTCGACCTATGATCGGCAGTCCAAGTCAAACAGTCACTTAACCTGTATTCCTATACAACACAAATTGCTTGACATTTCGACCGATTTGAGAGCGGGTTCTGACACCCTTTGGAATGTCAGCACGCCGCGGTGCCTCGTGAACCAAGAATAAATAGACCGAGCAGCATGGCTTAATAGCGATCCGTTGCTCGGCTGTGCTTTGCATTAGACCATATGCTGCGTGTCGTTCATTCATCGTTCCTGAGTCCCTCGGGCTGCGGTACCCGTCCGGATGAGTCTACATCCCCAAGCTGACTTAGCGTAACACAACAACGTTACATTTGGTAGCGATGCGGTGAGCAATGTTACAATATTGACCGAAACCACATACCGCAATGCAAGCTAGTTCGATGCATGCAGTAGTGAAAGATGTTATTAGCCGATATCAATTTTAGGTAATATCTACCAATTTCTGGTGAAATAAACTTGTATTAAAAATCTGCTACCGAAGCGCATGGAATGCTTGTTGAAGCTTACGGCAAGAATGCCCTCGGCGGACGAAGGATGTGCCAAGTAACCGTTGGCATTGAAAACAATAGGGAAAATCCTAAAGCTCTCAAAGTGGGTCCCACCTGAACTGAATGAAAAACAGCAAAAGAACCGATAAACTACTTGTGAGATTCAGCTCGTCAGATTTTAGCGGAAGATACTCTTGCATCGGATCGTTATTGAAGTTGAAAAGTGGATCTTCCTTATCAATCCCGAGCGCCAAAAGTCATGATTAGATCCCGGCGCAGCAGTGTCATCGACTGTGAGACCGAATCGCTTTGGAAAAATACAATGCTCTGTGTTTTGCGAGATAAAAGAAAGGTGTTGTCTCTTTTAAGCTGATAAAACCGTCGGAAACTTTATTTTTTATTTTCCCTAAGACTAATGGTTGTGAACGGTTTTTTCATGCCATGGCTAATTTTTAATCCACTCCGGCATTTACCTTGTCTAATTTGGAAAGCATGCAAACCAATTTAAGAGTGGCCGTTCTGGGTCTCGAACTAAGTCCTCCCAAATTCAAGGCAAAGGCTTTGCAACTAAGCCATCTTGCTCGCAAACTTCTAAAGCATTTTCTTTGCAAAATCCTTTCCCATCCGCTAACTCGCTAAACTTGGCTCCACCTCTTCGCAGCACAAGATCACGCTCTGGCTAAGCAGAAATGTTCTTCCTATGAAAACGTCCGAAAACGGGTAGTTAATCGGTTTGCCTCTAAAGATACGGACTTCGAAAGGTGTGCATGTCTAGCGAGAACCGTTACTTTAAATAAAGTATCTTCATTCTTTACAGAATAAGAGACATTTGTTTTTGCTCAAAAAATCCGGTGTCATATGCATAGACTGAGCATAACAGCATAGTGTTGCCTATCGAGGACGCGTCGCTTGTTGGAGGGCCATACACGTTAACCTTCAAATGACGTGGCGTCAATTAGCATTTATCTGCCATCTCGTCAAGGAATGAAGTCCAAGGACAAACTCCTTCTTGGAGGTCAAGGACAATACTTTAGGCTTCGTGTCTGCGCAGGCACGGTGATAGCAATTCAAATCCATATTACTTATCGATCGCGCACTACCAAAAATTACATGCCCCATCTTTCCCAGTTTGGGAGAGTGGCAGGTCTCAGCCCTGCCGAAGTGCAATGGCAAAGCCTCCTCCTGGGGTCTCCGCCTTCTTGATCACGGAGGGCCCGGCACCAGGTAAGTATTGATTCAAATCAACTTCGGTTGATTTGAATACCAAGCAATATGAGATATATATATATAAATATATATATATATATATATATATATATATATATATATATATATATATATAAATATATATTGTGTCCCCATTACTGTGCCCCCCCTTATTGTGTTAATTGTTGCTGCCGCATTACCGCGCTGAACCGCCAGTGATAGCCGTTGACGTAAATAGGTAAATAGGCAAGAACTCTGTTCTCTCCTGACGTCAGTTCGATTCATGTTCCAATCTTCTGGAGAAGAGACCATGCCTCGGGACCGGGTGTTTTGCGTAGCTGCCTGCGCATATGTTGCAGATATGCTAACCGGGCATTTAGAGATATTACGTGTGTATATATATATATATATATATATATATATATATATATATATAACTTCCAATGTCAGGCTTACAGGAGTTACGACAGAGTAAGCAAGCTAGACAGAAAGGACGGGTGGTTATATATGCATGCAGCAAAGCCACCAACGGGAACAGACAGAACAACGACTTCTACTTGTCGCGGTGGAGTGCTTAAAACAATAAATAAAGCATCCGGACATATTCTAATGTTTTCCTATCTGTTTCTAGTGCTTAGGGGCCACACTGTGCCTTTTTGTACAACATAATGAAAGATGACGAACAGTTTAAAAGCGTCATATGGATGCAATCTTAGCCTTGGATTTCGCCCAAATGAATAACAATTATTTGATTTTGTATGTGCTCATTTGGCCATTTCCCACACAAAACTGACTAATGATGTTTTTTTTTCGGGATAGACTTTGTATGTATTTTGTGATGACTAACAATTGCCTAACGATTGAACATCTCCGCTGACGTTGCGCTTTGTCATTGCATTACTGTAGGAAAGAAGCTTCCGAAGGAAAAACTTAATTAAGAATATCTCATCCGACTAACCGCCGTACGACCAACATCGCGGAGCAATTATATATTCATTTGGGGAAAAAACGCAGCCTATACAGACACATATGTGCGTTTTAGGGCCTTTCACTACGAAGCTACGGACGGTTAACCCATTAAACCCAATTTTTTACCTTTTAAAAAAGTATGGAAAAAAAGCGCCTGCATAGAAGCTGTATGGGATGGGGTATTTAGCTATCACACAACATAGGTACGAGCAACAACTCGACGGATTCTTGCTTAAAACATGTTGAAAGACCAGACATAACATCGCCCAACTGAAGTACTTCCCTAGATGTCTAAAGTGGTCTAAAGCGGCGGCTCTAAGTTTGATGATGGTCATCGATGTTAACCATGTGAAATGTTGATCGTGTTCCAGCAGCTAAAGATAACCACTTAATGTCACACGTAGTTTTAGCTCAATTCACGTCATTGTTACCTGCCTTAATTAGACGCTCAATGTTTTTGAACGTTCCGCCCCAAAGAAACAGCAATACAATATGTCAGTAATGTCTCCATAATTAAACGAAGAGTAACGTCTGCCGGTAGGCCCTCAAGCAAGCACTGATTATCCATTTCTGCACTTCAACGCCAGGTTAGCCTCTAAACCCGCCCATGTGCAGTCATGTTGCAGTGCAAGCCGACAAACGGTGGGCTGGTGTCACTATGAGAAATCACCACTTTGTTTGCATATGCACCCCTCCTTCAGCCGATGAAAATGCCCGCAGAGCTTGTGATGGACTGCATGAGTAGCATATCGCGTGGCTAACTGACGGATATCGTGCAGAGGGTCGTTCCAGACCGGACTCCATCGCCCGCACATCGTAAAAATCACATTCGTGGAGACATTTGAATACCACTAGTTCTGTTTGTCTAAAATGTCAGGGCCAGTTTTGGGAATTCAAAAGCAAAAGCGATCTTATGCAGCCCGCACCATGTTCGCCCCTTCGGAATTCTCCTATACTTTGACTAGAATAGATGCAGAAAAGACAGTGCGATAAAATTTTCCGTTGAATGACAGAGATAAAAAAGAGAGATAAAATTGTATATTTACGTATCAAGTAAAGCAGATATCTGTAGTATAGAACTCCGTCAAACTGCTACAACAACCGATATCGAATTCGCAAAACCCTTGCCAGGTTGGACCTGAATTCTTGAAAATATGCATGTGCATATAAGGCACGACACATATACAGTGGTGCGTATACACCCAGCAGGTCAATAAATGGAGACAGCCACACGCCATGGTTACGTTTCCTGGTAAGCCACGACGTAAAGTAACGACACCCGTGAGAACACTTATACGGTAGTGCGTTAGCGGGAAGGCTTATTGGGGTGAGCTGATGTCGATAGACAGAGTGGACGGCTAAAAGGGAATACTTTTGCCTGTGCGTCGATTAGGCTGGTTGCGAGCTCAAGCAGAACGTGTAAGCAGTGAGCTGATATGCCGCAGGTTTTCGTCCGTAAACAGAAGTCCGGCGATTGTCTAACAAACCTTAGCCTCATCAACAACTGCTTCTGTTTCCCTGAAATTATACTCACTCCCTTAGATGTTATATAAATCGTATACGCAAAAGCTAAAACACTCGACTGTCCTGGTAACGTTGAACATTTCGCACACAGCCTCGTAGACTTTAATCCTTAGCTCTTCACTTGGGCTAGTGGATGACAACGGATTCATCTGCAGTGCGCCAAGTTCAGAGCGCTGGGTTTCTCTGGGCTGTCGGCCATTTAAAAAAGCAGCGGACATTGTGGAGGAGTGGCGCGCTCACGCTAAGCGCTGATAGGCCAGCACTCTCCAGGTTAATTGAAATTCAGCAGCCAAGCTCAATATATATTAGATGTGCCGCAGGTTTTCGTCCGTAAACGGGAGTTCGTCGAGTGTCTAACAAACATCAGCCTCATCAATAAATTTTACTGTTTTCCTTGAAACCATAGTACATTGCAACTGCATTTTATCGACTTCATCTTATACACGGGACTTGGGCATATAAAGGGTGTTTAAATTTTTTTTTTTAAATCGATAGTAAGAATTGTAGAGTTTGTTAAAGCAAATATTTTCTTCCAATGGAACATGGCCTCTAAGAAGTCTTGTTTCGGAATGAGAGTTAAATTACTCTCGAAACTTAAAAAACACACCAAATGCCTCAAAATCAATACACTACGACCACCCACAGCGCTCAAAACTAACACATTCAGACAGACGCACATTTCATGACGATCATTTTGGTACCAAACGTATGGCAATGCGCGCTGTGGTTGTGGAGTAATTAAGATTTTTCGGTGGGACGTCCAATTTAAGTGTATGTAAAATGACTGTGTGGCGACGTTTACTAAAGCCGACGTGTCGCGCGACAGCCGCAGCGCGTCGCTAAACATTCATTTATGCATGCACTTAATCTGGGCATCCCGCCTAAAAATCTTAACTGCTTCGCAACCACATTGCGCATTGCCATAAGTTTGGTACCAAAATGACCGTAATGAATGTGCGTCTACCTGAATGTGTTACTTTTGAGCGCTTGAGTGGTCGTAGGGTATTGATTTTGAGGTATTTGGTGTGAAAGCTAATAAGAGAACTCTTTTTTTTGCAAATTGTGTTCTAAACAACCATGTCGCATCTTCTGGCCGCCGTTATATGTTCTATGGAAGAAGCAGAATTGTGCTTAGTTTCTGTATAGGCGCACTGGTTGTTTTGTGCTCCTATGTCGGGTAAAAACACCAGTGTCACAAATTGTAGTAATTTAACTCTCATTCCGAAACAAGACTACTTAGAGATTATGTTCCATTGGAAAAAAAATATTTGCTTTAACGAGCTCTACAATTCTTACTATCGATTAAAAAACCTTTTTTGAAACACTCTGTATATATCTTCAGGGTTGAACGTACAGGGGAAATGTTTTGTTTAGGAGTGACGATGAAATTGATAAAAGTCGTTATTCTGCCTTATTTTCTTCTACATAGTTGTACAAAATCTACGTTTGCGGGAGAACCAGTCGACGCATGAAGCAACCGATCATACTAGTGTGTTCGGCGGAAACCACTTGCGCACGTTCAGAAACATATTAGCATTTGTTTATTATAAGAAGTGCTCAAAGTTCCGTCCGCCTACCACTAAACAGGTTTTGTAGCGATTGCACAGGCTCTCTTGCACTCGTGTTAGACACTGTCCTAACGGCGGCAGCAGCGTTGAATATACGGTCGACCAGATCTTGACGCGATTCAACGGGGGTTTCGTAGACAAAACTCTTTAGGTAGCCCCACAACAAAAGTCGAGGCTTGTTAAATCGGGGGATCGAGGTGGCCAAGCTATAGACCCGCCTCGGCCGATCCGGTGATTCTCGAATGTCTCGTTTAGGTATTCTCGAACCGTAGCAGAGTTGTGTGGCGGCATTCTCAGACGAACGCATTCCAGGACGCGTTCCTACAACTGGGGTAACGTATGAATCAAAAACGCACGATAGGCAGCTGCATCTAATCTGGCGGGAAGAAACACACCAGCATTTGTTTACGCTGAGCAGCTTTTGCGCGGGCTTTGATATGCAGTTTGCGCGGGCTTAATTTCGAAGTTATTCGCAGGTCGCACGAGTTTCTATTGGAAGTTCGCGCGGGCTTTGATTCGAATTTATTCGCAGTTCGCACAAGTTTCTATTGGAAGTTTGTGCGGGCTTTGGTTCGGAATTCGCGTCATTCGAGGCGCGACACTGGTCGGACACGGACGACGAGAACAGCGGATGTGGAAGAACTCATTCTTCAAGAACTAGCCGAGCGGCCTTCTGTGAGCATTAGGGAGTTATCTGTGTATGCCGGGGTTAGTTCCACAATTGTGAAAAGGACACTGGCCGATGAAGGACTGCGTCCATACCGGTACCAGCGAATTCAAACTCTGCGACCCAGTGACTATCAGCTACGTACTGAATACTGTCGACAGTTTTTGGAGAAAGGGGAAATACTGGACAGGTTCCCTGCACTTGTTCTGTTTACGGATGAGGCTTCGTTTAGCCAAGATGGTGTGTTTAATGCACACACCACTTATTGGTGGGCCTACGAAAACCCGAATATGACTCGCGGGCATAATCGCCAGGATCGCTTTTCGGTGAATGTCTGGGCGAGCACGGTGGACGCCGAACGCACTAGTATGAACGGTTGCTTCATGCGTTGACTGGTTCTCCCGCAAAGGTAGATTTTGTACAACTATTTAGAAGAAAATAAGGCAGAATAACGACTTTTATAAATTTCAACCTCATTCCTAAACAAAACATTTCCGCGTCCTCCCTCCATAGGAAAAAAAGATTTTCTTGCCGAGTTCTATCAAGCCTCGAAAGAAGTACATTTTGATAAGAATGACCCTATATATATATATGTACTACTGCTTTAATAATGCCTATATATGCACACGCATTGTTCAGAGTTCCTTACAGAATCGGATGAGGAGGTTCAACCTATAATTCGGGTGGACACAGCGCAGGCGCCCAGCGAGGAT
Organism: Dermanyssus gallinae; assembly: GCA_003439945.1. NCBI lineage: Eukaryota > Metazoa > Arthropoda > Arachnida > Mesostigmata > Dermanyssidae > Dermanyssus > Dermanyssus gallinae. Next base: position 959,853 of record QVRM01004003.1, read on the forward strand.
TCCGTCCAGACAACTCCGTCAGTGTATGCTGCTCGATGTGATGGAACTGAAAGCAAGCGGCGCGAGGACAAACTTTTTCAAGGGTCAGATCATAAAGGCACAGCTGCGGCTACCTCCCGCAATATTGACTCTCAATGCGGAGGCGGTGACTCTGCGAAGAAGAAATCCTCACGCCGCTCCTCGTTGAAACCGCAAACGGGCTCTAAACGTGCTAAGACTAAGCATACGAGCATTCTGAAGGACCGTAAGTAACTACCCTACATTTTTCCAGGGCATCTTTAAAAGCTATGAAGTAAATATTTAGAACGCATGGAGTAAAATAAAAACCTCACGTCAAAATCATGACGTAACTTATAGAACACCTAGAAATAACGAAAGCAAATTAACTGTTGCTGAGATGAAACGGTATTCTTACAAATCGGATTTGTCGATATGGTTAATCTTCATATCAATTTTCCAAATATATATATATATATATATATATATACGCGCGTTTTTTTATATAACTCTTTGCAGAACCAGTAACCAAGGACAAACGTTCTTGAGGAACAGATTACAGCAGCAGCACAGGTACGGTTAGCCGCCGCTCTATTGACTCTCAGGACGATCGCGGTAACCTTACAAAAAGACGTCGCTCATCGTCGAACAAGCAAACGGGCTCTAAATATGTTAAGCCTAAGCGTACGATCATTCTAAAAGACGGTAAGTAATAGGCCCCAAATATATTAGAGGCAATGTTTAAAAACTATGCAATAACTCTAGAAAACATGAGATAAAATAAAAAAGCTAATTGAGCGATCAAATATTTAAAAAATAAGCGAAACTCGATCACGGGAAAACTCATCTTTAGTTCAGCATTTTTTTTATGTGTCGTTAGCCCATGTGATTCCAATGAATAAAGATGCAGCAAACAAAATTATCTTAATCTTGCAGGACGATATATATATATATATATATATATATATATATAGTGTCCCAACTAGGTTAACAAAAATAAATTACAAGGTTAACAAATTTCGCCATCACGTTTTACACATGTAGGTTTTTTATAACCGGACGCCTACCAATTATGCCTACTACACCCAAAACCGTTTTAACAACGTATATAGTATGAACAGATTGAGATCAACTGCTACACCTAGATACCGTACAGTGTTGATAGAGGATATAAAAAGTGTCTGGCATGGGTACAGATAGATAGCAAAAAAGAGGAAATAGCTTCAGCGCTGATTGTTAAATCAAAGCCTTTGTTACAATTTTTTTTTAAATATAGATACATGTTTTTAGGATAGAGTTATATGTGGCGTTCTACGCACTAACGTGGAACAGCGTCACTGGCCTGTCGCAGCGTATTGTGTGCTTAGCGGGAGACGAGGTGACATTATAGCGTAGAATCACCTGCGTGTTGCTAGTGCTTCACCTTATGTAGCAGCTTTTTTTTTAACTAAAGTGTAAAGATAGATACAGCAGCGACGAGGCATAGCTACCTGGTCAGATTGCTCAGAGCGAATAATTAATATATATATATATATATATAATGAAGGTGAAATATTAATAAAATGTTCTGTGAACGTGAGATATTAACATAATGTTCTGTGATGCTTATAGAACCTGTTTGTGCATTTGCTGCTTCAGCGTACATTGTAGAGAAGATCGTGGACTATAAGGTGGTGCAGCAAGCTGATACATTTCGGGTGCGCTGGAAGGGCTGGTCGGCCAATCAAGATACGTGGGAACCTGCTAAGCATTTGTCGTCTGCAGCTAGCATTCTCATGATCGCCACATACCTCTACAGTGTCCAAAGGTAAGCCGCTTGTATACGCTCGGGCACACGCGAGCTCTCATACAAACGTATTGCGAGTGGCTAAAAAATCGTTACAAAGATGGCTACGGGAGTTTGCTAAAACGTTCTCGCAAAAAGCGTTTGAGCCTTTAAGGTCACTGGCAACAAACCGGCAAGCCTAGTTGCGCCTAAATTAAAAGTAATGGAGTAGCCGAGTTACACCGATGGCTTGAATCGGTGTAGACGTTTGTTCGTAATGTTTGTCGTCGTCATTTTTGATGATGAACAACATTGTAGGGTATTACGTACAAGTGTTGAAAAATAGATCAACAGAACTTTAGCAAATAGTCCCTCAGAAGGCAGGCTTCGTCATGCACGAGGAAACGCAGTGTAAGTCTTTTCATAGCTAGTTTGGCCGTTTGAGGTGTGAATCGGAACAAACTTCATGGACCCTGACGTGGATTCTCCTGGCAAGAGGCCGTTTGTCTAGCTTCCTTGTCAGTAAAATCCGGAATTTCTTAACTAGGGTCCCTGTCATCGGGCATCGGGGTCTCTGGCAGAAAGGTATATTTCTCCAGTTTTGGTAAAGTAAATTACCCAATCTTCGTCGGGCCTGGGGCACTGGCGTCCTTAGGAATAGTAGTAATGACTTGTATAGGCTTGCTACAATCAGCTCCATGTGCTAACACTGCTTAAGACGCAGTGTCTTAATTTCTTTAAGTTTTTAAAGTTTTTCTTGTTTCTGGGTGTCGGAGGAGTGCGGCGGCGGTTGTAACCCTCGTTAAGCAGATGTCTCGTTTCATTCCAGCATGACGGTGCGCCATCACACAACTCTGCTACGGTTCGAGAATACCTAAACGAGGCATTCGATAATCAGTGGATCGCCCGAGGCGGGTCTATAGCTTGGCCACCTCGATCCCCCGCTTTAACAAGCCTCGACTTGTTTTTGTGGGGCTACCTAAAGAGCGTTGTCTACGAAACTCCCGTTGAATCGCGTGAAGATCTGGTCGACCGTATATTCAACGCTGCTGACGCCGTTAGGGCAATGCCTAACATATTTATACGAGTGCAAGAGAGCCAGTGCAATCGCTACAGAACGTGTTTAGTGGTAGGCGGACGGAACTTTGAGCACTTCTTAGAATAAACAAATGCTGGTGTGTTTCTGAACGTGCGCAAGTGGTTTCTGTGCTAAAGCAGGTCAAGATGCTAGGAAGTATGCATGCCTTTGCTTTCGATATGGCTGTCGAAAAAGAAGTCTGTCGATATGGCTGTCTATGTAGAAGAAAGTAAGACAGAATAACGACTTTTATAAATTTCGTCCTCACTCCGTAACAAAACGTTTCCGCGTCCTCCCTTTATAGGGAAAAATTATTTTCTTGCCGAGTTCTATCAAACCTCAAAAGAAGTACATTTCGATACGAATGATCTTGTATATATATATATATATATACGAGTATATGCCTATGGCCCGTGTATAAGATGAAGTCGCTAAAATGCAGTTGCAATCGTTAATTTTAAAGTCGAAAACAAGTGCACCATGTCTCAGAACTACGCATTTGGAGGGCGAGGGAATCATGTTATTTTCAGAACACCTTCGAGCAATGCCATCGACAGCTGACTGCAGAGCAGCATGAAAGTGACTGGAACAAACAGTGTAATAAAGTTTTAAGTCATCTGCACATTTAAGATATTTGACATCAAGTGACAGGCGCTTATTAATGTCCAAAACAAAAATCGTGTATAGAACATCCCCCTTGAAGCACACCAGATAATGCAGGATATGGACAACTAAGTTTGGCACCCACCTCTACTTGAAAGTGACAGTCACTAAAAAATGGGTTCATTCTTTGCACTATTCATATGTGAGTTTATAGATTTTCCAATGTATGGAGCAGAAGCGAGTAATTTCGTCAAATGCGCTCTTTTAGTCAAAATAAACGCAGTAAAACGTTTTTCGGGAATTTATAGGCATAACCTAGTCCTGGGTTATCTCCAAAGGCTGTGTACGTGTAGACCAATGGGTGGTGAAGCCGTGTTGGACAGAGTCAAGTGAGCGGTTTAAAATAAAGAACTTATTTAAGTGGTTAACTAAAACTTTTTCAGAAATGCAGCATGGCATCTAGCGTTCTGACATTGGTTGGTAGTTCTCACCATTCGTTTTTGGGTTTTTCTTGTGTACAGGGGTGACATGACAGCGTCATTAAAAGCTCGGGCACTGTGTGTTTTCTTTAAGATTTTTTAAATTTTAGTTTTAGTGGCTCGGCAAAAAACAACGCAGAATTTTTACAAAAGATCAGAGGAAAGTTTTCATATTTGGTATAAGGCCAGTCTTCGCTTTAAAACCAGAGAGAAAAGAGTAGATTGCAAAATCAGACAAGGTAACAAAGTCATCTTGATGAGAAATGTTGCGTGGGTAATTTGCCACTGAAATGCCTGGCCCGGATGCACAGAACAGGGTAGAAACGTGTGCAGCGAGACTCTAAGCTTTTTATGAGACAGTAACAGCCCCTGTAGGACCCAAATTGATGGGGAAAAGAGATGCATGTTCCCTTTGGTGGCTTATTGGCATACCGAAAAAAAATTAATTTCGTTTTTTTTAATAGAAGCTTTGATTTATATATTTTTGCAACCTCCCTAGTCGGCGGACCTGTCTCCCCGTGACTCTTCCTCGAAAAAAGAAAAAATCGCAGGAGCAACTCAACTCAATTTCGGAAGACGTGTTTAACAATGATTTATATGTTCTAGTGTATTACTAATGTTTCTATTTTCATCTCGCTTTGTTTATAATTAAGCTCGGAAGCTTTAGTTACATAAAACAACAGGTTCACATGCAATTGTCGGGTTCACTGATGATGGAAACAAAATTCCCTCTTAATACTGCAGTAGTTGACTCAAGTTATCTTCTTCGTGCTGATCTCGGTAAGAGCTTTAATGCAATGCCCGAATGGGGATTCGGATCAACCACACGATCATCGCGCACTCCCCCTTGAATAGCAGGGATAATCTGCCGTTGTCCCTGGCCAGGGGTATTTACTTTTGTCGATAGCCGCCGCCAAGGTAACAGACAAAACAACGGCTTCTAGTAGTCGCTAATCCAAAGCGACAGACTCCTTTCATCTTTTAGATAATGATTTGGGTTTCATCATCATCATCGTCGCTGCCGTTTTGGCCGTCGCTATCAAAGAGTGTAAGAGACACCACATTAAACTCATGTTGAACGTTGCTGAGGGCTAGTTGTGAACTGCTTCAGTGCCATTTGTTTACCAGCCAGAACGAACCGCTTCGTCTCCGTGGGGTGACATGTATGCGCGGACGTTCTTGTCGACCGGTTTTTGTGAGGTTACCGTGTTTGTTTATACTTTATGTATTTAGATTTAAAGACGCGGGCGAGAGTCTAGGCTGCACATGTCCTGTCGATGTAAAGGTACCGTTTCTAGTTGCCGCTCTACTCTGAGGGGTAGTAGACAAGTTCAGCCACCTTTCTTTTCTGGAGATCGTTTCCGGCTGTCAGATCATTGTAACCTTCTGGAGGTAGTTACGCTACCTGACATATCAATAACGTTATGCCTCTGCCAACAGGTAAACTGCAGGCCGCTGGCGTAATTATCACTGCAGATACCATCGATGACTGCCTCAAAAAGATAACTTGTCAACGGCGTTTCCTGTATGTACTTCCACTACAATCTAGTAGTACTTAAAACAATAAAATCCTTTCGGGGCTGACTCTCAGTCAAGATTTAGCGAAATATTCATCATTGCTTCACAGGCGGACCCCCACAAATACAAATGTGCAACGGTGGGGCTCGAACCCGCGCACCTATGTGTCTCCTCCGGTCGCGAGGCGCAGACGCATGCCACCACGCCACCGGACTCGACAGTGCTTAAAACAATCATCATCGTATTTCACTCATATTGGGTATGCATATAACATGAACAATTATACATATTATACAATTATACACTCAGCTGCTCACGGCATGTTATTCGAGAGAGGCAGTGCAGTGATCTTTTCGCAAGGACCAGGCAGGCATATGCATGAAACTTCGTACACGCCTGAGAGCGCAGTCGACAGACGCACTCGGTGTACTCTTCGTGGAAGCTCGTATTCGAACAAACCAGGTGATGATAGCCATGAACTATGTATCTGGTATAGACGTGACGATTGTCACACGCAAGACCAGACCAGAGCTGAGAGGCCCTGAAAACATACAGGTCTCCGACCTCTCGTCGGACTTGTTTAACTTTATTTTCCCATTCCGAGATAAAGCTCTCAAATGGTACTGTACGCGGCGTCTTCAACCTCAATCGAATTATCTCAGCAACTGGTGCACAGCCTGACATTAGGTACACAAAGCGGCTCCTTGCCCGCATTGACAGACAAAGTACTCGCTTCATGTACATTGTAAAACACCTTTCAAGCAAACCAAAGTTTGCCCGAGTGAGGTGTTTCCATGCTCTGTCAAGACCATACATCAGCGCCGGAACAACCTTGAGGTAGAAAAGCGCCACTGCCGTCGGGACGAACAGTCGCCGGACATCGCCTACCTCTCCATAAAGAGAAATGAAGGCTGTGCGCGCTGTCTCGAATAGTGCTTAAAACAATACGTTAAGTATACTGTGCCTTTTTTGTATAACATAATGAGAGGAGACGGAGAGTTTAAAAGCGTCATATCGATGCAATCTTAGTCTTGGTTTTCGCCCAAATAAATAACAATTAATTTATTTTGTATGTGCTCATTTGGCTATTTCCCACGCAATACTGACTAATTATATCGATCTCGTTGTAATTTCTATGTTAGATAGACTTCGTGTGTATTTTGTGATGACAAAGAACTGCCTAACGATCTAGAAACTGAAAACCCGGTATAACCACTACAGCTCCTTCTATGTCGAGGTCCCCGACTCGGACACCGACAAAATGTTCGATCAACACATATGGAATGAGGGGGCCGTAATCAAAGTCTTCAATGACAGGGTGAGGGACACAGATGTCATCGAATGTCGCACTTCCGATTGACTCCCTGGGTCTGACCCGCGTCTCGCAATCGATACCGAACCTGGACCGGACCCATCCTCTACTAGGGACCGTAAAATAAAATCACTCTTTCTAAACTCTCGATCGGCCGCCAAACCGGGGGCGCTTGATGCCATTCTCGCGCATTGTGCCTCGCAAAACATTGATCTGCTTCTTCTGTGCTAGACCTGGTTTGACGTTTGGATCTCTGATGCTGAACTCTCCTTTAATAATCGTTACCAGGTATTTCGCCTCGACAGACCGTCACGCGGTGGGGGCGTCTGCATTCTCGTCAGCAATCACCTGAACGCCGTCAGTGTAAAACAAGATCTTGTTGGTGAGCATGTGGCACTCGATCTTCTAAGTAATAACAACAAAATTCGCGTCATCTGTTTCTATGTTACCAATGCTGGTGACTCCGCTGCTCGTCTCGCCCGTATACGGGACACATGTGCGGCCATAGACTTCTACTGTACTGTCGACGCTCCAATCGTTCTTGTCGGAGACTTCAACCTGCCGCGGATAAACTGGTCTGTTCCGGTTCCCAACGACTCCACGACGAAAGAGAGTGTCTTTGCCGACTGTTGTGACGACAATGGGCTACTTCAGCCCATTTCTTTTCCCACACACAAAGCTGGTGCTACGCTAGATCTGCTCTTCTCCACCGACCCCGATATCATAGGAAATCTTGCACCTGTCGACCCTCCTGTGGACTCAGATCACAAAGCAATTAGCTTTGATATCGCTCTGGAAAACACCGACTTCTCATCCGACTGCATCCGTCTCAGTTACAAAAAGATGGACGAAGTCAACATTGCTGCCCATCTGAACGCTATAGACTGGAGTGCCTTTTTCCGTGACTGCGACGGGGTGAACACGATGTATGAGAAATTCTGTGACTGCTGCAATTTCCTGATCAACGAGTTTACACCCAGACTTGATGCTAACGCTCAATGGCGCAACCTTCGCGACTACGTCTCCCTCTTGGAGAATCTCGTCTCTTCGTTCCCGAGCGTTGCTCTTCATCAAAAACTGATGAAGGCAACAAGGCTACTAAGCTCGCTAACCGAACTGAACCTGAATCACAACGATGGCAGAGTTTTCTTTCGTTATGTGAACGCGCGGCTGAAGGATACTGGGTCTCTACCCTCTCTGCAATCTGTCAACGTTACTGCTACCAAGCCGGAAGAAAAAGCCAGTTTGTTAGCCCAGCATTTCTCGTCTCTGTTTCGTGACTCACAAGGCGCGTCCACATCACCGACGTCTTCTAACACACATCGTGACAGGCTCAGCCACTCCACATCTCCCATCCAAGACTCGCCGCTGGTTTTCTCAGAAGAAGAAATTTACAAGGTGCTCTCTCATCTGAAAGGGAAATGCAGCCACACTCCCGATGGCATTCCACCGATCTTCTACAAGAAGTTTGCCATTTTTCTCGCCGAGCCTCTGAAACTGCTATTTGAACGCTCATACAATGATGGTCAAGTACCCAACCCCTTCCGCGAATCGATAGTGACGGCTATACACAAAAAAGGCTCCAAAATTGATGTCTGCAACTATCGGCCGGTCTCTCAATGTTCCATCGCGTGCACCGTCTTCGAAAAGCTCGCGGTTGCGCACTTGGTTCGTCACCTCACCCGTAACGTTCTCCTCGATCCTGCCCAGCATGGCTACGTCGCACATCGCTCGACGTGCACCCAACTACTGGAAATGACACAAGACTGGGCCATGAATATGAATCACAACGTCAACTTCCACTGTATAGATTTTGACCAGAAGAGTGCATTCGACAGGGTTGAACACGATCTTTTCATCAAGAAGTTGGTCTCGCTTGGAATCCACGCTTCCACTGTTCGATGGTTCAAAGCCTACCTATCCGGCCGCTCGTATCGCGTCAAGGTTGACAACGTCCTCAGTCGACCCTGGCCTGCCCCGTCGGGTGTCCCTCAGGGCGGATGCGCGTCTCCTCTGCTGTACGCCATTTTTATTTCTGATATCGGCCGGCATGTCCCTCCTGGGGTGAAGTACCTCGAGTACGCCGACGACCTCAAGCTCTACTGCCCTGTGAATGACAGCACCTCGCACGCTCGGCTGCAAAGGGCTGTTGACGGAATCGCCCGTTGGTGTGTCGAGAACGGAATGATTCTCTCGGCTCAGAAATGTGTCGTTCTGAAGCGTGGGTCGACTGATTTTGACTATGAGATCAATGGGACCGTTCTCCCCACGCTTCCCGTCACGAGAGACTTAGGTATACAGGTCACCGCTAACCTAACTTTTAAGGAGCACGTGCACCAGCTGGTGAAATCCTCTGTATTACTTGTAAATATGTTGTTTCGTTGTTTTATTGTCAGGGATCCCGATGTATATATAAAGATGTACAAAGCCATAGTTCTCTCAAGACTAATGTACTGCTCCCCGGTGTGGGAACCATACCAAAAAGGTTTCCTCAATAAGCTTGAGGGCGTCCAACGCAAATTTTTAAGGCGATTAAGATGGCGGTGCAACCTCGACATGGATGCGATCGCCCTACCGCCAATCTCCGTCCTGTTTGTAAAACAAAATGTCTCTGCCCTCCGCATACTTCAAAGGGCAGGAATGATTGACAAATTTTTTGACATCTACTCCAACAGCCTACGTAGTGGTCACACTATTGTGCCAAAGGACACCGCTCGCACTGAGCGTATTAATAATATAATTGCCTGGCGAATAGCTCGAATGTACCAATCCAAGCAGTTATCGCCGGAACAATTTGGTGTATCTTCATTGTTGTAACCTGTATCAACCCCTTTTAATAAAGGCGCTATTAAAAAAAAAAAAAAAACGTCTACGCTGACTTTACGCTCTGCCACTGCATAACTGTACGAAAGAGGCCACTGCATAACTGTACGAAGAAGGAAAAACTCAATTAACAATCTTTTTTTCTGACTAACCACAGTACAGCCAATCCCGGTGTCTGTCGAGCAGCTCCACCACAAAGGTCTTAAGAACATACTCTATTTGATAATTTGAAATTGTACGTGTTTTAAGAGGTAGGGCTCTAAAACTACGATGCATATACCGATAGATGTACGTTATAGGGCCTTTCACTACGAAGCAACGGACGATGGTGAGAACGGTTAACCTATTAAACCCGAATTCCTACCTTGTGAAAAAGTATGAAAAAGAAGCGCATGCATAAAAGCTATATGGGAGTCTGCTTGTAGTAGAGAAAGTGATTGCTGTTGGCTATCACAAAATATAAGTACGAACAACAACCCTACGGAAACTTTTCTTAAAACAAGTTAAAAAACAGACATAATATCGCCTAACTGAAGAACTCCTCTTGATGTCTAAAGTGGTTTGCGGGTGCTCTAAGTTTGAACGGGTCATTGATGTTAACCATGTGTCGATCATGCTCCAGCAGCTGAAGATAACCATTTAATGCCACACTTAGTCTTAAGCACGCTATTTTAATTAGACGCTCGATGTTTTGTTGAACGTTCCGCCCCAGGCAGTTACACAATATATATCAGTTTGCCCCTTCGGCGTAATCCTTCAATACTTTGACTAGAATAGATGCAGAAAAGACAGTGCGATAACATTTGCCCTTGACTGACAGAGATAAATATTATATTCACGTATCAAGTAAAGCAGATACCTTTAGTATAGAGTTCCGTCAAACTGCTACAACAACCGATATCGAATTCGCAAAACCCTTGCCAGGTTAGACCTGCATTCTTGAAAATATGCATGTGCATATAAGGCACGACACATATACAGTGGTGCATATATACCCAGCAGGTCAATAAATGGAGACAAACACACGCCATGGTTACGTTTCCTGCTAAGCCACGACGTAAAGTAACGACGCACGTGAGAGCACTTATACGGCAGTACGTAAGCGGGAAGGCTTATCAGGGTGAACTGATGTCGATAGACAGAGTGGACGGCTAAAAGGGAATACTTTTGCCTGTGCGTCGAATAGGCTGGTTGCGAGCTCATGCAAAACGTGAAAGACAAGACGGCAGTGAGCTGATGTGCCGCAGGTTTTCGTCTGTAAACGGGAGTCCGTCGATTGTCTAACAAGCGTCAGCCTCATTAATAAATTTTACTGTTTTCCTTGAAACTATAGTACATCCTTTAGGTTTGCTTTAAATCGTCAACACCAAAGCTAAAACACCGTACTGTCTTGTTAGTGTTGAACATTCCGAACACAGCCTCGTAGACTTTAATCTTTGGCTCTTCACTTGAACTAGTGGATGACAACGGATTCATTTGCAGAGCGTCAAGTTCAGAGCGCTGGGTGTCTCTGGGCAGTCGGTCATTTGAAAGCAGCAGCAGCAGACATTGTGGAGAAGTGGCGCGCCCACGTTAAGCGCTGATAGGCCGGCACTCTCCGGGTTAATTGAAATTCAGCAGCCAAGCCTAATACATATTAGAATAAAGTTTTGGATGTAATGTATTTGTAGCAAACCACAACAAATGTAAATGACTTGTGACTAGCCTCTTGGAGCAGACTGAACAGGCACAGTATGCAGAATGTGACTATCCGCACTAAACATTTGAATTCGGTCGAGGTTGACTGAGGAAGTAAGAACAAAATGTATTGTGATATTGCCGTGGCTCACTTAAGGACTGTCAAAGCTAATAAGCTATGGGAACGGTGACCGCGCACCGAACCCAGGCCGATCGGTCAATGCTTTGGGCCTCGTCAACTTAAGAGTGTCGGGATGCCTGCTGCCTTGGCTTAATAGACAAAATTAAATGAGAGTCTCCATAACCAGCGGGATCAATGGAAATGGCGCGCTCATAGCCAATGACAAGGTGACCCCGACATCTCCGAGGCCGCATTTGTTCGTATGTATTCCTCTCTGTTGATCCCAAGAGTATCCAAAGAAGCTTACTACTACAGGTACAGCTGGCGGTCTTCCGGCGTGAAGACATTTGCTAACAACAGCCATTCGGTTGTATCCTGCAATATTGAAAAATATTAATGTTTGTCAAGATTTGCGAATGTGCGTTAATACTAGTATAAATAAATCAAAACATAAAGTAACAAAGACGTGTATAGACAGTGGGGCATATTGGTGCGTATAAGGTGTGTTTGAAGCCATCGAGGTAGAGATCTAAAACACCGAGAAGCGCATTTTGTAGGTGTGCTACGATGCTTAGATCTACCGCCCAAAAAAATCATAGAAATTGGTGAAAATTTGTATTCGAAATGTATATAATAATGTATAATAATTACACTTGCGGAAAAACAAATAAAAATTTATATGTTTGTTCTATCATAGAAATTTCACAAACTCTTTTTGTATCTTTATTGATTGTACATTTAACATCTAAAGCACGCTCAAGACGGATTTACGTACGCATCGCGTTTTTATACGTACTCGTATTTATGTGCAATGCATCTGGCATAGAATAAGGAAGACCTGCGACAAGTCTCAGAAAAAGAAAAAAGCTATATCTTACAAGTCGTACGGATTTAGGTTAATGCTAGTATAAAAACACAAGGACCCAGAGCAAAGCTGTAAACATGAGTTTGTAGTTTTCCCGAACAACCTATTGTAGATTTTATAAAAAAAAAAAAGAATGCCACAAAATCAATAGAATTAAGCGGCAAGTTCTAGCCTCATTGTGAACGATATACAAAGTGCGAATATAGGCATTTTGGCTGATGGAAAAATGCTGACGGAAGAAGTTTGTCCTTTTCTTGTCCCCAGTTATGGTGCCGAATTGGTCTGATTTCTTGAGCAAAAACTATGCTGAGTGATCCCGAGCTACCTAGTGTTTTAAAGGCAAGGGGCACAAGAATCGTACACCTGTCCCAGTTACGAATACTCGCGGGTCTTGTTCGGCTCGGCGTATTGCGAAGCACCGAGACCTCCAATAGAAGGTGCGAGAGAGTCCGTTACAGTGGCGTCCCGTGCGAGAATATGACTGCTCCTAAACGGGACTAAGATTATTCCGTCAGATATCGTTGATAGCTAGACTTGTAAACAATATATATATGTTTTTTTCCTATATTGTATTTCTAATTGTTTCTAGTGCAGTGTACAATGCATATAAGAAATATCCCTCAAAGTCCCTTTCCTCTGGAAAGTGCGTACGCTACTGTGAAGTTGACGTTGAACCTAACTATAGCAATCAAGCCTATGACAGCTTCTGGACATTGTCATCAAGCGTGTTTTAAACGAGAAAGAGCGGAATAACCGCATGCGCATGTCGACGCCCTCTGTGGCTACGGGGGGCCGGCGCGACCAGTAAACCGGGCAATTACACCCCCCCCCCCTCAGTAGTTTGTAGTAATGCTAACTATAGTTACCTGCTGGGGGAAGGGGGACATGACTAGTTTTTAGTGGGTTGGAGCCCCACACTACCGGCCCACACTTGCAGTTGAGGGCAATTCTGCAGTGAAGACCGCGTGTGCGTTTAGCATTTTCCAGTTAGTTCTCTAAAAAACAAGTCAAATTTTCTAAATAGCCCTCTCAAAAAAATGATGTACATTGCTCGTAACTCTTGTCATCATCACGATTAGGACTGTGCAATTAGCATATAGTCTACAACGGCTCGTCCCAGTGAAGCCTTCGAGCCATTTTCTTTAATACACGTTCCAATCCGCCATTTCTATCGAAAATTCGGGTCAAACGTAGTAGGACGACTTACGTGGAACTGTCAACTTAGCGAATGCGAGTATTTCTCTGATTGTGAGTATTCCCCTGCGAGGAACCGCCTGGTTTACATAATATTATCTGACATTTACCTAATATAATCGAACACAACCCTTGGTAGAGACCTAACTTCCCAAACTTGCTGTGACTCGAACAGTTCAGGCTGAATTTTCGAACTTATCTGTTCGACGTAGACCCCAGATTCCGCAGGTCACCGGCAACAGCTAAGGAGAACTGGAAACGACCGCTGCAGGAATCGCGTCATTTTGTCATCTGCTGCTCTTTTTTCACTTAAGTGCCCCAATAGTTTGTCATACGATAAGGCGCTGCCCCTACGAGAGACATAACGACTCATTTAAGGCGGCCAAACATTTACTTCTCTACCCGCTCCAATCTCAACTAAGGCTATACTGTGACTATAGTATCAGGACTAGTGGAACGGCTTATCTTTTTTGTGTAATTGTAAAAGCAAATTAATTTAAATGCATACATTAAAACATGTTTATGCGTATATGCTAAAGTGGCATTTGAGAATGTAGCATATTTCAGTTCTACAGGTTATACAACAGAGTAACAGGCTGGACAGAAAGGGCGGACCGGCATATATAAGTGCAGCAACGCCACCTACGGGAACAGACAGAACAACGGCCTCGTCTGTTCCACTAGCTCTTCCTCTAGCCGCTGGTCCAGAGCGACAGACTTCGTCCCGCTGCTAGCTGATAGCATGGCCTTCATCCTCATAATCGCTGCAGTTTTGGCTGCTGCTGTCAGCGAAGGTAAGATATCCCAGATGCACTTCATGTTACGCGTAGCTGAGGGCTATATGTAAACTGCCATTTGTTTATTAGCCAGAGTGAAGTGTTTCATTATAACTCACAATGTGGTGATGAAAATATAACGTCTTAAATTCCCGCTACTGACTCAGACTTACCGCTTACTCTATTGAGTGATAGATTGAGTAATACACCAGCTCAGATATCACTTCTTTTTGAAAACTGTTTCCGGCCATCTGCTTCTCGTGTCTCTCTTAAGGTGGTTAAGTGACCTAACCTATCAACAGCGTTATGCCAACAGGAGTGCATTATTAGCTTAATGCAAGCTTTGCTAACCAAATCCGTTCAACACGGACCGATGTTGAACGGGTGATCACAACAAAATAGGACGCCTTAAATGACCTAGTGGTATTGATGATTAACTGTCCTTGTCCGGCTACTTTATTTAATTTTTCAGGTTGGGCAGAAATACCAACGGACGCGTGTGCATCATGTGATTCCGATTTGGAAACGGCAATACCTAAGGTAACAGTCACAATACTCAACACGTCGTAATTAGAACCTTCTTTCTTCTATGTAATTCACATTGGAAATTCCGATATTGCATCTGTAATAGCTCGACTAAGTGAGTTGAAGTATCGTATATGCCGTGCTTCACATCTGTGGGCGCGAGTATATTCGCGCGTACGATCCATGTATAGCAGGTGTTACTTGGCGCCTGGCTCCGGTAGGGCTTTCAGCAGTTGTACTGAGATACAAATTATCTGTTGTACCTAAAAACAAGCCTCTCTAATTTGGCATGCCCAGATACACACGGTACACATATATAGAATAAACAAAGGTTATATTTAACCGTAGACGATAAACATATCTGATTTCATTATTTGTGTCTGTCTACAGCTAGCCCAAGGAAAGCATAAGGTAATCTACTTCAAGGATCCTGAAGGTAATGCAGGCTGTTACGACGATACGGCGGAATTTACACCTGGACATACGAAATACACGGTAGACAAAGGCCCGAAACCAACGTAAGCAATTTAGCTTTCTATAAATATATATATAAAATATATGCATATATATATATATATATATATATATATGCATATATATATATATATATATATGCATATATATATATATATATACATATATATATATATATATATATATATATATATATATATATATATATATGCATATATATATATATACATATATATATATATATATATATATATATATATATATATATATATATATATATATATGTAAACTTTCTTTATTCTGTCCTTAATCATGTAAGTATTGCAATAGTATTCTCCATGCACCTAGCCGCCAGAAAAATCAAATCCACAAAAATCAAATGAGGTATTAGAAGATGCTCGACCACGCAATTTTTATGTTTGCACACGATACGTTATTGTATTAAATACTTTATTTCAGGTATGAATATGAGAAAGGCGAGGACGGTTGCTACTACGGGAATGGACCTTTCTTCCAAACTGCTTTCACTGTCACGGCCTGCCCAGACATGGTCGTCATTTTCGAGTGCCTTTCGAAAACTGGTGAGTTTTTAATTTATATTTATATATATATATATATATATATATATATATATATATATATATATATATATATATATATATATATATATATATATATATATATATATATATATATATATACATATATATATATATATATATATATATATATAAATTAAAAACTGTCGGTAAATATATATACTTTCTCAAGCTACCCCACAACTTATTGATGCCCAAAAATGGAAATCAAGCGGCGGTTTGGGGTATTATGTTCCGAGATGCAGCAGACTGTTTGGTTTGTCAAGAAAAATCTAAAGCAAACTCTAAGAGTAGAGAAAAGAACCAACCTTTTACACTTCAATTGATTGACCAAAGCTTATATATATATATATATATATATATATATATATATATATATATATATATAACACCAAATATTTTACAGATACGCAAGCCGGTGTATTCATTTTGGGCCAGAAGACAGACTGCTGGCCAGCGGCTGTCGAAGAACTGCAGGCCGCCGGCGTAAATATTACCGCAGAGGCCTTCGATGACTGCCTTTAATAAAGAACCATTCCATGACGCATGTCCTAGCATGCCGTTTCATTATCAACATCATTTTGCAGTGTTCAAGCCATAAATAAAGTATCTGAAAAATGCCAATGTTTTTCTCTCTGTTTAAGTTATCGCTAGGGGTACACTTTGCCTTTATTTACAACATAAATAACAGAAGAGGAGAGTTTAAAAACGTCAGATAAATGCAATATTAATATTGCTTTTCATCTAAGTGAGTAAAAATGATCTTTGTTGGTGTGTGCCCACTTGGACACTTGCTATGCAAATATTACTTAAATGTTTCAAGCGCCAAAAATTCGAGCAAGGTATGACATTTGAATCAATAGATTATTGAATTGGTTGTCATGTTTTATTCAGCTAGATTCTGTAAGTGTTTTGTGTGATGTCAAACAGTTGTCTGGCAGCCCTAAACGTTTGAGCTGACGAAGCGCATTATACTGTATTTTTGTATTTTTGTAGGAGAAAGGCTATAGAGAGAAGAACCTAGATTTACCGCTGGCGCCATTTCATCCCATGGATTTCCAATGGAATAACGAGGAACGAGAAGTGATACGTGCTATAATAAAGTCGTACTTTCCCGTAGTGTGTACTCGGCCGCCTTAAAGGTGATTCTGGAACACATGTTCGCTAGGGTCAACTGCAATACCCACTGCGGCGGCCGACCGAGATTAGTCAGACTAAACTACGATATACGGACACGTTTACACACACTGTTAACATTAGGCGCAATGTCAACAATCAAGAGAAACAGATTTACCTTTTTCTCTACTCTAACAAGCTTACAGTAGAGATTCATATTTAACGTTAAGCACTTTGGCAGTTCTTCTTTGCCGCTCTATCAGAAGTAGCGTAGAAACAACATTAGACCCTTATTGATTGAGTTATTCAGAGGGCGAGGCGGAGTCCTGGCAATATAAGGTGCTCTACGCAAAGTTATAATTTAGAAATAAAATCGTACTAGTTTAGGAATTTTAGGAGGAAATTCATCCGCACTGAATACCGAATATATGCATATAAAATTGGATTCCGTGAATAGAGAGCGCTACTTTATAGTGCAATGACGCAGTTCTGTTGGTGCAGCGGTTGGCTTCTTGTTTAAATAAAAAGAAATAGCAACACCTCACCTGCGTATTTCTTACAACATTTCCAGGAGCGTTTACCATGTCGACTTTGTGCCAAAAATCGCCAATTTGCCGGGAGTTCTTATTTTCTGTTATCATTTGGAAAAATCTGCTTTATTTTTTGCTTAGAAGGTCGCTCAACTGAACGAGCTCTCAGGGAAGTCCATCGTCACCTGCGGGAACGTTCCAACGACGGACAGATGACCTACGCAGCGTTTGTTGACTTCAAAACTGTTGTTGATTGTGTGCCTAGAGACTGCCTCCTGGAAATTATGCGACAGCATTGTGGAATCAAAAGTCGAATGTTCACCCTAATGAGAAGCTCACTGCGAACTACATCACAATCAGAAATTGGCCTCACTGTATTGCGCAAGAAGTTAAACAGTCAATTGGGCTAGCACAAAGCGACACGGCAAGCCCTTTCTTATTCATCCTCTATGTCACAGGGTTAAGCCAAGTACTTCAAAATGCTAAAGCTCCGCATGTTTTCTACGTTGACAATCTTAGCATAATGACCAAGTAAAGACCACATCTACAGTTTCACTTGAATGAAATTAGCCAAAGGTGCGCACAGTATAAACTGACAATGAATATATCCAAGACAAAAGTTCTTCGATTTTCCCGAGGAGGTCGATACGCCAGTCTTGACTATACCATCAGGGTCAATAACCAAAATATTGAATTAGTAAGTCAATTTAGCTATCTCGAAGTAACCTTGACCCCTGGCCCATCTTTTATAAAGCACACACAGGGAACAGCGTGCAGACGCCATATCGGCCATGACGCTACTCGGATTCTTACAAAGATTGACACTAAGACTGGAATAAACATTTTCAAGATAAAATAGCTCCAAATATAACTTACTGCCCATGGGCCATTTCGCCAAATTTAACCTTAGAGAACCCATTAAATAGATAGATTAAATAAAAGCTAATTTTGTGAACTGCCGCGAAACGCATCGACAACGTTGGTTGAGACTGTGTATGTAAGTGTTGTGGCACGTGCAATATTGTAACGAAGTTACTGTGTACGCATCATAGCGCAATTCAAATAAGTCCTAACCGACCACGTCCAACGGCTACAGCGCCCGCGCCAGAATCTCAACGTACACAATGTTCACCGACCGATACATGTCTCAACCGAACAAGACATGTCTCAACCAGCCAGCAGAGAACAGCCACAGCCTTTCGCGCCGAAACCCCAACGTTCTCCGCCGTCTAAACAATCATCGGCCGACATCGGGAGAGGGTCGACCTATGATCGGCAGTCCAAGTCAAACAGTCACTTAACCTGTATTCCTATACGAAACAAACACAAACTGATGTACATTTCGACCGATTTAAGAGCGGGTTCTGACACCCATTGGGGTGTCAGGACGCCGCGGTGCCTCGTGAACCAATAAATAGACCGAGCAGCATGGCTTAATAGCTGCGATCCGTTGCTCGGCTGTGCTTTGCATTAGACCATATGCTGCGTGTCGTTCATTCATCGTTCCTGAGTCCCTCGGGCTGCGGTACCCGTCCGGATGAGTCTACATCCCCAAGCTGACTTAGCGTAACACAACAACGTTACATTTGGTAGCGATGCGGTGAGCAACGTTACAATATTGACCGAAACCACATACCGCAATGCAGTTCGATGCATGCAGTAGTGAAAGATGTTATTAGCCGATATCAATTTTAGGTAATATCTACCAATTTCTGGTGAAATAAACTTGTATTAAAAATCTGCTACCGAAGCGCATGAAATGCTTGTTGAAGCTTACGGCAAGAATGCCCTCGGCGGACAAAGGATGTGCCAAGTAACCGTTGGCATTGAAAACAATAGGGAAAATCCTAAAGCTCTCAAAGTGGGTCCCACCTGAACTGAATGGAAAACAGCAAAAGAACCGATAAACTACTTGTGAGATTCAGCTCGTCAGATTTTAGCGGAAGATACTCTTGCATCGGATCGTTATTGAAGTTGAAAAGTGGATCTTCCTTATCAATCCCGAGCGCCAAAAGTCATGATTAGATCCCGGCGCAGCAGTGTCATCGACTGTGAGACCGAATCGCTTTGGAAAAATACAATGCTCTGTGTTTAGCGAGATAAAAGAAAGGTGTTGTCTCTTATAAGCTGCTAAAATCTGATAAAACCGTCGGAAACTTTATTTTTTATTTTCCCTAAGACTAATGGTTGTGAACGGTTTTTTCATGCCATGGCTAATTTTTAATCCACTCCGGCATTTACCTTGTCTAATTTGGAAACCATGCAAACCAATTTAAGAGTGGCCGGTCTGGGTCTCGAACTCAGTCCTCCCAAATGCAAGGCAAAGGCTTTGCCACTAAGCCATCTTGCTCGCAAACTTATAAAGCATTTTCTTTGCAAAATCCTTTCCCATCCGCTAATTCGCTAAACTTGGCTCCACCTCTTCGCAGCACAAGATCACGCTCTGGCTAAGCAGAAATTTTCGTCCTATGAAAACGTCTGAAAACGGGTAGTTAATCGGTTTGCCTCTAAAGATACGGACTTTGAAAGATGTGTATGTCTAGCGGAAACCGTTACTTTAGATAAAATATCTTCATTCTTTATAGAATAAGAGACATTTGTTTTTGCTCAAAAACTCCGGTGTCATATGCATAGACTGAGCATAACAGCATAGTGTTGCCTATCGAGGACGCGTCGCTTGTTGGAGGGCCGTATACGTTGACCTTCAAATGACGTGGCGTCAATTAGCATTTATCTGCCATCTCGTCAAGGAATGAAGTCCAAGGACAAACTCCTTCTTGGAGGTCAAGGACAATACTTTAGGCTTCGTGTCTGCGCAGGCACGGTGATAGCAATTCAAATCCATATTACTTATCGATCGCGCACTATCAAAAATTACATGCCCCATCTTTCCCAGTTTGGGAGAGTCTCAGCCCTGACGAAGTGCAATGGCACAGCCTCCTCCTGGTGTCTCCGCCTTCTTGATCACGGAGGGCCCGGCACCAGGTAAGTATTGATTCAAATCAACTCCGGTTGATTTGAATACCAAGCAATATGATATATATATATATATATATATATATATATATATATATATATATATATATATATATTGTGTCCCCATTACTGTGCCCCCCTTATTGTGTTAATTGTTGCTGCCGCATTACCGCGCTGAACCGCCAGTGATAGCCGTTGACGTAAATAAGTAAATAGGCAAGAACTCTGTTCTCTCCTGACGTCAGTTCGATTCATTTTCCAATCTTCTGGAGAAGAGACCATGTCTCGGGACCGGGTGTTTTGCGTAGCTGCCTGCGCATATGTTGCAGATATGCTAAACGGGCATTAGAGAAATTACGTGTATATATATATATATATATGTATATATATATATATATGTATATATATATATATATATATATATGTATATATATATATATATATATATATAACACGAACAGTCTAAAAAGCGTCATATGGATGCAATCTTAGCCTTGGATTTCGCCCAAATTAATAACAATTATTTGATTTTGTATGTCCTCATTTGGCAATTTCCCACACAAAACTCACTAATAATATTGATTTCGTGATAGACCTTGTATGTAACTTTGTGATAATTAACAATTGCCTAACGATTGAACATCTCCGCTGACGTTGCGCTTTGTCATTGCATGACTGTAGGAAAGAAGCTTCCGAAGGAAAAACTTAATTAATAATATCTCATCCGACTGACCGCCGTACGACCAACATCGCGGAGCAATAATTCATTTGGGGAAAAAACGCAGCCTATACAGACACATATGTGCGTTTTAGGGCCTTTCACTACGAAACTACGGACGGTTAACCCATTAAACCCAAACTCCTACCTTTTAAAAAAGTATGAAAATGAAGCGCATGTATAGAAGCTGTATGGGATGGGGTATTTAGCTATCACACAACATAGGTACGAGCAACAACTCTACGGATTCTTGCTTAAAACATGTTGAAAGACCAGACATAATATCGCCCAACTGAAGTACTTCCCTAGATGTCTAAAGTGGTCTAAAGCGGCGGCTCTAAGTTTGATGATGGTCATCGATGTTAACCATGTGAAATGTTGATCGTGTTCCGGCAGCTAAAGATAACCACTTAATGTCACACGTCGTTTTAGTTCAATTCACGTCATTGTAATCTGCCTAAAGTAGACGCTCAATGTTTTTGAACGTTCCGCCCCAACGAAACAGCAATACAATATGTGAGTTATGTCTCCATAATTAAACGAAGAGTAACGTCGGCCGGTAGGCCATCAAGCAAGCACTGATTATCCAGTTCTGCACTTCAACGCCAGGTTAGCCTCTGAACCCGCCCATGTGCAGTCATGTTGCAGTGCAAGCCGACAAACGGTGGGCTGGTATCACTATGAGAAATCACCACTTTGTTTGCATATGCACCCCTCCTTCAGCCGATGAA
Source organism: Dermanyssus gallinae (assembly GCA_003439945.1). Lineage (NCBI taxonomy): Eukaryota > Metazoa > Arthropoda > Arachnida > Mesostigmata > Dermanyssidae > Dermanyssus > Dermanyssus gallinae. Next base: position 981,730 of record QVRM01004003.1, read on the forward strand.
AATGCCCGCAGAGCTTGTGATGGACTGCATGAGTAGCATATCGCGTGGCTAACTGACGGATATCGTGCAGAGGGTCGTTCCAGACCGGACTCCATCGCCCGCACATCGTAAAAATCACATTCGTGGAGACATTTGAATACCACTAGTTCTGTTTGTCTAAAATGTCAGGGCCAGTTTTGGGAATTCAAAAGCAAAAGCGATCTTATGCAGCCCGCACCATGTTCGCCCCTTCGGAATTCTCCTATACTTTGACTAGAATAGATGCAGAAAAGACAGTGCGATAACATTTTCCGTTGAATGACAGAGATAAAAAAAAAGAGAGATAAAATTGTGTATTTACGTATCAAGTAAAGCAGATATCTGTAGTATAGAGCTCCGTCAAACTGCTACAACAACCGATATCGAATTCGCAAAACCCTTGCCAGGTTGGACCTGAATTCTTGAAAATATGCATGTGCATATAAGGCACGACACATATACAGTGGTGCGTATACACCCAGCAGGTCAATAAATCGAGACAGCCACACGCCATGGTTACGTTTCCTGGTAAGCCACGACGTAAAGTAACGACACACGTGAGAACACTTATACGGTAGTGCGTAAGCGGGAAGGCTTATCGGGGTGAGCTGATGTCGATAGACAGAGTGGACGGCTAAAAGGGAATACTTTTGCCTGTGCGTCGATTAGGCTGGTTGCGAGCTCAAGCAGAACGTGAAAGACAATGAAGAACTGATGTGCCGCAGGTTTTCGACCCGTAAACAGAAGTCCGGCGATTGTCTAACAAACCTCAGCCTCATTAACAACTGCTTCTGTTTCCCTGAAATTATACTCACTCCCTTAGATGTTATATAAATCGTATACGCAAAAGCTAAAACACTCGACTGTCCTGGTAACGTTGAACATTTCGCACACAGCCTCGTAGACTTTAATCCTTAGCTCTTCACTTGGGCTAGTGGATGGCAACGGATTCATCTGCAGTGCGCCAAGTTCAGAGCGCTGGGTTTCTCTGGGCTGTCGGCCATTTAAAAAAGCAGCGGACATTGTGGAGGAGTGGCGCGCCCACGCTAAGCGCTGATAGGCCAGCACCCTCCAGGTTAATTGAAATTCAGCAGCCAAGCTCAATATATATTAGATGTGCCGCTGGTTTTTGGTCCGTAAACGGGAGTCCGTCGAGTGTCTAACAAACATCAGCCTCATCAATAAATTTTACTGTTTTCCTTGAAACCATAGTACATTGCAACTGCATTTTATCGACTTCATCTTATACACGGGACTTGGGCATATGTATATTGTATATACAGGGTATTTTAAAAAAGTTTTTTAATCGATAGTGAGACTTGTAGAGCTTGTTAAAGCAAATATTTTTTCCAATGGAACGTGGACTCTAAGAAGTCTTGTTTCGGAATGAAAGATAAATTACTCTCAAAACTTAAAAAACACACCAAATGCCTCAAAATCAATACACTACGACCACCCACAGCGCTCAAAACTAACACATTCAGACAGACGCACATTTCATGACGATCATTTTGGCACCAAACGTATGGCAATGCGCGCTGTGGTTGCGGAGTAATTAAGATTTTTCGGTGGGACGTCCAATTTAAGTGCATGTAAAATGACTGTGTGGCGACGTTTACTAAAGCCGGCGTGTCGCGCGACAGCCGCAGCGCGTCGCTAAACAGTCATTTATGCATACACTTAATCTGGGCATCCCGCCTAAAAATCTTAACTACTCCGCAACCACATTGCGCATTGCCATAAGTTTGGTACCAAAATAACCGTCTTGTGAAATGCGCGTCTGCCTGAATGTGTTAGTTTTGAGCGCTTGCGTGTTCGTAGGGTATTGATTTTGAGATATTTGGTGTGAAAGCTAATGAGAGAACTCCAAATTCCTTTTTAGTAAATTCTGTTCTAAACAACCATGTCGCATCTTCTGGCCGACGTTATATGTTCTATGGAACAAGCAGAATTTTGCTTAGTTTCTGTATAGGCGCACTGGTTGTCTCGCAACAACACATTTTGTGCTCCTATGTCGGGTAAAAACACCAGTGTCACAAATTGTAGTAATTTAACTCTCATTCCGAAACAAGACTACTTAGAGATAAATTATTATATTAAAAAAATATTTGCTTTAACGAGCTCTACAATTCTTACTATCGATTAAAAAAACCTTTTTTGAAACACCCTGTATATATCTACAGGGTTGAACGTACAGGGGAAACGTTTTGTTTAGCAGTGACGATGAAATTGATAAAAGTCGTTATTCTGCCTTATTTTCTTCTACATAGTTGTACAAAATCTACGTTTGCAGGAGAACCAGTCGACGCATGAAGCAACCGATCATGCTAGTGTGTTCGGCGGAAATCACTTGCGCACGTTCAGAAACACACCAGCATTTGTTTATTATAAGAAGTGCTCAAAGTTCCGTCCGCCTACCACTAAACAGGTTCTGTAGCGATTGCACAGGCTCTCTTGCACTCGTGTTAGACACTGTCCTAACGGCGGCAGCAGCGTTGAATATACGGTCGACCAGATTCTGACGCGATTCAACGGGGGTTTCGTAGACAAAACTCTTTAGGTAGCCCCACAAAAAAGTCGAGGCTTGTTAAATCGGGGGATCGAGGTGGCCAAGCTATAGACCCGCCTCGGCCGATCCAGTGATTCTCGAACGTCTCGTTTAGGTATTCTCGAACCGTAGCAGAGTTGTGTGGCGGCATTCTCAGACGAACGCTTTCCAGGACGCGTTCCTACAACTGGGGTAACGTATGAATCAAAAACGCACGATAGGCAGCTGCATCTAATCTGGCGGGAAGAAACACAACAGCATTTGTTTACGCTGAGCAGCTTCTGCGCGGGCTTTGATTCGCAGTTTGCGCGGGCTTAGATTCGAAGTTATTCGCAGGTCGCACGAGTTTCTATTGGAAGTTCGCGCGGGCTTTGATTCGAATTTATTCGCAGTTCGCACGAGTTTCTATTGGAAGTTTGTGCGGGCTTTGGTTCGGAATTCGCGTCATTCGAGGCGCGACACTGGTCGGACACGGACGACGAGAACAGCAGATGTGGAAGAACTCATTCTTCAAGAACTAGCCGAGCGGCCTTCTGTGAGCATTAGGGAGTTATCTGTGTATGCCGGGGTCAGTTCCACAATTGTGCAAAGGACACTGGCCGATGAAGGACTGCGTCCATACCGGTACCAGCGAATTCAAACTCTGCGACCCAGTGACTATCAGCTACGTACTGAATACTGTCGACAGTTTTTGGAGAAAGTGGAAATACTGGACAGGTTCCCTGCACTTGTTCTGTTTACGGATGAGGCTTCGTTTAGCCAAGATGGTGTGTTTAATGCACACACCACTTATTGGTGGGCCTACGAAAACCCGAATATGACTCGCGGGCATAATCGCCAGGATCGCTTTTCGGTGAATGTCTGGGCGAGCACGGTGGACGCCGAACGCACTAGTATGAACGGTTGCTTCATGCGTTGACTGGTTCTCCCGCAAAGGTAGATTTTGTACAACTATGTAGAAGAAAATAAGGCAGAATAACGACTTTTATAAATTTCAACCTCATTCCTAAGCAAAACATTTCCGCGTCCTCCCTTCATAGGAAAAAAATATTTTCTTGCCGAGTTCTATCAAGCCTCGAAAGAAGTACATTTTCATAAGAATATATATATATATATATATATATATATGTACTACTGCTTTAATAATGCCTATATATGCACACGCATTGTTCAGAGTTCTTTACAGAATCGGATGAGGAGGTTCAATCTATAATTCGGGTGGACACAGCGCAGGCGCCCAACGAGGATTCCGTCCAGACAACTCCGTCAGTGTATGCTGCTCGATGTGATGGAACTGAAAGCAAGCGGCGCAAGGACAAACTTTTTCAAGGGTCAGATCATAAAGGCACAGCTGCGGCTACCTCCCGCAACATTGACTCTCAATGCGGAGGCGGTGACTCTGCGAAGAAGAAATCCTCACGCCGCTCCTCGTTGAAACCAACCGCAAACGGGCTCTAAACGTGCTAAGACTAAGCATACGAGCATTCTGAAGGACCGTAAGTAACTACCCTACATTTTTCCAGGGCATCTTTAAAAGCTATGAAGTAAATATTTAGAACGCATGGAGTAAAATAAAAACCTACAATTTAGCGATCAATGAAAAACACCCTTCAGCTGCTGGATGTTGGACCATGTTGAACCAGGATGACAACAACTTGGCAGTGTCGAGGCATTACCATTGAAGCCAACATGATCGTTCTTACGAGAGAACGAGTGAACATAATCGAGGAGTACACGAAGCCATACTTGAAGAAGCCAAACACTACTATGAGTAAAACATCGTTTAGTGCTCCACAATTTGTAACTTATTAACAATTAGTAAAAGAAAAAATCCACGCTCTTACGACATGGGTTTGTCGGTCATCGATGTGTTTGCTACGAGTCTGCCATACCCCCACGTAGTCTACCTTGAAGATAAAAACTTCTGAAGTGTGCTTGCCAGTAGGGTCACATTCCTATGGCAACTTAGGTGAGCCTACCGACACTAAACATATATTAAGCTCACGTACCTCTCTTGCAAGGCACATTCATATGAAAAGAGCCCAATAACAACGTCATGTTCTACTCTTTGTTTACGAGTCTGCAAAATTCTCTTTAGAGGTTCTAATGCATGCAGCTGAAGTTGGAGCACAGGCGCAATTCTCTGTAGTTCAACGCTGTGTGTAATGCTTCGGATTGCGCGCAGCCCAATCCACGACATCTTGCGGCCGCTGGCCCAAATATGCGACACGATTTATTTGTTCGTGTTAACGCCATGGCGGTGGTGTTATTAGGTGTTGGAGCAACCATATCCTCATGACGTAACTTATAGAACACCTAGAAATAACGAAAGCAAATTAACTGTTGCTGAGATGAAACGGTATTCTTACAAATCGGATTTGCCGATATGGTTAATCTTCATATCAATTTTCCAAATATATATATATATATATATATATATATATATATTTATATACGCGCGTTTTTTATATAACTCTTTGCAGAACCAGGAACCAAGGACAAACGTTCTCGAGGAACAGATTACAGCAGCAGCACAGGTACGGTTACCCGCCGCTCTATTGACTCTCAGGACGATCGCGGTAACCTTACAAAAAGACGTCGCTCATCGTCGAACAAGCAAACGGGCTCTAAATGTGTTAAGCCTAAGCGTACGATCATTCTAAAAGGCGGTAAGTAATAGGCCCCAAAGATATTAGAGGCAATGTTTAAAAACTATCTCTAGAAAACATGAGATAAAATAAAAAAGCTAACTGAGCGATCAAATATTTAAAAAATAAGCGAAACTCGATCACGGGAAAACTCATCTTTAGTTCAGCATTTTTTTAAATGTGTCGTTAGCCCATGTGATTCCAATGAATAAAGATGCAGCAAACAAAATTATCTTAATCTTGCAGGACGATATATATATATATATATATATATATATATATAGTGCCCCAACTAGGTTAACAAAAATAAATTACAAGGTTAACAAATTTCGCCATCACGTTTTACACATGTAGGTTTTTTATAACCGGACGCCCACCAATTATGCCTACGACACCCAAAACCGTTTTAACAACGTATATAGTATGAAGAGATTGAGATCAACTGCTACACCTAGATACCGTACAGTGTTGATAGAGGATATAAAAAGTGTCTGGCATGGGTACAGATAGATAGCAAAAAAGAGGAAATAGCTTCAGCGCTGGTTGTAAAATCAAAGCCTTTGTTGCAATGTTTTTTATATAGATACATGTTTTTAGGATAGAGTTATATGTGGCGTTCTACGCACTAACGTGGAACAGCGTCACCCGGCCTGTCGCAGCGTATTGTGTGCTTAGCGGGAGACGAGGTGTCATTATAGCGTAGAATCACCTGCGTGTTGCTAGTGCTTTACCTTATGTAGCAGCTTTTTTTTAAACTAAAGTGTAAAGATAGATACAGCAGCGACGAGGCATAGCTACCTGGTCAGATTGCTCAGAGCAAATAATTAATATATATATATATATATATATATATATATATATATATATATATATATATATATATATATAATGAAGGTGAAATATTAATAAAATGTTCTGTGAACGTGAGATATTACTATAATGTTCTGTGATGCTTATAGAACCTGTTTGTGCATTTGCTGCTTCAGCGTACATTGTAGAGAAGATCGTGGACTATAAGGTGGTGCAGCAAGCTGATACATTTCGGGTGCGCTGGAAGGGCTGGTCGGCCAATCAAGATACGTGGGAACCTGCTAAGCATTTGTCGTCTGCAGCTAGCATTCTCATGATCGCCACATACCTCTACAGTGTCCAAAGGTAAGCCGCTTGTATACGCTCGGGCACACGCAAGCTCTCATACAAACGTATTGCGAGTGGCTAAAAAATCGTTACAAAGATGGCTACGGGAATTTGCTAAAACGTTCTCGCAAAAAGCGTTCGAGCCTTTAAGGTCACTGGCAACAAACCGGCAAGCCTAGTTGCGCCTAAATTAAAAGTAACGGAGTAGCCGATTTACACCGATGGCTTGAATCGGTGTAGACGTTTGTTCGTAATGTTTGTCGTCGTCATTTTTGATGATGAACAGCGTTGTAGGGTATTACGTACAAGTGTTGAAAAATAGATCAACAGAAGTTTAGCAAATGGTCCCTCAGAAGGCCGGCTTCGTCATGCACGAGGAAACGCAGTGTAAGTCTTTTCATAGCTAGTTTGGTCGTTTGACGTGTGACTCGGAACAAACTTCATGGACCCTGACGTGGATTCTCCTGGCAAGAGGCCGTTTGTCTAGCTTCCTTGTCAGTGAAATCCGGAATTTCTTAACTAGGATCTCTGTCATCGGGGTCTCTGGCAGAAAGGTATATTTCTCCAGTTTTTGTAAAGTAAATTACCCAATCTTCGTCGGGCCTGGGGCACTGGCGTCCTTAGGAATAGTAGTAATGACTTGTATAGGCTTGCTACAATCAGCCCCATGTGCTAACACTGCTTAAGACGCAGTGTCTTAATTTCTTTAAGTTTTTAAAGTTTTTCTTGTTTCTGGGGGTCGGAGGAGTGCGGCGGCGGCGGTTGTAACCCTCGTTAAGCAGATGTCTCGTTTCATTCCAGCATGACGGTGCGCCGTCACACAACTCTGCTACGGTTCGAGAATACCTAAACGAGACATTCGAGAATCAGTGGATCGCCCGAGGCGGGTCTATAGCTTGGCCACCTCGATCCCCCGATTTAACAAGCCTCGACTTGTTTTTGTGGGGCTACCTAAAGAGTGTTGTCTACGAAACTCCCGTTGAATCGCGTGAAGATCTGGTCGACCGTATATTCAATGCTGCTGACGCCGTTAGGGCAATGCCTAACATATTTATACGAGTGCAAGAGAGCCTGTGCAATCGCTACAGAACGTGTTTAGTGGTAGGCGGACGGAACTTTGAGCACTTCCTGTAATAAACAAATGCTGGTGTGTTTCTGAACGTGCGCAAGTGGTTTTTGTGCTAAAGCAGGTCAAGATGCTAGGAAGTGTGCATGCCTTTGCTTTCGATATGGCTGTCGAAAAAGCTTAGTTACTCCGCAACTACGTAACGCAGCACCATCACTTTGGTACGAAAATGACGGGCATTCAATTTGCTATCAGAGAGTGTTTTTGAGCGTAATGGCAAAATTTTACGATTTGCACGTGAAAGCTTCAACGTAAGTTATAACAACAATTTGACTTTTTATGACTATCTTTATTCCACCATTTTGCCTTTTGCTAGCTTGCGTTAGATAGCATTTTCCGCCGAACACACTAGTATGATCGGTTGATTCATGCGTTGACTGGTTCTACAACTATGTAGAAGAAAATAAGGCAGAATAACGACTTTTATAAATTGCATCCTCACTCCTAAACAAAACGTTTCCGCGTCCTCCCTCCATCACTCCAGGGAAAAATTATTTTCTTGCCGAGTTTTATCAAACCTCGAAAGAAGTACATTTCGATACGAATGACCCTGTATATATATATATATATATATATATATATATATATATATTTATATATATATATATATATATATATGCCTAAGTCCCGTGTATAAAATGAAGTCGCTAAAATGCAGTTGCAATCGTTAATTTTAAAGTCGAAAACAAGTGCACCATGTCTCAGAACTACGCATTTGGAGGGCGAGGGAATCATGTTATTTTCAGAACACCTTCGAGCAATGCCATCGACAGCTGACTGCAGAGCAGCATGAAAGTCACTGGAGCAAACAGTGTCATAAAGTTTCAAGTCATCTGCACATTCAAGATATTTGACATCAAGTGACAGGCGCTTATTAATGTCCAAAACATAAATCGTGTATAGAACATCCCCCTTGACATTAATGACAAGTAAAACAATGTATGAAACACGGATGTTCTGTAAGGAACGTGTGTTTGAAACTAATAAAACTGAACTGAACTTGAAGCATACCAGATAATGCAGGATATGGACAACTAAGTTTGGCACCCACCTCTACTTGAAAGTGACAGTCACTAAAAAAAGGGTTCACTCATTGCACTATTCATATGTGGATTTATAGATTTTCCAATGTATGGAACAGAAGCGAGTAATTTCGTCAAATGCGCTCTTTTGGTCAAAATAAACGCAGCAAAACGTTTTTCGGGAATTTATAAGCATAACCTAGTCCTGGGTTATCTCCAAAAGCTGTGTACGTGTAGACCAATGGGTGGTGAAGCCGTGTTGGACAGAGTCAAGTAAGCGGTTTAAAATTATAAACTTATTTAAGTGGTGAGATAAAACTTTTCAGAAATGCAGCATGGCATCTAGCATTCTGACATTGGTTGGTAGTTCTCACCATTCGTTTTTGGGTTTTTCTTGTGTACAGGGGTGACATGACAGCGTCATAAAAAGCTCGGGCACTGTGTGTTTGCTTTAAGATTTTTTAAATTTTAGTTTTAGTGGCTCGGCAAAAAATAACGCAGAATTTTTACAAAAGATCAGAGGAAAGTTTTCATGTTTGGTATAAGGCCAGTCTTCGCTTTAAAACCAGAGAGAAAAGAGTAGATTGCAAAGTCAGACAAGGTAACAAAGTCATCTTGATGAGAAATGTTGCGTGGGTAATTTGCCACTGAAATGCCTGGCCCGGATGCACAGAATAGGGTAGAAACGTATGCAGCGAGACTCTAAGCTTTTTATGAGACAGTACCAGCCCCTGTAGGACCCAAATTGATGGGGAAAAGAGATGCATGTTCCCTTTGGTGGCTTATTGGCATACCGAAAAAAAATTAATTTAGTTTTTTTAACAGAAGCTTTGATTTATATATTTTTGCAACCTCCCTAGTCGGCGGACCTGCCTCCTTGTGACTTTTCCTGTCCCTGTGAATAAAAAATGTGGAGGGACAACGGTTCGAGACTATAGAAGGGAAAAAGAAAAAATCGCAGGAGCAACTCAACTCAATTCCGGAATACGTGTTTAAAAATTGTTTATATGTTCTAGTGTATCACTAATGTTTCTATTTTCATCTCGCTTTGTTTATAATTAAGCTCGGAAGCTTTAGTTGCCCAACAGGTTCACATGCAATTGTCGGGTTCACTGATGATGGAAACAGCATTCCCTCTGAACACTGCAAAAGACAGTAGTTGACTCAAGTTATCTTCTTCGTGCTGATCTCGGTAAGAGCTTTAATGCAATGCCCGAATGGGGATTCGGATCAACCACACGATCATCGCGCACCCCCCCTTGAATAGCAGGGATAATCTTCCGTTGTCCCTGGCCTGGGGTATTTACTTCTTGTCGATAGCCGCCGCCAACGGTAACAGACAAAACAACGGCTTCTAGTAGTCGCTAATCCAAAGCGACAGACTCCTTTCATCTTCTAGATAATTATATGGGTTTCATCATCATCATCGTCGCTGCCGTTTTGGCCGTCGCTATAAAAGAGTGTAAGATATACCGCATTAAACTCATGTTGAACGTTGCTGAGGGCTAGTTGTGAACTGCTTCAGTGCCATTTGTTTACCAGCCAGAACGAACCGCTTCGTCTCCGTGGGGTCACATGTATGCGCGGACGTTCTTGTCGACCGGTTTTTGTGAGGTTACCGTGTTTGTTTATACTTTATGTATTTAGATTTAAAGATGCGGGCGAGAGTCTAGGCTGCACATGTCCTGTCGATGTAAAGGTACCGTTTCTAGTTGCCGCTCTACTCTGAGGGGTTGTAGACAAGTTCAGCCACCTTTCTTTTCTGGAGATCGTTTCCGGCTGTCAGATCATTGTGACCTTCTGGAGGTAGTTACGCTACCTGACATATCAATAACGTTATGCCTCTGCCAACAGGTAAACTGCAGGCCGCTGGCGTAATTATCACTGCAGATACCATCGATGACTGCCTCAAAAAGATAACTTGTCAACGGCGTTTCCTGTATGTACTTCCACTACCATCTAGTAGTACTTAAAACAATAAAATCCTTTCGGGGCTGACTCTCAGCCAAGATTTAGCGAAATCTTCATCATTGCTTCACAGGCGGACCCCCACAAATACAAATGTGCAACGGTGGGGCTCGAACCCGCGCACCTATGTGTCTCCTCCGGTCGCGAGGCGCAGACGCATGCCACCACGCCACCGGACTCGACAGTGCTTAAAACAATCATCATCGTATTTATTTCACTCATATTGGGTATGCATATAACATGAACAATTATACATATTATACAATTATACACTCAGCTGCTCACGGCATGTTATTCGAGAGAGGCAGTGCAGTGATCTTTTCGCAAGGACCAGGCAGGCATATGCATGAAACTTCGTACACGCCTGAGAGCGCAGTCGACAGACGCACTCGGTGTACTCTTCGTGGAAGCTCGTATTCGAACAAACCAGGTGATGATAGCCATGAACTATGTATCTGGTATAGACGTGACGATTGTCACACGCAAGACCAGACCAGAGGTGAGAGGCCCTGAAAACATACAGGTCTCCGACCTCTCGTCGGACTTGTTTAACTTTATTTTCCCATTCCGAGATAAAGCTCTCAAATGGTACTGTACGCGGCGTCTTCAACCTCAATCGAATTATCTCAGCAACTGGTGCACAGCCTGACATTAGGTACACAAAGCGGCTCCTTGCCCGCATTGACAGACAAAGTACTCGCTTCATGTACATTGTAAAACACCTTTCAAGCAAACCAAAGTTTGCCCGAGTGAGGTGTTTCCATGCTCTGTCAAGACCATACATCAGCGCCGGAACAACCTTGAGGTAGAAAAGCGCCACTGCCGTCGGGACGAACAGTCGCCGGACATCGCCGATTTCTCCAAAAAGAGAAATTAGGGCTGTGCGCGCTGTCTCGACTAGTGCTTAAAACAATACGTTAAGTATACTGTGCCTTTTTTGTGTAACATAATGAGAGGAGACGGAGAGTTTAAAAGCGTCATATAGATGCAATCTTAGTCTTGGTTTTCGCCCAAATAAATAACAATTAATTTATTTTGTATGTGCTCATTTGGCTATTTCCCACGCAATACTGACTAATTATATCGATCTCGTTGTAATTTCTCTGTTAGATAGACTTCGTGTGTATTTTGTGATGACAAAGAACTGCCTAACGATCTAGAAACTGAAAACCCGGTATGACCACTACAGCTCCTTCTATGTCGAGGTCCCCGACTCGGACACCGACAAAATGTTCGATCAACACATATGGAATGAGGGGGCCGTAATCAAAGTCATCAATGACAGGGTGAGGGACACAGATGTCATCGAATGTCGCACTTCCGATTGACTCCCTGGGTCTGACCCGCGTCTCGCAATCGATACCGAACCTGGACCGGACCCATCCTCTACTAGGGACCGTAAAATAAAATCACTCTTTCTAAACTCTCGATCGGCCGCCAAACCGGGGGCGCTTGATGCCATTGTCGCGCATTGTGCCTCGCAAAACATTGATCTGCTTCTTCTGTGCGAGACCTGGTTTGACGTTTGGATCTCTGATGCTGAACTCTCCTTTTATAATCGTTACCAGGTATTTCGCCTCGACAGACCGTCACGCGGTGGGGGCGTCTGCATTCTCGTCAGCAATCACCTGAACGCCGTCAGTGTAAAACAAGATCTTGTTGGTGAGCATGTGGCACTCGATCTTCTAAGTAATAACAACAAAATTCGCGTCATCTGTTTCTATGTTACCAATGCTGGTGACTCCGCTGCTCGTCTCGCCCGTATACGGGACACATGTACAGCCATAGACTTCTACTGTACTGTCGACGCTCCAATCGTTCTTGTCGGAGACTTCAACCTGCCGCGGATAAACTGGTCTGTTCCGGTTCCCAACGACTCCACGACGAAAGAGAGTGTCTTTGCCGACTGTTGTGACGACAATGGGCTACTTCAGCCCATTTCTTTTCCCACACACAAAGCTGGTGCTACGCTAGATCTGCTCTTCTCCACCGACCCCGATATCATAGGAAATATTGCACCTGTCGACCCTCCTGTGGACTCAGATCACAAAGCAATTAGCTTTGATATCGCTCTGGAAAACACCGACTTCTCATCCGACTGCATCCGTCTCAGTTACAAAAAGATGGACGAAGTCAACATTGCTGCCCATCTGAACGCTATAGACTGGAGTGCCTTTTCCGTGACTGCGACGGGGTGAACACGATGTATGAGAAATTCTGTGACTGCTGCAATTTCCTGATCAACGAGTTTACACCCAGAGTTGATGCTAACGCTCAATGGCGCAACCTTCGCGACTACGTCTCCCTCTTGGAAAATCTCGTCTCTTCGTCCCCGAGCGTTGCTCTTCATCAAAAACTGATGAAGGCAACAAGGCGACTACGCTCGCTAACCGAACTGAACCTGAATCACAACGATGGCAGAGTTTTCTTCCGTTATGTGAACGCGCGGCTGAAGGATACTGGGTCTCTACCCTCTCTGCAATCTGTCAACGTTACTGCTATCAAGCCGGAGGAAAAAGCCAGTTTGTTAGCCCAGCATTTCTCGTCTCTGTTTCGTGACTCACAAGGCGCGTCCACATCACCGACGTCTTCTCACACACATCGTGGCAGGCCCAGTCACTCCACATCTCCCATCTAAGACTCGCCGCTGGTTTTCTCGGAAGAAGAAATTTACAAGGTGCTCTCTCATCTGAAAGGGAAATGCAGCCACACTCCCGATGGCATTCCACCGATCTTCTATAAGAAGTTTGCCATTTTTCTCGCCGAGCCTCTGAAACTGCTATTTGAACGCTCATACAATGATGGTCAAGTACCCAACCCCTTCCGCGAATCGATAGTGACGGCTATACACAAAAAAGGCTCCAAAATGGATGTCTGCAACTATCGGCCGGTCTCTCAATGTTCCATCGCGTGCACCGTCTTCGAAAAGCTCGCGGTTGCGCACTTGGTTCGTCACCTCACCCGTAACGTTCTCCTCGATCCTGCCCAGCATGGCTACGTCGCACATCGCTCGACGTGCACCCAACTACTGGAAATGACACAAGACTGGGCCATGAATATGAATCACAACGTCAACTTCCACTGTATATATTTTGACCAGAAGAGTGCATTCGACAGGGTTGAACACGATCTTCTCATCAAGAAGTTGGTCTCGCTTGGAATCCACGCTTCCACTGTTCGATGGTTCAAAGCCTACCTATCCGGCCGCTCGTATCGCGTCAAGATTGACAACGTCGTCAGTCGACCCTGGCCTGCCCCGTCGGGTGTCCCTCAGGGCGGATGCGCGTCTCCTCTGCTGTACGCCATTTTTATTTCTGATATCGGCCGGCATGTCCCTCCTGGGGTGAAGTACCTAGAGTACGCCGACGACCTCAAGCTCTACTGCCCTGTGAATGACAGCACCTCGCACGCTCGGCTGCAAAGGGCTGTTGACGGAATCGCCCGTTGGTGTGTCGAGAACGGAATGATTCTCTCGGCTCAGAAATGTGTCGTTCTGAAGCGTGGGTCGACTGATTTTGACTATGAGATCAATGGGACCGTTCTCCCCACGCTTCCCGTCACGAGAGACTTAGGTATACAGGTCACCGCTAACCTAACTTTTAAGGAGCACGTGCACCAGCTGGTGAAATCCTCTGCAATACTTGTAAATATGTTGTTTCGTTGTTTTATTGTCAGGGATCCCGTTGTATATATAAAGATGTACAAAGCCATAGTTCTCTCAAGACTAATGTACTGCTCCCCGGTGTGGGAACCATACCAAAAAGGTTTCCTCAATAAGCTTGAGGGCGTCCAACGCAAATTTTTAAGGCGATTAAGATGGCGGTGCAACCTCGACAGGGATGCGATCGCCCTACCGCCAATCTCCGCCCTGTTTGTAAAACAAAATGTCTCTGCCCTCCGCATACTTCAAAGGGCAGGAATGATTGACAATTTTTTTGACATCTACTCCAACAGCCTACGTAGTGGTCACACTATTGTGCCAAAGGACACCGCTCGCACTGAGCGTATTAATATTATATTTGCCTGGCGAATAGCTCGAATGTACCAATCCAAGCAGTTATCGCCGGAACAATTTGGTGTATCTTTATTGTTGTAACCTGTATCAACCCCTTTTAAAAAAGGCGCTATTGAATAAAATAAAAAAGAACGTCTACGCTGACGTTACGCTTTGCCACTGCATAAGTGTACGAAGAAGGAAAAACTCAATTAACAATTTTTTTTTCTGACTAACCACAGTACAGCCAATCCCGGTGTCTGTCGAGCAGCTCCACCACAAAGGTCTTAAGAACATACTCTATTTGATAATTTGAAATTGTACGTGTTACGACTACTACGATGCACATACCGATAGATGTACGTTGTAGGGCCTTTCACTACGAAGCAACGGACGATGGTGAGAACGGTTAACCTATTAAACCCGAATTCCTACCTTGTGAAAAAGTATGAAAAAGAAGCGCATGCATAAAAGCTGTATGGGAGTCTGCTTGTAGTAGAGAAAGTGATTGCTGTTGGCTATCACAAAATATAAGTACGAACAACAACCCTACGGAAACTTTCTTAAAACAAGTTAAAAAACAGACATAATATCGCCTAACTGAAGTACTCCTCTTGATGTCTAAAGTGGTTTGCGGGTGCTCTAAGTTTGAACGGGTCATTGATGTTAACCATGTGTCGATCATGCTCCAGCAGCTGAAGATAACCATTTAATGCCACACGTAGCCTTAAGCACGCTATTTTAAATAGACGCTCGATGTTTTGTTGAACGTTCTGCCCCAGGCAGTTACACAATATATATAAGTTCGCCCCTTCGGCGTAATCCTTCAATACTTTGACTAGAATAGATGCAGAAAAGACAGTGCGATAACATTTGCCCTTGACTGACAGAGATAAATATTATATTCACGTATCAAGTAAAGCAGATACCTTTAGTATAGAGTTCCGTCAAGCTGCTACAACAACCGATATCGAATTCGCAAAACCCTTGCCAGGTTAGACCTGAATTCTTGAAAATATGCATGTGCATATAAGGCACGACACATATACAGTAGTGCGTATACACCCAGCAGGTCAATAAATGGAGACAGTCACACGCCATGGTTACGTTTCCTGGTAAGCCACGACGTAAAGTAACGACGCACGTGAGAACACTTATACGGCAGTACGTTAGCGGGAAGGCTTATCAGGGTGAGCTGATGTCGATAGACAGAGTGGACGGCTAAAAGGGAATATTTTTGCCTGTGCGTCGAATAGGCTGGTTACGAGCTCAAGCAGAACGTGTAAGACAAGACGGCAGTGAGCTGATGTGCCGCAGGTTTTCGTCCGTAAACGGGAGTCTGTCGATTGTCTAACAAGCGTCAGCCTCATCAATAAAATTTACTGTTTTCCTTGAAACTATAGTACATCCTTTAGGTTTGCTTTAACTCGTAAACACCAAAGCTGAAAAACTCTATTGTCTTGTTAGTGTTGAACATTCCGAACACAGCCTCGTAGACTTCAATATTTAGCTTTTCACTTGGGCTAATGGATGACAACGGATTTATTTGCAGAGCACCAAGATTAGAGCGTTGGGTGTCTCTGGGCAGTCGGTCATTTGAAAAAGCAGCAGGCATTGTGGAGAAGTGGCGCGCCCACACAAAGCGCTGATAGGCCGTCACTCTTTAGGTTAATTGAAATGCAGCAGCCAAGCTTATTATATATTAGAATAAAGTTTTGAACGTAACGTGCTTGTAGCGAACAACACAAATGTAAATGACTTGTGACTAGCCTCTTGGAGCAGACTGAACAGGCACAGTATGGAGAACGTGACTATCCGCACCTATCATTTGAATTCGGTCGAGGTTGACTGAGAAAGTAAGAACAAAATGTATTGTGATATTGCCGTGGCTCACCTAAGGACTGTCAAAGCTAATAAGATATGGGGACGGTGACCGCGCACCGAACCCAGGCCGATCGGTCAATGCTTTGGGGCTCATCAACCTAAGAGTGTCGATTGGGATGCCTGCTGCCTTGGCTTAATAGACAAAATTAAATGAGAGTCTCCATAACCAGCGGAATCAAAGGAAATGGCGCGCTCATAGCCAATGACAAGGTGACCCGACATTTCCAAGGCCGCATTTGTTCGTATTCCTCGCTGTTGATCTCAAGAGTATCCAAAGAAGCTTACTACTACAGCTGGCGGTCTTCCGGCGTGAAGACATTTGCTAACGACAGCCCTTCGGTTGTATCCTGCAATATTGACAAATATTAATGTTTGTCAAGATTTGCGAATGTGCGTTAATACTAGTATTAGTAAATAAAAATATAAAGTAACAAAGACGTGTATAGACAGTGGGGTATATTGGTGCGTATAAGGTGTGTTTGAAGCCATCGAGGTAGAGATATAAAACACCGAGAAGCGCATTTTGTAGGTGTGCTACGATGCTTAGATCTACCGCCCAAAAAAATCATAGAAATCGGTGAACATTTGTATTCGAAATGAATATAATAATGTATAATAATTATACATTCGGAGAAACAAATAAAAATGTATATGTTTGTTCTATCATAGAAATTTCACAAACTTTTTTTGTATCTTTAATGATTGTACATTCAACATTTAAAAGCACGCTCAAGACGGATTTACGTACGCATCGCGTTTCTATACGTACTCGTATTTAAAAGAAAAAAGCTATATTTTACAAGTCGTACGGATTTAGGTTAATGCTAGTATAAAAACACAAGGACCCAGAGCAAAGTTGTAAACATGAGTTTGTAGTTTTCCCGAACAACCCATTGTAGATTTTATAAAAAAAAGAATGCCACAAAATCAATAGAATTAGGCGGCAAGTTCTAGCCTCATTGTGAACGATATACAAAGTGCGAATATAGGCATTTTGGCTGATGGAAAAATGCTGACGGAAGAAGTCTCTCCTTTTCTTGTCCCCAGTTATGGTGCCAAATTGGTCTGATTCCTTGAGCAAAAACTATGCTGAGTCATCCCGAGCTACCTAGTGTTTTAAAGACAAGAGACACAAGGATCGTACACCTGTCCCAGTAACGAATACTCGCGGGTATTGTTCGGCTCGGCGTATTGCGAAGCACCGAGACCTCCAATAGAAGGTGCGAGAGAGTCCGTTACAGTGGCGTCCCGTGCGAGAATATGACTGCTCCTAAACAGGACTAAGATTAATCCGTCAGATATCGTTGATAGCTAGACTTGTCAACAATGTATATGTTTCTTTTTTCTATAATGCATTTCTAATTATTTCTAGTGCAGTGTACAATGCATATAAGATATATCCCTCAGAAAAGTCCCTTTCCTCTGGAAAGTGCGTACGCTACTGTGAAGTTGACGTTGAACCTAACTATAGCAATCAAGCCTATGACAGCTTCTGGACATTGTCATCAAGCGTGTTTTAAACGAGAAAGAGCGGGTTAACCGCATGCGCATGTCGACGCCCTCTGTGGCTACGGGGGGCCGGCGCGACCAGTAAACCGGGCAATTACACCCCCCCTCAGTAGTTTGTAGTAATGCTAACTATAGTTACCTGCTGGGGGAAGAACATAACTAGTTTTTAGTGGGTTGGAGCCCCACACTACCGGCCCACACTTACAGTTGAGGGCAATTCTGCAGTGAAGACCGCGTGTGCGTTCCGCATTTTCCAGTTAGATCTTTAAAAAACAAGTCAAATTTTCTAAATAGCCCTCTCAAAAAAATGAGGGACATTGCTCGTATCTCTTGTCATCATCACGATAAGGACTGTGCAGTTAGCATATAGTCGACAACGGCTCGTCCCACTGAAGCATTCGAGCCACTTTCTTTAATACACGTTCCAATCCGCCATTTCTATCGAAAATTCGGGTCAAACGTAGTAGGACGACTTACGTGGAACTGTCAACTTAGCGAATGCGAGTATTTCTCTGATTGGGAGTATTCTCCTGCGAGGAGCCGCCTGGTTTACCTAATGGTATCTGATGGTATTTGACATTTACCTAGTAAAATCGAACACAACCCTTGGTGGAGGATCCAATAGCGCGGTTCAAGTTTGCTGTGACTCGGACGGTTCCGGTTGAATTTTCGAACTTATCTGTTCGACGTAGACCTCAGATTCCACAGGTCACCGGCAATGGCTACGGAGAACTGGGAGCGACCGCTGCAGGAATCATGTCATTTTATCATCCGCTACTCTTCTTTTACTTAAGTGCCATAATAGTTTGTCATACGATAAGGCGTTGCCCCTACGAGAGACATAACGACTCATTTAAGGCGGCCAAACATTTACTTCTCTACCCGCTCTAATCTCAACTAAGGCTATACTGTGACTATAGTATCAGGACTAGTGGAACGGCTTATCTTTTTTGTGTAATTGTAAAAGCAAATTAATTTAAATGCATACAGTAAAACATGCGTATGCGTATATGCTAAAGTGGCATTTGAGAATGTGGCATATTTCAGTTCTACAGGTTATACAACAGAGTAACAGGCTGGACAGAAAGGGCGGACCGGCATATATAAGTGCAGCAACGCCACCAACGGGAACAGACAGAACAACGGCCTCGTCTGTTCCACTAGCTCTTCCTCTAGCCGCTGGTCCAGAGCGACAGACTTCGTCCCGCTTCTAGCTGATAACATGGCCTTCATCCTCATAATCGCTGCAGTTTTGGCTGCTGCTGTCAGCGAAGGTAAGATATCCCAGATGCACTTCATGTTACGCGTAGCTGAGGGCTATATGTAAACTGCCATTTGTTTATTAGCCAGAGTGAAGTGTTTCATTATAACTCACAATGTGGTGATGAAAATATAACGTCTTAAATTCCCGCTACTGACTCAGACTTACCGCTTACTCTATTGAGTGATAGATTGAGTAATACACCAGCTCAGATATCACTTCTTTTTGAAAACTGTTTCCGGCCATCTGCTTCTCGTGTCTCTCTTAAGGTGGTTAAGTGACCTAACCTATCAACAGCGTTATGCCAACCGGAGTGCATTATTAGCTTAATGCAAGCTTTGCTAACCAAATCCGTTCAACACGGACCGATGTTGAACGGGTGATCACAACAAAAATAGGACGCCTTAAATGACCTAGTGGTATTGATGATTAACTGTCATTGTCCGGCTACTTTATTTAATTTTTCAGGTTGGGCAGAAATACCAAGGGACGCGTGTGCATCATGTGATTCCGATTTGGAAACGGCAATACCTAAGGTAACAGACACGATGCCCAACACGTCGTAATTAGAACCTTCATTCTTCTATGTAATTCACATCGGAAATTCCGATATTGCATCTGTAATAGCTCGACTAAGTGAGTTGAAACATCGTATATGCCGCGCTTCACATCTGTGGGCGCGAGTATATTCGCGCGTACGATCCATGTATAGCAGGTGTTACTTGGCGCCTGGCTCCGGTAGGGCTTTAAGCAGTTGTACTGAGATACAAATTAACTGCTTTACTTAAGAACAATACACTCTAATTTGGCACGCCCAGATACACACGGTACACATATATAGAATAAACAAAAGTTATATTTAACCGTGGGCGCTAAACATATCTTGATTTCATTCTTCGCGTCTGTCTACAGTTAGCCCAAGGGAAGCATAAGGTCATCTACTTCAAGGATCCTGAAGGCAATGCAGGCTGTTACGACGACACGGCGGAATTTACACCTGGACATACGAAATACACGGTGGACAAAGGCCCGAAACCAACGTAAGCAATTTAGCTTTATATGTATATATATATATATATATATATATATATATGTAAACTTTCTTTATTATATCCTTAATCATTTAAGTATTGCAGTCGTATTCTCCATGCACCTAGCCGCCACAAAAATCAAATCCACAAAAATCAAATGAGGTATTAGAAGATGCTCGACCGCGTAAGTTTTATGTTTGCGCAATGTAAGTTATTGTATTAAATATTTTATTTCAGGTATGAATATGAGAAAGGCGAGGACGGTTGCTACTACGGGAACGGACCTTTCTTCCAAACTGCTTTCACTGTCACGGCATGCCCGGACATGGTCATCATTTTCGAGTGCCTTTCGAAAACTGGTGAGTTTTTAATTTATATATATATATATATATATATATATATATATATATATATATATATATATATATATATATATATATATATATATATCAAATCGACTCTCTCAGTCGAATAGGCTTCCCATCTCTTTTTAATATTCGCAAAAACAATCTGCGCAGTACTCAAACTATATCGTCGAAAATAGTTGCACGATCGTACCGAATCTACAATATGTTTTCGTGGCGCATGGCGAGAATATTGAGAGCCATGAACTAGTGATATAATATTATATACTGTACAATTATATATATTATGCAAAGGTACTATTTTGACCTATTACATGTTTGTTCTCTGTGTCTCTTATATTGTGTATTGTATATATTGAATACATGATTTTCGTGAATAATTATGTATATAATTATCTACCCTTTGAAAACAATAAAGGAGTACTTGAATATATATATATATATATATATATATATATATATATATATATATATATATATATGTATAACCGTATGAATTTCTCAAGCTATTTCACAACTTATTGATGCACAAAAAGGAAATCAAGCGGCGGTTTGGGGTATTATGATCCGATATGCAGCAGACTGTTTGGCTTGTCAAGAACAATCTAAAGTAAATTCTAAAAGTAGAGAAAAGAACCAACTTTTTACAAGCTTTTGATTGACCAAAGAATATATAAATATATAACATCAAATATATTACAGATACGCAAGCCGGTGTATTCATTTTGGGCCAGAAGACGGACTGCTGGCCAGCGGCTGTCGAAGAACTGCAGGCCGCCGGCGTAAATATCACCGCAGAGGCCTTCGATGACTGCCTTTAATGAACAACCCGTCGATGGCGCTTGCCCAGCATGCCATTTCATTATCAACATCGTATTGCAGTGTTAAAGCCATAAATAAAGTATTCGTAAATATTCCAATGCTTTTACCTTTGCTTTAAATATCTCTAAGGGCACACTGTGCCTTTATTTAGAACAAAAATTGTAGAACAGAGGCGGATAGTTTAAAAACGTCAGATAAATGCAATAATCATTCATTCATTTATTTCCACACCATGTTGGGTAAAACTATACCTAATCTATACCTACATACAAACAACCACGTTGGCAACAAATCAGCCGGTACACACATATTTACAGCGGTAAGTTACCAGAAGCATTCGCCAATCGTGATAACGAGATGAAATAGACTGGCGTGATACTTTGAACATGGATAGCTACAATTTTTACAAACAAAAGATTCATTCGGCTTATGGAATCCCACTGTGCGACACACGACGTGGTGATACCCGTGCTCTGCGAATCGCGTAACAATATGGCAGTTAGTCCTACCTGCATATTTCCATGAATCTGATGTAATTGCCCCAGCTGTGTAAAATTAGTTAGTTTAGAGGTACGTAAAGTGATTAATATACAGGTAGTTCAACAGGTTCTTAAAATTAGCTTTTTAGAATTCGAATTTTGGCGCGCACCGCTATTGGAAACGGCAACTTTTCGACTGCTAGCAGCCAAAATATTATGGTGATTGGCCGTTGCAATTTTGTTTGATCGCTTTTTCCGTGCAACGTATCGGCGTGATTTTGAAAAATTGAGAAAAAAGAGTTTCGAGTGGTTATCAAGCAATTTTATTTCAAAGGTTGGAATGCGGCCCAAGTGAGAACTGAGTTAGACGAGGTGTACGGTGACTCTGCGCCATGTTTTGCCACTGTTGGTTGGCAACTAACACAACTGGATTAATGAGTTAAAAAGAGGTCGTAGGAGCACCGAGGATGAACTGCGTTCAGGACGCCCAAAAACGGCAACTGATGAGGAAAACGTGGAAAAAGTGCGGAAAATGGTTGCCGCGTGATAAGGGAGTGAACATTAGGGAGATAGCGGAAGCTCTGGGGATCAGTTTGGGTAGTGTGCGTTTCACCCTGCACGAGAACTTGAAGATGAAAAAGCTCAGAGCAAAATGGGTGCCGCATTTGCTCAACCAAGGCCAAAAAGACGCGCGTGTTTCCGCTTCACAGCGAAATTTTGCCAAGATGTCGAACAATCCGTCGGATTTTTAGCGCAGAATCGTGACCGTCGATGAAAGCTGGGTCTATCACTACACTACCGAGACCCAAGAAGCATCTCGCCAATGGTGTGCACCTGGTGAAGGACCTCCGAAGACGGTGCGGACAACGGCATTGGCCGGAAAGATAATGGCTACGTTTTTTTGGGACCAACGTGGAATAATTCTGGTCGACTACCTTGAGAGCGGTAAAACGATCACGGGAGAATGTTATGTAAGACTGTTGGACTGCCTGAAGCAAGAACTCATCGTGAAACGGCCCGCTTTGTAGAAGAAGGTTGTCTTGTTTCACCAGGACAATGCTCCTGCACAAAAGTCGCGGCAAGCATCGGCAAAACTGGCCCAACTGAGGTTCGAACTTATTCAACAACCTTCCTATTCTCCAGACCTGGCCCCCTCTAATTATTTCCTCTTCGGAAATTTGAAGAATAGTCTCGGTGGAAAGCATCTTTCCAGCAATGAAGAGGTTAAGGCTGCTGTCAATGCCTATTTTCAGTCTAAAGACGCGGAATTCTACTCAAGTATATAAATAGGTACAAATGCTCTGAAATCTCAGTGGGAAAAGTGTATTAAGCTTCTCGGGGAATATATCGAATAAGAAAAAATTAAAAACAAGATTTGGAACATTCTTGGTTCTCATTTTAAGAACTTGTTGAACTACCTGTACGTGAGGATCTGCCCACCTAGACGAAATTTGTCGGTCGCCGCACAACGTCCCTCGTTACAAAACTTCATGGCGTGCGTTTTGCAGGTATTGATTTGGAGTCTCACAGTACTGACATACTGTACCAGTGATGCAAGTGCTTATTGTAAGTGGATTCGGCTGGTACTGTATAATTATAAAAAAAATAAAAAAAATGTTTTGCGTTTCTTCTACGTAAGTAAAAATGATCTTCGTTTGTGTGTGCCCTTGACTTGGCAATTTGCTATGCAAATACTACTTAAATGTTTCAAACGCCAAAAAATTCAAGCAAGGTATGACTTTTACATCCATCGAATATTGAATTGGTAGTCATGTTTTATAGCTAGACTCTGTAGATATTTTGTGTGATGTCAAACAATTGTCTGACAGTCCTACACGTTTGAGTTGACGAAGCGCATTTTACTGCATTTTTGTAAGAGAAAGGTTACAGAGGGAAGAACCTAATTAATTATATTATTTTGGACTAACCACGGTCAAACTACTTTCGGTGTACCTCTCCCCTTAGGCATTACACTATGAGTGATGACTTTAAATAGCCAGATAATAGACTTTCTGGATATTACTGTTTAGGACTTTCCAAGCAATTTGTTTAAAAATATTGCACTTTTATATGGGCAATTTTGCAATCTCGCTCAGCAGCTCAGTCAAAAGTCTTAACCTCACCATATCGTATCAATTTTCCATATCGTGTCACGAGCGCGAAAAGTGTTTGCGAGATATTATCTAAGAAATTGTGGAATCTTGCAAGCGATAGGGCTGCGGCGGGCTGTCTCACACCTGTTATTTACGTCGGTGTTGCTGCGTCGTATTCGGATGAGCAATAGCTTGGCCGAACAAGGCACGCAAGTATTCCGAACTAGGACACACGCACGACTCTCACGCCCCTCGTCTTGGAAATGCTAGGTGGCTTGACACTTCCCAGTTTTGTTGTTTCTCAACGTGTCACACTACTGAGATCCGAAGACGGAAAGATTTCACCGCTAACGCCATTTTATCTCATGGATTTCCAATGGAATAACGAGTTATGATGGGTGATACGTGCTATAATAAAGTCGTACTTTCCCGGTGTGTATACCCGGCCTCAAGGGTGATTCTGAATTGTTCGCTGGGGTCAACTGCAATACCCATTGTGGTTGCCGACCGAGATTAGACGGACCAAACTACGATATATAGGTACGGTTATACATACTGAGTACATCAGGCGCAATGTCTACATTCAAGAGAAAGAGGGATTTGCTATTTTCTGTACTCTAACAAGCTCACAGTAGAGATTTACAGTTAGCGGTAAGCAATTTGGCAGTTCTTCCTCGCCGCTCTACCACAAGTAGTCTAGAAACAACCCTAAGTTATTCAAAGAGTGAGGCGGAGTCCAGGCAATATAGGGTGCTCTGAAACGCCAAAAATCATCAATTTGCCGGGAGCTCTCATTTTTTGTTATCATTTAGAAAAATCTGCGACCGAAGCGCATGAAATGCTTGTCGAAGCTTACGGCGAGAATGCTCTCGGCGTGTCTTGAGTGATCTAAAAAGTTCAACCATGGTAATTTCAAACTGAACGACGAAGCACGCCAAAAATTGTCAAAACATTTTGAGAACACCAAATTGCCAGCGTTGTTGGGTTTAGATGACACGCAAACGCACGAAGAACTCGCTGCTCAACTAAACATGTGCCAAGTAACCGTTTGCAGACGCTTGAAAACAATAGGGAAGATCCTGAAACTCTCAAAGTGGGTCCCACATGAACTGAATGCAATATAGCAAAAGTACCGACTTCGCATTGCAAGAACACGCTCTGGCTAAGCAGGCATTTTTTTTCGTACCAAAACGTCCTAAAATGGGTAGTTAATCGGTTTGCCCCTGAAGATACGGACTTCTTCTGGCAAGGAATCCACAAGCTGCTAGAAAGATGGGTACAATGTATAGCTAGCGAAAAAGGCCGTTACTCTAATTACATTTTCAAGGACGAACTCCTTCTTGGAACACAAGAACATCACTTTAAGCTTCGTGTCTGCGCAGGCACGCTGACAACAATCCAAATCCATATTACTCAGGTTGACTTGCATACCAAGCACAGTGACATGATGCATATATTGTGTCCCTCTTATTGTGTTCCCCCGCCCCTCCCCCCTTATTGCGTCCAATATTGCGGCCGCATTACCGCGCTGAACCGCCATTGATAGCCGTTAATGTATATAGGCCTCCCCTGTCGCCAGTTCGATTCTTTTTCCAATCTTCTGGAGAAGCGACCATGCCTCGGGGCCGGGTCTCCCGTTTGGCGAAAACATGGGTTTGCAGTCTTCCCAAATAACCCATTGTAGATTTCATAAAAAAAGAATGCCACTAATTCAATAGAAGTAAGCACCAAGTTCTAAACTAATTTTGAACAATATACAATGTGCGAAAAAAATTTGGTTTATGGAAAAATGCTGACGGAAGAAGTCTTCCCTTCTCTTATCCCCAGTTATGGTGTCGAGTTTTTTTTTTATTTTTATTGAGGACTAACTGGGAAATGCGGTTGCACACGCGGACACCGCGGCAGGGGAGCTCCCTGCAGATGCGGGCCGGTAGTGTGGGGCTCCACCCACTAAAAACCAGTCATGTCCCCGTCCCCCACACTGACTGGGAACTGCGTTGCGCATATCATCAAACAGTCAGGGGGGGCGAGTCTTCTACTCCTGGCGGGTGTGTTCCCCGGAAGCCACGGGGAGGGGGGGGCGCCGTAGGTAGTTGGCGCTCGTTTTCTTCTGTAGAATGGCTCTGAAGACTCCGGCTGTGGTGTTCCAGTTTAAAAGCGTTTCCGTCATTTTTTTGCAGACGTCGCGTAGGTTAAAATCCGGTGTGTTCATTAGGAGCAGTAGAGGTACGCGCTGCTCCGCCCATGCTGGACACTTCAGTGCCGTGTGGTCTGAAGTGTCGTCCGGTCCGTCGCCGCAGTGGATGCATTTAGGACTGGGAGCCTTCCCGATCCTGAACAGGTAGGACTGGAAGTCGCCATGCCCTGTCAGAATCTGGGTCGTGTAGAAGATGAGTTCACCCCCCGGGCGGTTTAGCCATTCCTTGATGTCGGGTATAACGGCGCGGAGTCTGGTGCCAGGGGCACCCTCTTGTAGGCCGGCCCATTCTTCCTGCCAGAGGTCGATAGTATGCCGACGCTCCTCGTCCTTCTTGCGCTAGGGGTTACCCCATAAGCGGCGGCGTTCGGCAGCTTTCAGATCCCAGGGAATCGTTCCAGCAAGGACGAAAGCCGTCGCTGCGCTTACCGTCCGGTACGCCGCGATCACCCTAAGGGCTCCGACCCTCTGGGCCCGACGCAGGCGCGTCCTGTTGACGGCAAGCTTTAGAGTGTCGGTCGGCCAGGCCGGAGCTCCGTATAGGGCGACTGACTCGGCCACGGACATGATTATTCGCCGCTGGGTTTGTCGTGGTCCGTGATTATTAGGCATAAGCCGTGCGACGTTGTTTGCTGTATGGTGTCGAGTTGATCTGATTATTTGAGCAGTAACTAATATGCTGAGTGATCCCGAGCTACCCAGCGTCTCGAAAGCAAGAGACACAAGGGCCGTGCGTCTGCAATATCGTGAAGTTGAGGTTAACTCCTGACGTAATTGCTGAGGAGCATTGGTCAGTATAATGCATACTGTCATCACCCATTGCTCCGTTCTTACCTTCTTTTCCGTGAGGTCAAGCTTAGCGATGGTCAACTCCATGCCCACTCTAATCTGGACCCATCGCCAGAATGTGAACTCGTTTTAACATCTTACATGACCCCATAAGATTTAAGATGCGGTCTATCAATCCATCAATCAATCAGGTTTATCGGCGTGCCCAACAAGTTGGCAATCTGTCACCTTTCATTCAAAATACACACAATATACGATTGTATGTACAAATCAAAAGTGTGTACGCGATAAAGCAACAAAATAGAGTATAGTGAACACAATAGAAGTTTAAGAGTGTATAAACAAATCAAAAGTGTGTTCGCCATAAAGCAACACATTTGAGTATAATTAACACAATTAGAGTTTAAAACTTTATAACTAGCCTAATACAAGACATATATAGTAAAATAAGTTTAGAACTATTCACTTGTTTCTTTGTTCATCAGCTGTAAAAGAAGATGTCGTTTAAAAACAGCGACCCAACTTGCATTTCGAAGCGCCAATAGCAGCTTGTTCCAGATCGTGGGCAGCACGTAGGCCAGAAAGAAGAGTGAGTCCGAACCTGGCACCCTGAGTTGGGCCCTGTAGCGGTGCGACCGTACTGGGGTATGGGCAGAGTCACAAGCACATTCTGAAAGGATTCCGTTGGTTTGCACCTTATAGGCAGCATGGCTAACTCTAAACTTGTCAGCTGATCAAGCTTGAGAAGCCCGAGCCTGGTTTACCATGGAGTTAGACTCGCGCAACGAGGAAGAAATATTATAGCTCTAACCGCGTCATTCTGAATGATCCTTAGTTTTTTAGGGTCGTGAAATACATGGCGCCCCGGAAAGTAATTCCGTAAGTTAGAATTGGCTTCATAAGCGCTTTGTAGACACGTACCAGAAGATCCCGCGAAGCCTTGGCTCTCCTCAAGCGCACGAGTGAGGCCACCACGGCGTAGCAGATTCTGACACTTTATTTCATTTGACTGTTCCATTTCATATGCTCGTGTAGCACAATGCCAAAAAATTTTGCCCCAGGGCTGAAAGGGATAGCAGAGCTGCCTACTCAGAGGAAGATGTTACCAGTTTTGAACTTCTGTATCGATGCCCGTTGTGGGGTGTGGTAAAGAACGAGTGTCGTCTTCGTCGGGTTAACGACAAGACCAAATATTTGAAATAAAGACATGGCCATTTCAATACCGGTTTCAACATGCTGAAGATTATACGTATTATTGGACAATTGGGAGGGTGAAACACGGAACAAGGAGTGATGTCGTCTGCATAAACGATTGGGCGGCAATCTACCTTCCTCTCGATGCCCCGCAGGACGAAATGTATGTGGGTGATGAAGATAAAAGGTCCAAGAACCGACCCCTGGGGCGTGCCTAACTTTAGTAATCAAACCCGTGAGAGCTTCTGGACATTGCTCGTGATTCTTAAGCAAGTTTCATGATTTGAACTATATAGTTAGTATAGAGTATATAACAGCTCATCTCACTGAAAATTTCGCGCCATTTTCTTCAATACACTTTCCAATTCGCCATTTTTATTGAAAGTTCTGCCCAAACGTAGTACTTACGTGGAACTGCCAACTTAGAGAACGCGAGTATTTTCCTGGTTGAGAGCATTCTTCTGCAAGGAACTGCATGGTTTATCTAATGGTATCTGACATTTACCTAATGGTAATTAATACAACCCTTGGTAAACGCGGTTCAAGCTTGCCGTGGCTCGAACACTTTAGGTTGAATTTTTAAACTAAGTTATTCGACGTAGACCACGGACCACCCGCAATGGCTACGAAGAACTGGAAACTACCGTTGCAGAAGACATGTCATTTTGTCATCCGCTGCTTTTCTTGCATGCTTCAGTGCCTCGATAGCTTGCCATACGATACGACGCTGCCCCTATGGGAGACATAACGGCTCATTTAAAAAGGCCAAAAAAAATCCTGTACCCGCTCCAACCTCAAATACAGCAAAGCTGTTAATATAGTACCAGGAGTAATAGTAGTAGTAGTTTTTGCGTAGTTGTAGAAACAACTTAGTTTACATGCATACATTAAAACATATGTATAACATACACAAAATTACATATGTATACATATATGCTAAAGTGGCATTTGAGAATGTGGACGTATGTAGGTGTATTCATATATATTTCTCAGTCCTACAGGTTATACAACAGAGCAACAGGCTGGACAGAAAGGGCGGGCCGGCATATATAAGTGCAGCAACGCCACCAACGGGAACAGACAGAACACCGGCCTCGTCTGTTCCACTAGCTCTTCCTCTAGCCGCTGGTCCAGAGCGACAGACTTCGTCCCGCTTCTAGCTGATAACATGGCCTTCACCCTCATAGTCGCTGCAGTTTTGGCTGCCGCTGTCAACGAAGGTAAGATACTCTAGATGTACTTCATGTTGCACGTAGCTGAGGGCTATACGTTAACTGCATAACTGTCATATGCTTACTAGCCAGAATGGCGTACTTCAGTCTAACTCACAATGTGACAACTTTATTTAGTGATAGATTGAGTAATACACCAGCTCAGACACCCCTTCTTTCTGAAGAGCTATTTCCGGCCGTCAGCTTCTCGTGTCCTTCTTAATATGGTTAAGTGACCTGACTTAACAACAGCGTTATGCCAACAGGAGCGCATCATTAGCTTAATGCAAGCTTTGCTAACCAAATTCGTTCAACATTCGTTTTGATCACAACAAAAATAGGACGCCTTAAATGACCTAGCGGTATTGATGATTAACTGTCCTTGTTCGGCTACTTTCTTGAATTGATCAGGTTGGGCAGAAATACCAAGGGACGCGTGTGCATCATGTGATTCCGACCTGGAAACGGCAATACCTAAGGTAACAGACACGATACTTACCACGTCGTAATTAGAACCTACTTTCTTCTACGTAATTCACATAGAAAGTTCCAATATATGTTGCGCTTCACATCTGTGGGCGCGAGTATATTCGCGCGTACGATCCATGTATAGCAGGTGTTACTTGGCGCCTGGCTCCGATAGGGCTTTCAGCAGTCGTACTTAGATACAAATTATCTGTTGTAACTAAAAACAAGCCAAAAACAAGTCTAATTTGGCATGTCCATATACACACGGTACACAAATATAGAATAAACAACGTTGTATCTAACCATGGGCGCTAAGCATATTTTGATTTCGTGTCTGTCTACAGTTAGCCCAAGGAAAGCATAAGGTGATCTACTTCAAGGATCCTGAGGGTAACGCAGGCTGTTACGACGACACGGCGGAATTTACACCTGGACATACGAAATACACGGTAGACAAAGGCCCGAAACCAACGTAAGCAATTTAGCACTTCTATGTATATATAAATATACATATAAATATATATGTATATATATGCATATATATATATATATATATATATATATATATATATGAAATTTCTTTATTCTTTCATCAATCATTTAAGCGTTGCGGTCTCTCCATGAACCTATCTGCTAGAAGACATCTACAAAAATCAAATGAGATAACAGAAGATGCTCGACCACAAAAGTTTTATGGTTGCACGATACATGTCATCGCATTGAATGCTTTATTTCAGGTATGAATATGAGAAAGGCGAGGACGGTTGCTATTACGGAAACGGGCCTTTCTTCCAAACTGCGTTCACTGTCACGGCATGCCCGGACATGGTCGTCATTTTCGAGTGCCTATCGAAAACTGGTGAGTTTTTAACTTCCATATAAATATAAGGAAATCAAGCCGCGTTTTAGGGTTATTATGTTCCGAGATGCAGCAGACGGTTTGGTCTGTCACGAAAAATCGGAAGTAAATTCTGTAGAAAAGAGAACCAATCATTTATACGCCAATTGATCAATTCATTTATCGAAATTGGCTATATGAATTAAATAAAATAGCGTAGTCACTACTTGACCCTAGAATATATATATATATATATATATATTTATATATATATATATATATATATATATATATATATATATACATATATATTAGCACTCGGACTGGCTAATCGTGTTTATGTTCTATCAAAGCGTTTCGAGAGAACCTCCAATCTCCTAAGTGTAGTATCTATCACATTGGTTCCACCACTGTCTGCGTCGATCTCCAGTGCTCCTTTTCTCTCAATGTTGCTGTTCCATCCTATGACCTTTTGAATTACTTTCTTTCGCCAGTTTAGCATATCAACGTCAGAGGCGCACGTTTTCATTAAATCCCGTCGTTTTTGCAAGTCCTCCTTTAGCATCCACGTATTTAGCACCCATCGCTACAGTTAGCTTAAAACATTAGAAAAAATACATATATATATATATATATATATATATATATATATATGTATAACATCGAACTTATTACAGATACGCAAGCCGGTGTATTTATTTTGGGCCAGAAGACGGACTGCTGGCCAGCGGCTGTCGAAGAACTGCAGGCTGCCGGCGTAAATATCACCACAGAAGCCTTCGATGACTGCCTTTAAT
Organism: Dermanyssus gallinae; assembly: GCA_003439945.1. Taxonomy (NCBI): domain Eukaryota; kingdom Metazoa; phylum Arthropoda; class Arachnida; order Mesostigmata; family Dermanyssidae; genus Dermanyssus; species Dermanyssus gallinae. Next base: position 1,013,129 of record QVRM01004003.1, read on the forward strand.
GGACAACCCGTAAATGGCGCACGTCCTAGCATGCCATTTCATTATCAACATCATATTGTAGTGTTAAAGCCATAAATAAAGTTTTCGTAAAAATGCCAATGCTTTTCTCTCTGTTTTAATTATCTCTAGGGGTGCACTTTGCCTTTATTTATAACATAAATAATAGAAGAGAAGACGCAGAGTTTTAAAAATCAGTTAAATTCAATATTAGTATCGCAATTTATCTAAGTGAGTAAAAAAATAATCTTCGTTTGTGTGTGCCCACTTGGTGTGAGTGAAACACCTAATTGACTATATCCTTTTCGACTAACCAGGGTCAAACCAGGGTACTAACGGTGTACCTCTCCCCTTAAGCATTACACCAGAAGTAACTACTTTAAAAAGCCAGAGAATAGACTTTCTGGATATTACCGTTTAGGACTTTACAAGCAATTTGTTCGAAAATATTGCACTTTTATTTGGGCAATTTTGCAATCTTGCTCAGCAGCACAGTCAAGAGTCTTAACCACACCATATCGCATCAATTTTCTATATCACGAGCCGGAAGAGTGTTTGCGAGATATTTTCTAAGCAAATGTGGAATCTTGCAAGAGATAAAACTGCGGCGGACTGTCTCACACCTTTTATTGTCGGGGTTGCTGCGTCGTATTCGGACGAGCAAGAGCTGGGCCGAGCAAGGCACGCAAGTATTTCGAACTGGGGCGCACGCACGACTCTCACGCCTCACGTCTTCGAAATGCTAGGTGGCTTGACACTTCCCAGTTTTGTTGTTTCTCAACGGGTCACACTACTGAGATCCGAAGACGGAAAGATTTCACCGCTAGCGCCATTTTATCCCATGGATTTCCAATGGAATAACGAGTTATGATGGGTGATACGTGCTATAATAAAGTCGTACTTTCCCGGTGTGTATACCCGGCCTCAAGGGTAATTCTGGAATAGATGTTTGCTGGGGTCAACTGCAAAACCCATTGCGGCGGCAAACCGAGATTAGTAAGACCAAACTACGATATATAGACACGTTTACACACACTGTTGACATCAAGCTCAATGTCAGCAATCAAAAGAGAGATTTACATTTTCTGTACTCTAACAAGCTCATAGTAGAGATTCACAGTTAATGGTAAGCAATTTGGCAGTTATTTTTCGCCTGTCTATCAGAAGTAACCTAGAAACAACTCTAGACTCTTATTGATTGTGTTACTTAGAGGATGAGGCGGAGTCCAGACAATATAAGGTGCTGTGAAACGCAAAGTTAAACATTTGAGATAAAATCGTACTAGTTTAGGATTTTTGGAGGAAAGTCATAGGCGCTGTATATAAGATATACGAGGTGTGTTCAAAACGTATCGCGACTTTTGAATTTTCGCGGGTTACGTATATTCGAATTTCGATTTTTTGTGGCGTTATGTTGGTACTCATGTCTCTCACTTATGCCGACAAGCTCGGCCATTTTGAATGTTCACTTAATTGTTGACAGCTGCTTTGCTTGCACGTGTTTTGGATCGTCTTCGATTTTTACCTATTCAAAAAAATTGATCAAAGAACCTGTATCAAATTTTGTGTGAAAAACGAAATTAAGTGCGCGGATGCATTCCGAATGTTGACTGTGGCATACGGAGAAGCTACCTTGGACCGAAGCAACGTTTATCGGTGGTACAAAATGTTCTCAGAAGGCCGAGAAGATGTGAACGACGAAGAGCGTGCCGGACGCCCGAGCACTTCAACAACAGACGAAAAAATTAATGAAGTGGAGAAAATGGTATTGGCCAATCGTCGAATCACCGTTAGAGAAGTTGCTGAGGACCTAAACATATCGATTGGCTCGTGCCATTCGATTTTTATCAATGATTTGGGCATGAGACGGGTCGCCGCGAAATGCGTACCAAAATTGCTCAATTGCGACCAAAAACAGGATCGCATGAACATTGCTAATGAGATGTTGGACTCTGTCCGCGACGACCCAAATTTGCTCCAGAGGATCATAACTAGTGACGAATCGTGGGTTTATGGTTATGACGTGGAAACCAAAGCTCAATCATCTCAATGGAAGCTGCCGCACGAACCAAGACCGAAAAAAGCGCGCCAAGTTCGGTCGAATGTGAAAGTTTTGCTGACAGTTTTCTTCGATTGCAGGGGCGTGGTGCATCATGAGTTCTTGCCACAGGGTAGAACGGTCAATAAGGAATATTACCTGCAAGTTATGCGCAATTTTGCGAAGCAATCCGCCAGAAACGCCCGGATTTGTGGAAGAACAAAAATTGGCTTTTGCACCACGATAACGCCCCTGCTCACACATCGTTGCTTGTGCGCGAGTTTTTGGCCAAAAACAACACACTAATGATGCCGCAGCCACCGTATTCCCCAGATCTGGCCCCCTGTGACTTTTTCTTGTTCCCTAAACTGAAGAGGCCCATGAAAGGACGACGTTACGCTACGCTTGACGAGATAAAGACGGCATCGAAGGAGGAGCTGAACAAGATAAAAAAAAATGTTTTTTTGAAGTGCTTCGAAGATTGGAAAAACCGTTGGCACAAGTGTATAATATCTCATGGGAATTACTTTGAAGGGGACAAAATAGATATTCATGAATAAATGAATAATTTTTGAAAAAACACAAAAGTCGCGATACGTTTTGAACACGCCATGTATGCTTAAAATTGGATTGGTGGATGGTACGCAAACGCACGAAAAACTCGCTGCTCAATTAAACATGTGCCAAGTAACCGTTTGCAAACTACTTGCAAACCGAGCAAGGTGGCTTAGTGGCAAAGCCTTTGCTTGTATTCGGGAGGACTGGGTTCGAGACCCAGACCGGCCACTCTTAAATTGGTTTGCATGGTTTCCAATTTAGACAAGGTAAATGCCGGAGTGGAGTAAATTTAGCCATGACATGAAAAATCCGTACACTGGCAATTGCCTTACGGGAAAATCTTCAAAAAAAAAACTTGTGAGATTCAGCTCGTTAGATTTGAGCAGAAGTTATGCTTGCATCGGATCGTGACCGGAGTTGAAGAGTAGATCTTCCTCGACAATCCTGAATACCAAAGGTCATGGTTAAATCCTCGCGCAGCAGTGTCATCGACTGTGAGACCGAATCGCTCCGGAAAAGACAATGCTCTGTGTTTAGCGAGATCAGACGTGTTGTCTCTTATGAGCTGCTAAAATCTGATGAAACCGTTGAAAACTTATAAAGCATTTGCTTTGCAGGACCCTTTTCCATCCGCTAATTCGCCAGACTTGGCTCCACCACTAAACAGAAATTTCCTTCCTACGAAAACGTCCGAAAATGGGTAGTAAATCGGTTTGCCGCTAAAGATACGAACTTCTTCTGGCGAGGAATCCGAAAGTTGGTGAGTTGCCCGAAAGGCGGGTACAATGTATAGCTAGCGAGAGCCGTTACTTGAAATAAAATATGTTCACTCTTTATAGAATAAGAGACATTTGTTTTTTTTCTCCAAAAATCCGGTGCTATATGCATAGACTAAGTATGCCAGCATAATGTTTGCTGTCGAGGACGCATCGCTTGTTGGAGAGCCGCATACCTTGACTTTCAAATGTCGAGGCGCCAATTAGCAATTATCTGCCATCTCGTCGCAAATATCAATGCCACTTACTCCGTTTGCCACTCCGCGAAGCCGTCATGGGCGCAGCTGTTAGATTTTTGGTCAAGAAATTCTCACGGACAAACTCCGTCTTGGAGAACAAGAACAATACTTTAGGCTTCGAGTCTGCGCAGGCACCGTGATAGCAGATCAAAACCATACCACTCAGGTTGATTTGAATACCACGCAAAGTGAATACAATATATATATATATATATATATACAAATTGTATCCGCCTTTCTACGTCTTGTCCCTCCCCTCCTTATTGTGTTCATTATTGCTGCCGCATTACCGCGCTAAATCGCCAGTGATAGCCGTTAGCCAGATCTCTTTCCTTTTCTAGGTGATGATATGGGCTTCACATCATCTAGCGATGATTGTCTTAAATGGTCAGCCTGTCAATGGCGTTCCTCGTATGTGTAACATAATGAGGGAGACGGACAGTTTAAAAGCGTCATATGGATGCAATCTTTGCCTTGGATTTCGCCCAAATGAGTAACAATTATTTAATTCTATATGTGCTCACTTGGCCATTTTCCTCGCAAGACTAATAATATTGATGTCGTAGTAATTTCTCTTTTAGAAAGACTTTGTATGCATTTTGTGATGACAAACAATTGCCTAACAATTTGTTAACGAACGTTTACGCTGACGTTGCGCTATGTCATTGCATTACTGTAGGAAAGAGGCTACCATGGGAAAAACTCAATTGATAATAGCTTTTCCGCCTAACCACGGTACGACTGATCCCGGTGTCTGCCGAGCAGCTCCACCACAAAGGCCTTAAAAACACGGTGTATTTGACTCTCTCGAATTTGTACGCGTTTTATGAGGTGGGGCTCTAAAACCGGGGAGCAATATGTATAATAATAATAATAATAATAATAATAATAATAATATGGATGTACATTTTAGGGAAAAGAAGCAAGTGTATACAAGCTGTATAGGACTTTGCTTGTAGTAGAGAAAGTGATTGCTGTAGGCTATCACAAAACATAGGAACGAACATTACGGATTCTTCCTTAAAACATGTTAAAAGACCAGGCATAATACCCCCCAACGCCCTAGATGTCTAAAGTGGTTTGCGGCAGCTCTAACTTTGAACAAGTCATCGATGTTAGCCATGCGACATGTCGATCATGCTTCACACGTAGCCTTAAGCGCGTCCTTGTAATCTGCCTAAACAAGACGCTTAACGTTTTTGAACGTTCCGGCCTAAACAGTAATACAATATGTCAGCTGTGGCTTTATAGTTAGACAAAGAGTAATGTTGGTCGGTATGCTCTCTGGCTCAAGCAAGCAGTAATCGTCCAATCCTACACTTCAATGTCAGGTTAGCCTCTAAACTCGCCCATGTGCAGCCATGTTGCAGTGCAAGCCGACAAACGGTAGTTCACCACTTTGTTTGCATATGCACCCCTCCTCCAGCCCATGAAAAAGCTAGTGACCGCATAGATTGTGATGGGCCATGGACAGCATATTGCGTGGCTAGATGACGGATATCGCCATGCGACCACAAGGACTGTTAGGGAAACCCTAGATATCTTAACATGTCCGGCCCTCGGTGCTTTGAAGATATACCTCAGGTTGAGTTGCAAGCCCGTATGGGACGGAGGATAGTCTAGAATTAAAAACAACCTACTTAAAAATGTTTAATTCTAGATGACGGATATCGTGCAGAGGGTCGTTCCAGAACTGATCCCATCGCCTTTTTGTCTAAATTCAGGGCTAGTTTTAGGAATTCAAAAACAAAGGTGATTTTATGCAGCGAGCTGTTAGCCTGCACCATGTGTGCTCCTTTGGAGTTCTTTCATACTTTGATTAGATCAGATGCAGAAAAACTACGCGAGATTTAGTAAGATTTGTTCTTGACTGAATTAAATAAAACATTATATTAGTGTAATAAGCCATAATATTAGCGTATCAAGTACATCAGACGTATTCGGTATAGAGCTTCGTGAAACGATATCGAATTTGCAAAAACCTTGCCAAGTCGGACCTAAATCCGTGGAAATATGTATGTACATATAAGGCACGACGCATGTACCCAGCAAGCCAATAAATAAAGACTAACACACGGCATGGGTACGTCTTTTAGTAAATCAGTTCGGCGGTCCAATAAACATCAGCCTCATCAACAAAGTTTACTGTTTTCTTTGAAACCATAGCACATCTCTTAGATGTGCTTTAAATCGTTTACACCAAAGCTAAAACATTTGGTTTTAGCTTCCGTGTATACAATAGCACAAAAACAACAAATATTGTTCCGTTAGTGATGAATATTCCGAACACAACCCTGCAGGCTTTAATCTTTAGCTTTTCACTTGGGCTAATGGATGACAACGGATTCATTTGCAGTGCGCCAAGTTCAGAGCGCTGGGTTTATCTGGGCTGTCGGCCAGTTGAAAAAGCAGCACATATTGTGGAGAAGTGGCGCGTCCACGCAAAGCGCTGATAGGCCACCACTCTCTAGGTTAATTGAAATTCAGCGGCCACGCCTATTATATATTAGAATCTAGTTTTGGATGTAACGTATTTGTAGCGAGTAACAACAAATGTAAATTACTTGTAACTAATCTCTTGGAGCAGAAACTCAGAGCGGATAGGGACGGGCTGGACTGGAGAGTAGGCCAGAATCTTGCTGTACGCTGATGATGTAGTCATCTTTGGTTGCAGCCTTTTCAGGGTGACCCAAGCCATGGATCGACTAGTTATATTGATGGATGAGAAGGGCTTGAAGGTTAATTGGGGAGAGACAGTAGCTATGAAATTTCGAAGAGACGGCCGCATGGCCAGGGGTGACGTGCTTCATATCAGGGGGATAGAAATAAAATTTGTAAACAAATGTACATAGCTAGCCATCACTTGATCAACAAGCGGTAGCAGTTTTTGATCATACATTCAGAAGAGGGTCAGGAAGGCCACCATCGCAGCTGCGGCAAATAAAAGTCCACATAGGCTTCCGGTTCATGCAATTGCTCTTTTCGGGATATAGATAACACTCATAGCCACATATGGTATTCCACTAATATGGGACAAGGTGGGAGTAGACGAATTGCGTTTAATTAACGAGGTAAGAGGGTTTTTGCGCTATCTAATACATGTTGTTTACGCGTTGAAAGTAAGCCCGATGCTGATAAAAGAGATACAGAAACGATGGAGTCTGAAGAAAACGTGCACCTTTGAAATTTATATGCGGAACTAGAAAATCAAAATTAGCGAGATTTTAGTTTGCCAGTTGCCAACCCATAGCTATTTATGGTACAGCAGCAATGACGAGCACTGAATGGCGGGGTAGCGTGGTAAAAATAGACATCTAACTACAGACTTTACAGCCCACGGAATTCACCACGTTCAACGTGGACGGCTTTCATGAACCACAGGATGAATGCCATGCCGCAGTATGTCCGGCGGTTCGGCCCATAGCAGAACTAGCAAAACGCTAGATTTGTTAATATATAAAATAACATACCGTTAGCACGGGAACGGTAGCAGAGCACGCTAAACAAGGAAATAATAATATTAATGTTTTTTTATTTAATCAAACTAGTATTAAGAACATCATTATTCCTACGGGATCTCAGGGAACCCTTCGGCGGAGGGAAGCGACCCTTCGACTGACGCCGCGTTTCATGACGCCCTCATAGCCAATGACAAGGTGACCCCGACATCTCCGAGGCCTCATTAATTCGCATCCCTCACTATTGATCCCGAGTATCCAAGGAAACTTACTACTACAGCTGGCGGTCTTTCGGTGCAAAGACATTCGCTAACGACCGCTCTTCAATTGTATTCTGTATCCTGCAATATCAAAAAAGTTCTTATGCAACATAGACACTTCACAAACTTCGTGTATCTATAATAATTGTACGGTGAACATCTAGAGCATGCTCGAGGCGGATTTAACGTACGCACTTTGTGTATATACGTACTCTCTGTATGTAAAACGTTGCTGGCATAGAATAAGGAAGACCTGCGACAATGATACCACGAGTCTCAGATAAAAAAAAAGTTTTATTTCTCAAATCGTACGGGTTTAGATTAATGTTAGTATAAAGACACAAACATACAAGGTGCTAGATCAAGGCTGTAAACATGGGTTTGCAGGTTTCCCAAGCAACCCATTGTTCGTTCTTACAATTTTTTTGGTAGGGTCGAGCTAAGCGATGGCCAGCCATATGCCCGCCTGGACCTATCGCCGGAATGCGAATTCATTGTAACATCTTATATGACCCCATAGGATTCAAGGTGCGGTCTAACTATAGTAATCAAACCCATGAGAGCTTCTGGACATTGCTCGTGATTCTTAGGCCATTTTCACGATTTGAACTGTATAGTTAGTGTATAGTACAGCTCATCCCTTGAACTTCGAGCACTTTTCTTTAATACACTTTCCAATCCGCCATTTTAATTGGAAGTTCTGCCTAAACGTAGTACTTACGTGGAGCTGCCAACTTAGAGAACGCGAGTATTTTCCTAGTTGTGAGTATTCCTCTGCAAGGAACTGAATAATGGTATCTGACATTTACCTAATGGTATTTAACACAATCCTTGGCAAACGCAGTTCAAGCTTGCTCGAGCACTCAGGGTTAATTTTTGGATTAAGCTATTCGACGTGGACCACAAACCACGGATCACCGGCAATGGCTACTGGAAATGACCGCTGTAGGAAACACGTAATTTTGTCATCCGCTACTCTTCTTGCACGCTTCAGTGCCTCGATAGCTTGCCATACGAATACGCTGTCTTTATGAAAGATAACAGCTGATTTAAAAATGCAAAAAAGATATTTCTCTATCCGTTTCAACCTCAAATACTGCAATGCTATTAATGTAGCAGTACGAGTCGTAGCGCGGCTTGCCTATTTTGCGTAGTTGTAGAAACAACTTAGTTTAAATGCATATATTGAAACATATGTATGCATATATGCCAAAGTGGCATTTGATAATGTGGACGTATGTAGGTGAATCCATATATACATATTTCAGTTCTACAAGTTATACAACAGAGTAACAAGCTGGACAGAAAAGGCGGGCCGGCATATATAAGTGCAGCAACGCCACCAACGGGAACAGACAGAACAACGGCCTCGTCTGTTCCACTAGCTCTTCCTCTAGCCGCTGGTCCAGAGCGACAGACTCCGTCCCGCTCATCTAGCTGATAACATGGCCTTCATCCTCATAGTCGCTGCAGTTTTGGCTGCCGCTGTCAGTGAAGGTAAGATATCCCAGATGCACTTCACGTTGCACGTAGCTGAGGGCTATACGTTAACTGTGTCACTGTCATTTGTTTATTAGCCAGAGTGAAGTACTTCATTATAACTCACAGTATGGTGATGGATATATAACGTCTCAGATACTGCTGACTTAGACTTGCCGCTTGCTCTATTGAGTGATAGATTAAGTAGTATACAAGCTCAGTTACCCCTCCTTTGTGAAGATCTGTTTACGGCCGTCAGCTTTTTGTGTATCTCTTGACGTGATTGAGTGACCTGACTTATCAACAGCGTTATCCCAACAGGAGAGTGCACTTGCACTAAGGTACTAACCTAATCCCCGTGCCTAATAACAAATATCTGCTGACAAACAAATTATATATTCCATATTCATCGTGAAATCGGAGTCATAAGCCATTCTGCTCACGCAGTCTGGCCGGCAGTGTTTCGGACGACATAATTGTAATGTGCACTCCAAAAAATGTGCAGTTTGTCACAAACTGTCATTGCTTCGCAGAGAGTACCGTGGTGGGTTAATCCGCATAGATTATTAGCTTGATGCAAGCTTTGCTAACCAAATCCGTTCAACACGGACAGGTATTCATAGAGGTGTATATTCGCAGGGTGATCATACCAAAGATTGGACGCTTTAAATGACTTGGCGGTATTGATGATTAACTTTGTTCGGCCACTTTATTGAATTTATTAGGTTGGGCAGAAATACCAAGGGACGCGTGTGCATCATGTGATTCCGACCTGGAAACGGCAATACCTAAGGTAACAGACACGATACTCACCACGTCATGCACCAATATTGCATCTGTAATAGCTCGACTAAATAAGTTGAAATATCGTATATGTTGCGCTTCACATCTGTCTTCACATTCGCGCGTACGATCCATGTATAATAGGTGTTACTTGGCGCCTGGTTCCGGCAGGGCTTTAACCGGTTGTACTGAGATACAAGTATCTGTTGTTCTTAGAAACAAGCCACTTAAATTTGGCATGTCCATATACACACGGTACACAAATATAGAATAAACAAAAGTTATATTTAACCGTGGGCGCTAAACATATCTTGATTTCATTCTTTGTGTCTGTCTACAGTTAGCCCAAGGAAAGCATAAGGTGATCTACTTCAAGGATCCTGAGGGCAATGCAGGCTGTTACGACGACACGGCGGAATTTACACCTGGACATACGAAATACACGGTAGACAAGGGCCCGAAACCAACGTAAGCAATTTAGCTCTTCTCTCTCTCTCTCTCTCTCTATATATATATATATATATATATATATATATAGATGCTCGCCCCACAAAAGTTTTATGTTTGCACGATATATGTAATTGCATTAAATACTTTATTTCAGGTATGAATATGAGAAAGGCGAGGACGGTTGCTATTACGGGAACGGACCTTTCTTCCAAACTGCTTTTACTGTCACGGCATGCCCTGACATGGTCGTCATTTTCGAGTGCCTATCGAAAACTGGTGAGTTTTTAATTGCCATGTATATATATATATATATATATATATATATATATATATGGTGAATTTCTGAAGCTACCCTATAACTTCTTGATGCGCAAAATGGAAATCAAGCGGCGGTTTTGGATAATATGTACCAGAATGCAGCAGACGTCTTATTTTGTCAAGAAAAATCTAAAGTACATTCAGTAAAGAAGAAAACCAACCTTTTACACGCCAATTGATTGACCAATTCATATAGCGAATTGCATTTTAGGTTTAGCACATCAACGTCTTCTTTAAATTCTATCGTTTTTACAAACCCTCCATCAGCAGCGGGCCATCTAAACAGCATCTGGACAGCCCTATTCCTGCACGAATTTAATAGCGCGAAAACTATGTTTAGAAATAAACATCTCACCTCCGTCAGTTAGGCGTAATTCGTTCACTGCCAGTTTTTCCCACAATAGTAGAACTTATATATGTAACATCGAATTTATTACAGATACGCAAGCCGGTGTATTCATTTTGGGCCAGAAGACGGACTGCTGGCCAGCGGCTGTCGAAGAACTACAGGCCGCCGGCGTAAATATCACCGCAGAGGCCTTCGATGACTGCCTTTAATAGAGAACCTGTCAATGGCGCATGTTCTAGCATGCCCTTTCATTATCAACATCATATTGCAGTGTTAAAGCCATAAATAAAGTATTCGAAAATACGCCAAAGCTTTTCTCTGTGTTTTTAATATCTCTAGGGGCACACAGTGCCTTTAATCATAACACACATAATAGAAGAGAATACAACAAGTTTAAAAACGATTTATCAGATGACAATATTAGTATTGCTTTTCATCTAAGTGAGTAAAAATTATTTTCGTTTGTGTGTGTCCACTTGGCAACTTGCCATGCAAACACTACTTAAATGTTTCAAGCGTCAAAAAGTTTCGAGCAAGATATAACCTTTTCAGGAGGCTGTTTGGCTCTCGGAGGCACGGCATCAGAGCTGCCCTGAAGACTTCTAGTGCAGGGAAGCCTGTTGCTCTCTAAATATTCACTTACAAGCCTCGGGCCCAAATATCCACCTGTATTTCGTACGGACACCGGTGCTCTTCAGTTAGCTTTGCGCCCAACCTTAAACCTATGCACAGACGACAGCCTTCGTGGTCAGGTAAAGTGCTAAGGTTTGAGAAGCGGATGGCTTGGAGACACTTGCTAGCTTCTTTCTGGACAACCGCAGGCAGTCGGGCTTTGCCTGCCGTCGTTAGTGCGTTAGAAACTAAATGCTGGAATTTTTACAAAACAATGAGGTCGTCGTAGGACTTTTATAGGTGTTTGCTTGCCTTAGAGAGTAGGCCTAAGAGGTACTCAAGTCTTGTATAATAAGTCTTGTATATAACTAAGTCTTGTATATAAATCTTATATTATGCAAGTTCTTTGGCATCTTGGAAATTCTGCGGGGTCACGGGCGGGCTGATGTGCCGAAAGGCGTGTAACGCAACGCGGCATCTAGCTGCCACGTGTGCTGTAGAGCGAATTCCCAGACCTCCTAGTCTAAGAGTAAGGTACCTTAAGCCTGGTTGATGTCGGATAGATTTAGATTGTGGAAGACCCTAAGGCTGGTTCCTAGGCTCTTGCCTAAGTTCCGCAATAGATCTTGTAGAAAGTCTCTGTATCAGTATAAATGTGGGTGCTTGTAGGATACCTAACAGATCCACTCTACGCCTTGCTCGTTTAGCTTCTCTTTCTTAATCGAATCTCAACATATCAAATAAGTGCGCTGCACTGAAAATGATGGTGGCCGGGAGCATCTCACAGGTCTTTTCGAGTGTGAGTCCACAGATTGTCGCATTCATCCGGAATTCGCCGACCTTTTTCACAGGTCTTCCGGCGCTGAGCACACTACCCTTCCCTATGATAGATCTTACAAATCTCGTGCGGAGCCTCCCGCTAGGCCTAGGGAAACCCCGCGTTGCCTTCTACAATGCCCCCTTTTTTCAAACAAGGAATGACGATAACCAGCTAACCGGGGGACTTTCTGGAAGTCCCGACCTTTTCTCAGCTGGGATAGGGCACGAAGTCAGAACCCGAACGCTACGCGTCCACGCTACGCGTAGCTTCCTCCAGATGACGTTTAGGTGCACTATTGTCAAAGTTGACATCCAGGACGCCCGTACCTCTCTTTCAGATCCTTGAGCAAGCGCCTTTACAACGTCTCGTATGCGAGACCCACGCCGCTCTGCTTTAGAGAAAGACGCATCACGTCGGCGGCCAGTTGCCAACGCGGGGAACAAGGTGCATTGCTGTTTTTTAGCTTGCTTCTCCAGCCAATCCTTCTCCTGCCGAAGAGTAGCCTCGTCATGCCATATCTAAACGACCTTCCCTTGGCCGACTCTGTTTTGGACGTGGCAGCTACGGATCTCTAAACCATCCGGGAATCAGCTGCTTCAACTGGACTAGAGATTAACGTCACTATACAAGAGGTCACCACGGGTCTTAGGTTTGACATCGGCACGACACAAATTCACCTTATAAATATATTTCTCAAGGAGTGCGGCTATGGGCCAATGTGCATATAAATACAAATACAAATACAAGGCACCAGAGCAAAGCTATAAACACGAATGATGAAGAAACGCTAACGGAAAAACCTTCCCTTGTTTTTTGTCTCAGTTGTGGCGCTAAGCTAATGCGATTCCTTGAGCAATAACTGAGTTTAGTGATCTCAAGCTACCCAACGTCTTGAAGGCAAGAGACCTGAGCGTCTGTTCCAGTTACGAATACTTGCGTGTTTTTTACTCGCTTGTTGCTTGTTGTATAAGGACGCACCAAAATCTCCAATATAGTGCAAGAGTATGACTGCTCCCGAACGAGACTAACATTAATGACTCAGGAGGTCGCCCGCCTAAGCACTATGAAAGACTCCCGAAGGAACCTAAAATGGCGGACCAACGAATTTGTGTCAAGTCCTGTGTTGAATGTCAAATCATATGTTCTAAAGTGGTAGAACTGTTACGAAGTGCGTATGTTGATTAAGCTGTATTCCGAAACACTGTGCATACGCGGTACCGTATCCCGAAACACTGAAGAAAACATTAAAAAGTTCATGATATTGTACTCAACAACGCATTCGAAATTCTATCAGAATAATAGATGCGGAATTAGAGAAGTCTTGTGAATCAGTTGTAACAGTCTGAAACAATATTTCATGCGTTCGTTCCATAAGTGTTGAATTTTTAGCAAATTAACAACCGTCGGAAAATGTCTAAGTTAAACCATCGGGCAAAAGCAAAACATCCTGGATTGCTTCTAAAAGTGCTTACAGGGGACTAGTAATGGGCATATGGTTACTACATCAATACTAAAGCCCAGTCCTCCCTGTGGTGCGTTCAAGGAGAGAGTAAGTCGCGAGAACGCCCGGCGCAAGAGACCGGAAGACTCTTGGATCTTCCATCACGTCAATGCACCGGCGCACACATCGTTGCTACTAACATAACATAAAACTCATTTTTATTATCAGAAAAAATGTGTGTGGCACAATTATCATGGCCATATATGTATAGTTTTCAGTGGACGTACTTCTGAAAGAAAAACAAAACTAATCGCCAAATAGGCGAGTGCTATTTGGATTTGCATGCACCCATTTGACAAACCGCCAAATAAACAATTCGTTTGCAAACTCATCCCGGGCCACCGCTTTCGGAGTGACTGATTGCTGACTCCTTGACTTATTGGAGCGTACATCAAGGCGAATGCACACATAAGGAGTCGTTAGCGTGAGACCGCAGAAGATTGTATTTGTAGTGCGCAACTATTCCTCCACAACCTTGGTAATGTGAAGGCTAAAATTAAGATCAGGCGTAACATATATGCCTAAAGCCCGTGCTTAATAGTCGGTAAAATGCCGTTAATTTTATAGTCGGAGTCAGGTGCACCATGTTTCAGTACTACACATTTGGAGGGTGAGAATCATGTTATTTTCAGAGTACCATCGAGCAATACCGTGGTCAGCTGACTGCAGAACAGCATGAAAATCACTTGAGCAAACAAGATAATTCATATTCAAGATATTTGACTTCAGGTGGCAGACACTTCATTATGTCCAAAACGAAAATTGTAAATAGAAGGGGGGATAAACATCCCCCTTGAGCCACGCCAGCTAATGCAGGATATGTTCGACTCTGTATGCAGGATATGCCTTCACTCATTGCACTGTACATATGTGAATACCAATATTTTCCAATGTGTGGAACAGAAGAGAGTCATCCACTTTGTCATATGCGCTCCTTTGGCCAAAATAAACGCAGTGAAACGTTCTTCGAGAATTTATGAACATAGCCCAGACCTGGACCATCTCCAAAAGCTGTGTACATGTAGACCGATGGGTGGTGAAGCCGTGTTGGGAAGGACCTAGGGTTAGTTGCATAAAACCTTTTCAGAAATGCAGCATGGTATCAAGCGTTGCAAAACTGGATGGTAATTCTTAAAATTCGTTTTCAAGTCTTTCTTGTAGATTGGGGTGATAAGACTGAATCTAGAAAGGCCGGGCACAGCACCGTCGTTATAAGATGTTTTTAAAAATGTGATTAGTAGAGCAAACGGCAGGGAGCTGAGTGAATTTCACTGCGGGGCTCCTAGCATTTTTTCATTGTTCTCTCAGCTTTAGGGTGTCACCACTCCACAAGTTCACAACCCGGCAGTCCTTAAAAAAGAAGCTGAAAAGCACTCGCAGAAGAAGACTCACTTAAACGTGCCATGAGTGCTTTATAGGTCGACTTATAAGTGGTGAGGGGAGTTTTCAAATGCCTCGACGCAATAAATGAAGACTGCGTCAAGACTTGCAAGGACCATTACAAAATCTGCCCAGTGCTCGCAAAAGATCCTTTCGCAATCACTGCTCCTCCGCGTTGGAAGACTACATAGAATCTTCGCGACCCCATTCTTCCTAAAAAGATAATTCCTGACGTGCTTATCCAGGGTGAGTGGATACTTAACCCTCTGGATTATACGTGGGGGCAATTTGGTCGAACAGGAGCGAAGTCGTATGCTGACCTATTAGCTCCTTGTACATGTTGTGCATATTCCCCTTCCGCCGACTCTAGATATTAGGCTCCACTTCCGCTAATCTGAGAAGTCGGGCTTTCTCTCCATCATTACATCGGCGCTTGCTCTCTGCTTGCTTATATGTATTCGGCCCTATGTTGTCTATAAAGCTGTATACGTCCTGCACTTATGTGGAGGTCGGCGTAAGGGGCCCTTGCAGAGCGCAGGATAACCTCGCTTTAACTATCTCTGCCTCTGCGGCAATTTCTAGAGTGTCATTTGCCTAGTCTACATCAATCGACTGCCCAACCTGCATGAACTCGCGTTTAAGTAAAGACGAGTTCAGCTTTTTAAAGGCGTACTTCTTTTAAACATCATCCAGAGCGCATCTGTGGCCGGGTACACACTGATATGCCACCACTGTTAAGCGTTTTCGGACAGGATGCTATAAGACATTTCACTCCCAAGAATTCAAAAATTACACTTCTATCCGCTCCAATATGCTGTTTATGCTAAGACTCGTAGCACGGCTTTTTTTGCGTAAATGTTTACGCATATGTGTGCACATATGCTAAACTGGCATTATGGTTAGGAATATGATTACAACTAGTTTTGTCAAAATTCAGGGTCAGTTTTAGGAATCCAAAAGCAAAGGCGATGTTATGCAACGCGCTGTTAGCTCGCGCTTCGTCCGCCGCTTCGGAATCCTTCTATGCGAGTACTTATACGGCAGTGCATAAGCGAGGGGGCATAAGCTGGTGTCGTTGGACAGAGTAGACGGCTAAATAGGAATGCTTCTGACTGTGCATCGATTAGGATGGTTGCGAGCTCAAGCAGAATGTGTCAGACAAGACGGTAGTGAGCTGGTGTGCCGCAGGTTTTCGTCCGTAAACAGAAGTCCGGCGATTGTCTAACAAATCTCAGTCTCATCAACAAATGCTACTGTTTCCTTGAAACCATAATACATCCCTTAGATGTTATATAAATCGTATACGCCAACGCTAAGACACTCGACTGTCTTTTTAACGGTAAACATTTCGAACACAGCTTCGTAGACTTAGTCCTTAGCTCTTCACTTTGGCTCGTGGATGACAACGAATTCATTCGCACCAGAGCGCTGGGTTTCTCTGGGCTGTCGGCCATTTAAAAAAGCAGCGGACATTGTGGAGGAGTGGCGCGCCCACGCTAAGCGCTGATAAGCCAGCACTCTCCATGTTAATTGAAATTCAGCAGCCAAGCTTAATACATATATTAAAATAAATATTTGGATGTAACGTATTTGTAGCGAACAACAACAAATGTAAATGACTTGTAACCAGCCTCTTGGAGCAGACCGAACAGGCACAGTATGCAGAAAGTTACTATCCGCATAAACATTTCAATTCAGTCGAGATTGACTGCGGAAGTAAAAAAAAATATTGTGAAATTGTCGTGGTCCACTTAAGGACTGTCAACGCTAATAAAATACGAGGACGGTGTCCGCGCACCAAACCCGGGCCGATCGGTCAATGCTTTGGGCCTCGTCAACCTAAGGGTGTCGATCGGGATGCCTGCTGCATTGGCTAATAATAGGCGAACTATGATGAGAGGATAAATCGCCAATGGGATCAATGGAAATAATCATAGCCAATGACAAGATGACTCCGACACCTCCGAGGCGGCATTTGTTCGTATTCCTCGCTGTTGATCCAAGGAGAGTATCCAAGGAAGTTTACTACTACAACTGGCGGTCTTCCGGCGCGAAGGCATTCGCTAGCAACCGCTCTTCGATTGTACTCTGTCACTTGCAATATAAAAAAATGTTATAGTTGTCCAAATTTACAATGTGCATAAAAAAACAGCCAGCAGGGTGTTTATTAGTATAAATAAATAAACATATAAAGAAAAAAGAAGTGTATAGACAATAGGGCATATAAGTGTGTTTAAGGTATGTTTGAAGCCATCGAGGCAGAGATATAAACGTCGAGAAGCGCGTTTTGGAGATGTGCTACGATGCCTGGATCCATCGCCTAAAGAAATGTATAGAAATTGACGAAAAAAACGTCGAAATGTGTTTAATAAATATACTTTCAGAAAAGTAAAATGAAAAACAATATATGTACATTCTATTAAAGAAATTTCAGAAATTTTGTGTATCTATAATGATTGTACGGCCAACATCTACAGCACTCTTGAGACGGATTTAACGTACGCGCTCTGTGTATATACGTACTCTCTATATGTATAATGTCGCTGGCATAGAATAAGGAAGATCTGCGACAATGATACCACAAGCCTCGGATAAAGAAAGAAAGTTCTTTTTTTCAAGTCGTACGGATTTAGGTTAATGTTAGCAGAAAAACACAAAAATACAATGCGCTAGAGCAGAGCTGTAAACATAGGTTTGCAGTTTTCCTAAACAACCCATTGTTCGTTTTTACAATTTTTCGTGAAATCGAGCAAAGCGATGGCCAGCTTCATGCCCGCTCTAATCTGACGCCAGAATGTGAACAAATTTTAACATCTTTTATGACCCCATAGAACTCAAGATGCGGTCTAACTATAGTAATTACCCTCATGGCATCCTCTGGACATTGCAGTCTTGAATGATTTTCACAATTTGTACTGTATAAATATATATATATATATATATATATATATATATATATATATATATATATATATATATATATATATATATATTATATAATATATATGTATATATATATATATATATATATATATATATATATATATATATATATATATATATATATTTATATATAAATATATATGTATATATATACAATATGTATATATGCTCGCCTCACCGAAAACTTCGAACCGTTTTTTCAATACACTTCCCAATCTACCATTTCTATCGAAGGTTCTGCCCGAACAGAGTTACGTAGAACTGCCAACCTAGAGAACGCGAGTATATCCCTGGTTGTGAGTATTCCCCTGCGAAGAACCGCATGAATTACCCAATGGTAACATTTACCTAATATAATCGAACACAACCCTTGGTGGAGGACCTAATAGCGTGTTTCAAGCTTGCCGTGACTCAAACAGTTCAGGTTGAATTTTCGAACTAGCTGTTCTACGTAGACCCCAGATTCCACGGATCACCGGCAATGGCTACCGAGAACTGGAAACGACCACTGCAGGAAACAAGTCATTTTGTTATCCGCTACTCTTCTTGCATGCCTCAGTGCCCCGATAGCTGCCCCCACGGGAGACATAACGGCTCATTTAAAAAGGCCAAATTACTTCTCTACCCGACCCAACCTCCAACTAAAACTATACTGTTGCTATAGAATCAGGACTAGTAGAACGGATAATTTTTTTTGTGTAACTGTGGAAGTGGCTTAATTTAAATGCATACATTAGAACATATGTTTGCATATATGCTAAAGTAGCATTTGAGAATGTGGTATATTTTAGCTCTACAGGATATGCAACAGAGTAACAGGCTGGACAGAAAGGGCGGGCTATATAAGTGCAGCAACGCCACCAACGGGAACAGACAGAACAACGGCCTCGTCTGTTCCACTAGCTCTTCCTCTAGCCGCTGGTCCAGAGCGACAGACTCCGTCCCGCGTCTTGCTGATAACATGGCCTTCATCCTCATAGTCGCTGCAGTTTTGGCTGCCGCTGTCAGTGAAGGTAAGATATCCCAGATGCACTTCATGTTGCACGTAGCTGAGGGCTATACGTTTACTACGTCACTGTCATTTATTAGCCACAGTGAAGTACTTCATTATAACTCACAATGTGGTGATGGAAATATAACGTATTTAGTTCCCGCTACTGACTCGGACTTACCGATTGCTCTATTGAGTGCTAGATTGAGTAATACACCAGCTCAGACACCCCTTCTTTCTGAAGAGCTGTTTCCGTTCGTCAGCTTCTCGTGTCTCTCTTTTGTACATTTGCACTAAGGTACTAACCTATTCCCTGCTCTTAATAAATGCCTGCTGACAAACAAAATACATTTTCGATATTCATTCTCATGGAATCGGAATCATAGGCTATTCTGACTACACAGTCTGACCGGGATTGTATCCGACGACATAACTCTTATGTGCATCTCATAAAAGGCTATCATTCATACATGTTATATAAGCCACTGCTTAAAAGGGAAGAAAGTATGGACTTGTGTCTCTAGCAGGTGATGAGCGAAGTATTAAATTTGCACCTTGTCAGAAATTGTCATTGCTTCGCAGAGAGTACCGTGGTGGATTGATCTACATATATAATTAGCTTCATGCAAACTTTGCTAACCAAATCCGTTCAATACGGGCAGGCGGGTGATTACAACAAAAATAGGACGCTTTAAATGACCTAGCGGTATCGATGATTAACTATGTCCTTGTTCGGCTACTTTATTGAATTTATCAGGCTGGGCAGAAATACCAAGAGACGCGTGTGCATCATGTGATTCCGACCTGGAAACGGCAATACCTAAGGTAACGGACACGCTTCTCATCACGTCGCAATTAGAACCTTCTTCCTTTTACGTAATTCACATCGGAAGTTTCGATACTGCATCTGTAATAGCTCGACTAAGTGAGTTGAAATATCGTATATGTCGCGCTTCACATCTGTGGGCGCCAATGTATGCACGCACGATCCATGTATAACAGATGTTACTTGGCGTCTGGTTCCGGTAGGGCGTTAAGCAGTTGTAATGAGATACAAATTATCTGTTGTACTTAAAAACAAGCCACTCTAATTTGGCATGCCCAGATACACACGGTACAAATACATATATATATATATATATATATATATATATATATATATATATATATATATATATATAGAATAAACAAAGGTTATATTTAAGCGTGAACGCGAAACGTATCTTGAATTAATTCTTTGTGTCTGTCTACAGTTAGCCCAAGGAAAGCATAAGGTGATCTACTTCAAGGATCCTGAGGGTAACGCAGGCTGTTACGACGACACGGCGGAATTTACACCTGGACATACGAAATACACGGTAGACAAAGGCCCGAAACCAACGTAAGCAATTTTGCTCTTATATATATATATATATATATATATATATATATTTCTTTTATTCACCAATGTCATCAATCATTCAAGTGTTGCAGTCTCTCCATGCACCTATTTGCCACAAGACATCCCCAAAAATCAAATAAGGTATTAGAAGATGCTTGACCACGAAAGTTTCATGCTTGCACGTTATATGCCATTGCATTAAATACTTTATTTCAGGTATGAATATGAGAAAGGCGAGGACGGTTGCTACTACGGGAACGGACCTTTCTTCCAAACTGCTTTCACTGTCACGGCATGCCCAGACATGGTCGTCATTTTTGAATGCCTTTCGAAAACTGGTGAGTTTTTATTTTCCATATATATATATATATATATAACCGTATAAATGACTTTCTTATATATATATATATATATATATATATATATATATATATATATATATATATATATATATATATATATATATATATATATATATGGCTAATTGTGTTTATGTTCTATCATCCAGCTTTTTGAGAGAACCAGCAGTCTCCCAAGTGTAGTATCTATCACATTGGCTCCAGCACTGTCTGCATCGACATTCAGTGCTCCTCATTGCTGCTGTTCCATCCTATAACCTGAGTTATTTTCTTTCGCCAATTTAGCATATCAGCGTCAAAGGCGCATGTTTTCCTTAGATTATAGCGTTTGTGCGAAACCTCCATCAGCAGCGGACCATCTTCCAGCATGAAGACAACCCTATTCCTGCACGTATTTAATAGCGCAAAAACTATCTTTAGAAATAAAAATCTCACCTCCGACAGTTAAGCGTAACTCGTTCACTCCCAGCATTTCCTACAATAGTAGAACACCATATGTGACAATGGGCACTATAGCACTACAGGGCGTCCGCTAAATCCAGACAAATTTTGGTGGGCTACCCAGCATAGACGGAAGGCGTTATTTAGATCGGTTAGCGTTAGCAGACAGCCCACTCACAGTAGAACAAAAACGCATTGTCATCATGGACGGCCGCCGCAACCTGGGTCCAGAATTTGACCGAAGAACAATCGTTATCCAATTGCTTTGTGCCGAACATCGCCCAGCCGAAATCGTCAACATCACTGGATTTAAAAGAGCAACGGTCTACGACATTGCCCGACGCTACAGAGATGCAGAAGAGACAGGGCTAGGTAGTGCAACACCTGGAAGGAAGATTCACAACTGCAGACGAGGAGTGAGGACGCCAAAAGTGATCAAAATGGTGCAAAACTGCGTTTTTGAGGATCCAAGTCTATCGATGCGCCGTTTAGCGATTAAATTCAATGTGAGTGATTGTTCTATGCGTCGGATTATCAACGAAGAACTGCGCTACAAGTCTTACACGTTTAAAGTCAGACAGATGTTGTCTCAGGCCGCGAAAAATAAGAGGATGACTTGCTGCCATCTCATCCTCACGTTTTTGAGACACGAAATGGCGGAACATCTTCGATTCTTCTCCGACAAAAAAATCTTCACCATTGACCAAAAACATAACCCGAAAAATGACCGGTGGCTCGCAAAGAACCCTGAGGATGTACCAATCGTGCATAGAACCAAACATCCTGCCAGTGTGCACGTCCTAAGTGTTGTGTCGAATGAAGGAGACATGATGCCCCCACACTTTTTTGACAGACACGAAACTCCAGACTTGAATCCCCTAGACTTCTATGTATGGGGCGTTGTTGAGAAAGAGTCTAACAAGTCTCGACATGCAAACACAGAAGCGCTACGCGGAGCCATTGTCAAATCGTTCAAGAATCTCAACCCGCTAACTTTGACGAAGGCCTGCGGGCGCTTTCGCGCCAGAATTGAAAGTGTAATTGCTGCTGGTGGTGGCTACATTGAATAAAAATGATCCTTAGGAGTGTACCAAACGGCACGTAAAAAAATTACCGAAATATCTGTTTTTCTTTAGACATAAATTGCGAAACGGGCGATGACGTTTAGTCCGTATTTAACTTACGCACCCTGTATATGTGTGGAGATACCCTGGCTAGATTGGCCAGCCAAAGCCTGGGTCTAACGCCCTGAGTTATGCCCCGAGCGGGCTGTTCACATGGTTTTACATCATAAATGTATATTTTGCTACACATAAATAAATAACGATTATATATATGTATATATACAGGGTGTTTCAGAAATATTTGAAGCGCGATATATGGAATTGTAGGGCTCATTAAAGCAGATGTTTTTTCCAATGGAACATAGTCTCTGAGAAGTCTTGTCTCAAAGTGAGAGTAAAATTAGTACAATTTGTGACACTGGTGTTTTTGCCCGACATAAGAGCACAAAATGTGCTGTTGCGAGACAACCAGTCCTCCTATACAGAAACTAAGCATACCGTCGTATTCGCGAAAATTCTAATCTCGACATGTTCGCCGAAAAATCGTCATCACTCCGCAACCACAGCTCACATTGACATAGATTTGGTACCAAAGTGATCGTCATTAAACGCGCGTTTGTCTTATGTTTTGAGCGCTGAGTGGTCGTAGGGTAATGATTTTGAGGTATTTGGCGTGAAAGCTAATACACTGCTTAATTTTTACTTAAAACTACTTAAAATGGGCGAATTCTCTTCTAAGCGACCATGTCGCATCTTCTGGGCGGCCTTATATGTTCTTCAATTTTCTCGCGAACACGGCGGTGCTTAGTTTCTGTCCAGAAGAACTAGTTGCCTCGCCATTGTATGTGGCGCCTCCTATGTCGAGCAAAAACACCAGTGTCACAAATTGTAGTAATTTCACTCTCACTCCGAAACAAGACTTCTCAGAGACTATGTTCCATTGCAAAAAACATCTGCTTTAACGAGCTACAGTTTACAGTTCCACATATCGCACTTCAAATATTCCTGAAACACCCTGTATATATATATATATATATATATATATATATATATATATATATATATATATATATATATATATATATATATATATATATATATATATATATATATATATATATATAAATATATATATATATATATATATATAATGCCAAATATATTACAGATACGCAAGCCGGTGTATTCATTTTGGGCCAGAAGACAGACTGCTGGCCAGCGGCTGTCGAAGAACTGCAGGCCGCCGGCGTAAATATCACCGCAGAGGCCTTCGATGATTGCCTTTAATGGACAACCCATCAACCCCAAAAAGAGCATGTCCTAGCATGCCCTTTTATTATCGACATCATATCGTAGTGTTTAAATTCATAAATAAAGTATTATTAAATATTGAAATGCGTTTCTCACTGTTTTTTTTTATCTCAAGGGGCACACTGTGTTATTTTTTTGTAACAAATAATTAAGAAGGAGACAGGGAGTTTAATTATAACAGATAATATTACTTAAATGTTTTAAGCGCAAAACATTTTAAAGCAAAATATAATCTTCAGAGCAATAGAATATCGACTTCGTAGTCATGTTTTTCTAGCTAGACCCTGTAGGTGTCGTGTGTGATGTCAAACAATTGACTGACAGCGACCAAGGAGTTCAAATGGCACGCGAGTCATTGGGTTTAATCACCCGAAGGCGAAGTGAAATGCAAACGTATTGTTATTTGTGGTTGTTCCATGATTAAGCGATAAGCTACTTATGCTTTCTGGCATTTGTAGACTACAAGCGTGATGTTTGAGACCCGAAAGATGGTGAAATATGCCTAGTCAAGATGAAGCCAGAGGAAACTCTGGTGGATGTCTGAAGTTGTTCTGACGTGCAAATCGATAATCTGATCTGGGTATAGGGGCGAAAGACTAATCGAACCATCTAGTAGCTGGTTCCTTCCGAAGTTTCCCTTAGGATAGCAAGCGTACATTTTTAGATTCATCCCGTAAAGCGAATGATTAGAGGTATTGGGGGCGTATATAGCCTCAACCTATTCTCAAACTTTTAATGGGTGTGAGTGTTCTTTCTCAATTGAAGAACGCTGTTAAATAAATATGCTTAGTGGGCCATTTTTGGTAAGCAGAACTGGCGCTGTGGGTTGAACCAATTGTTGCATTTTTGTAGAAGAAACGCTATAGAGGGAAGAACCTAATTAAACATATCCTTTTCGACTAACCACGGTCGAACTCTTCCCGGTGTACCTCTCTCCTTAAGCTTTACATCATATGTAATTACTTCAAATAATTCTCCGGATATTTTCGTTAAGTAGTTTTTAAGCTATTCGTTCCAAATAAAATGTGTTCTAAAATGTTGCACTTTTATGTGGGTAATTTTGCAATTTCGCTTAGCAGCTCAGTGAGGAGTCTTAACCTCACCATATCGTACTAATGTTCCATATCATGTTACGACAGGGAAGAGTGTTTGCAAAATATTTTGGCTATTAGCTACGTTCCTTTTGCAGAAGAACGCATACTGGAAACAATGCATACATAGCCATGATATTTGTAGGATTAGTATGTATATATATATATATATATATATATATATATCGAGTTGAAACTTGGTCTAAAACTAGCGAATCCCATAGATGTACGTGCGGTGAGCAGATATTTCTTCTAATTTATATAGAATGTGCTGTGGTTATCCAAGGGCCCTTGATTACAGCGTCATTGAGTATAATTTCAACGATGTACGATTTCATTACTAAGGCGTCTGAGTTCCCTATTTTAAATGAATAACACCCCTTACAGCTGGCAATTACCAGTCGACAGGTAACTCCCTTATGTACTACTATTTGGTAACTTGTTACTGGTAACTGTACTAGCTAGTGTGGGACTTATCCGTTATATGTTCATTGAAATAGAAACGGTTTGACACACTTGCAATTTTCCAAATAGCCTTAGATACCCATACACTCTGCATCACTGAGCGTGATTTCAGCCCGGCCAACGTGGTCTGCAGTATAGCTGCCTGATCGTATATATATATATATATATATATATATATATATATATATATATATAATTTCTGCCAGGCAGACTTTACAGCTACGTGTGTAACAATTTTCCAATCTCGTCTTCGCTGCGCCAATGATCTGGGATTCTCCATCTGAAAAGAATTCGTTCCTTATCTCCAAGAAAGTTGTGTGTACGCGAATTAAAATATATTTTCGAATTCACTGTGGAATGTTATTAATATTTGTTAAGTTTGTCCGTCTTTATTACCGATGGCTCAATCCTTGCAGAACTGTTTCACTGAATAAACCAAATTTTGAGTCTTGATAACAAACCTTTAATTCTTTACAGTCAAACCTCTCACGGAAGACCAATGCAGAGTTAGCGTTCATAGGCGCGCGGATTCTGTTGTTATCCTATTTCCGTCGTATGTGTTAATAGATGGGGCAGTAAATCAATACGTAAGATATTAAGATATAAGATATAAATACGTTAATAGATGGGGCAGTAAATCAATACGTAAGATATTAAGATATAAGATATAAATACGTCTTCTGAGCGCATAGTTTGCTCTCTTGTATTGAACAATAACATCTCTCATACTGTTTATGCTTAAGTGCCATCATATAACATATGCTGACTCTCAGCGGCGTCGCGTTAAGCAAAATATAGTATATACATATATATGATTGATTGGTTAATTTGCTTGACAAGTGTGCGTACACACATACAAATATATATATATATATATATATATATATATATATATGTATATATATATATATATATATATATATATATATATATATATATATATATATATATATATATATATATATATATATATATATATATATATATGCCAGAAGATCGACGGAGATTACATCGACATGCATAACAAATTAGCAATCGTCCGCGTCTTCGCTAAGCCGGTAATCTGGAACACTTTTCCTAATCATTATTGCTTTGCGTGTCCAATTTTTATTACCGAGAACCCAAGCGTTCAGCAGCAAACAGTTCAGCAGAATAACCAAATTGTTTCGTGTTTGGAACAAACCTTTTTTTTCGCAGCCAACTTCTTCTGCAGGCGGCAATGTAGAATCGTTGTTCATAGGAGCGCTGATTCTGTTGTTATCCTACTTCCGTCTCTTGTGTTAACAGATCGGGTGCTAAATCAATACGTAAGGTATTAAAAAGTTTTCTGTAAGCATAATCTACCTCTGTTCTATCGAAATATACCACCTCTCTTTACCTGTTTTATAAGTTTGGCAAAACATGTATTGAATACCTTCTCAGCGGCATTGCGTTAAGTAATATATATATATATATATGCATGCGCTGAAGTTAAACCCCACAACTGTAGAGTGATAACATAAATGTGAATATAATTATACTATATATATATATGTATATATATATATATATATATATATAGCCGTCTTCACTCTTCTCTGGGCTGAAACCCATCTTGCGAGTTCTCAAAGCTGTATCACCGCGAGCAGCATCCTGTCTAAAGAAGCTTCTCGACGCAATCCATCCACTTTTATCAGTTTTTAAATAGTTTAAAAAGTGCAGTCTGTACTAATAATTAGAGTTTTAGATTTTATACTCTACTTATATTATGTATAAGCACATCCACAATGACTTTTTGAGTAGTACAAATATTCGCGGCTGCGAAGAGTGGCCCTATCTCCACAGGAACAAAAGTAAGCTTGCGGTTATGCATCTAAATGCAGGCACCCTGGGACTAAAAAAGTCGGGACAGTTGGAAAATTTGAGTGGCTTTCTTAGTGATGAGGGAGCGCAAATCGACGCTGTGGTTGTTAGTGAGACATGGCTGAAGGATGTTGACATTCCGGCTTATTCACTTGAGGGGTTTGACTTTTTTGCGTCACATAGAAATGTTGACAGGCTTGGAGGTGGGGTTGGAATCTTTGTTCGTTCAACCTGCAAGGTTCTCGCATCTTTTGGGCTAAGCAGTGCCGACGGCAACGTGCAAGCGGTACGTGTCCATATTAAAAAGCATATGGACTTTGAAGGCTATATCGTAGGTTTCTACTCGAGCAATGCAATTTATAAAGATACTTTGCTCAACATTTTGGATGATATTTTGCCCAGAAGCTCCTCACTTCCTTGCCTAGCTCTCGGTGATGCGAATGTTAATTTGTTAGCCGAACCGTCGCCCGCAGACTATATCTCCTTCTTTTCGTGCAGGGATCTGATCCATCTTATCGATCGTGTCACACGTCCCCTCTCCCGTACTTGTATTGACCATATCGCAGTTCGTAACTGCTCCGGCTTTTCTATTGTCCAACCAGCGATTCTCGACACCTTGCTTTTTTCAGACCATCTACCAGTCTTTGTCTTTATTTCTGATGACGGCGAAGAGGGCAATGCACCTCAGGTTGAATCTCGCGTGCCTTATCGGGTACACGATAGAGCTAGCATCGATCTTTTTTTAAGCCGCGTCGGCAAATCATCCTGGCTCACCGTGTTCGATGCAGCAGACGTCGACTTAGCTCTTGAGGCTTTTCGAGATATTCTTTTTAACCTCTACGACTCTTCTTTTCCACTGCGCACTAAAACTCGCAGAGACGGCGCGCCGAAAGGGTCATTCTCATTTTCTCCTGGATTGCGACGGCTCCGCCGGCACGCCAACAAGATGTATCGGAGGCACAAAAAGATAAATTCTCCCGAGAGTAAACTTTTATATCAAGAGAGCCGTAGGCGGTATCTTTGTGGCTTACGCGCCGCTAGAACTGCTTTTTACAGATCACGGTTCAATTCGTTGCGCAGCGACTCAAGAAATCTCTGGAACTTCATCAATAAAACATGTGGTAAGCAAAACCGCTCAGTAGAACTGCCTCCCACTCTGACTGTATCTCCTAATCGGTCTGTTACCGAACCACAAGAAATTGCCGATGAGCTCAATCGGCACTTTGCAACTATTGGTTCGGTCACTGCCGCGCCTCTCTGCCTACAAGGCGATTTAGCGCCCATTCTTGCAGATTTATGGAACCACAAGGGCAAATCATTGAGTTTTCGCCCAGTGTCTAAATCCGAAGTGTACTCACTCCTAATCAAACAAAAAGCGAGCTGGAGCTCTGGGGCTATGGGAATACCCGGTAAGCTTCTAAAGTTAGCGGCCCCTTTTATTGTCGGACCCCTGACAAAAATTGGGAATCTCTACTTTACCTCTGGGATCTTCCCCACACGCCTCAAGGCCTCGTATGTAACTCCGCTCTATAAAAAGAAAGGCGATAAAACTCTACCGGGCAGCTACCGTCCTATAAGCCTGGTGGATTATGTGTCCAAAATACTAGAAAAAGCGGCTTTGTCAAGGTTTGAGCAACATTTGGAGTTCATTCACTTTTTGTCGTCGCAGCAATTTGGCTTCCGCCATGATCGTTCAACGGAGCTGGCCCTCGCCCATTTATGGCAGTCTGTCGTGGATTCAGTAGAATCGACAAAAATATGTCTCGGAATTTTCCTGGATGTAGCCGCTGCCTTCAATTGTCTCAACCACGCATTCCTCCTACAAATGCTGCACGTATTAGGGTGTTCATCGGGTGCAATCGACTGGCTCCGCTCGTACCTAACCTCAAGAACCCAGGCAGTGAGAGTTGGTACAGTCGAATCTGCATGGAGACCGGTAGATATCGGTACTCCCCAGGGTTCAGTGCTCGGACCTCTGCTGTTCTTAATCCTTATCAATTTTATCCTCTTGAATATCCAGAAAGAAAACTTGGGCAAACCGATCGCTTTTGCTGATGACACGACGTTACTTTTTCGGCTCAACGCTTCCGAAATCAATTCGGAGTTGCCTTACCTCTTCTCACAAGTGGAAACAATTATTTCAATCTTCAATAAATTTGGTCTTGCTGTTAATACTAGCAAGACAAACGTTATTTTATTCCGAGCCCCCCAGCTAAGGATGCACCTTAACAGGAAATTCTATCTAGCAGGGAGTGAGTTGGTCTTTTCTGACACCGCAAAATGCCTCGGGCTTATACTACATGAGTTCATGAGTTGGCGTGCCCATCTGGACCATATCAGGCCCAAATGCTATGCCATAATCTCAACGCTTTTTCGCATGCGGCTTATCGGAGTACCTATAGATGGCCTCATAATGGTATACAAAACACTGTTTTTGCCAGTTCTCCTCTACGGTATCCTTATATGGGGTAGTGGGTTCGAGGTAGTTCTTCGTAGGGCGCGTATAATACAAAACGACGCTCTAAGAGCTGTATTTGGCAGGCGACGCAGAGACTCCGTCAGTGATCTCTATGGGGCACATGGTCTCCTCACGATCGATTCATTATATTTGCTGAAGGTTGCCGTGCTGGGCTTTAAAATTACTCGGTATATTATTCCCTACGATGTTTCGTTTCCTCTTGTTCCCTTGTTTCGTAGAACCTCGAGGCGTGCCACAACATTTGTAGGGCCATTAGTTACTAAGAGATGTAGTCATCAAGCCGTTGCTTCTCGCTTGCCCGTGATATGGAGTAATATACCACAGCACATTCGCCGCATCACTTCCCTGAATTGTTTTACACGTGAGGTCCAGAAATGGCTACTCACTAATGGGTGTTGACGTGGCGGAGGCACACGTACTATTTGTGTTGTGTTAGGATGTCTGATTCTGCAAGGCTGAACAAACGTATTTTGTGATTGTCCATGGCTGACAGCAAGATGTCTTAATCCTTTTATAATAATAATTATTATACAATTTTATATTTTTTTAAATGAGAACTAAAGCATTGTATAATGCAGTTCCTAATAAACCACGATTTGAATCTTGAAATCTTGAAATATATATATATATATATATATATATATATATATATATATATATATATATATATATATATGTATATATATATATATATATATATATACTAACAGAAAAATAATGTTCCCGATGCATATATATAAATATATAATTCATAGTAAAATTACCCTGCAAGGCGGATTTTACATTCACGTACATAACAATTTAGCAACTGCGTATTTGCTGAGCCGGTGATCTGGGACACACTTCCTAAAAAGATTCCGTTCCTCACCTCCAAAAAACGGTTGCATTCCCGAGTTACTTGCTTAGTGCCGTTACGGGTTGATTATAAAATATAACTAACATTTATTAAGTGTGTTTGTTTTGATTACCGAGAACTCAAGTCCTGTAAAAACAATTCCGCTAAATAAGCCAAGCTTCAAGCCGTAATAACAAACATTTGATTCGTTGCAGCTTTTCTTTTCTATTATATCTTAATTCTTTAGTAGAGTTTATTGAGAAGTCGTATACAACCATGGAGGCTGTGCGCTTAAAAAAGTACTTCTAATAATAATAGTAAGCAACAAAACTCAGGAAACAATCCTCGAGGGTAGAACTTACACTATCTATAAAGTTGCGAAAAAAGTAAAAAGTACGGAGCTTTTGTTCAAATGAGGCGGCTTAAGAAGCGCATCTATTATTTTAGGTGGGGAAAATTCCAGATGATGAGGATGTGGTGGCGAGGACCATTCGCCAAACGCATAGTGTAGACAGGAAATTATTGTGGAGGCCTCTCGTGTCGTAGGGCATGGTGAGGGCGTGGTGTTAATGGAACCTGGAGCATGCCATTTGTCTGAGCGACATCACGTCACAGTTAAAATGCGAAGACTGCGGCTCTGAAGGAGAAATGCTATTTACCATTTTGAACAGCCGTGCTCTACCAGAATATAGCTAGTAGATTCCCTGGATTTAAGACCAAAAATTACGCAGGCAACTCTTTCGGTAGCGTCTGTAGCATGCTGATGAACTTTTGTACGTTCCACCTCAGACTATACATGCGGGATGATAGTCAGGAATACAGCTGATTGAAGGAGAACGGCAGAGACGCCTCTGCCACGGCTTCGAAGTAATGCCAAAGTAATACCGAGCCCTGGGGGGGTGGGGAGGAATCCGGGTTTAGTGGGTTTGCGAGTCTCACACTAGTCACGCAGGCTGCTAGTGGCGCATGTGCATCATGCATTCCCGAAACCTCCCAGAACAAAAAACAAAAAAACCTCAGACTATGCTGTAATGGCAAAGGTGGGTCTCAACTAAGGCCTTGGTATAGTGACGAGGGCGACAACTTGAAGCACAGGCTATCGAAGGAGCGCCGATGTCGGGGCGAGTTTACGTTGAACCAGGCTAGCGTGACTAGGCCAGCTCATTCTTTTATGATAAACCAGACCAAAACATATGATCTCCGTTGAGAATTTAAGAGCAGAGCCCTTCCCCTTAAAGAAAAAAAACGCCGATCGCATTATTATTTTGCAATTGATTTGCTTTTACACGATGTTTATCCTATATGTGTATATACATTATTTGCGACAATATATTTTCTCGAGGCTCCATATCGTCCATCCTACTGGACAAGAAAAACAAAGGCCGCCGATGCGTCTGGCGATTCGTACACTCCCATAGACACACTCACTGAATGTGGTGACCAAACACTTTTAACTGCGTTTAAATCCGTCCTACACTTAACTTATACAGCGGCCCTTGCCAAGTTTAACAATAGATCCAAGACATTAGATCATGGTTTGAACTGATGGGCCTACGTGCGCGGATGCTAATCCATAACGGGTTTAGGAATACTATATTGTCCAAATGTTGTTTATGTACACAGTAAAAACGATCATCGTGCTGCAAAAGGCATTTCCGTTGCTTGACAAGTAGAAAGAACAATTTTTTTAAACATACTTTTACTAATCTTACTCCCCTCGGAAATGACTGTATGAAACCGCCTGCTTGTGCACTGACTCAGAGACTAATAGCCGCAAAGATTGCCTTCACTTCCGGCGGTTTGCCTCAGGATTTTAAGTCGTGTTCCTAGAATAAAAAGTCTCATAGATGCATGACACCTGGACGACGCTACACTGGGTAGACAAGTCAACTTAGCCATTAGTAATATCCTTAAGGTGCAATACTTTCATACATAAAACGGACTTGTTTTACACGAGTTCATTGGTGACCTTCAAACTGAAATATTCCCCGGGTTATCAATAGTTCACGAGGATTGTTGTACAACCATCTCCGAAATCTTGTTAACACTCGACCTTGTTGTACCAATACACGAATATTATAATAGAATTTCCAAGAATATACTTGGGGAGATGCTGAGCGTGACGTGACTTAAAGAGAGACATATCGCTCAGGGCAACCTTGTTAAACAAGAAAGAGTGCCCTAGAAAAAGAAGGACTGTAGTTTTAGCATCATTCTGCTACGCAGCTTCGTTTAATTAGTTCGGGCTCGTCGCACAGTCACTGCCGAGAGACAAAGGCTAGCAATTTAGACAGAGAAGGGAGGAGCAAAACCTAAGGTGCGGTTAAAGTTGAATCCAGGTCCTTTAGGAGATGGGTTCTACTTTTTTAATGGCCTACACATACTGGGTTGTCTTAAAATCCTCAGTATGCTCTCTAGACACGAACTGAACTCAACAGCGTGATTCGAACAGCTTTCAAAAGAGCTGGTATATTTCCGGCCTTGAACCAAGAGGTTTGGCAACTACCGGTCGAGCAAAGCCTGATAGATGAACTATCACACTATTATGGACATATGAGAAATGGGGGTAACATTTTATATGTAACCCTATAAAACACAGCGTCTAGTCTCACGCGACGCTTTCGGTGTCGAATGGCTCAGAACATTGCCCGTTACACAGTTAGGCACCACGCTGGAGGATCACGTTGCCCGCCACATCGTCGCCGCCTTTTAAACTGTTTCGGTTTCGAAACAGTTTAAACGGAACGTCGATTTCGAAATCGTAATCGACGTTCCGTTTAAACTGTTTCTGGCCTAATACAGTTGACACTATCGGCTCCCAGGAAGTACGGGCATATTCACCATGCACGCAAGACTGAACGCGATCATCAAACAAGCTTGTTGGAGAGCGGGTAAACCGCTTGCCTTCGAACCGCGCAATGTGAGTCTTAGTGACGATATAATAATGATGGTGATGATAATAACGAAACAAATTTGAACTCGTGGTAAAAGCTTGGCCTGGCGCCTCATAGTGTCTTGAGTCTCCCGCGGTTCTTTCCTACGTGAGACATAGCACCGTGAAATCTGGGTGGGCCGCATACCACGCACAAGCTAACCCGAAGCGAATATATCTTTATATTTTTTGAGGAGGTTGTTTTTAAAATAGATTATCCTCCATCTTGTACGGGCTGGGATCATCGTGAGGCACCGGATGCTCGGGCCGGACTTGTTGAGATTTCTCAGAGGTATGGATGCTGTTCTCAGATATATGGTTTATCATATAGTCTCAATGAGCATTGCTCAAAGAAAATTCGATCAACAACAGGAATCGACTCGGCGGCACCCCGGTAGATTACAACCATAACTAGCGCAGAAGTCCCCCTGACCACACCGCCACCGAACGGCAAACATATCTGGTGTTCCCGAAACTATGTTGTACTAGTTGTAATGAAAACCCTGGGCATGCTGGCAAAGATAGGCACACAAACTAATCACTACTACTAAACTAAACAAATAAATTTAATTATCAAAATAATTGTCAAATACAAAAAGTTTAATATTTAATTTATATTAAATATGATATATATATATATATATATATATATATATATATATATATATATACCTACTGAATTAATCTCAATCAAATGTATATATTATTATATAGATTTGTTAATTACACCGCTATTGTACAACAATCATATAATATATAAGTTAAATAAACTACTTTTATTTTAAAAATAAATTAAGATGTATTCGTAATGATCTATATAATATTAAAATCTTTAAATGTATATTAATTATTTTAAAATTATATAAATGGAAAACCACCTGTATACTGCAGTGTGCAGAAGAAATGCCGATTTCATTATCGAGCCCATGAGATAGCGTAGATGCAATGCACATCATAACTACTTGATGAACTTAATGAAATGAAAAGGGACAATATCTATTTAGGGAAACTAATATACAAATTAACAAAAACATTGTAATCAACTTTAAACGCATAGTTCATCAACAAATTGGAGCACGCCCACGGATCACGCATAAGCAAAGAGTAACACAATACACATTCTATTATGAAAACTCATCACACGTAGTATTAGATGTTCACTCCGATTAAAGCAAATACACATAAACTCGTACCTACAAATATAGGTCAAAACAACACCT